>CAWUFW010000888.1:1200000-1800000 GCA_963921515.1 Calotriton arnoldi | reverse complement strand
ACTGTGGTCGCCCTGGTCTCATGTGATGTCATCACTTGAGCTCTGGGCCTAAGAGACTCGCTTCATTATGAACCTTCTTCTGCTTTCCTAGGGCAGCTTATTTGACTAGAAGCCATTGCCGCCCCCCACAGGATTGTGTGGCAGCAAAGAAAACATATATAACTAAACAACACCAAGTGAAGATTGCTGATGTAAAAAGCACAATTATCTACTCATGTATAAAAATGTTCGTATGTAAAGCGCTCGGCCATCCATAAAGGCATAAATAAAATAACTTTCAGTCAAGAGTAAGTGAAAATTCATAATTTTAGGCTGTGCCCGAATGCCAGGTGTTGGTGGCCGACCCTTATTGAGTTGAGCACAACTCTGCCTCCTGTGAATAATGCTCACTGATGCATTGAACAACCCTCAGGAAGGGAGAGGCAGATAAGACTTAGGGGATTAGTTGAGGGAATATACTACGTGATGTGAGGGAATATACTACACCTGGACACCAGACTAGAAGGGGGGCATGTAACCATCAAGTAGGACCAGCCTTACATATGATCAAAAGAGAGAACACAGTGATGGCAGAAAACCAAGGGATCACAGCAGTGATCTGTCATTGTGCCGATGGGTGGGATGTCGAAATTGAAGTCCAGAGATTTCTCAGCATTTGTCAAGATGCTGCTAAGTGCAAAAAAAACTGAGCGCATAACTGTTAAAGGGTCTGGTGTTTTTGGGGCCCACCATTACGGCCGAGAGAGTGGGAAAACAGCCATGGAGTAATGGGAGGCCGAAGAGGAACAGTGGAAATTCTAAGACACAAAAGATGGCCAACAGGCATGAGACAAGGACCTTGCAGAAGAGGGCAGAGTTGGAAACAGACCAGGCGACTCCACGGGATGGTCTGGGAGGGACTGATGCACCACATCGCCCATAGGCAAGACGCAACAAGCTTCATAAGAAGAGAGTCTGGTGCAGACACAATAAACCTTGGGTTGGAGAGCGAACCAGGACTAAGGGAGTCAGAAGAGTAAAATAAGGAAAGTAGCGTGCTGATAGTAGAAACTATGACCAGGGAGTTCACACATTTTAGCTTCTTTTCTGCAGATAATGGCTTGATGTTTGCCTAAGCAAGGGAGGAGAATCGTTTTTTTACCTTTAGTCTGAGGTTTTTAACTGTTGTTTTATAATATCCTGAGCGAGCCTGAGGACTGTGGCCAGGTATTTAACATCCGTCACCTATTGTTCTACAGGGGGACTTAGATGAGCCGCTGGCGTGGACCTATTGAGAATACATCAAATGTCTCGCCAATGGATGAATGCAAGATCTGAATGATAATAGTGCAGGCTAATATATGATAAAGTCTAACTGAAAAAGATATTCCTTCTCTCTTCCTCACTGAGGACGCAAAGCTTCACAAGGAGCGAGGCTAACTTTTTTTAAGCTCCCCTTTGCCGAACCAGTAAGTCACGAAAGGCATACTCTTCACTCACAGAAGCTTCCCTCTCGCCAGTCAAACAAAAGAAAAGCATTTACGGGAGATATTGTTCATCTCATAAAACCAGGTTCTAGTATAGAACACCAACACTGCTCTCCAACTGTGGAGGGAGGACAATTCACTCTCATTGTCCAATGTGATGTATACTGCAGAAGCTACAGCATAATGTGAGTTTCCTTCCTGCCTCAAAAGATCCAGCCCTGGCACAGGCTTTTCATAAAGGCATGTTCCTGGTATTTGAGGTCATGAAGGTGAAGACCTATAGCATGCCCTCTGGTGCTGCCAGTGTCCCGGGACATTGACTAAAGAAGACCTTGCCAGCAGCAGCTGCTCTGGGTCTGGTTTTTTCTACTGCAGCAGCTCATGTGGCACCAAGAGTGTTGCAAGATAAGTGACTCTGCGGAAGTTCAGCAGAAGTGTCTCCACTGCACCAAAAGTGGTAGTGGCGTGATGCTGGTTTGGGCACCAATGAAAGCAAGTGCAGCTCTATATGCATCAGGGATGGCGCGACAAGTGTTCATCTGACTCCAATGACTCACTTAAGTCTAAACTATGGGTATTTTATTGCTGAGGTCTTGCCAGAGATGCTCCCAGTGCCACACACATTTTCAAGATTCAAGGTCCATTGTCTTATTCGGAACCCATAGCATTTCTAAAACGTACTCATTCCTCTTGAGTGGAAGTGGTGAAAGTCACAGCTCCATTGGAATGTGGTGTGGATTTAAATTATCACTTAGTGCTACATGTTAAAACAAGTGCTATGGCCTATTTGAACAAGGGGTTGAGGGTTTGTATTGAGTGCTCTTTGTTTGGAAGCCATGCCTCTTTGATTTTGGACCCTAGGCAGTAACGTGAATATTAGCTAATCAACTGGCAGACATCCTCAATAGGCGAACAGACAATCCCATATGGGGCAACCAAAGGTGGACCTATTTTTCACCAGTGAAGATAGGAAATGCCATCATCTCTGTTCCCTAGAATTTTCCTAAAAAGGTGATGGAAGATACCTTCCTCCTGGACTGAAACTTAAATCTCCACTATACCTCCAGTACCAGGGATTCACAGAGCAATACTAAAAATCTGTTGGTACAAAACTGAAATGATTCCAATTACCTTGGTTCATTAATAGCTACTGCTTATGAGGGAGGATCTTCCATTAGTATATGAGTGAACAGCGTGAAGCTGAAACCTTCAAAATCTTGCACTTTGGGCCTTGAGGTTGAGAACTCTTCACCGACTTGATTTTGTGGACTCCTATGTACTTGATGACATATTTATGCATCATAAAGGAAGTGACAGACTTAAATAGAACTGGAATGTCCCCTGCATGGTGTAAAGTCATATTCTCCTGCCCTGAGTGCCCAACTGCAAGTATCTGGCATCCTGGCTTTTGATTCTGGGCCCAGCCTCATTCTAATCTAGCGTGTGCGTGAAGGCCTAGGCCTGTCCCTTAACATGACTGAGGTTCTGGATCTGGAGGGGTGCACAAAGTCCCTGTCTCAGGCTTAGCATGTAGAGCGGTTGTGACAGCTTACCGTATTTCATGAATCAGTAGTTGTGCCCAGACCTTTTAATCTGTGTCACAGGAGAGGAGGCCTAATAGCCCATTTGTGTAAAGTTCTGAGACTACGCGCTGACCCAGGCCTAGCACTAGTATTCCAGTGCATGTTTGCGTGTATGTATGTGTTTGGCCTGTGTAGTGCATACATTGTGTGTATGAGTGTTTCAGAGTAATGAATACTAGTGAGTTCCATTTTGGAAGCCTCTGGCCTGTTCATGTGCACAAGATGGAGGTGAAGTGGTTTTCTCAGACAGTGGAAGTATTCGTGACATCATTGGAGCTGGAGGAAGGGGACCCAGACACTGAAGTGGGGAAAGAGTAGACAGGGCTCCCTTTAGAGCAGCGTTCCCAAACATTTTAGAACCACGTCACAATTTTTAAAATGTCAAACTTTATTAACACACCTAACTTTAATGGACATGAGGCAGGGGCTATTTTAATGTAATAACAGCAATTGTTTATAAACATCACAAGCTTGACCATGCCCTTCGATATCGGGCTGTGGCCAAAATAATGATCTGTCCATAAAAGTGGCAGATGGCTACCTGTACCAGATCTGGAGATGGAACTCTTTTTAGAGTGGGGTGCTGGCCTGTTGCATCCCATTCACTAAAAACAGAAGGCTTCTGAAAAATCTTGGTGTTGATATCAGTGATTTTAGCAAATTAAAAGAAAAACACATTTTGCAGCAGAATATGGGTTAAGGCCATGTAATAAATTGGGTTGTTAGTTGGTAAGATTAGAACTCACTCAATCAACAACCACAATCTTTGTCAGGGTGAACTAGAAAAGTCACTAAATTAACTGGGTCTTAACCCTCTGGTAGCTTGATACAAATCGGTCATACTTAACTTGGAGGCAACGTGTAAAGTATTTATGAGGCACACAAACAGTAATAAAAAGAATCAAAATTGACTCACTAGAACCGGAGATATAAGCACTTAAAATTTGTTGTGAAAACCGCACCAAAAAGGAGAAAGCGCTGCTCCTGTTTAGCTGGTTGCCCTGAATGGGGGAAAGTCATAGTTTCAGGCCTACTGCAATGGGGCAAGGTTTGGATACAAGGAGCAGGTTAGTCTAGCTGAAGCGTTAACGCTCAATTCCGCACGAAGAGTTCTGTTTGAGTTGGAGGGGGCCATGAGACAGATACTGTCTGTATGAGGAGCATATCGAGCATCGCGGAAAGTTGTTACTGTAGCACGAACAGTAGGATGCACTGGAACTTCTTGTTGGCGGTCATCACGGGCAGATGATTTTTAGCGTGATGAGGTAACTGCGGTCGCGAGGAGCTCAAAACTTCTGAATCTTCACCTCTTCTTTTGGAAAAGTTCTTACTGATGCCTGCCAAGTGTTCAGGACCTGGGGGCACCTGTTTGGGATCAGGACTCTCTCCAGCAGAGGCCAGCATCAGGACTCCGGAAGGTTCAGTTTGTGCTGGACAGTTGCAGGAAGGCCTCATGAAGCTTGTTATGTCCCTGTAGCTCACACAGGAGATCAGCCTGGGATCAAGGCAAGCCGGTCCAATCTTCCTTCTTCAGACAGCAATGCATTCCTTCAAGCATCAGGCCAGTCTTTCGGGCAGCTGGGCAGTCCATCTGAATCTTCCTAAGGTCCACGAGTGTTCTGTTGGTAAGTTCTGATGTCCCGTGTTTATACCTGGTGCCAGCCTTTGAGTGGGGGAATTCCCTGACCTACCCCCATAACTGGTTCTGGTCAGTTCTTCCCCCTCCACAGGCTCCAGACTGTCAAGGGTAACAAAGGCAAGGGCAGGCCTGGTGTCGGGTTTCTTTGTGTGTGCTGCAGGAAGAACCATTTAAAATGTAATCAGGGCAGGGTCTAGCTTCTTCCCAGTCACCCTGTCGGGAAGACCCTCTCCCCTCACACCTAGGCTTACTCTGTCTCAGTGTCTGGAAGGAATACACAACCCTCAACAGGAGAGTCACTAACAGTCATGTGACTCAGGACACTGTCAGAAAGGCCTCTTAGGTTTTTGTAAGAAAATGCAAACTTTGTAAAAATGGCATTTTCAAAATGGAAACTTAAAAATCTGACTTTACCATTTTATTTATTTATTTATTTGCAGAGTTTTATATAAAGAGGATTTTAAATTACAATTCATTTGAATGTAAACAGCATATCTATATCTGGTCCGAAACTGAGGTTGGCTTTTATCAAATGTTATGAAGTAACCAAGTGATAGTCTATGGGAGAGACAGCCCTTACAACAGTGAAAAAAGACTTTAGGAGGTTTCACTGTTGGGACATGTTAAAAAAAAAATTATTATTATATACACGTCTTAATTTTTACGTACCATACATCCTGCCGTACGAGCCTTTCAGGCATACCTTAGGGAAGACTTACAAGTATTAGAAAGGAAGGTTTAAGTTGAAATAACCGCTTTAAACTGTTCTACAGGCTGCAGTGGCAGGCCTGAGATGTTTTAAAGTGCTCCTTTAGCGGGTGGCACAAGGGGTGCTCTGCCTAATAGCATTTAATCTACATAACCTGGGTAAAGATAGTACCATTTACTAAGGACTTATAAGCAAATTAAATGTGCCAATTAAGTATAGGCCAATTTTACTGTGTTTTAATGAAAGAGCACAAGCACTTTAGGACTGGTTAGCAGGGGTAAAGTGTGCAGGGTCCTGGTGCCAACAAAAACAAGTTCAGCAAAATGGATAAAAGCAAAAGGTGTGGGAAATACCACACCAAGAATGTCAGATCTAACAGGCCTCCTATCGAATTTTCTGTATAAACTAAGCCCAGATGTGCATCTTGGTTGCATTTATATTTTTTTTAATTGTATTTTAGTCTACTGTGAACATGGCTCCAGGGTGCTTTACATGGGCACCAGATTACATTACTCTAGGTCAGATTCATTTTATTTGAAGCACAGAAGATTGTGATTTGCCCACAATCCAAGGATACTGAGCCAATGCCAGGAGTCGAACCTGGTTCCTCAGATCCAAAGTTGGCAGCTCTGGTCGTTAAGCCACATCCATATTCCCCAGTTTGTGTGAAAGTAATACACAAGTGGTATAGTTATGTAGCCTCATGTATAGTTAGCGCATTCTTTAACAAAATGGCTTTGTAAAGTAAAAAACACAGCAGCAACAAATACAGGAAGGTTCACCCGAAGTCTTGCTTGGGAATACTTGCAATGGTTTGTTTTAAAACTGGACTTAGGGACATAGTTCACCACCTCTGTCCTGATGCACAAACAGGACTAATCATTTTAAATATTACTTACATATAGACTGGGACTTTCATGACTATAAATCGTCTAGCAATTATTTTGGTCCTTTCTCTGCAAGAAGCTGCCATGAATCTTCCTGAACACTAGGTAGATGGTGGGGGCAAAGGGTGGGACTGCATTCTCTGTTTAGACTGTGAAGGGATACTTAGGGGAGACCAGCGTTTTCCTGATCCCTGTTGAGATTGGCTATCAAATAGCCAGGTGCAGAAAGCTCACACCTCTTTGTGCCTTTGTTGTGGGTGCTTGAATTGGGTGCCAACCCTACTGTGAGGAATATCACTCTACACCAGGGATGCTCAAAGTACAGACTAGGGGCTGCTCGCTGCCCTCTTGACCTTTAATTGCAGCCCAGGTTGAATAGCAGCACTGGGCTGTTTATTTGATTGAGCGCTAGCTTCCAGAAAGCTGGTAAACGGGCAAGTATTTATATAGACATTTAACTCAAGTAAAGGAAAAGAAGCAAAGTGTCATTACCCCATATGTTTTTAAAGCCATCATGCATCGAACATGTAAAAATATGATATAGTCTCTTCAAAATTCAAAACCAGTTAATTTTATTAACATGCAAAAGCATTTCACTTAGCGCATCAGACTATATCATTGCATTGAGAAGCATTTATTTAAAGTGTTAATTTTAAAACATGAACTTAGAAATATTCATGCCACCCCCTCCCAGACAATGAGGGCGTAAGTTAATCAAACAAACACAAGAGAAGGTTTTGTACAGTGCAAATATCAAATGTGTATTTTGCTGTGCCCGCATATGTGATAAAGAAGAAAAAGAAGGCAAAGTGAAGTAAAACAATTCCCTAGGATTACACAATTTGATCAAGTTGGGAAGCCTGGATTAACCCTAGGTTTTCCGGCTTCACATTGTACAATTCACATTCTTCATGAGTATCTCTTTCTAGTTTTCTTCCCAAAAGATAATGCTTTTTCTTTAATTCTTAGCACATGATGTTAGAGTGTGGGTGGCGGACAGAATCCACACACAGGCTCAGGTTGGTTTGGGCTTGAGGATCCAAGAGAGACACAAGCTGAGCCAGAGCTAACCATCTCCTTTGAGCTTGGCTCAAGCGTTCAGTGGCTTTTCTCTAAGGGGACAAAGTCATAGAAGGTTATGATTTGACTATCATCAATCAACTGGTGAAGCAGAAGTGCTCACACAACAGTGCAGGACTCCTTGTTTCAACTTTCCCACTACACTGTATTTTAGTGAGTGGACTAGGAGACTGGGCGTTCTTTGTTCCGTGGGTAAAATTAAATATTTGATGGTTTACAGTCCTGTTTTCATATCAAATACTTACTATCAGTGGGCAGTTTGATATAAGCTTTTTCTATCTCTGCAAAAAAGAAATGGAGCAGAGAAATATGTTCAGAAAGTGATTACCGAAGAGTGCACAATTTGTCACAAGTAGAAGCCTAGATTATTAAAATAAAAATTCCATAGTTTTCATCTTGCTCATTACACAGCACCTGGGGCGTTTGTGGTTCCGATGGAGAGCCAAAAAAATGCCACTGTGCTGTGGAACCTGCCCAGACTTTAAATACAGACTTCACAATCAGCATATTTTGGCAAAGTGGTAAAGCCAGGATTAAACTTCAATCTCCTACTGCCATGGCTAAAACTGTCCCGTGACTAGTGATGGACACTCCACCCTCCACCCACCTCCACGCTGCTGACATCAATGTGGTCCTCGGTCACACCACTGACCATAGTTTTTGACCCTGGGAAAATGTTTGCGAGTACCCAAGCGCTCCACAAAGGCTGTATCTGGAAAACAGCCTAGAAGGAACACATGAAAGAACAACCACTCCAAACTGGTTCTGAGAGTGCAGACAGGGAATGCTGATTCTCAAAGCTTTGGTGCATAGAGAATAGTGTTTTTATTAAAGACAAGGCGGCTATCATTATGCATACGTTTTTTATTTACCTCCTCCAAGCAGCAAATATTCAAAGTTCCAAGAAAAGAACTCTATGAACTTATTAAACAAACAGAACACTTCAGTCCATATAACCCATCTACATTCCAATTCCTCCCTCTTTTGGCGCGTCTCTCTGATATTCCAGCCCATCCATCTTTTCTGTGCGTCCAAGATCGCTTGGTGATTGTCTGCAAAAGAAACCAAACTGTCATAGCAGTCAAAGATTAGATTTCCCATACCTAGGAAAAAACAAACAATATCAACATGATCCCAACGCAATCATTTTCCTGCCTCCATGAAACAACAACAAAGAAACACGTATTGCATTCCTTTCACTTTTCTTTTTTTTCTGTTTTTCTTCACTTTTAAATTAGGAATAGGGGGTGAGGGATAATGCTAGTCTCCTTGTCTTAAAAAAAAATCGAAATTCTCTATACACCAAAGTTTTGAGAACCAGCATTTCACGGCAAGATAGGAGGCTAGCATTAGTCGTGTTCAAAGCCTTTAAAAACCATACTAAAAATATGCTCTACAGGGTTAAAACAAAATTGTCTAAAAACTCCAACATTCAACCAATCCACCGCTTTCATCACTTCTTCCGATCGCGCTCCTTCTGAAAAGGCTTTAGAAGCCATCGCCCCTCTCACAGAATGTGATTTAAACATCCACATTCACTCCAGACTCTTTCAAAACCGCCTTCACCCATCTAGCTATAGTAGCCACTGAAACAGCCCTGTAAGGTTTTGCAAATGAAATCTACAACGGATTCACCCTGTCATATCTGATCTCTCTCACCCTTGATTCATAATCCTTTACATAACTTACCACATAAAACTTTGGATAGTCACCAAATGTTGGATAAAAAATGGATTCTGACATAGGCTTGGTCCTTCTCCATATCTCAAATAACTCCATTTGGCTGATAAAACCTACTTGAAACTTCAATGCTTAAACATCCAACACCCTCCTAAAAGAAACTAAACAAAGCAAAGTCGCCAACTTCCATGTCAACTCCCTTATCGGTAAGTACTTATTCCCAGGCCGAGTCTCAAACAATCTCAACACCAAATTCATCTCACAAATACTGTTATAACGAGATCTTGGAGGCCTTTTCAAATGAATCCCTTCAAACCAAAGGACTTCTCCCATTTGACAAACCATTCATCAAAGAATGCCCTGCAGCAATAACAGTTAACCGTTTGTTACAAGAAACCCTTAGCCAAAAAATTAGCAACTTCTACTTCATCAGCCTCCACAGGGTTCAAATCCCTTTCCAAGCACCAACAAAACCAGTCGTTCCATGTACAGCTGTATCTCTTTCTAATGCCCAAGATTCATTGAGAAGCTCTGAAGCTTACGGAATGCCTGCTATTTTATAAACTTGAAGGTTGAGCAAACCTGACTACACCAAAGGATGCTCCTCCCCTTATAAACAGTGCAGCATTTCATTACAACACTATCAGAAAAGGTACTTCTACTACCAACTCCATGACTGACGGAAACCAAATCTGAGTTACGCAAAAAGACGTTGACAATATTATAGGGTATCTCTGCATCCTCACCTGGACCAACCTCTCTGAATCAATGCAAAAGGAAGAAAGGCATAACCTTTGAGATCCTTCCAATTCTGAGTGAATGCATCCACTCCCATTGCTCTTGGATCTGGACGCCAACTGAACTACTCCTTCTGAAATGTTAAATGGGAAGCACACAAATCCACTTCTATTGCACCCAAACTCAACTCTATCTTCTGAAAAATGGTATAGAGACAGAGGGGCTGATTCCGATCTCGGTCGGAGGCGCACCCAACACCATTCGGTCGGGAAAAAAGCCATGCGAAAGCCTGTTTCCCGACCGATCCGTACAGCACACCGAACGAGTAAGTACGATGCGCACAACAGCAAAGAATCCGGCCGAGCCATACTCACCCAAACCAGGTCCTGTTCCCCGACCGAGGCGAATCCGGAAACGCTGAATCGAGTCGCACGGAAGGAAAAATGCAGCTCCGTCCGGCCGAACGAGTACGATGCGCTTTCCGTACGCGCCGAACTTGTCGCTACGCACGGCACGTCAAAGCATCCGGGAGAGGCGCACATAAGCTCCGATTCGCGCCACAACACGATCCACGGCTCCGAGACGAACACGCCAGCGACGAGGACGACGCGAAGCGACGAGGACGACGCGAAGCAACGAGAAGGACGAACGACACGAACCAACCATGAATCCCTTCGTCCCGATCATACCAATATTCTACATTTACTACCGGAACAGGCACGGACGCGTACGGCGCAGAAGGTAAGCCAGACACCAACCACAAAACACATACAACACGTACACGACACATCACACACACACAGAGGGATGCAGAATATACTTACACCAGCAACAGCAGCACCATAGGGGCGGGATGCCCATCACCAATGCCACATATGCACACAGGGGCCTGAATGCGCACCACCACCCCTACCCAGGGGGCAGGATGCCTACCACTACTACCACCCTCACCCAGGGGGCTGGATGCCTACCACCACCCTTAGCCAGGGGTGCTGGATGCCTACCACTACTACCACCTCACCCAGGGGGGCTGGATGCCTACCACTACTACCACCCTTAGCCAGGGGGCAGGATGCCTACCACTACTACCACCCTTACCCAGGGGGCAGGATGCCTACCACTACTACCACCCTTACCCAGGGGGGCAGGATGCCTACCACTACTACCACCCTCACCCAGGGGGGCAGGATGCCTACCACTACTACCACCCTTAGCCAGGGGGGCTGGATGCCTACCACTACTACCACCCTCACCCAGGGGGCTGGATGCCTACCACCACCCTTAGCCAGGGGGGCTGGATGCCTACCACTACTACCACCCTCACCCAGGGGGGCTGGATGCCTACCACTACTACCACCCTTACCCAGGGGGGCAGGATGCCTACCACTACTACCACCCTTAGCCAGGGGGGCAGGATGCCTACCACTACTACCACCCTTACCCAGGGGGCAGGATGCCTACCACTACTACCACCCTTACCCAGGGGGGCAGGATGCCTACCACTACTACCACCCTTAGCCAGGGGGGCTGGATGCCTACCACCACCCTTAGCCAGGGGGCTGGATGCCTACCACTACTACCACCCTTACCCAGGGGGGGCAGGATGCCTACCACTACTACCACCCTTAGCCAGGGGGGGCAGGATGCCTACCACTACTACCACCCTTACCCAGGGGGAGCAGGATGCCTACCACTTCTACCACCCTTAGCCAGGGGGGGCTGGATGCCTACCACTACTACCACCCTCACCCAGGGGGGGCTGGATGCCTACCACTACTACCACCCTTACCCAGGGGGGGAAGGATGCCTACCACTACTACCACCCTTAGCCAGGGGGGGCAGGATGCCTACCACTACTACCACCCTTAGCCAGGGGGGGCTGGATGCCTACCACCACCCTTAGCCAGGGGGGGCTGGATACCTACCACTACTACCACTCTTACCCAGGGGGGGCAGTATGCCTACCACTACTACCACCCTTAGCCAGGGGGGGCTGGATGCCTACCACCACCCTTAGCCAGGGGGGGCTGGATGCCTACCACTACTACCACCCTTACCCAGGGGGGGCAGGATGCCTACCACTACCACCCTTAGCCAGGGGGGGCAGGATGCCTACCACTACTACCACCATTAGCCAGGAGGGGCTGGATGCCTACCACTACTACCACCCTCACCCAGGGGGCTGGATGCCTACCACTACCACCACCCTTACCCAGGGGGCAGGATGCCTACCACTACTACCACCCTCACCCAGGGGGGCTGGATGCCTACCACTACTACCACCCCCACTCATAGGATGGACAATGCATGACACAACCAGCACACCACAACCTAGGGAATGCAAGAAGAAGACATCCCCCAACACCATGACAAGCGTGTGTAGACTGTGTCAAATGCCTACAACACCGAACATGACTTTGAACATACAATGTGACCCCTAGCACATGTGCCACACATATATGTGTGTGGCACCCACAATGCAAGCAGGCCATGACCATTGTGGCAATGGGGTCCAAACCCCCATCATCACAGTGACCAACATGTAAGTGTGGGGTCCATAGCTGAAGCACATTTTGAACATTGTGGCAATGGGGTCCAAACCCCATCATCACAGTGACCAAAATGTAAGTGTGGGGTCCATAGCTGAAGCACATTTCGAACATTGTGGCAATGGGGTCCAAACCCCCATCATCACAGTGACCAAAAGGTAAGTGTTGACAAAGAAAGAGGTGCAACTGCCAAACTGCATGGATGATTCCTGGTCACAGAACAACAAACACATCAGTGGCAAAGTAGTGTATGTGTCCCATTGCAACATAAATTGGGGAGCCAAATCCTGCAGTGCAAATAAGACATACCTTTGGCCATGTGCAGACAAACAACACCCATGGGGGCTGACACCGTCAACAATCATCAATGACAGAAGTGACCATCAGAATGCAGACCCACATATTTGCACCAATGGGCACACACATGCAGATACCCTGTGGAGACTGCAGATGTGAGGTGAACAGATACCATACCATGGCAGCAATGGGACACACAAACCATGATCATTGTGCTGACCGATGACCTAGGAGTCCCAGGGACAGCAGGGGAAACCCACCAAACTACATACAGCCAATGGCACACCCAAGATATGCCAATGCAGTGGTGCAGATGCACAAACACAAACAGGCAGACCCACACTGCACATCATACACAACAGGTGAGGGGGTGCCAGTGTCCCCAGGCAACCACACAACACATGAGGAGATCTGAATACCAATCATACAGATGTGCATACAGTGCCACACAAAGGTAACTCATGGATCCAAATCCCCTATGTGGGCAAGCAGGCATTGTCAGATGAGAGGGAGCACAAATCACACATGTCACACAGGCACGTATGGACAGCAACTGACACAGCAAGACACAGACACACCACAGCACCACCCCCAGGGCCCCCACAATGTGGTGACCCTGGGCTGCATTACAATCCCACTGTGATGACAAAGCTAAATGTGGTTCACACTGTGAACCACAGTCATGTGTCCTGAGCAACTAACTACCATCACACCTACACAAGCACAAATCAAACAGCATGGCCAGTAAGCCAAGGCCAACATGAAGGCAGGGGCCTAGCCGGGCAACAACTCTCATCTGCACACACTCAACACCACACCCCTCGACCTCCAACAATGTGCAGCAGTGAAGCACACATGCACTGGTGACATTGCACATGCACCCATGACTATTCCAGGGTGGTGGGTGGGAACCAAGGTGCAGAAACACATCACACATGGACACTCAACAAGACTCCTGAATGTCTGACACACTGCACACTACGCTGTACATGGACATGACGGCAATACCACACCAACCAATGGGCCCTGACAGCAAACACACCTATGGGTGACACCCTGATGACCAGTAATGTGCCATGCACCCACATCACAGAGAACCCAGGGAGAAGACTTTGGGGGAACATAGGTCAACTCAGCTAGCATCACAAACCGGTACAACACTAGGGATCACAGCATGCACAGCTAAACGGAAGTGAACACACAGACATGCACATACAACACACACCTTGGGCGCAGGCAATGTCACAGGAGTACACACTGCCATGAGGGGACTCCGCTCCTGTGTGAGGAAAGCTGTGCCATATGTTGCCTCAGTAGGGCCCCATCATGTCAGCTGAGCACTTGGTCACACAATCAACAATTAGCACCAAATGAGGGCTCCCGTAACATCAGCCTGGTCATGGAAGTGCCAACGGAATCATCAGCACAGATCCAACACACTTGTATAGCAATGTTGCACTGACAACACAGATGAGTCCTTCCCCATTGATGCCCAAACCTGCATGTCCACTGGAGATGGCCACACGGTCAGGGAAGTAGACGATTTGAACAATGGCAGGCACAACAGATGTGCAGGGGTGGAAGCCACAGATGTGAAATAGCCAATCTAAGTAGGAAATCCCATTGCCAAATACTGAACACATGACACCCTCAGATGCTGCTATGGATGACATGGATACACCACAGGATAGGACACATTCCCCTGGACCACATGGGTTCCTGCACAGTAACACTTCATTATCATGAGACCAAATATCACCATCACTGCAGCAAGGGCATGGTTAGCATCATCAACATCATGTACATCAGAAGCAAAAGCACTAGAGAACAGAAAGTTGCTTTATTCAGCATATGTGGCATTAAAAGTAGAAGTCCGGTAGAACATAAACAAAGGCCAATGGCCAGTCCATCAACAAAGTCACAAGTGGGTGACAGTGGCAGATGCCACCCTACACATGCCTGCACAAAACCAGGGACAATCCACTAGGAGGGGCAACCGGGGGGTAGGCCAGGCACCGCAGGGACAGGATCAGGGCTCACCAGGAGGAAGCAGGGAAGGGGTGGTGGGTGCTGGAGAGCCACTGACAACTGCAGTGAAGGTGTCTGACATGGTGTGTGCCGGCACAACTGGGGGCATGGCTCAGATGTTGTGGGTGCCGGCACGACTGCAGTGGACCCTGCAGATGGAGTGGACAGGTCCCCCACTGCAGTGCCCAAGTCAGACAGGGTGGTAGTGGACTCCACTGCAGTGCCTACCACCAGGGGAGGAGAATGGGGAACAGGCAAGGTGGGCTGGACAGAGGGGGAGGACACCCTCACCACATCAGTGGCACAGACAAGCGCAGCGGGGGTGTGGTGCCGGGAGAGCAAGTGGCAGGGGAGAAGGCCGGAGCCTCTTGGGGATGGTATATCTGTGGGTGGGGGAACCTGGGGCAGGGGTGTGGTGGGGGCACCTGTGGAGTGGGGGCCTGAGGGATGGAGGAAGGAGACCTGGTGCTTGAGCTGCAGGGCGGCGGCGGGGTCTTGCTCTTACCACTCCGGGGGACTTGCGGGTGGGGGCCTCAGTCTGTCTGCGCCTGGGGGAGGGTGTCCGGGGGCGAGGGCACTCTGTTCCGTGTGGGGGCTTCCTCTTCCCCCTGGATGCTGGAGCAGCTGGATCGGAGGGGAAGAGGCCGAGGTCACTGAGGAAGAGGCGCTGGGTCTTTGGGGTTGCAGGTGAGGCAAGGGAGGGTGCTTTGGAGGGAGAGGCAACTGAGGACTGCGCAGTGCCCGTGGATGCGTGTGTGTGTACCAGGGCCCCATCCCCTGTGAGTCTGGTTTCAGTCCCCTGACTGTGCGTGCGTGTGCGTTTTGTTTGTGGCGTGTGTGTCTGTGTGCTGGACGTGTGTGTGCTGGTGTGTGCCTGTGCCGGTGTGTGTGTGCTTGGGACGGGTAAGGTGCTGGGGAGTGTGGATGGAGCAGAGGCAGGAGGGGTGAGGGACTGTCTGAGGAGGGACACTGCTGCCGTCAGGGAGGAGTCCATGGCACTATTGCCCCTCTGTAGGTCATACATGCCCGATGAGATGCCCTCCATGAATGACACCAGCTGAGTCAACAGTGCGGTGTGCGCATGGAGGACACTCAGCATGGCTGTCTGCCCTACATGGAGCTGGCAAAGGAGGTACACAGACTCCTCACTCAGGGCAGCAGGGGACACAGGGGCAGGGGGTGCGGTGCCTGGCCCAAAGGAGACACGCTCCCGAACATGGGAGCCTCCACGGACCTGGGGAATGGGAGCCGATGGGAGGGCGGTGGTGGTGATGGTGGTGGCGGGGACAGCAACACTAGCTGGGGTGTGGTGGCTGCTGACACCCGCCTCCACAAGGGAGTCATCCTCTGAGTTGCTCTGGTCCTCAGCTGAGGTGGATGGTGCTGAGGACTCCTCGGTGTGGCTCCCTCGCCCTCCGTGCCACTGGGTCCCTCCGACCACTCCTCGGCTGCTGACCCAGTCTGGCTCTCTGGCTCCTCCTGGTCCGTGGAGCTGTCCCCTTCCGTGGCCGTGGATGTATCTGCAAACAATGGGGAAACAGACAGACATCAGTCACCTGCACCAAACGCACACACCACTGTGAGCACAGCACATTACAGAGCAAGCCCTGGCATCATTCATTGTACATTGCTAAAAGTGCCCTAACTGAACAGGAGAAGCCAATTGTCAGTCTGATGCCAAACATGGCACTCACATCCCACATGGCCTTGCACCCATCTGTCTGGTGTCTGTTGGATTGCAACACCCCAGTGTGGACACATGCACCAAGTACACAGTAGTTGGACAGTGCAGAGGACACGGTGTGGCATGTGGACATGCACACATCACAGCTCTTGCCACTGAGTCAGTACAGGTTTCCGGATGAAAGGGATGCCCAGAGTCAAATAGGAAATGCATGTGATGCATACCAGCGACAGACACCATGATGCACCCATGTCCTGATAGCCAGCGCCACAATGGTGTGCATGTAGCACATGTCACTCCCCTGCAGGACCACCAATAAGTTGACACATGCCATGGCAGAGGCATGACTGCTAAGTCATACATCACTGTCTCAGTGATGTATGACTTGGCAGCCAGACAACAACACTATGCACTGTGTCACAATAGTAGGTCATGGGGAATGCAAGTCCTGGAGCTGCACAAGTGCACATGTACATCCCCCACACAACACATCATCTTAACCCTCATCTGTCCAGGTCATACCTATTGGACATATGGGAGACCTGTGACACTACCCTCTGAACCTGAGCCCCTCACAATTTGCTGTGAATGGGGAACAGCTGCCTGAACTTCACATTCGCATACCCCAGTCTGCACGGGCAGCTGATCAAACACCTATGTGACACACAAGTATCGTCTCCTATGGTCACATCTCCAGGGGCATGCTGAGCCCCTACCAAGAAACACCCCAGCAGTCCTGGCAACTAATCCACAGCACACTGACACAGAGGCAGACACCTGAGGGGTCAAATCACTGTGCACAATGTGTCAGCTGATACACGGGAGTGGGAGTACAGAGTGCATTGCATGGCCTGGAGTAGGCATGACTGTCCTGCTCCACATGAATGAGGGATGTGCCCTGGACAGTGGATAGCTGGCTATGTATGTGTGACACACGTAATCTGCACACTCCTGGGGCCCAAACATTGTTCCCACCCGCTGCATGGGCGTGTGCCACATACCCCAGGCACATGTGGTGGCTCAGCTCAGCAAGTGGACCGCATATCAAAGCAACACGCAGATCACATGTCCGAACACAGGCGTTGTGTGAACAATGGACCCACCCATGATGCCCACAACAGAGTTAGGGAAACAGATGCTGTCCCCCACCTGTAGTGAAGCAAACTGCAAGGACACAGTCCCAAGTGACACAATTCCCTGAATGTAAGGGCCACACCTGGGTATCAGATGAGCAGTGGGCAGTGCACAATAGAGGGACATGGCTCCTGGACAACATGACTGCTGCACTGTGGCAGTTGAACCAGGCCAGAGGAGGGCACAAAGCATGTAATACAGAGTTCACAGTGCAGTCTTTGACTCACCCCCTCCTTGCTGCTGTCTGGCCTTCAGCTGCCCATCCAGGTCTGGAAACACCACCGCCAGGATCTGGAGCATGTGGGGGTCAGGGTCCGTGTTCCGCCCCTCCTGCGAGGAGGCGACAGCTTCAGCTGGACCCGTGCAATCCTCCGGGTCCAGCCCCGAAGGTCCTGCCACCTCTTCTGGCAGTTGCGGATCCGGCGCTTGTAGACCCCCACGGACCGGACGGCCCGGACGATGTCCTTCCAGATCTCCTGCTTCCGATGGGCATTAACCTGTCAGGATGACAAAGTGAAAAGGCCATTACTACACATGCAACATATCCGTGCATGACACAGTTGTATATACAAGTCTCAATCACAGGGGCACATGATGTACACAGGCAGTGCAAAGCTGCCCATGGACAGTTTGCCAGACGTCACTACATGGTATCATTGCATGGGAAGTAAAACCTTGTTCAAATGCACTGTCACTGCACCATACCTGTCCAGTGCATGTCACTACACACTATGGGGGTGACAACTACTCAGTGAGCCTGCTAGCCAGTGGCGTGCAGACTTTCAGCCTTGCTAGTCAGACGAAATGCACATTCAGAAAGGCAGTGCACAGAACACTCACCTGCTCCCCTGGTGTCCCATACAGCTTGCTGTACTGTGGAAGTGAGGCTGTCCAGCAGGGCCTGGTTCTCTTCAAGGCTGAAGGCTGGGGCTCTCTCCACAGTACGTGCCATTGCAGGGTCCAGAGGGGCAGAGACAGCAGCAGTGCAGTGGCAGATGTCGTCCTGGAGCATGTAGTGCAGGCAAGTGAGCTCTCAGGGGAACAGCCAGCAATATATATGTGCTGGAGAGGCAGTTACTGTCCCTTGTATCCAAAGTGATAGGTCCAAGTCGTTTGCATCTTCTGAATCTGGCCAATCCATGGAATAGCAGCACCAAAACACGCCCACAGCATCCTTCAAATCTTCAACTTCATGACATACATGATTTTGCAACATTGTTGTGGGTGACCAACTGATTTTCCAGCAACCGACTCGTTCGAAATTCGAAAACGCGTCTGTTGCCAGGCAAGCCCATTGTCAATGGGTGCGCAACGATCGGTCCATTGCGGTACAACACGTACAGGGGTACAACGCGTACAGGGGTACAACGCGTACCCGCACACATTGAATGCAATGGGCCGGCCGGGGCACCGATCGGTCCATTGCAGTACAACGCGCACAGGGGTACTAACGCGTACCCGCACACATTGAATGCAATAGGCCGGCCGGGGCACCGATCGGTCCATTGCAGTTCAACGCGTACAGGGGTACAACGCGTACCCGCACACATTGAATGCAATGGGCCGGCCGGGGCACCGATCGGTCCATTGCAGTTCAACGCGTACAGGGGTACAACGCGTACCCGACACATTGAATGCAATGGGCCGGCCGAGGCACCGATCGGTCCATTGCAGTTCAACGCGTACAGGGGTACAACGCGTACCCGCACACATTGAATGCAATGGGCCGGCCGGGGCACCGATCGGTCCATTGCAGTACAACGCGTACAGGGTATAACGCGTACCCGCACACATTGAATGCAATGGGCCGGCCAGGGCACCGATCGGTCCATTGCAGTTCAACACGTACAGGGTACTAACGCTGCACCGCGCACATTGAATGCAATGGGCGGCCGGGGCACCGATCGGTCCATTGCAGTTCAACGCTGCATAGGGGTACAACGCGTGCCCGCACACATTGAATGCAATGGGTCGGCCGGGGCACCGATCGGTCCATTGCAGTACAACGCATACAGGGGTACAACGCGTACCCGCACACATTGAATGCAATGGGCCGGCCGTGGGCACCGATCGGTCCATTGCAGTACAACGCGTACAGGGGTACAACGCGTACAGGGGTACAACGCGTACCCGCGACACATTGAATGCAATGGGCCGGCCGGGGGCACCGATCGGTCCATTGCAGTACAATGCGCGTACAGGGGTACGACGCGTACCCGCACACATTGAATGCAATGGGCCGGCCGGGGGCACCGATCGGTCCATTGCAGTTCAACGCATCACTGTACATGTGACTGGCATATGTCAGCATGCCTGTCTCAGATGGACATATGCCAGCCACAGATAGCTCCCAGGGAGTGAGGGGCACACCTACATCACGACAGCCTGTCCAAACTTTGTCATAAGGCATGTAAGGCTGCATTTCCTATTGTGTGTATGTTGGTGTACATGTTGTCCTGTGGGTGTCACCTGTGGGCAGCCACCCCCAGGCTGTGCACGTGTTCATGGGGACAGGATCCTGGGTGTTACGTGTACATGACCACTGTGATCTGCAACTGTTCATATCTGTGCATGTGCCATGGTCACATTTCACGGTGGTGTATGTGTATGTCATGTCACATACCCCGTGAGTCCCATGTGGGACGGTATGTTTGAGCCAGGGTGTCCCAGTGGCACAATAGTGATGGTCCTCCACAGTCTTTGTGCATGTAGTGTTTACAATGTCTCTGATTTCATGTGCACAATGGGAGACAGTCTCCACATCCAGGTTGTGTGTGCATGGACTTTGATGTTGTGCGTATGTGTGTCACAGACGTCCATGTCTGTCCTGCCGTGGCAAGTGGGGCCACTACCTGTGGGGGTCATGGTTGTTTTGCTGTGGTGTATACATGATACTCCATGTAATGCCAGTGTCCATGTGGCAATACAGGGTCCCTGGGAATGTACCTGTCGTTGAGCTGTGGTGCCTGGGGCACATCTGTCCTCACATGTCACTGTGGGGGTTATTGTGACACGGCAGCAGGAGGTGGGAACTGTGACACGGCCTCATGATATCCAATGGGCCAACCTGGGACTAATTGATGCCACCTGTTGGACCGTGTTGACAGATGTTGGCCATGTATGTACCATACATGTCCTTCCCGGAACTGCACACTTCATGTAGTTGTGCCTCATAATGATGTATGTTGGGATATTGAGTGTGTTCAATGCCGCATATGTGGGGTGACTGACAATCTTGCTTACTTCTCCTCTGCACTGCAGGGCTCCTGCTGTCCATCGACCATTCCCAGACCTGGCAACGATGGTGGAACGGGACAGCATCCGACGGTACCGCTTCACCAGGCAGCTGATTGAGGATTTGGCAGTGCAGTTGTCCCCACATTTGCAGCCTGGCCGGCCGTGATCCTACAGCGCTGACCCCCAAGGTGAAGGTGATGGCAGCCCTACACTTCTTTGCCACCGGTACCTTCCAACATTCTGTGTCGACTGCTGGTGGGATGTCACAGACCATGTTGAGCCGTGTGCTCCGCGATGTTTTGGCGGCAATGTTGCTATTCCTGAACCGGTACATCTATTTCCCTAGACTGTGACGACTCACTGACGTGAAGAGTGACTTTTATGCCCTGGGGAGGATGCCGCATGTCATTGGCTCCATTGATGGGACACATGTGGCTTTGGTACCACCACAGGCCCAAGAGCAGGCCTACAGGAACCGCAAGCACTACCACTCGGTCAATGCACTGGTGGTGTGTCTTGCAGACATGACCATCACACACGTGTGTGCCCGTTTCCCAGGATCAGCACACGATGCCTTTGTGATGAGGAGTAGTCGCATCCCCAGGATGATGGCACAGATGCAGAACCAGCGTGCCTGGCTTGTCGGTGTGTACTGACTTTGTGCCATTGTGTGTGATCTGATCTGTAGTATTCCGCCCACTTTTCCAAGTCAGCTAATGTGCACTTGTCTGTCCGTAGGTGACTCGGGATACCCCAACATGCCGTGGTTGCTGACACCCTCCAGGAACCCTGTGACACCAGCCCAGATGCGCTACAATGAGGCACATGGTCGGACCAGGAGAGTGATTGAGCGGACATTTGGTCTCCTGAAGAGCCGCTTCCGCTGCCTGGACAAGACCGGAGGGTCCCTCCCATATGCCCCTGCGAAAGTGTGCAAGATTATCATCGTCTGCTGCATGCTCCACAACCTGGCAGTGCGGAAGGAGTTGCCTCTCATCCAGGATGACAATGACCAACATCCGCCACCTGTGGAGGATCCTGGCCTGGACCACGATGCCAGTGACGATGATGATGATGATGATGATGATGATGGTGATGTCCGCACACAGCTCATCACCAACTTCTTTAGCTGAATGTGAGTATCCTGAGGTGTCATGTCAATGATGTGAGTTGGCATGATGTGTAGGTGGTGCTCTGGTGCTGTTGGAGTGTGTCCATGGGCTACTTGACTGGATGTGTGTTGCGATGTGTGCTTACAGGTGGGCTGTACTCCCCAACAGTGTTGACATGCTAACTTGGTTCTGGGTGGGTATCTTGTAACATGTATTGTGCATGAGTTTTGCTGTTCTGTCCTGTACTCCATTGCTTTTGACTGTGTGTCATTTCTGTCCTTCACAGGGTACTTTCAGATTCGTTTGGTCAACTGTGTCCACCGACGACGTGATTGCACTTCCAGGCTGGTAGCTGTTGTGTCCCTACAGGTGATGTGCGCCACACCCATGGACTTCCTTCCGTCTACAGTTGTTGACTGTGTGCCCGCTGCCAGGTGGGATTACCTTGCATCTGTAGTGGTTACGACATGTTGCAACTGTGTAATAAACCTGTGCTTCACTTTGTGATGTGCGTTGTCTGTGGTCACACATTTGAGTGCCATTTGCTTACTGCACCTGTGGGCTACTTGACTACAACTGGGAATGGGTGTGGTGTCTGTGCATTGCACCGTCTTCCCTGGCAACATCAGTGTAGGCAATGAGTCAGATGGCCTAGGTGTGTATGTGTTGTGTAGCCCTGGTGGTGTGTCTCCCTCATATGTGTCACGTTGCCTTTACTCACATGCCTGTGTTGTCCTTGCTGTTGCAGTTCGCATACACAGTGTAATTTTGCAGTTCATCATCCCCATAACAGCACCCACGTTGGAATCACGACAGAGGCAAGTATGGTGTATTAGTGTGTTTATTGTGATACATTTGTGTGAATAGTGCATAGGATGGGTAGTGCTGTACATAAATCTTGCAATCCGAAGTTCCTAGGTGAATTGAAAGTCCTGGTAGACAGGATCCCCAGTATCGGGCCACAGTTGTCTGACACATTGGTCCAACTTGTACCCCCATGCAATGTGTGGGAGTAGTGTTGCCGTCAACAGGGTGAACAGTCTGTGCACAAAGGCGAACATCCAGAACAGGTTCAGGCTTCCTGGGAGTTGCGCTTGGCCATCGGCCTCTCACTTGCCCCTCCTCGGACGACCCCTCTTCTTGGGGGGCCCTCAAGTACAGGCTGCTGCGGTGCAGGGGACTCTCCGCCAGAGTCATCCTCCCTCCCTGTGGCAGTTGCAGTTTGTTCGGCACCAGATGTTGTTGGCACACAGGGAGGTGTGGACTGGTTGCTGTTCATCTGGCGGAGGCATTGTAAAAAGTCCTTGTGCACCGCCATCATCTCATGCAGTGCATCCCACTTGGACTCCACGCGGGACATGTGTGAGTCCACGCGGGACATGTGTGACTCCACGTGGGACATGTGGGAGTCCAAGCGGGCATGATGGGCAGCCTGCTGCTGTTTCATGTCTCTGAGGAGCCCCACTACCTGGCTGAGGTCTCCGGTGCTGGACTGGTACGCATCAGCTATGCGTACCAGTTGTGGGTCATCATGCATACCAGCAACGTCTGCAAGCAGCGACCTCTGTCTCCCACCCCTCCCACCACCCCTGCTGACATGTGCAGTGTGTGCAGTGGCACGCACAGATAACCCTGGTCCACCTTGGGGGTTGGTGGTGGTGGTGGTGTCCATGGCCCCAGGTTGGTCCAGGGTCCCTGTGCTGGTGTTGCTCCTTGTTCTGTCCATGTCGGCAGGGATGGTATTTGTGGTGACAGTCGTTGGAGGGGTGGGTGCAGGGGGTGCAGCTGGTGGTCCTGCTGGTGCTGCAGCTGGTGGTCCTGCTGGTGCTGCATGTTGACTTGCACCGGATGTGCCAGGTTGGTCTTCATCGTCCGAGGAGGACAGAGGCTGTACGACGCCAGTGAGCTCCTCATCCTCTTGAGCCTGGGACTGGGACTCCTCAGCGTCTGCTGCTGTGTCCCCATCATCACCTGTTTTTGGGAGACACAAACAATGTATGTTATGTTTCTGCAGGCATCAATGGTTGACACACATGACAGTTGTGACTGTGCCTCTGGGTGCGGGCCTGTACATTGCATTGTCCTAAGTCGTCACAGTCAGGGGTTGATATTGGTGTGGCACATTGTCCTGCATTATTTGTGCATTTCTATGTAATTTTTGGGGTGTGAACATGGTCTGCATTGGTTGTGTTTGGTTGACAGCCGGCCCTCCTTCCCACCCACCCAGCCAGTCAGTTATCCCACCATGGAACGTGCTTGCGTTGCAGGGAGTGGAAGTTGTCTCTCAGGATGTCAGTCAGTGGTGTCCTGCTGTTTGTTGGTGCACAGTTGCCAGCAGGGCCTTGTGCTCCCCACAGCAGTAGCCAGTGTCAGCCATCTTGTGAGTCCTTCTCCACTCCCTGTGATGTGAGCATGGTTCAGGGTGGTGTTGATGGGACAGTTGTGGGGGTGAGCTATGTCTGTGACTACGACTCCCATCATGCTATTGCCTCCACCCCCCTTCCCAGCATGCCCATGCTTCCTTCCTTTTGACTCTGTTTCCCTGTGGGGTGGGCTGGCTGTGCTGACAGGATGGCTGGGAGTGTTGTCCTGGCAGTTGTTTGGCTACAAGTCCCAAGAGTGGCCCTGTGCTTCACACAACATAACCCAGGGTGGTGGTTCTTTGTGGGATCTTGTGTTAGGATGGGGGGCATTGCATTCTACCAGGTGGGTTCTGTGGAGTTTGTGTTGGGGGGTGTGTGAGGGGAGGTGCTTGTGACTATGGTTAGTGCTGCAAGTCCTCCTTCCCACCCACCCAGCCAGCCAGTTATCCCACCATGGAACGTGCTTGCATTGCAGGGAGTGGAAGTTGTCTCTCAGGATGTCAGTCAGTGGTGTCCTGCTGTTTGTTGGTGCACAGTTGCCAGCAGGGCCTTGTGCTCCCCACAGCAGTAGCCAGTGTCAGCCATCTTGTGAGTCCTTCTCCACTCCCTGTGATGTGAGCATGGTTCAGGGTGGTGTTGATGGGACAGTTGTGGGGGTGAGCTATGTCTGTGACTACGACTCCCATCATGCTATTGCCTCCACCCCACTTCCCAGCATTCCCATACTTACTTGCTTTTGACTCTGCTTCCCTGTGGGGTGGGCTGGCTGTGCTGACAGGATGGCTGGGAGTGTTGTCCTGGCAGTTGTTTGGCTACAAGTCCCAAGAGTGTCCCTGTGCTTCACACAGCATAACCCAGGGTGGTGGTTCTTTGTGGGATCTTCAGTTAGGATGTGAGGCATTGCATTCTCCCAGGTGGGTTATGTGGAGTTAGTGTTGAGGGGGTGTGTGAGTGGAGGTGCTTGTAACTATGGTCAGTGCTGTGAGTCCTCCTTCTCACCCAGCCAGATATCCCACCATGGAACATGCTTCCATTGCAGGGAGTGCAATTTGTCTTTCAGGATGTCAGTCAGTGGTGTCCTGCTGTTGGTTGTTGCACAGTTCCCAGCAGGGCCTTGTGCTCCCCCCAGCAGTACCCAGTGTCAGCCATCTTGTGAGTCCTTCTCCACTCCCTGTGATGTGAGCATGGTTCAGGGTGGTGTTGATGGGACAGTTGTGGGGGTGAGCTATGTCTGTGACTACGACTCCCATCATGCTATTGCCTCCACCCCACTTCCCAGCATTCCCATACTTACTTGCTTTTGTGGGGAGTTCAGTGTGTGTGGGTGTGAGAGCAATGGCAAGATGGCTGACAGTGGTGTCCTGCTGTTGGTTGGTGTGCAGTACCCAGCATGCCCTTGTGCTCCCCACGACACAGCAACAGTGTCAGACATCTTTGATGGGCCTTTCCACTCTCTGTGGGATGTGCATGCGTGAGTGTGAGCTTGCTGGGCCATGTGGAGGGGGATGTAGAGCTGTGACTACGACTCCCATCATGCTATTGCCTCCACCCCCCTTTCCCAGCATGCCCATGCTTCCTTCCTTTTGACTCTGCTTCCCTGTGGGGTGGGCTGGCTGTGCTGACAGGATGGCTGGGAGTGTTGTCCTGGCAGTTGTTTGGCTAAAAGTCCCAAGAGTGGCCCTGTGCTTCACACAACATAACCCAGGGTGGTGGTTCTTTGTGGGATCTTGTGTTAGGATGGGGGGCATTGCATTCTACCAGGTGGGTTCTGTGGAGTTTGTGTTGGGGTGTGTGTGAGGGGAGGTGCTTGTGACTATGGTCAGTGCTGCAAGTCCTCCTTCCCACCCACCCAGCCAGCCAGTTATCCCACCATGGAACGTGCTTGCATTGCAGGGAGTGGAAGTTGTCTCTCAGGATGTCAGTCAGTGGTGTCCTGCTGTTTGTTGGTGCACAGTTTCCAGCAGGGCCTTGTGCTCCCCACAGTAGTTGCCAGTGTCAGCCATCTTGTGAGTCCTTCTCCACTCCCTGTGATGTGCGCATGGTTCATGGTGGTGTTGATGGGACAGTTGTGGGGGGGGCAATATGTGTGACTGCGACTCCCATGATGCTATTGGCTACACTGACTTGGCCAGCATACACAGAATTCCTTCCTTTGAGTGGTCTTCACTGTGTATTGGTGTTGTTGTGGTGGCTACATGTCTGGATGTGTTTGTTAGTTCTATTTGTGCCACTGCCTAGCTGTAGTTGTAGTTGTGTTTGTACATGTGATGGCACAGTTGGATGTGACTTTTTTGATGGCATGTGTTGTGTTTATCTGACTGACATACACATTTTGGGATGATTCTGTTCTGGTTGCTGTGTAATTGCTATGAGTGCATGGTTTGACTCTCCCCTTGACAGTGATGTGTGTGTTTTGTGGCAGTATATTGTGTACATTTGTTGTGTACTCACCAGGCTCTGGGATGTCCTCTAGTCCATATACGCTCACTGGTGGAAGGATGGCCCGCACCTTCTCCTCCCAGGGCCTGAGGTATATTGGCTTGGCAGGAGGGCCACTGCCGGTGTATTGGCTTTTGATGTAGTCTTTCTTGAGCAGGTCCCTGACCCTCCTGCGCACGTCATACCACCTGTTCTGGATGTCGCTCTTTGTGCGCCGACATGGTGATTGTGCGTTCACCCTGTTGATGATCCTCTCCCACATCTTGGTTTTCTGGGAGATGGGGGTCTGTTGGACCAGTGTGCCAAACAGCTGTGGCTCTACCCTGAGGATCTCGTCTACCATGACTTCCAATTCACAATCTAGGAACTTGGGATTCTTCTTGGGGGGCATGGTGATGGGTGGTGATGGTGAGTGATGTGTGTGTTGGTGTGCAGGTGAGGGTGTGTGAGTGTGTGTTTTGCTGGGTGTATGTGAGGTAGGTATTTGTTGGTGTGCTGATGGTGTGTGGCTTGTGTGAGGGATGAGCTGTGGGTGTGTGGTTGCTTTCTCTTGGGTGCTGGCAGTGGAATGGCATTTGCAAAGGCTCATGGTTGTGATTTGTGTCCTTTATATGGGTGGAGTTGTGGGTGTGTCTTTGTTCTCTGTCCCCACCCCCCAGTATTTATTGGCTTGGCAATTGCTTGTTTGGCCTTTTTTGGGTGAATTTTCCTTTGTACTGTCTGTGTATGTTGGAAACGTTCTTGTGACCGAGTCGGAACCTGCATTTGTCTCGTACGGTGTTCTCCGTTTCGTTCACGCTGTGTTTGTGCAGTTTTCTATGCTGCGTACGCGTCGGTCGCGGTGTTTTGTGTTGCTTCGGCTCGGTTTTGTATGCGTGTCGGTCGTACGGCTTGTCCTCCGTCCGACTCGCTCGTGGTTTTCGCGCCTTGCATCGTACTTTGCGGTTTGAAGTTCGCGTGTACGTTTCGGTCGGATTTGGTCCGGGTGCGTGTCGGTCGGTTGGATTCGCGTGTTTTTCCGACCGGATTGCTGTTTTCCGTGCGGCTCGGTCGGTCGACTTGGGTTCGGTACGTGTCGGTCGGATTTTTCACGCCTTGCATCGTACTTGGCGTGTCGGGCGCCACAGGTACGTGTCGGTCGGTATTATTTCCGGATCCGAGTCGGTCGGTGCTTTTTCCGGCCCGAATCGGAATCGACCCCAGAATATCGAGTTGGAAATATTGAGACACAGAAATATCGACAGCAAGAATATCGTGGTCAAGAATATCGAGTTTAAGGTAAGAAATATCGTTTTTAAAAATATCGAAGTCATTAATATCGTTTGCAAAAATATAGTTAAAAATATCGTTTTTTTAGTTCGGGTTATGTATTTTAGTATGTATTTTAAATGTATGTACTCTATTTTTTTGTCTAAGTATTGCTTTTGTTTTTTAATATATGTAAAATTTTTAGTAGTTATTAATTTTATTTTAATTAAATTTTGCGTTTTACTTCTGTAGCGGGTTGTGGGTTTATAGGGGAATAGGGTGGGAAGTAATTTAATTATAATTATTAATTTTTATTTATTAGTATTTAATTTAGATTTTATAGTGTTAATTGTGGGAATTAATTTATTATTAATTAATTAATAATTGGCTGTTAATTTTTATTAATTAGTTGGTAAATATGTTAATTGTCATTTTTTTCGGAGCGGGTTGTGGGTTTATAGGGGAATAGGGTGGGAAGTCATTTAATGATAATTAAATTATTATTTTTTATTAATTAATATTTATTTAATATTTTATACTGTTAATTGTGGGAATTAATTTATTATTAATTGGTTAATTATTATTAATTAATTGGTAGTTATGTTAATTGTGTCATTTTTTTAGGAGCGGGTTGTGGGTTGATAGGGGAATAGGGTGGGAAGTAATTTAATTATAATTAAATTATTATTTTTTATTAATTAATATTTATTTATTTAATATTTTATACTGTTAATTGTGGGAATTAATTTATGAATTATTTATTTGGTTAATTGTTAGTTAATTGGTAATTGTTAATTGTCATTTTTTTAGGAGCGGGTTGTGGGTTGATAGGGGAGTAGGGCAGGAAGTAATTTAATTTTAATATTTTTTATATAATCATTTAATTTTATAGTGTTAATTGTGGGAATAAATTCATTAATAATTATTTAAAGTTTGCTTGTTAATTGTTATTTAATTAATTGGTAATTATGTTAATTAATTAAAATTTAAATATGGCAATTGTGTAATTAATTTGATGTGTGAGTTGTGGGGTTTATAGTGGTAAATGGTGGGAAGTGCATTTATTTTAATTAATGATTTGTGGTTAATTGATATTAAATTATTAATGTAAAATTAGTTATGGAAATTGTGTAATTATTTTTAGGTGTTTGTTGTGGTGTTTATTGGGGTAGAGAGTGGAAAGTAATTTAGTTTAAATTAATTAATAATTACTTGATCATTAATCATTTATTTCTTGATAAATCTGTTTGGTAATTGTTTATTTTTATTTTGTTTGTGGATTTTGGTTCTATAGGGGTAATGTTTGGTCACTACATTAATTTGTATCTGTTTTAATGTGCTTTTTAATTAATATTTGTTTAATTGATAATTGTGTTAATTATGGAGGTACACTTTTAAAAAAGATTTAGATGTGTTGTAAATTGTGTGGTGTTATAGGATAGGAAAAAATATTACATTTATGTAATAATTAATGTTTTTGATTATAAATAATTTCTATTACAAAATATTTGTTTGTAAAATTATTTTTAAATTAATCTTTGTATGTAATTTTCAGATTTTTTTAACATTGTTTCTATGTTTTGTAATTTTTTAATTTTTATATATGTTTTGTTTTGTTGGTTTTAATGATCTTTTGTATTGTAGTTGATATTTTGTTTGTTTTTAAATTTGAATTGTCTTCAGTGGGAATAGTAATTTTTACCCCTCCGCTATCCAACACTTTCCCTACTGATGCATTCGCAGGAGTGGGAATAGTAATTTATTCCCCTCCGCTATCCAACACTTTCCCTACTGTTGCACTCATTGGAGTGGGAATAGTATTTTTTTCCCCTCCACTATCCATCACTTTCCCTACTGTTGCACTCGCTGGAGTGGGAATAGTAATTTTATCCCCTCCACTATCCAACACTTTCCCTACTGTTGCACTCGCTGGAGTTGGAATAGTAAATTTTAACCCTTCACTATCCAACACTTTCCCTACTGTTGCACTCATTGGAGTGGGAATAGTAAATTATTCCCCTCCGCTATCCAACACTTTCCCTACTATTGCGTTCACTGGAGTGGGTATACTAATTTTACCTCTCCACTATCCAACACTTTCCCTACTGTTGCATTCGCTG
Source organism: Calotriton arnoldi (assembly GCA_963921515.1). Classification (NCBI taxonomy): domain Eukaryota; kingdom Metazoa; phylum Chordata; class Amphibia; order Caudata; family Salamandridae; genus Calotriton; species Calotriton arnoldi. The sequence continues at coordinate 1,770,007 of CAWUFW010000888.1, read as the reverse complement.
GAGTTGGAATAGTAAATTTTAACCCTTCGCTATCCAACACTTTCCCCACTGTTGCACTCGCTGGAGTGGGAATAGTAATTTTTTCCCTCCGCTATCCAACACTTTCCCTACTGTTGCACTTGCTGGAGTGGGAATAGTAATTTGTACCCCTCCGCTCTCCAACATTTTCTCTACTGTTGCACTCAATTTAGTGCAAAATGTAGGTTTAGAAAATATTAAATATTTTTATATTTTAATTTATAATATAATTTTTTTGTTACAAGTGTATGTATATATATATTTTAATTTTTATATATGTTTTGTTTTGTTGGTTTTAATTATCTTTTGTATTGTAGTTGATATTTTGTTTGTTTTTAAATTTGAATTGTCTTCAGTGGGAATAGTAATTTTTACCCCTCCGCTATCCAACACTTTCCCTACTGATGCATTCGCAGAGGTGGGAATAGTAATTTATTCCCCTCCGCTATCCAACACTTTCCCTACTGTTGCACTCATTGGAGTGGGAATAGTATTTTTTTCCCCTCCACTATCCATCACTTTCCCTACTGTTGCACTCGCTGGAGTGGGAATAGTAATTTTATCCCCTCCACTATCCAACACTTTCCCTACTGTTGCATTCGCTGGAGTTGGAATAGTAAATTTTAACCCTTCACTATCCAACACTTTCCCTACTGTTGCACTCATTGGAGTGGGAATAGTAAATTATTCCCCTCCGCTATCCAACACTTTCCCTACTATTGCGTTCACTGGAGTGGGTATACTAATTTTACCTCTCCACTATCCAACACTTTCCCTACTGTTGCATTCGCTGGAGTTGGAATAGTAAATTTTAACCCTTCGCTATCCAACACTTTCCCCACTGTTGCACTCGCTGGAGTGGGAATAGTAATTTTTTTCCCTCCGCTATCCAACACTTTCCCTACTGTTGCACTTGCTGGAGTGGGAATAGTAATTTGTACCCCTCCGCTCTCCAACATTTTCTCTACTGTTGCACTCAATTTAGTGCAAAATGTAGGTTTAGAAAATATTAAATATTTTTATATTTTAATTTATAATATAATTTTTTTGTTACAAGTGTATGTATATATATATATATATATATATATATTTATTTATAATTTTTTATATATTTATAACATTTTAAAATTAATTAAAATTATTATTTATTAATTGCTTTTAAGTAAATATATATATATTACATTTTATATATGTATGTTTAATTTTTTTTAAATTAAATGTATTACTTATAATTGTTAAAATTTACAAATAAATCTAAAAATGTTTAAAGTTAAATTTATTATTTAATTAATTTTACATTATTTTTTATACATATAAAAAAACGATATTTTGTACATCGATATTTTTTACAACGATATTTTTTACAACGATATTTTTGTACTTACCATGATAAATATAGGAGGTCGATATTTTGTGACAACGTTATTTATGTTCCGATATTTGTGTAAGTCGATATTGTGGTGGTCGATATTCTGTCAGTGATCCCTGAAAAATGTCCACTTTCAGCCTCCAGTTGCTGCAGCCCCTTAAATTGCGTGAATTCCAGTCCACCACCAATTTCTCTTTCCATGGGAAATACTGCACTCTCACATGAAGTTGTACTCCTGGCACAACTCCCATATTTCCCCTCACAATCTCTGTCAACTTCTTCAATCTACTTCCTCCAATCTTTTTATATGTCACTGCTGTTATATTGTCCATCCTTACAATACAGAGCCTTCCTGTAAATGACTCTTGAAACTGCAAAGAGCAAACAATCCTCCTGTCATATATGCTCCTCCTTTTCCTTTCAATTCCATCTCCCTTCAGTGTCTTGGCTTAGACACATATCTCCCCAACCATAATTAATTGCATCGGACTCTAATACAAAATCTGGCACTGTTCCAAATACAGCTTGACCATTCCAAGCCTCCAGATTCTCCAACCACCAGGTCAACTCCTTCCTCCGTCATTCTCACCTTGTCTCCATGCCACAACCCCCTTGATAGCCCTGATGTCTTCAAAAATTGCAAAGCTCTATAATGCAAAGATCCTGGAAAACCAGCCTGATTAGACGGAGAAAGCAGACCTATTACTCGAGCCAGCTGTCTCAATGAGACTTCCTCCTTCTCTCCCAAATGACACCTTTCTTTATTAACTTTATTTTCATGTCTGGCAAAAAAACAGTTGAGCTTTCACATTATCTATGGTGAAACCTAAAAACTCCATTGACTGGGAAGGGATAAACGATGATTTCTCCTGATTCAATATAACACCCAATTTCTCCAACAGATCCTTCACCAACAGCAAATGTTTCTCCAAAATCTCCTTCTCCTGACTCCTGATAAGGATATCGTCTAAATATATATTCATTCTCACTCCTTGTTCTCGTAAATAACCCACAGCTGGCTTTAAAACTTTTGTGAAATACCATGGAGCCAAAGACAGCCAAAAAGGAAGACACTGGAACTGGGACAAAAGCCCTTCCCATCTGAACTGATGAAGCGTTTGACTTTCCTTGGCCATTGGAACAGTAAAGTAAGCATCTTTCAGATCCAACTTTGCCATCCAATCCGATTTTTGAAGAACGGCTCTGAACATATGTACTTCTTCCATCTTGAAATGATGATAAACCACAAAATGATTTAAAGACCTAAGATTTATTACCAGTCTCCAACCTTTGTCATTCTTATCTACCAGAAAGAGAGTACTCCCATAACTCCTTTCTCTTTTGGCTACCAACAAAATGTCCTCCTGCTCTAATAGCTGTTGAATTTCCTTTGCCACCACTTCTTTCTGTTCCATACTGAAAACTAACTCCCTTGGTTCCCTATCTTGAACAGGAACATCTACAAATTCTACTACGTAAACTCCGACTGCTGCAATCACCCATGGGTCATGAGTTATTAAATTCCACTCCTGCACGAAAAACGTCACTCTTCCTCCCACCTTTTGATGGGTAGAACCAAAAATAATCTTCGTACTCACCTTGCATAGAAGAGGATTGCTGACCTCTCCCTCTTGAGGCTCTATTCCTTCTGCATCTACCTCTCTGGGAACCCCCCCCCTCTGGATTGATAACCTCTGCATGCTCCTATTCCTTGATCATAATGGGCCTTAATGAATCCATGGCTGAAAATATGTCCTCTCCTTCCAGCCCTACCATATAAACCACATCCAAACACCTTCCTCGTCAAATTTTGCGCCTTGTCTAATGCTGTAAATGTAGACATAAATTTCCCAAGGGACTAGACCATCCCCTCACCAAACAACAGGACCTACGCTTCCTCTGAGGACTCCTTTCTGGCTAGATCGCCCAATTTTGGACTTATCTGCATCGAAACACCCTTCCTACTTTCAGCAATTAAATTAGCATTTGCGTTACTTAGAAAGCCAATAGCTCTCTGACTTGAGCCTCTAAGAAGTTCAGTATTGATATCACTTCCATTCATACCAACAAATCGACCAAAATCAAATATAAATACTAAAGGACTCAGCACATGCAACAGCTTATCTTCACATTGCTTTAAAGCACGTTCCAAACCTTTTCAAAGATCTCTTCCTAGTTTAAATAAATAAGTGTTGAGCTATGGGTCCAAATTTGGAGTCATTGTCTCCTTTCATTTCTTTCTTCCCCCTCCAGAGGCTTTCTAATTCTCTGTTTGATATACTCCATAACATGTTTCAAATGCCACCACTCCTAGCTTCTAATGTGTCTCACATCCTTAGGATCAAACAAATTCTGACCCGTAGGATACTTAACCGTCCTTACAGGAACACCCTTTACCTCATCTAAATCTCCAATTTAATTTCCCGAATAATTATCATAATCAAGATCAAACACATTCTCGTTCCAATCTTGCTCTCTTTAATCTGAATTGGCACGTCCAAATGCCCAATCATTCAAAGGGTTGTCCTGCCTCTTCTCAGTGCCACTACAAGCACCTTTCCTCTGCGAGCCTCTTTGAACTCCTGCTCCAGAAGATCCAGGCACTTCCTCCACTGTTAGATGTCTCTTCTTTCTTAAACATTTGCCACCTGGTCCTCTATTAGACACACCTTCTTCCTCAGACAAGAAACAAAACTCCTCATCCTCATTATTCGTGGCCCTTTTCCTATCATTCTTCAAGAGACAGTATCCCTATCTGTATCCTTAAGTTCCTCTCTCACGATATCTTTCACTCTGTCATCTTCCTGACTATCATCATTCTCTGCCATCCTGCTATTTTAAAGTACCAAAACACTAACCAAAAATACTCCTTTAAAAACAAAGGCACACGGCCCTCACAATAAACTCTGCCTTTCAACAAACCCTCAACTGGCGTTTTCTGCGCATTCAAAATTCCGTCAGTGGTACTTCTCTAATGGCTTTTCCTCTAAAACAGAGGATGAGACCCCCACGAAAGGCCAAATTCCAATGGAAAATAGTGTGCAACGCTGTGCGTGCCCATATTAAAGATGGCCGCCTGTTGTTTTCTCCCACTGAAGCCTGCAAGGGCAACATTGCCCTTGAACGCATTCCACCCTGCAGGCCTCGAAAAACTGCTATCTAAAACACCTGATCGCTAGGTAGGTCAAGGAAACATTCTCCTAACCTTCCCTAGCCTTTAATAAAACACCACATAAAATATAATTGTACCCCCAAATGCGAACACTTACCTCATAAGCTGATAAACTGCAATAAAAAGGTTTTTAAAAACCTTACAAAATATAATGTACTGAAACAAAAACTCAGAATTACACCAAAACACCTTTCTCCCCATACAAATCCATAAATTAGATTGAACTCAACACTCAAACCAAAAATACACCTAAATAAATGTTTCTCCCATGAAACACACAGTATACTGATCTGCTCAGAAGCAGCAAACAAAAGAGGAAAAATTGGAATGTTGATGCGTTATATGGACTGAAGTGTTTTGTTCCTTTTATGAGTTCATACAGTGATCTTGGAACTTTGAATATTTGCTGCTTGGAGGTGGTAAATAAAAGACTTATGCATAATGCTAGCCTCCTGTCTTGCCATAACATCCACATCCGCTGTCTGCTTCTTCTGTATAAAAGCGGGAGCTGCTGACCCACTTGTTCCTGTTGCAAGTTCTATTTGAGGATGGAGAAAAGTGCTCCCCATAGTACTCTGAGGACAGTTAAGTAAGCAGAGCTAGTGCCAACCTGACTGCCAGCTTCATAGAGGTGAAGGGATATCACATGGAGTCTGACCTTGAAGGAAGAGCCGTCTCTCTGTCCTAAAGTGCTTGGAGACTGCCCTGCCTGAGAAGAAGAGGAAAGGAGAGTGTCAACCCATCAGCAGGTGCTGACTACCAGGGCGAGCAGAAGCCACTGATGTCCGAGCCGAGGTTCCATCCACCCAGAGAAACTTGAGAGAGTGACCAGAGTGTTTTGCGATCGGAGTGCAGACTGTCGTGACTGAAGTAGCTGTACCATGGCACTGCCAAAGTGTACCCAAGTGGACAGTGCCACTGTGACCCTAGAAATGTCTTGTACCATGGCACTGGCCTAAACTTTGCCTGAGCAGACTGCGCCACTGTGACCCTGAATACCCTGACCATACGTGTCTAAAGTGAATCAGGCTGCTGCAAGTCGGGACTTGTGGCAGAAGCGGACTGGGACTGCATTGCCAAGATGACAAACAACCTTTGTGGACCAAACTGCTCTTACATCGCCGTAAATGGTGTCCGAGCTGCATAACCATTCCCCTTCTGCTGTGAAATCGCCTTCTTTTTTCAGTGAGTGTAGCCAGATGTGCTTTTGCCAACTTAATTCGCGAAACAATAAATGTTTTCCTACCTGTCCTCACCCACTGCCTAGCAGGCAACCACAAAGAGGCCTTAATAGCGAGGGAAGAGTATTTTTTTTTTAACTTTGCAGTGCTCAACGCTGCATTAGAGTCACATGGCCATGGCTCAGCTCAGAAAAAACATGTATTTTGGAGCCATCCATTGGGTTAATTATTCTTGTTTCACTCAATTTTTCCAAAATCGTGCCCAAGTTTTCAGCCAGGACTGTGGTGCTCCTAGTCGACAAGAGTTGATCTCTAGTCACTGTAATCGCATTATCCTCTGCGTCCGTCAATACCACCGAATGAAAATTTTCCTACCTATCGCAACAGAAAGTTTCAATTCTATTGAGGACTTTGAGATGAGGATTATGCATTTTAATCTTTACTTGGCTGATTATAAATTCGATCAGAAGCTATTTTTAACATGAGCTTCCTACACAAAAACTAACATTCCTAAAAGTTCTTGGGATATCACAACCAATCATGTTAAGGCAGTCTCAATATAGTCCATCAATGTCCATGCTGCATCTTTTCTCTGCACGAATCATGCTACAATCCGTTGCTCACGAATCCTGTTTGGAGCCATCATGTCCTATGAAGATGAAGAAACCAAGAAATAATTGGCACTGATTGCCAAGAACGCCATCAAGATTTTAAAGAAAACAAAACTGTTATGAGCCATAACAGCACAGTCAATAAAAAGATATTTCAGAATAACCAGTACTTACTGAAAACGGGGAGGTAACAGATCGAGAACTTCTCGTTGGATGGGATAATCCTTGCCTTCAAGTCCTTAATAGAATTGAAACTTTCCGATACGATAGCTAGGAAATGTTTCATTCTATGTCAGGATTGGAGCGAGGATTATGCTAATTCAAAGCTTGCTGACCTCCTGCTGTTCTACATCCACCACCGGCTTGAAGTAGAACCTCTTAAAAGTGGAGTACGAGGACCAGTCCGCCGTATTCATGACATTCTCCAAGCAGGCGTCCAGATGAAAAGCTTTGGAGGCCATCGCTCATCTGGCTGAGTGTGCCCCAAACACTCCCACATTTATACCTGCCTCTTACATGACCCAATGCACCCATTGGGCGATCGTGGGAGAAGAAACTGCTCTATGTGGTTTCCACAGGGCATTTAGGAGTTGCTGCTCGCCCGGTGGGCTGAATTCCTCAGTCATTTCCTCGTGTGCTTTCAAGCACCGCACTACACACAACTTAAGAGAATTGGCAAAAGCCAAGTATGAGATGATACGATTGTGAGATTTAGTCCATCTGCTGCCCGTAAAGGAAACCCTCTGTGGGGAGAAAACTCTACCTGTAATTATTCAAGGCCCAAACGTCTGACACCCTTCTACATGACTCCAGGCACAAGAACATGGCCAACTTGGCAGGAAGTTGTTTCCGTGCCAAGAACCTGTTAGGTTGCCAGGAGAGAACCTGTTAAGTTGCCAGGATTAACGTCCCAAAGAGATGAGTAATGAGGTTCCGGTGGCAAGGAGAGACGGATACCTCGCAACAATCTTCACACAAATGGATGTTCTCCCACTGCGGAGCCATCAATAGGAACATGACCCACTGAAATAGTGCAGCGAAAAACATTAATAGAGCAACAGGCAAGACCTTCAGACGACAAGTTAGACAAGAAGTTTAGAATCTGGATTACATCTGCATCTACACGATCGAAGCCCCATCCTAAACACCAACCCATCCAACTCCTCCAAGCCGATCTATACTGTTTGGCAGAGGGAACCCTCTGCCACCAGACAGTGAGGCACTTGGTTCGGATCGAGGAGGAGAGCCTGAAGGGGCAGAAGGATTGGAGAATCCCAAGAAAGTTTCATCAGAACTGGGAACCAAACTTGGAACCTCCAAACAGGTGTCACCAGGACCACCTCTGCTATTTGCCACCGCACCTGGGCCAAAACCCTCGTGATCACTGAAAATGGGGGGAAAGCATATCCCCTCTTTTGTGTCCAATCCTGAAAGAATGCGTCCATCGCTTCGGCCAGTGGATACGCCATCCAACTGAAGAACCGGTCCACCTGATGGTCCAGGCGTGAGGCAAACGGGTCCACTGAGAAAGGATCCCACCTGTCCAAGATCGAGGAGAAGTCCCCCGGGTCTAGTTTCCAGAGACTCGAATCATGGTGATGGTGGGAGTGCTAGTCTGCCACCTGGTTCACTTGATCAGGGAGATATTCAGCCGTAACCAATATGTGATGGCCCAGGTAGTGCTGCAGAAGTCTTTCACCAGTTCTGATAGGGCTTTCGACCTTGTCCCCCTGAGATGGTTGATGTAATGCACCGCTGACACGTCCATCTACAGGAGGATGCAAGACTGAATTCTGTCTTTCGTCCAACACCGGAACACAAAGGATCCCTCCTGGAGTTCCAGGCAATTGATGTGCAACCTCTATTCTTGTTGTGACCAGCTTCCTCCTGTGGAGAGTTCCCCACTGCAAGCGCCACAGCCTGATCTGCTGGCATTGGCCTCGATGACGAGGTCTGGATTGGATCCGAAAATCACTCTCCCGTTCTAGGCCTCCATGTGGTAAAGCCACTATTGAATCTCCGCTCTTGCCTCTTCTGACACGGGCACCAACAGGGAGTACATGAGCCCCTTCCGCAAGAGGTGGTCCTTGAGATGCTGCAACATGCGGTAATGCAGTGGCTCTGGGAAAATCCCCTGAATGGAAGATAAAGCAACCCCACCAGACGTGCTAGCTGCCAAAGGGAGATGTACTACCTGGAAAGGGCGTGCCGCAAATAGTGCCGAATCTTTGCCACATTCCGAGACCGAAGACTGAAGGTGTCTACCGAGGAGTCTATCACAAACCCCAGGAACTCTGTAGTTTGAGAAGCGAGCAGAAGAGACTTGCGCTAGTTGATCACAAATCCTAAGTTCTCCAAGAGGTTCACTGTTGTCTTCAGCTACACAGATAACTTCTTGGGACATAGACTCATATTGAGCATGTCGTCCAGGTAAATTATAATCCTCATCCCCTGCACATGCAGGTGTTCTACCATGGGTTTGAGGACCTTCGTGAAGCACCAGGGTGCCGAAGATGGACTGAAGGGGAGAGTGGTGAATTTGAATGCTTGTCCCCTCCAGAGAAACTGAAGAAAATGCTGGTGGGGCGAAAAGATAGGGACAGTCAAATAAGCGTACTTCAGGTCCAGGAACAATCAAATGGTTGAAGTACATTCCGTAGAAGATGGATCCATTCCATCTTAAAATGATGGTACATCAGCCACATGTTGAACTCCCTGAGGTTTATTATGGGTCGTTGACCCCCATCGTGCTTGTCGGCCAAGAAGAGGTTGCTGATGAACCCGTTGGGGTGTGGTATAGTCAGGCAGATGGCCCCTTTGTCGAAGAGGGCCTCAACCTCCTTGTCTATGAGGTTGTTCTCTGTTAAGGAAAACGTTAGCTGTCTTGACCGTGCCAATTTTTGGGGCAACCGATTAAACTTGATCTGAAAGCCCCGGATGATCAGAAGGACCCATGCATCTGTGGTGAGAGACACCCACATGTGGAAAACATTTGTCAGATGGCCCTCTACCTATATGTGGGGTGTTAGACCTGGCTTGTCCAGCGGGTTTATCCCCAGACTTTTTGCTTTTTGGCCTCCTGTTTGGACCCTGATTTTGTTGGTTTTATGACTCTGGGCACTTTACCACTGCTGATCAGTGCTAAAGTGCATATGCTCTCCCTGTAAATTGTGTTTACGGATTGGTGATTCCATGATTGGCATATTTAATTTACTGGTAAGTCCCTAGTACAGTGCACTGTGTGTGCCCAGGGCCTGTAAATCAAATGCTGCTAGTGGGCCTGCAGCACTGATTGTGCCACCCATATGAGCAGCCTGGAAATGTAACTCAGACCTGCCAATTCATTGTCTGTGCACAGTTTGGTACTGCCATATCGACCTGGCACGTGCACCCACATGCCAGGCCCTAACCTTCCCTTTTCTTACATGTAAGACAACCCTAAGGTAGGCCTACGGCACCCCTGTTGGCAGGATGCAATGTATGTGAAATACAGGACATGCCCTGGTGTGTGTGGCATGTCCTGATAGTGAAATACTGCTAATTTTGTTTTTCACTATTGAAAGGCTATCTGTCCCGTAGGATAGAATGGGAGTTTATTTATAACATCTTATAAATATAACTTCACATTGGGACAAGATAGAAAGGTAAAGTTTAGTACGCCTGAACTCAGAATATAAAGATGCATCTTTTAGTACGGATGATTTTTACATTCTGTGTTTGAAAATACCACTTTTAGAAAGTAGGTATTTTCTTGCTTAGCCATCCTGTGTGCCTCTGCTGGTTTGTGTATTGACTGTCTGGCTTTGGAGTGACAGGAGCTGGGGATGTGCATTCTCTCAGACAGCCACTGGGGCGGGGGTGGGGTTGATGTGTGTCCTGCCTTTCCTGAATGAGTCAGGGCTGGGCTGAATAGACCTGGGCTGCATTCAGAGGAGGGGGAGGAGTTCTCACTAGCACCTCAATAGGCCCGGTCTGCATTTAGTATTAAATCGATTTTATTGGCAGAACACAAGGCATGGCAATACAGGACAGCGTTGCCTACAACCCAGCGGGCCGGCCAACACCTAGGCAGTTCAAGATAGCAAGGCAATGAAGTAAAGGCACACTCGAGCTGGTAATTAACACAGCATGTCGCCTACAACCCAGACAGGGCCGGCCGCGTTTAGAGAGAAGAAGGAACCGGAAAGCCGGTCCCACTACAGATGAGTAGCTGCAAAATCAGATACGCTGCAATGTTTGTGAGCAATAGTGAGCCCTAAGCCTGTAACAAATAGTGTAGTTTCAGTGATTCTGCTTTTGACAAAACAAAGAACAACAAAATAAAGGAGTCAACTCCCAAACCCCCCCCCCCTCCCCCCCCCTCCAGTGAGCAAGAAATAAAGAAAAAGAAAAGGAACCAACCTGTAGGCACTGTGAAATGCGGGACTCCACTGAGTCCGAGGGGGACCGGAGGACCAGCGGGGGACGAACCCGCTAGGCGGCTACACTGTCCTCGGGAATCAATTTCAAAATCCGGAGATAACTAGGACAGGACAGTTCCCGGAATTCAGTGGAAAGGATGGCTATAAAGGAGGCCCAAATCTTGGCATAGTCTGTGCTCCTCCCCAAAGTAGCCATTGATAATCTCTCCATGCCTAAGAGATACCATAGTTGATGTAACCATTGTGTGTGCTCCGGAGTCCTGTCCGATTTCCACCCCGCCAGAATCACCCGATGCGCGGCATTCAGTGCAAGAGCCATCTGTCTCCCTCTAATAGAGCGCAGGGGAAAGGTCAGCGCATTGGGCAACCCTAAGAGAGTGTAAGCTGGAAGCCTGGGAATGGTGGTATTAAAGGCCTTGTCAATGTCATCAAGTATGCTCTCCCAGTATCTCGTGAGCTTTGGGCAGTTCCAAAACAAGTGGAGGAGGGTACCAGGGCTACCGCAGCCACGCCAACAGAGGCCATCGCATTGAGAGTGCCACTTGGCTAGACGGGCTGGGGTATAGTACCAGTAGGACGCAATTTTAAAAGCAGTTTCGGTGTGACCCATGAAATGTGCTGTGTGGTGGGACCTATAAAAGACATCCTCCCATTCCTTATCGGACAGTGTGCGTCCCAGCTCTGTCTCCCAGCGCCTCTGTCCAGCCGTGCGGGCCTTCCTGGTGCCTTGGGTGAGAAATGAGTATATTTCACAAATAAGCCCGCGGTCGTCCTTCTTGCTGATGAGCCATTTCTCAAACGGCCGCATCGGTCTAATAACCAGGGGTCGCGTTGTGGCACCCGACACCCAATGTGTCATTTGTGAATGTAAAAAGAGATCGGAGCCGGAAAGGCTGTAATCCCTCTGCAGTTCTTTGAAGGGGATGATACCCTGGATGTCAAATAGATGCCCCAAGCGCTTGCAACCGCCCTCCAGCCATCGCGCGGCGACCTTTTTGTCCATCCCAGGTGGGAAGTCAGGGTTAGAGAAAATCGGGGTCATTGGCGAGGGGAACGAAGTCAGTTTAGCCCTTGTAGAGACCTTGTCCCAAACGAGAAAAGTGGGGCGGGTAACTGGCGAGGAGTAAAGCCCCAAGGCGCGTGTGGGTTTCGGCAACCAGGCTTTTCGCCAGATGTGATGGCCCGCCACCGTCTGGTCCATGAAGACCCAGTATTTCTCTGTCATAGAACGGTTCCATTCCACAAGGTACCGTAACAGTGAGGCTTGGAAATAGCGTGTAATGTCAGGTAGGGCAAGGCCGCCCTCTTTCTTAGGACGTTGTAACAAAGTCCTCTGCAGCCGAGGAGAGATCGGACCCCACACAAAGCGCTCGATCGCAGTCTGGATGTCGCGGAGCGAGTGCGGCGGAAGCTCCAAAGGAAGCGTCTGAAAGAGGTACAAGGCCCGCGGCAGAACGTTCATTTTAACAGCAGCCAACCTCCCAAACCACGTCAAAGGGAAGCGCCGCCAGCGAGCGAGATCTTCACGGATGCGAGAGAGGAGAGTTGTATAGTTCACATCCGCTGTTTTAGCTAGGCTTTTGTGGAGGACCAGCCCAAGGTAAGTAATACCGTCTGTCACCCAGTCGAAGGCGAAGTGGGCCCGTAAGGCGTCCACTGTTGGTTGTGCCGGGGTGAGATTGAGTACTTGTGACTTCTGCATGTTTATTTTAAAGCCAGAAACTTGGCTGAAGGCCTGAAGATCATCCACAACAGCCAGCAATGAGATCAGGGGGTGAGCCACCGAGAAGATGACGTCGTTGGCATAAAGGCTAATGAGGTGGTGATCCAGCCCAAACAGGACACCCTGTGCCAAGGGGTTACCCCGAAGCCGTTGGGCGAAGGGCTCCATATATAGGGCGAAAAGCAGAGGGGAGAGAGGACAGCCCTGCCTCGTCCCCCTCCCCACTGCAAAGCCGTCCGAGAGCAGGCCGTTGACCCGCACGGCCGCTGAAGGAGCGCTGTAGATGCTCGCTACCCATCTCCGAAACCTGGCCCCCAATCCGAAGCGCTCGAGGGTGGCAAATAAATATGGCCAGTGCACGCGGTCGAAAGCCTTTTCTGCGTCGACCGCTAGTAGTAGGGCTTCTTCTTTAGACCGTTGCACTTTATCAATTAAGTGGCAAATCCGTTTGGTGTTGTCCCCGCACTGCCTACCCGGAATGAAGCCGGACTGGTCAGGGTCGACCAAGCCAGGCATGTGAGAGTTCAGTCTATAGGCCAGAATTCTAGAGAACAGCTTCGCGTCAACATTCAGCAGGGAGATCGGCTGGTAGGAGCTGCAAAGCTCCGGGTCCTTCCCCGGTTTGGGGATGACCGAAATAGTAGCTTGCAACATGGAGGACGTAAGGGAACCAGTATCTGCAAAAGAGTTAAACAGGCGGGTAAGCAGTGGGGCCAGTTCGACACAGAAGGTTTTTATAAAAAAGAGCACTAAAGCCGTCAGGGCCCGGGGCCTTCAGGGGCTTCAACCGGGCGATAGCAGAGATCACCTCCTCCAATCGTATGGGGGCCTCCAGAGCCTCAGCCTCGCTGGGCGGGAGAGGAGTGACCGCCGCACCCTGAAGGTACTCATTGGGATCAGTCAGAGTGGTGGGATCCGCAGAATAAAGGGTTTCGTAAAAAGAACGGAAGGCCGCCACTATCCCGGCATCATCCGTAACCGCCGACCCGTTCCCTCCCCGTAGCGCCCTGACAGCCTGCGCTGCACGTTGGCTACGAAGGCAGTGGGCTAGCATGCGGCCCCCCCGGTTAGAGCCCACATAGTATTTGTGCTTCAGCCGAACCACTGCGTGCTCAGCTCGGTCGAGATCGAGACGCTTCAACTGGAGTCGCTCCCTCTCCAACTGCCGCCAAATTCTAGGGGCGCCGGTGCGCTTATGAATAGCTTCCAGTTCTCTAACTTTAGCTTCTAATTCAGCGCGCTTGGACCGCCGGGTCTTGTTCTCGTAGGCCGCTTTGGCAATGTGCTTCCCATACCGAGGACAGCGGCGTGGAACCCACATCGTTAAGCGCTAGGTAGTCGGTCAGGCAACGCCTGATGTCGTCTACCACAGTCGGGGATCGGAGCAGTGAGTCTCGCAAGCGCCAGTGTGAGGAGGGGGAGGGCTGCACGGAGGGAAAGCGCAGGGTCAAGGTAATGTGCGCGTGGTCAGACAGGGAGCGGGCTTCAATGGTGGAATATGTGGTGCAGGCCCAAGCAGCTGGGGTAATGAGGAAGTTGTCCAGGCGGGCATAGGTCTTATGGGCCGCTGAGTAATATGAATAGTCCCGCACGTTAGGGTGTAAGCAGCGCCAGGCGTCCCTGATCCCTGCGTCGCGCAGCCAAGCACCAGCGCCCACTGACAAGGCTCCCGCACCCCCAGTCCCCAAGCCAGAACGGTCCAACCCAGCATCCATCACTAAGTTGAGGTCGCCACCCACCACCACCATAGAGTCGGGTGTGTGAAGAACGTCTCTGGGCGTTCATTTGGGGAGTAGATGGACGCTACAGTAAAGTGAGAAGGCCCCATACGGAAGCGCAACGCTAGCAGGCGCCCTTTGATCTCAGCGATAGGTCCCACCACCACACCCCTGAATCGCTTGGAGAGCAGAATAGCCACCCCACCCCGTTTACTATTCCTAGAGGACCAGAACTGCAGGGGAAAGTGACTATGGCGCATGCGGTGTGTGTCGCTATTGAGTAGGTGGGTTTCCTGAAGAAGACAAATGTCACCTCCAGAGTGTTCAAGCAGGGAGAGGACCGCTTTCCGCTTGGTGGGGTTGTTAAGACCCCGAGCGTTGAGGCTAACTACTTTAATTTCCATACATGACCTACCAAGGTTACCAAGAAAGCCACGGGAGGCGCGCTGAGCCTAAGGGGGGCCCCCAGGGAGGAGGAATGCGGGCATAGCTGGGCAAAAGTGTGTGCAAAGAAAAAATGCTCACTAGAGAGAGAACCCCCCCCACCCCAGAAATAGAAAACAACCCCTTGAACAACAGAACATTAACCATATCCGGCTCAAGAAGTCCAACCCGAAGAAGGTCAGGAACAGTCCGTGTCCGCCAAGGGAACGGACCCACTCCCATCCAGAGAGGGGGTTGGCGACTAACTCCCATCTGGGCTACAAGAGTCTGGGAGCGGCGGCCCTCCGGCACCGCCGGAGAGAACCATAATGGGATAAAGTCACCTCACAATCAAGCAGGGGACGAGTGCTCCAAACTGGTGGATAGCGAAGAAAGGACCGCCTCCCTCTCTTTGGCCATAGTCTCAGTATCCGGCTTGTGGGTAACAGAGCGCCTTCCCACCGTCTGCCATTGGTCGGGCCTGGTGCCAGGTCGATCCGCGGGCTTCTGCTGATCATCAGGTGAGTCTGGGGATAGCAGCCCCAGGACCGCCTTGGCCTCTCGCAGCGAACTAAGCTGTCTCAGCTTGCCGTCGTATTTGAAAATGATGCGGAAGGGATGACCCCAGGCGTAAGCAATCCCTTTCTCTCTCAGGTGGAGGGTGACTGGACGGAATTCTCGCTGTTTGATCAAAGTGACAGCCGCCGCTAGGTCCTGGTAAAGCGTTGAGGAGTGGCCCCTGTACTGCAAGGGATGCGAGTCTCGTGCTTTCCGCAGAATGAGCTCTTTCAACTGGAAATCGTGGATGCAAGCCAATATATCCGGAGGTGGGGCCGTTCCGTGGCGCGGTAGCCCCACACGGTGGACCCTATCAATCTGGATGTCGCTCGCGTGCTCCGAACCCAGCACCTGGCGGAAGAGGGCCTGAGTAAATTCCCTGATGTCGTTACCTTCGGCCCCAGATTTCACTCCGTGGATGCGGATGTTGTTGCGACGGGACCGGTTCTCCAAGTCCTCCGTGTGTCCCTGGAGCTCGATGTGCTGTTCCCTGAGCTTCAGGAGCTCCTGCTGCATCATCTCCATTTCCTCGTCGCGGGATGTCTCGTGGTCTTCCAAAGTCGCCACGCGGTCACAGATTTCCTCCACATCGCGTCTCACCTCTTTAAGGTCCGCTGCCAGTTGGCCTTTGAGCTCTTGTAAGTCCTCTCTCAAGGCGGCAAAGAGCAACATCATGAAAGCCTTCGTTGCGGGCGCGTCGGGCCCTTCCAGCGATCCGGAGGCATCCCCCTCCACGTGCCCAGCCGTGCCCCGCGGGGGGGCCCTCAACAACATCTCCTTCACTGAGCGTTCTTTTTCGATGCGCTCCTTCTTGAGTCTAGCGCTCGCCATTTGGGCCCCGGCTAGGACCCTGGACCCTCTCTGCTGGCGCCAGGTATTGTGGACTGAACAATGTAGATGTGTCGGACCGCGTGTAGGCCCAGCGCCGCTGCCTCGGGCGCGCGCTGCTCCTTTCCCGGCCTCGAGGGGGCCTCGCACTCCACTCCGAGCGGCCCAGTGGACGGGCGGTCACGAACTGGCATGTAAGCACAAACCTCAGGTGCCGTGGGGGCGAGTGCAGGGGGTCGCCGAGGTGTGCGGGGTGGACTAAGGCGGCAGGTGGGTCTGTACCCAGTACAGTCAGCGACCCCTCCGCCCCGTGGGGAGCCAGCCAACCGCCTCTGATGTCCGGCCTCAGCAGCTAGCTCTATAGGCCCTCCAATGGCAGTGTTTATGGGGCCTGGTCCTCAATGCGGCGGTCCCCCGTGTGCATCCACCCGCGGCAGGAGTGGGGGGCAGCAGCCCTCGTCAATGCTAGCACCCCACGGCCGTCCGGCCCCAAGGCGCAGGCCTCACGCTCAGCGCGCTACTTCCAGGCCTACCTCGGCTGTCCTAGAGGAGTAGGCCGCGTCCCCGGGCCCAGGCTGAACCGGGTGTCCCGGCGACTGGGGGGGCCCCGCTGCAGGCGGCTGATGTTCCCCCGAGGGGAAAGGGCTCGTCACAGGTGCCGAAGATTTTCAGGCGCAGCCCCGTCCCCACGGGCCCGCGCCGGTCGCTGTATCCCGCCGCCGGTCTCCAGACGCTCCCCACAGGCCAGGCCGCACACACCAGGGCTCCGCCACGTGTGCTGTGGCTCCCGGGATCGCGGGGCCCGCCGCTGACCGCACGGGGGAGGACCGGAACACTGCCACTCAAAAGCTCCAAAGCCGGGCACACCAGCGGACGCGCCGATGCTCGTGCGCCGTCGTCACAGGCCGCACAGGCGCGGGAGGCTGCCGGCTCTCAGTCCCCGCCGGGAATCACTGTTGCTGCCGAGAGCGAGTCCGCAGCTCCTACTCGCCTCGAGGGAAGACCGGCTTGTGGTAGGGGCAGCCCCACGTCCCTCTGTCCGTAAATCAGCCTAGATGGTGAGCATTAACAAAGCTTTTGTTCTCGGCGAGGCCGGAGGGACCGCAAGACACGTCCTACATGGCCGCCATCTTGGCCACGGCCCCCCGGTCTGCATTTAGAGTGGTGGGAGGAGATTTCCCTTGCACCTGAATAGCCCCTGTCTGCCTTATACAATGCTGTCTCCACCTCCTGCCAGGAAGCTGCACCAGAGAGGACAGAACTGGTTTTGGCTGGGCAAAGAGCTTCTCTGTCACCAGAGAACAAAATAATTTGTGCTACAAAAAGTGGGGCCCAGACCCCTGAACTTTAGATTACTGCTGAACTAAGGAACCTGCCAGGAAGAAGGACCGGGAAAGCTGAAGGAGGGGTACTGCCCCTGTGCTGTGTACTGTTGGGGTTGGCCTGCAGTGGTTTCTTCTGTCTTGGGCAGGGAAAGGACTGGACTGTGCTTTCATCATCCTGCTGTTAGAGTTTTCGCCAAGGGCTTGAAGTAGAGCTTGCCTCTTGTTGGAAGTCTCAGGGATAGAAAAGACTTCAGAGATCACTTCTGGGAATCAAGAGGAACCTTTGCCAAGGAGAAGAGCTGGAGAAACTGAGGAGGAATACTGCCCCTGTGCTGTTTGCTGTCTGGGGTTGGCCTGCAGTGGTTACTTTCTGCCAAGGAAAGGAGAAGGACTTTGCTGTGTGCTGTGTTCCCTGCTTGAGGAAGATCTCCAAGGCTCAGAATAGAGCTTGCCTCCTGTTCTGAAGTCTCAGGGACACAAAGACTTCACCCCCAGTCCCCTCTGAACTCCTTTGCTGGGAGTTCTGACCTGCTGAGAGGTGCCTGCCAGTGTTCTGGACCTCTGGAGGTTGTTTTGGGACTGGCAACTGCAAGAACTATGAAAATCGACGCATCGCAGTGGTGCGAGAAGATTTTTCTGACGCAACGCCTGCTCACGGCTGAAGTGTCTGCCGTGCGACGAATCCTGTGTACCAATATCCGACATCAGAGATCACCGCACCGATTCTGACGCAGGCCCTGTTGTGGAAGAATCAACGCATCGAAGGGACGCAGCTGAAATCATCGCAGCACATCCCGGGTCTTCACACATCGCATCGTACTGGATTGTCACGCATCGCATCGCAGCGTCAAGTCTGTCGCATCGTTGGGGGATGCAGTAAGAAACCAACGCATCACCTCCCCACGCAGTAAGAAACCGACACATCATCTCCTCTCCGGTAAGGAACCGACGCATCACCTCCCCTGCGCAGCAGTAAGGAACCGACGCATCACCTCCCCCGGAGCAAGGAACCGACGCATCACCTTTCCTAAGTGTAAGGAACCGACCCATCACCTTCCCTGCGACCCTTTTTGCTTGCATTTTTCGATGCATCCAAGGTACTTTGTGTAAAAGTGTTGCATCCAACATTTTCTTGGAACAGAACTATTTCTATCTTTTAAGAATCATATATTTAGTACTGTATTGTGGATTTTTGTCGTTATGGTCTTGTTTTGGTTTAGCTAAAGACTTCTTATTTTTCTAACCTGGTGTGGTGTCCATTTGTAGTGTTTTCACTGTATTACTGTATGTGTTCACAAATGCTTTACACACTGCCTCTGAGATAAGCCTGTCTGCTCGTGCCAAGCTACCAAGGGGGTGAGCAGGGATTATTTTAGAAGTGTATCCCCCTTACCCTGGCTAGGAAGAAGGGTCCCTACTTGGACAACGGTGCAAACCATTGCCAACTAGAGACCCCCATTTCTAACATGGGGAAAAGGGCAAACACTCACTGTTGTTGGCAGATTTGGAGGTCTGTACCCTGGAGCCGCCTCTGTTGGAATCGCTGGCTTGTGGTGGGGTAGAATTTTGTGAAGTGAGATCGGTCTTGATACTGCCCACACCTGGAGCCTTGCCCCTGGAAGGAATGGGAGAAGAAGGGTGGCTGGCCGAGCAGGCTCTGCCATGGGCAGCGCCCTGGAAAACGCAGGGTTAAATATCCACTTGATGGAGGTTTGGGCCATGTCGAGGGATGCGAAGGTTGCCACTAACTTCCCCAGCTCCTCGATGAAGGGGTCACCGAAGAGGCCGCCTTGAGACACTGTCCCTACTTTTGAGGACGCCAAGTCCCCTAACTTAGGGTACACTTTATTAAGAAGAGAGCACTGATGCTCTGTGGAAAGGTCGCAGTTAGCGTTCTCTAAAAATATGATGGCCCTCTGTGGCCAGCCTGAGAGGACTTCCAGTGGGATCAATGAGCCCGAGGCCTTGGCCTCTTCAGCCATGTCCAGAATCCTTGTCGCTGGCCCCACTACATCTAGGAGCTTTCGCCTGGCTCGAACGCCATGAACAATCAATTCCCTTTCTGGGGTCTCTGATGTACTTTGCCAGGAAAGTGGCCATCCAGGCCTCAATCTCAGGGGTAAGGGCTACTTTGCCCTCCAAAGAGGGTTGGGGGCATTCTGCTCGCGATGTGCCTGCATGCCTCTTTCTCTAGTGGTTTGCGCAGGTGGCCTGCAACATATTTTGCAACTTTAGCAGCTGGGGCTCATTCCGCCAAGCAAGAATGGATAATGTCATCTGGGTGCAGCATGTCCGCCACTGTCTCGGGGTTTGAGGGGTGTTCAGAGGTGTCGGGGGCGGAGGGAGCCAAAGCCTCGAGGGTCCTGCCTCCTCATCTGAGTCTCCTTAGGAGTCATCGCCCTGCCCCATGTCGGGGGAAATAGATAGGGGGTCCAAAAGTACATCAGGCCGGGAGCTGTGTCTGGGCTAGAAAGGCCCATTTAAGGCACTCGAAGGCGTCCTGATCCACCCCAGTAAATTTCTTCTTTGGTCGTAAGGCCCCTTGCTCCTGGGGTGCATGCGGGTGAGAGTTCCTTGCATACTCTTCCGCAGTCTTACAATAGAGGCTTTGTTCAACAGGGGCTATGGCCTTTGCAACCTCCCTGTGTATAGAGGTGTTGATGGGCTCGTAAAAATCATCGTCCCTAGGGAAGGAAGGACAGGGCCTCCTCCTCAACATATGTGCTTTCACACGTCTGCATGGCATCCAATGGGAGAGCCAATATTAGTGACAGGCAGATCTGTCTATGTGGTGCTGGGGGTCCAGTGAATTTGCGGGAGACCGGAGGCCTCCGATATATGGGGGGATTTAAGGCCCCAGGGACACTACACCCAAATGGTCTAGTTAATCAGCCTGGGACAGAGTCCCTTGTAAGGCTTGCATGGCTGGTAGGTTTTCTGAGGTGGATACAAACCTCGCAAGGCGTGACTAATGAAACACCAGTACAGCCCACATGGCGTCAAAATGGACTTGCATGGCCAACTTTGCACAATACAGACCCCGCTGGGGGTAGACACAATATGTAGAGCAATACGGACCCGTCAGGGCATTCAAAGGAGTAACTTGCTAGAATACAGACCCCACTGGCACTGGTGCGTTAGTCTCCAGGCTGAGGGAAAGGCACTTTGTGGCTCTTGCTGCGCGTGTCTCTCAATCCTCGAGCGAAACCAAGAGACATGCGGCATGGAGCTGAAGGAGGGCTGCGCCGCAGTACCACCAAGTGGTTGGAGGGTCGCATCGCATCTGCAGCCCCTGGCCTTTCAGGCAACTCACTGCCGTGTAAGGAGTGCAGGGTCGCTCCCGAGGCTGGAACACAATGAAATGAAACCTGCAAACCAAAACATAATTAATCAATCAATCAATAAGGGAAATTTTAAGCGCACTACACACCCGTGAGGGTCTCAAGGCGCTGCAGGGAGGGGGGCAGCAGCTCTGTTCAGTCGAAGAACCTGGTCTTGAGTGTCTTCTTGAAGATGTTCAGAAAGGGGGTGCATCTGATGTCGATCTGGAGCTCGTTCCAGGTCTTGGCCGCGACGTAGGAGAAGGCTTTTCCGCCTGTTCTGGCTCTGCGGATGCGCGGGGTTTTGGCGAGGGCGAGGTCGGCCGATCGGAGGTTTCTTTTGGGTAGGTGGAAGGAGATTCTTTCGTTTAGGTATTAGGGTCCGGTGTTGTGGAGGCATTTGTAGGCGTGGGTGAGTATCTTGAAAGTGACTCTCTTCTCAACGGGGAGCCAGTGGAGGTTTCGTAGGTGTTGGGTGATGTGTTCGTGTCGAGGGATGCTGAGTACGAGTCTGGCTGCGGTGTTCTGTACTGTCTGGAGCTTGTGGAGCAGAGACTTTATGATCCTGGCATAGAGGGTGTTGCCGTAGTTGAGTCTGCTGGTTATGAGTGTGTGGGTGACGGTCTTTCTTGATTCGGGGGGGATCCATTTGAAGGTCTTTCGCAGGATGCGGAGGGTGTTGAAGCAGCTGGAGGTGACGGTGTTGAACTGTCGGGTCATGGAGAGGGAGGAGTCGAGAATGATGCAGAGGTTCCAGGCGTGGGCGGTGGGGGTGGGAGGACTGCCGAGGGCGGTGGGCCACCAGGTGTTGTCCCATGCAAAGGCAGAGGGGGAGGGTCCGAGGACGAGGACCTCTGTCTTCTCCGAGTTGAGCTTCAGGCAGCTGCTGCTCATCCAGGATGCGACGTCCTTCATTCCTTCCTGGAAGTTGAGTCTGGTGGTGGTGGGGTCCTTGGTGAGTGAGAGGATGAGCTGGGTGTCGTCGGCGTAGGATACTATGCTGAGTCTGTGCTGTCTGACGATGGCAGCGAGGGGGGCCATGTAGATATTGAAGAGCGTGGGGCTGAGTGATGATCCTTGGGGTACTCCGCAGTTGATTTCCGTGGGTTCGGAGAGGAAGGGAGGTAGTCTGATTCTTTGGGTTCTTCCAGTGAGGAATGAGCAGATCCAGTCGAGGGCTGTTCCTTGTATGCCAGCGTCGTGGAGTCTGGCGAAGAGTGTGCGCTGGGAGACGGTGTTGAATGCTGCCGAGAGGTCGAGTAGGATCAGGGCCGCTGTGTGTCCTTTGTCGAGCAGGGTGCGGAGGTCGTCTGTGGTGGCGAGTAGAGTGGTCTCGGTGCTGTGGTTGCTGCGGAATCCTGATTGGGAGGGGTCGTGGATGGAGTTTTCTTCGATGAATTTTGTAAGTTGTGCGTTGATGGTGTTCTCATTGACTTTGGCCGCGAATGGGAGGAGGGAGATGGGTCAGTAGTTCTTGAGGTCCGTGGGGTCATCTGAGGGCTTCTTGAGCAGAGGTCTGACTACTGCGCACTTCCAGTCGTCCGGAAAGATGCTGGTCTTGAAGGAGGCATTTCGTGGTGCGTCGTAGTTCTGGAGCGATGGCGGTGACAGCTCTGTGGAAGATGTGTGGTGTGCAGGGGTTCGTGGGGCCCCCTGAGTGGATGCCTTTCATGGTCGAGGTGGTGTCTTCTGTGGTGACTGGGGTCCAGGAGGAGATGGTGGGCTGGCTGGCGTTGCTGGAGAGGATAGTGGTTTCGGAGTCGAGTATCTGGTCGTTGAAATAGTCGTAGAGGCTCTTGATTTTCAGATGGAAGTAGGACCCGAGCTTGTTGCAGAGGTCCTGGGAAGGGGTGATCTCCTTGGTTTCGCTGGCGGGCTTGGTGAATTCCTGGATGACGCTGAAGAGTTCCTTGGAGTTGCTGGAGTTGGCGAGGATCTTGTTTTGCATGAAGGTTCTTTTGGTGGATTTGATGCGTTGGTGGTATTCCATCATGGCTGTCTTGTAGGTGGTGCACTCTTCAGGTGTTTTGCTGTTTCTCCAGTTTTTCTCGAGGCGTCTGCAGTTGCGTCTGGACTCTTGGAGGTCGGCGGTGAACCAGGTTGCTTTCCTGGGGAGCTGTCTGTTGGGGTTGCGTAGCGGAGCGACCTTGCCTGCGCAGTTGGAGATCCATCTATGGAGTTCTTTGGCTGCAAGGTTGGCGTTGGTCGCGGTGGAGGGGGCGTCGTTGTTGAGGGTGGAGTTGAGCTGCTCTTCACTGACTTTGCTCCAGTTCCTTCGTGGGGGGCGTGGTGCGGGTTTTGGCGGCGTGGGGTTGTCGACGTGGAAGTGAACGCAGTGGTGGTGTTATGTTTCGTATAGAGGCCCTAATATAGACACGTTCATATATACCGTATATGGATATAATCGTATATGCCCTATTATGGTCATAATCGTATATGCCCTATTATGGTCATAATCGTCTATGCCCTAGTATAGGCATGATCTTTCACCTACATTAGTTCCCTACAGTACACAACGAACTCTGAGAGTTGAATGTTATCTAGTCTGTGGTTTGAACACTGAAGGGTTTTTCCCAAACACAGGCCTACAATGTACTCCTAAATTATGCATGAGCATTCACCAGCTAGATCTCCTGCATAATATGTATGTACAAAGTTCACCCCCTGACGTCTTCCTCATGTCCAACAAAGACCAATACAAACCATACTAAGGGACGAGACACTTTAGGGTACAAATACACCACATCTTGCCACGGTAAGGGAGAGGGAACCGAGACTTCCATGCCGACACACTGACCAGAGACGCTGAGGCTCCTGCATGCAGTCGCTCCAGCTGACAGCGGTCTAACACAGCCCTTGCGGGGAGTCCAACTGAGACCAGGACGGGGTCCCACACTCTCTCTATTCAGGTAATGGGGTTCGACTAAAATCCTAGAGGGATTCTTGGCTCTTAGGCTTTTAGACCTACACCCATGCTAGGTACACTTAGGTACATCTAGTTAGGCATCGTAGGAGTACGTGCACTTTTATAATGCATTTCATATATTCATGTATGTAACCATCATTATTGCAATATGGTAGAACTGTACTATCCTTTCACTTTGATCATACTGCTGATAATATATCTCTGCTATTGTCTGCTGGTTGTTGCAGCACATATATTCTACACTAGAATAACAACTGTTCAATAAATACTTATTGAAACGCCCAGACTGTTTATTCTGTGTAACTCTCTGAGACAAACCGAAGTAAGCACGAGTGACTGAGCGAAAAGTAGTACATTGTTTCCACGATTCTGAGGGATCAGGGTTGTCATGATCTAAGGTTGCCAGGAACTAATCTCTCCCCGATAAGAGGAGATTCTAGTGGCACTGTGAGCTAGCTAATGCAAATCAGGCTAACATACGCGGTGGGGGCGCACAGAGCCAGTCGGTCACCAAGCCCACAGTTTGTTATCCAAACGCGCAGGTCCTGCAGGGGTACTATAGGAACTACACGACATGGTGCCACCAACGTTGGTTGGGTACTTATTTAACAGTAGAATCTGAGTAGTTCAGTCGTGCTATTCTCAGAGAACCTACTCACAAAACACCAGAGACGTCTGGAGTGGGTGGGCACAAAATCCGCCGCAGCTGAGTAGTACAAAAATTCTATTTATTGGCTGTTGGTTATTCAAGCTTGAAAGGACATAGTGTTCCTAAAAATTGTGCATAACACCTTATCTTAGTTCCCTTGGAACACTTCTTCCTCTAAACATGACTGATGCCGATGTAAGGGCAGAGAGAGTTGAACTGAATTTTTCAGAAGATCCTATGGATGCAATACAGATTGCACCAAAATTCAGAAGGACAGTCACCCTAAGACTATTAGAAAATGGTTTACAAGCTAGGGGTGGCATGGTAGTTTTCGTGATTGAGGCACACGAATCAAACAAAACCGAGGTGTTCTATTCATGGGTTACATTCCAGCCAGCAAATGCAATAACAAATACATTTCACTACTATATAGAAGGAGATGCACCAACGGAATATTGTCCGTTTGAGGACATAGAGATTCCACTCACTTACCAGGAACATTATTACTGGTTTAATGGCGCCCTACCCCACGTACGAAAAAGAGTAAGGTTAGGCCCACTCGGAGGAGAAGGAGCCACATGGCCAATATTAGCGGCCTACACACCACATCCTGACAATGCCACAATGCCACCAGGAGACTTACTCGTACAACACACAGATTTAATTAAAATCTACAGAAACCTGACACAATTTGTCATGAGGACTTTAACAATCCAACCTGCACCAGATGCAGCAAATAGTACTCCAGCTCAGGGTACAGGAAATAAAATTACTCCTCAAACATTACACGCGGTAATGGGCAAAATGCCCGCAAAACGTGAACAAATACCATTCTGGATAGCTCAGAAAATAACTCCGCTTGAGGCAGTATTCCTGAATACTACCACCTGTGATAAACACAGAATACTAACAATCTGCTTGCCCATGGGGATCACACCACAAATAGAGGACTGCACCTCTTGGGGTACAGTCTTTGCTGCCATATATACCAGAACACATGGTATCCCGTCATTAGCAGTAGTACCTGACGTATTGAGACAGATACAAAATGAGTACGGAGCAGAGCCTGCCCTTAACTTAGGGATGAAGTTACTAGGTAACTACGAACAGGTATCGGCCATAATACTAGCTAACATTAAGGGGGAAGCAGCTTCAGTGGCAATCCGCCAACGCCTAAGGGAGTTCAGTCCAGTAGATCAACAACACGAACTACCCAAAATAATTGAAACTGCATATGCAGAATTAGGCAGGGACAGTTTAGGTGGGAAAGCATTAAAACCACAACTAGTGGGCAGTTCTGAAAAGGACTCTACAAAGCAGACACCTACTTCTTCTAAAAAGAAATGGGAGAATAAAAAGCAACAAAAGTCTAAAGACAGCAGATCTCAATCCCGAGGCAGGTCTCCTCAACAGGAGCCCTCTGAAAGGAGGTATAACCTCCGGAATGGGGATAATATAGGAAACCTGACAGGTATCAGGATACTAATACACGTTCCTCTCGTTCCTTTCAGGGTTCATCAAAAAACTCCGAGAGGGAAGGACGGTCAGAACAAAGACAAGAGGAGCGTACAAAGTCCAGAGACACGCAACGCGCTGCAGACTACGCACCTAAAAAAGAAGATAAACAAAAACAAAAACCCCAGTTCAAAAAGAAGAAGGTAGGAGGTCTCAAGATTAGACATGCCCAGAATTCTGAGGACACAGCTTCTGAACGGGCAATGGGCTCTGACAATGCTAGACAGCGCGGCAGAAGTAACAATAGCTCGCCAGAACCTGAAGGAATTTCTGGTGACAGCGGAGTTGAGTGAGTATATCACGGTGGAAACACCTGATACTTGGGTAAGTGTCCCACATAAGTTACATGAGATAACACTCCGGCTGGAGGGGGACAAGCCCAGGAAAGTTAAAGGTCTATTTTGGAAAAATCTGTCATCTGGATATGACATCCTATTAGCAGAGCAAGACTGGCCGCCAGCATTCGTCATGCAGTGCCCTAAGGGAGAAACGGTAATTTTTCCAGCATTTTCCGACCTCGTTCCCATACATTTAAAACATGCATATGCGCAGGAGTGGGCGGTTGCCCTAGCTCCAGCATTGTACAAAAATCATGCTGGTTGGGATGAGGATTCAACTCACCACGTGATCCCGTTAAAAGTTTCCCCAAATGCTCAAAGGCAATACCCTAAATCTAAATCTAAATCCGTATTTGTAAAGCGCGAACTACTCACCCTTAGGGGTCTCAAGGCGCTGGGGGCCGTTGTGGAAATTAAGTGAGCTATTGCCCAGAGTCACACGGTGCTGAGCTGAGCTGCCGCCGGAGCCGGGGGTCGAACCGTGAACCCTGTGCTCCGAAGTCAGCTGCCCTGGCCGCTGCACCACACCTCTCCGCTATAAAGCAGGAAGCCAAAAAACAAGTCAGGGAGATCCTAGATCAACTAGGATAGCAGGGGGTGATTGAAAATTGCACTTCACCTATGAACAATCCTTTGTTTCCCGTAATGAAACCTGACAACACATATCTTTTAGTTTTGGATTATAGACATTTAAACACTTGCACAAAGACATTTGCAGTTCAAAATGCACACAGTGCCGCATTAATGAATAACATTGTGCGGAAAAAATACAAAACTACACTTGATATCTCAAATGGATTTTTCTGCCAAAATATAGCGCCTGAAAGCAGGTATTTGACCGCATTTTCAGCGCTAGGGTCACAACGGCAATTTTGTCGACTCCTCCAAGGGTATAAGAATAGCCCGGGGTTGTTTTCAGCAAGGGTAACGGAGTTACTCCAAAATTTGGATGAAGAAGCATTGTCCTATGTGGATGATATTTATCTGATGGACAATGACTTACCGAGGCACTTGACCAGGGTGAGCACCATTATTATGGGATTCGCCTCTGAGGGCTATAAGTTTAATTTCAAAAATCAAAAATTGCCCATCTCAATGTCCTGTTCTTAGGGTATGAGCTGTCAAGTGAAGGAAAAAGCCTAGCAGCTAACTTTTTAGAAAAGTGTGCGCTGCTCCAACCTCCAAAATCGTTAAAGAATTTACAATCAATTCTGGGATTCCTAAATTTTGGTCGAACTTACATTTTGGATTACGCAGAAAGAGTAAAACCTTTCTACAACTTAATAAAACCTGATTTTTCAGTCAGACAATGGACACAGGAACATACAAACATCCTACGTTCACTACAAGAAGACATGATAGCTTCAAAACACTTACAGACACGCGTAAATGTACACAACTTGGTGATCCGAATAATAGCGGGTCAATGCGGGTACACTTACTTAACCTTCAATGAAGGTGAAACAGTACCAATCGCATACAAATCACACCTGTACACAAACGCAGAGATGCGTTTCACTTCAACCGAAAGAATCCTGACAGCAGTGCAGACCGCTGTAGCAAGAGAAAGAGCTCTGGCTCAGGGAAAGCGCATAATAGTCGTGACCCCAGTACCAGCCTTAGAGGCTGTTACAAAGGCTAGCATTCCAAATGCGAAAGCCTTACATCCCAGATGGATACAATGGGCTAATTCTCTTACTGCAACAGATGTTGAATACAGATTTGATCCAAGTTTAAAAACACAAGCATTTCTGCAATACGACCAAGAATATCCTCTACCAAATGAGATTTTGCCTCTAGATCAGTATGAATATATTATTTACACTGATGGATCTGCTCAATCGGCCATAGGGACTAAGCAAGCTTACAGCGCAGCGTGTGCAATCGTTAAAGGTCGCATGCGCAATGGAAAGTTCCATCCAAATTGCACTAAAACGCAATCTCTAGGAGACTGCACGGCTCAGTTAGCAGAATTAAAAGCACTGATACTGGCACTCGTAAATACGGAACACGAATTCCCCACACTGATAGTGTGTAATTCCTTTTACTGTGTACAATCATACAATGAATATTTACATCATTGGGAACAAAACGGGTTTAAAGACGCAAAACGTGGCACAATTAAGCATAAAATGCTATGGGAACAGGTAGTGGAGTTGAGAAACTAACTACCAAGGGCTCACGTGATACATACACTGAGTCATCAGCGTGATGGCATGAACGTTGAAGGGAATTCATTGGCTGATGAAGCCCCAAAGGGGCTGTACGCACAGCATCCGTAGCTGCAATCACTCGTTCAAAAACAAGAATAGACGGCGAGATTTCGGTAGCTGTCATTGCTTCACGCAAAGGCAGCACAGCAGTACCTAAAAAATTTCCACTCAAATACTCCTACAAGTTAGATGCAAACAACATTCCATATGCTCAGATTCCTGGAGTGGGGGATAGAGTAATACCAAATATGGATCATAGGCAAGGTTTAATTCTAGCAGCACACAAGGGTTTGGGTTCTGCGCATACAGGCTTTACAGCGACTATTTCTTTACTGAAACAGCGCTACTGGTGGCCAGGGTTAACAAAGCAGACCAAAGACTGTCTTAAAGTGCGACATCTGCCAGCAGATGAAAGGCTCCACCGTAGCACGCCCACCGCAGACACCATTACTAAAATCAGACAAACCTCTCGCATGTGTGTATTTGGACCACTGCGGACCCCTACAATCTGATGGGGCCAAGAAATATATCATGGTTGCAGTGGATTCCTGCTCTAGATTCCTATGGGTCTGGCCTCAGTGCTCGGCTGACGCTCAAACTGTTATAAAAGATTTGCGATTCTTTATCAGCACATACTCAGTTGGCACGTTACATTCTGACCGTGGCCCGGCGTTTAGCTCTCGGGCTTACAAAGAGGCCATGGAAGGAATGGGCGTAGCATTGCGGTACTCCTCTCCGTACCATCCTGAGGGAAATTCGGTTGTGGAGAGGAAAAACCGTGACTTAAAGCAATCTTTAACAGCTAGGGTATTAGGCAAGGGTGGTAGTTGGGTCAGTCACCTTTATGGGGTCCAAAGAGCAATTAACAACCAGCCAAGAAGCTCTCTAGGGGGTGTCACTCCTTATGAGGTCCTATTTGGGACAAGAATGTGGGTACCTGATCTTGATTGTGAAGGCGCGGTGGCGGATGAAAAACAATTTGATATCCATGATCGTATCTAAATTAATCCAGGACACAACAAAGTAACGTCCACTTAAAACAGACCGCCACTGAGGAAGTCAAGGCAGTAACGGCAAGACCTGTCTGGATCCCAAAAGTCGGGGATCTGGTCAGAGAGAAGATTGCAGACAAAAAAGAATTTGGGCCATCATACAGAACAGCTGTACCGGTCCTAGCAATCCAAGGCACAAGAACTGTACTTCTGCCGCCTCTTGCCGGGAAAAAGGAGAAAAGATTTGTCTCAGTCGACTTAATCAAACCACACCATGTGGCCGATACTAAACAGTAGGCCTCGTGGACTCCACAGTAGCAGACGCCCTCCTCTCGCTACAATCCAAGAAGTTCAAACAGAAAGACTCATCACGTTTGAAGTGCCACCTGTACGGAATGAAGGACTAAGCAACAATGCTATGGAACTCGTTCCACTTCAACAAGAAGTTCAACTTCAAGAAGAAAATCAACTTAACAACCAAGTTGCAATAAGACCGACTACAGATGTCTAAGTCAACATTCCTCGTCAAGAGCAAAATCCAATTTCAACAAATCCCGATGCAATTCCAACAATTGATCGAACCGCTTCTGGCTACTTCATGAACTTTGATACGTTTTCACTGGATCCAAGCGAGCCGGAAACGACGCCAGCCCAAAAATCACACAAGCAGAAACTCATTGACTTTTTGCACTTTTTTAGAAAGACTTACCTGGTGTCACCTTGGATAGAACTTTGGTATGTCACTGGGATTCTATTTCTTCTTTTTTGGCTAGGTTTAACTATAACTTTTAGTAGGCTTATTAATGGACGATATCTCCAGCAGAGCTCTACAGCCCAAAGAGTCAATTTGATTTTAAAGCCACACCAGTCTTCACATCGTGAACCAAGAGACTTGTCTTCAGTGAACATCACAGCAGTTCCTATACCGGACGGTATAGTATGGGACAAGATTGATTTCGATATATTCGGTCTGACTGAACTTTTAAAGCTTAAACATGTATTTAAAATTTCTTTAAGTGATATCATTACCTCCAGTACATTGTCTGATGATTGGGACACTGAAACTGTAAATAATATGATGTCTGATTTGGAAAAAACTGCAGTATTTCCGAACAATGAAATGTTAGAAGGTACTTCACACTATGATACATTGTACTGTTACCAACATTATGGTCATCATTTCTTGCACAAATCTATAACACCTAGAAATGTATTTGAATACCACCAGTGGGAACACTGCCCAACACCTCCAAAAGGTAGTTCGCAAACTTTTGCACAGAAATTCACATACTTTTCAGGGTTTAATACATCTGACCCGAAGTCATTTTATTACAAAGTGGCAACAACATCAGCACAGAAAATTATGTTGACTAACACCAAACAGATTTACTCTGCTTCCTTTATGGCCCAGTTGTCTACACAGGGTTTCGGTATATGGAAGGAAACTATAGATTTAAAATCGATCTGGGGTTCTAGGGATTGGCAGGTCCAGGGAACAGAAGCGCTTTTTAGAGCATGCCTCATTCCACAGCAGATGATATTTCTAACTGTGGACTAGCCAAGAACAAGGAAATTAACACACCTGGGTTTCCAGCACCATCACAGATGGGTGGGGGGCAGAATTCAACTACACATGGGGTAGGATTAGATGACATTCTCCAGTACAACAGGTCAGATCCCAATTGGACAGAATGGCTGATTTGGCCCATTGACACGAACACATGTCAACAGAGATTCCTAGGTATAACCGAGGGATTTAGTGTCAGTATGCCCGATACATGCTATGTACAGAGACAACACCCAGGGGTAGTGACATCCTATAATGTTGGGAAGTTGTGCCTTGATTGGCTACAAACCTCAACACTCACAGAAGTGAAACATCACTTGACCCTACTCACACCTGATGTAGACCTTAGGGATTTCTTGCTAGGCCCAAAGAAAACACGTCAGAAACGTTTCATATATGCTGGCATTTATGCCTACTATAATGAAAACTGGAAAATATCCCAACAGGAGGCCGCAGAAAGAATACGGGAAATAGACCGTATTAACTTAGAGAAGGCGTTAGCTGTAGTGGATAATGGGTTAACAACTTTGACCTCTAGGATTTACTCCTTAGGCAACATTGTATCTTCGGCAATTGACGTATTAGAACAAGACTTGGCCTTGTTACAACACGGGCAATCTCAGTTACGTTCTATTATGATGTTATGCTGGACGCTGCAATCTTTGCATGCAGGCTACGTGCCCTGGCGTTTTATAAACACCACATCTCTGTTTTCAGGATACAATCTAACTGATAAACAGACAGAAATGGCACAAAGGGGAGCTAGATATACAATGCTGCGTATTGAGAAACTGGAAAGGTTACCATTCACTGTACCCGAATCACCATCAACTGAATAGCTAATTCATGGCCAAATCACTCTGCCGGTCACTACGTTTCAGTTTCAATATTGCCTTGAGCAAAGGCAGGCAGGCAGATATGAAAAGGTGGGTAAGGGATACATTAAGGAAACTTGGGAGTTACCATATAGATGCCGTTGTGGGGATCGAGAAGTGTATCCGAGTGGTACAAACTGCAAGAACGCTTTAAGCGGTTCTCTCATGTGTCAGGATATTTCTCTGCACGGAGCATGTTGTGGTTCGGTAGCGAATCTATCTTGTCACATGTCAGGGACCCCAGCGGCCATTATCACGCCGGTTTTCCAGCTTCTCTCAAATGGGAGTTACTTGATGCTAAACGACAAGGTTGCTGTGGGATGCTTCCGGGCGTCGCCCATCTGGTCACTGTTAACTCCAGGGTTACTTGCTGTATGCAAGTATTGTTTCTGCCACTGAACACAGTCAGGGAGGCGCCATTATGGCCAACGTTGAATGTTTCCTTTATACAATTTGATACTTTGAGCAGACTGAAAGCCATGCTTTTACAGCAACCCGTGCCCTTAACCTCCGCTCGAGAAACCTTTGAACTTCAAGTTGCAAGGACCTCGACTGAGATACAAGCACTGATACGTATGAACTCCCCCTTTCATTTCGCAGAAATGCTGGGTCGTATCTTTAATATGTCTGATACGAGCGGTATTGTACACCTATTTAAGACCATAGGGTCAGGGCTATTAAGCACCTTTCAGAGAGTCCTCGGAGTAATCCCAAATTTTATACACTCCGTATTGGGAAGCGTCTTTGGAGGTCTCCCGCTTATCCTGTTCCTGATTGCTGGAGTCCTGATTGTAATCTTACTGCTACGCAATGGACGGCCCAATTTCCGAGGAAATGGCGGACATACTCATGGAGCGGAAATACCGTGAACGCATGGTGCAGCTTCTGGGTATACCTTGCCTAAGAGAACTGAACGCCTCTTGGTTTCTATTGTTTAGACCAGTCTGGGTGGACTGCATCTTACCTGTTCTTCGATGCCTGTTTTGCGGAGAAGAATGCGCATTGGATCTCTGTCTAACGTTTCCATCAGATACGCCTCCGGACATGGATGCTATGCTGGACCCCCTAAAGGCCCATGCTCTGCGTCGTCCCCAGCGTCTTCCAATTCTGATGAACGCATTCCTTGAGAATCCACAGGTGCCGTTTGCTCCTGCTGGGTTAGGTGGCTCCTCCACAGGCACCCAGGTAACAACTGCCGCACAAGCTGCCGCAGCACCGACTGTCGGCAGTGCTACATTCCATCTATGTGCGATTGACGTTTTCTGTGAGGCGTTGGATTTGTCGTCTGCAGTAGCTAACACCGATGATGCTGTATCTCCCAGCCAGGACACTTAATCTTGAATTGGCTCATCGCGTCCTGGGAAAGAATTCGGCTTCTCCACTTCGTTTCATAAATAAACGAACAAAATTTGGAACATTTCCTAAATTGACACTTTCGCTTGAAAAGGCATGGCCTTATTCTGCTTGTAGTAATGCAACTTTTATAAGTGGCACAGAATTGACTTTTTCAAGTGGCAAGAAAACATAGCAAATTTTAACATTTTAAACATTTTTTAACGTCTTTTTAAAGTCATGTTTTTAGCTGGTTTTAAGTATATTTTTAAGTTGTCCACATTTTAAGTATGGTCATTGTCATCCAATTCGAAAGTGGAGTGGGTGTTATGTTTCGTATAGAGGCCCTAATATAGACACGTTCATATATACCGTATATGGTCATAATCGTATATGCCCTATTATGGTCATAATCGTATATGCCCTATTATGGTCATAATCGTCTATGCCCTAGTATAGGCATGATCTTTCACCTACATTAGTTCCCTACAGTACACAACGAACTCTGAGGGTTGAATGTTATCTAGTCTGTGGTTTGAACACTGAAGGGTTTTTCCCGAACACAGGCCTACAATGTACTCATAAATTATGCATGAGCATTCACCAGCTACATCTCCTGCATAATATGTATGTACAAAGTTCACCCCTGACGTCTTCTTCATGTCCAACAAAGACCAATACAAACCATACTAAGGGACGAGACACTTTAGGGTATAAATACACCACATCTTGCCACGGTAAGGGAGAGGGAACCGAGACTTCCATGCCGACACACTGACCAATGACGCTGAGGCTCCTGCATGCAGTCGCTCCAGCTGACAGCGGTCTAACACAGCCCTTGCGGGGTGTCCAACTCGAGATCAGGTTGGGGTCCCACACTCTCTCTATTCAGGTAATGGGGTTCGACTAAAATCCTAGAGGGATTCTTGGCTCTTAGACTTTTAGACCTACACCCATGCTAGGTACACTTAGGTACATCTAGTTAGGCATCGTAGGAGTACGCACACTTTTATAATGCATTTCATATATTCATGTATGTAACCATCATTATTGCAATATGGTAGAACTGTACTATCCTTTCACTTTGATCGTACTGCTGATAATATATCTCTGCTATTGTCTGCTGGTTTTTGCAGCACATATATTCTACACTAGAATAACAACTGTTCAATAAATACTTATTGAAACGCCCAGACTGTTTATTCTGTGTAACTCTCTGAGACAAACCGAACAAGTAAGCACGAGTGACTGAGCGAAAAGTAGTACATTGTTTCCACGATTCTGAGGGATCAGAGTTGTCATGATCTAAGGTTGCCAGGAACTAATCTCTCCCAGATAAGAGGAGATTCTAGTGGCACTGTGAGCTAGCTAATGCAAATCAGGCTAACATACGCGGTGGGGGTGCACAGAGCCAGTCGGTCACCAAGCCCACAGTTTGTTATCCAAATGCGCAGGTCCTGCAGGGGTACTATAGGAACTACACAACAGTGGTCCGTCCAAGGGGGTTGCGTGGTGTGGCTGAAGTGGATGTTGTTGCCTCCCGCGAAGATGGGGTCGAGGGTGTGTCCTGCCTTGTGGGTAGGCGTTTTGACGAGTTGTTTCAGTCCGATGTTGGCGAGCTTGTCCAGGAGGGTGGTGGAGTTGGGGTCGTTGGGGTTGTCGAGGTGGAAGTTCAGGTCTCCGACGAGTATGTAGTCTATGGAGGCGATGACGTGGGGTGCGATGAGGTCGGCGATGGCAGTGGCGAACGGAGCGCGGGGTCCGGGGGTCTGTAGACGAGGGTGCCGCGGATGGTGGTTCTAGGGCTGGTCTGGACCTGGAAGTGGAGGTGTTTGTGGTGGAGGAGGAGTTGCTCGTGGTGGAGGTGGAGAGTCGGAGGGAGCGCTTGTGTGCGATGGTGAATCCTCCTCCTGGGCGGTTGAGGTGGTCTTTCCTCTGAATCTTGTAACCGTCGGGGATGGCGGTGGCAATGTCGGGGGCGGAGGCGGCGTTGGTCCAGGTTTCTGTAAAGAAGGCGACGTCTGGTGCAAGGGTGTCGAGGAGGTCCCAGATCTCTACGGCATGTCTGTGCAGGGAGCGTACGTTGAGGAGATTGCAGTTTAGGGCTCCGGAGGTGTTGACGTTCGTCTTGGGGGCGGTGTTTGCTGGGGCATGGTCGGAGGCGAAAGTCTGGCGGCAGTGATGGCAGGAGAATTGGCTGTGGGAGGTGATCGGCGTGGACCGCTGGCAGTTGTGGCTCCTTCCGGGGTTGAGTGCGTTGAGGGCGGCTGAGTCGTAGCGGTGGATGGTTGGTGAGCCAGGGTCCCTGGCACTGGTCGCGGTCCGGTCTCGGACGGGCCGCAGACGGGCTTGCCTTTGCGCTCCTGCGATGCTGCCGCCATTAAATAGGGGAGGGAGGCACAGCTGGGAGGCGGGAGCGGGGATGGGCAGGGGGTGGGGCCGCAGAGGCAGCAGCGGCGGGAGCAGAGAGCGCAAAAAAACTAACAGGAGGGCACAATAGGCAGAAAACAAAGAGGCACAATAGCAACCAGAATGGCACAGTAAGGCACAATAAGGACAAAAACAGAGAGGCAACAATCGAATTGAGGGGCACAGTAATGCAAGAAAAATTACCTAAAAAAACGGGCACAATTCACTCTGGACCGGGGCTCGAACCCCTACCTGCACTGAGCCCTGCACAGGGCAGCGGCACAGCACAGCAGCGGAGCTGCAGCGGGAGAGAGCAGGTCCCTGGCCGTGAGGTCAGAGGTCCTGCTCGGCTCTTGCGCACAATTAGACAGCAAAAACACTATTAGTGCAGGAGAGAAGACGGCGCACATAGCGGGATAATCATATAAGAATACATGTGTAAACACCCATAAATGAAAGAGAAGGGAGTAACACTTATCTGCGGCTACTGAGCTGCAAAGAAAACGGGCAGCATGGACATTGATGATAGACTATATTGGTATTGCCTTGACATGATTGGTTGTAATGTTGTGATCCCCAGGACTTTTGGGAATGATCGTTTTAGTATGAAGCTAGTGTTAAAAATGGCTGCGGTTCAAATTTATAATCAGCAAAGTGAAGATTTTATTTTAAAGCATAATCCTCGCCTCTATTACTGACATAGAATTTAAGAAGTATTGGATCACTGGAGGAGGCCTCCAGCCCCAGCTTTAGACAGCAGCCCCTGGATCTGGACTCTGGAAGCTTTAGACTCATTTTCCAGCATTTCTACTTTCAGCTCGAGGTTCACAAGAGAAGAAAACGCACATTCCTCAGATCTTTGGTTCTTCCCCCCCCCGTTCCCCATTCTTTTGCACTGTTTTCTTCACTGTTCATTTCAGCTCTTTTTCCATTCTCATTACAGAAGTTGTCCTTGCTAGTCTTGGACTGTATTGTGCATTGAACTAAGACGATGTGCTTCTCATCTTCGGTATCTCAACAAGATAACTAATTTCCTTTTTTTATTAAACTAGTCCAAAAAAGCATATATTACACAATCCGTGACAAAATACATGTCACATCATGTGTGAATAGCCTTCACATTTTCCTTAATGCAATACAAATGATGTACCCGGAAATTTCTGGATGCAGATGCACATGATTTTCGTCAATTCGTTTAATATTATGCTCTCACTGGGACACTTTGTCCTTCCAGTGCTATACTACAGAAGGTCCCCTGCTTTCTAACAGCTACAATAGATGCATGCCCCTACCCATTTCTGGCTTCTGCAAAATATTTCTTTATCTGTCACTCAGGAGGTGATTAAGTCCTACCTGTTTCATATGTATTTCTTAGTCCCTCTAGTTTTCCCTGTGCTTGTTCTCCTTCCTAGAGCCAAGAGGCCCACCAGGTGAATATTGTACTATAAAAATCATCACAAACATAATAAGATATCCTCTATTTTAGTTCTCCCATTTTCTTGCTATCCTAGAGTATGCGGCCAAATCTAACATGGGTAAACAATTCTCCAGCTTATAAAGCTCTAATATCCTATAGTTCTAGGAAATGTGTTGTTTTAAGGTAAAAATGCTGCAGTGTAACTGGTTGGAGCTCACATTATCACACATTTGATGGATATAAGCTAAAAGCTACTCTCTTACCAGACCAGAGGAAACTCTTCTCCTTGCACTGAGGTCCACCCACCATTTGTTTAGTTTGGTTCATTAGGGGAGTTGTAACAAATTGGAGTCCAATGATTTTGCTTCGCCTTTAAGTTCACCTTGTATTATGGGATACTGCAGAGTTTTTCCCGGTAAATATTGAATATTATGCAGGATTGAAGTACAAGAGCTCGCCAATGGCTGTCACACAAGATCTGATCTTAAGTTTTAATATTTTTGTTGTAAGTTCCAAAGATCATTTAAAGAAGAGGTTTCCTATGTTCTTTTGACTTTACAATCAGTGTGTCACGCAAATGTGTGTTTCGTAGTTTGCTCCTTACAGGCCTATGACAAACTCACTGTGTCTCTGAATCTTATGTCCATGTAGTCCATCTGTTACCATAATGTCTATTTCTATCTCCCTGCTCCTCATCCTCCTCCCCTTCTCTAGGTTATTTCTTATTGTACTGTGCCTGGTCTATGTGAAGTGCTCTATTGCCCTTGTGGCTAGGTCTGTGCTACACAATTACCTTAAATAAAATAAAGTCAAAGTTTTGGACTTTATTCAGTAAGACTATTCATTGAGTAAGGGATCACCACTGAGATCTCTGTCTAGCCTAAGCGTTTCAAATATGGAATCCCAGAAGGGCAATCTCATCGCTGTGAACAATCAAATCACCAGTAGATGGCACTATATAAACGTAAAATGTTTTAATTCTTTTTTTAGGGTTTACCTGAGACAGAGCCCAATACTTACCATTGGATGGTTTTGACGTCGCTCTCATTTCCTTCCTTCTTACTGGTCACCGCCTCCGGCTTCCTCCTGGGGCTTCCGTGTGTGTCTCTGCCTTGCAGCATGGGCCAAGTACAGCTTCCTGTCTGTTTATAGTGTCCTTCCACCTGCTGCAGGCTCCATGAGATATTTTTTTTCTACTTTTATCATGCACTGTATGAGTGTATGTCTCCACACCCTCCCGCCCATGCTCTTGCCTCCCACCCCTCACACTCCTACCGTTCTCCGTTGTGTTGCTGCTCCCTCTCTCCTCCACACCTGCCTTATATTTCTTACCCTCTGCCCTCCCCTCGCCCTCTGTATGCCCTCCATTGTGTTGTTGCTTCCTTCCTCCCAAACACCTCCCTCGTGTTGCTTTCACCCCCCCACCCTACTCCCAATGTCCAGTTGTTTTGCTGCCCCCACCACTGTTCCTCCTGCCCCCTCCAGCATTACCGTCTGTCACAAAAAACATTAAAGAAAGCCAAATAGCTTATGTGGATGAGAGTGCTTTGTTTAATATTTTTTAGGCATATTGAACCTAGGCGTGGGCTTGCGTGCAAAAAGGCTTAAAGAAACAAAAGTGCTATGACGCGGTCAACGCTGGACGCGTCATAGAGCTTTTTTTCTTTCCTCTAAAGTGTGTTGCACAGCAGCTCGAACTGCTGTGAAACATGTCTAAAAAAGCCAATAGACCTTGTATCGGCGAAATCTATTGGCTTTGCCAATGCTTGTTTATTTTGTTGCCATGTGGAGCGCAGTTACATTTATAAAGGCCTTGACCTTCAACAAGTTCCTTTTCTCCATTAGTCACACCATACATTAAGGTGTCTGGTATGTTTTGGTGGCGGCCTACGGCGCGCCAAAGGCAAGCACCGTCTGCGCCAGTCCGGATCGCATCCAGGGCCAGTCAAACTGCCGGTGAACTTAGCAAACCATCTCCTTCATTTGCCTACTCTAAAGATAAGCTACTTGCTATTAACAAACAGCCTACTTCGATTTGTTGCAGCAACACATTTGATTTAGAAGCTTTATTAAGCCCGGCTGCCAAAAAGGACTGCCCATCCTGTGGCTTCATTTTTAACCCATTAACTAAGCCACGCGTGCCTGTTTCTAACTCTCCCCAGAACAAGAACTTCTGTCCCAGTAACTCTCTGGAGGGAACTTCGTTCTCAGCTGCCTTAATCAACTGCCGGTCCCTCCCCAAACATTCCTTTGAAATTAGCGAGCTACTTTTAGGAAATAATTGCAATCTTTTCCTGACAGAAACAAGACTTTGACTCCACTGCCCCAGACAGCTTTTTTTTTTTTATCCCGGCTGGATTTTGAATCCAGCAATTAGATAGAATGGAAAAACATGGCTGGGGGTACGACGCACAGACCACGCACCCTACCGCCGAACCAACGCCCGCCACCACCACCCTCTGCAACTGGACCCCGATCAGCACCGAAGACACCACCCGCACGATGAACTCCATCCACTCCGGATCACCAACCGACCCCTGCCCACACCACGTCTTCAACAAAGCTGACGCCACCATCGCACCCCATCTCCGGGACATCATCAACTCCTCCTTCCACACCGCCACCTTCCCGGAGAGCTGGAAGCACGCCGAGCTTACCGCCCTCCTGAAGAAACCAACGGCGGACCCCACCGACCTCAAGAACTACCGTCCCATCTCGCTCCTTCCGTTTCCGGCCAAAGTCATCGAGAAGACCGTCAACAGACAGCTTGCCGCCTTCCTCGAGATGAATGGATCCCTCGACCCCTCGCAGTCCGGGTTTCGGGCCAACCACAGCACCGAGACCGCCCTTATCGCAGCCACCGACGACATCAGAACCCTAACCGACAACGGGGAAACAGCAGCCCTCATCCTCTTGGACCTCTCCGCGGCGTTCGACACCGTCTGCCACCGCACCCTAGTGAAGCGCCTCAGCAACATCGGAATCCGAGAGAAAGCACTGGAATGGATCATCTCGTTCCTCGCCAGAAGAACCCAGAGAGTCCGCCTCCCCCGTTCAGATCCGAGGCCACCGAAGTCATCTGCGGCGTTCCACAAGGATCTTCACTCAGTCCAACCCTCTTCAACGTCTACATGAGCCCCCTCGCAGCCATCGCACGCCAACACAACCTCAACATCATCTCCTACGCCGACGACACCCAGCTGATCCTCTCCCTCACCAACGACCCCACCACCGCCAGAGCCAACCTACACGACGGGATGAGAGACGTCGCCGACTGGATGAGGAACAGCCACCTTAAACTGAACTCAGACAAGACGGAAGTCCTCATCCTGGGCTCATCACCCTCCGCCTGGGACGACTCTTGGTGGCCCCCGGCCCTGGGCACCGCACCCAAGCCAACGGACCACGCACGCAACCTGGGCTTCATCCTGGACTCCTCCCTGTCGATGACCAGACAAGTCAACGCCGTCTCATCTTCGTGCTTCAACACCCTGCGCATGCTCCGCAAGATCTTCAGATGGATCCCCACTGAAACCAGGAAGACCGTCACCCAGGCACTCGTCACCAGCCGACTGGACTATGGGAACACCCTCTACGCCGGAACCACAGCCAAACTTCAAAAAAGACTCCAGCGCATCCAGAACGCCTCCGCACGACTCATCCTGGACATCCCCCGACACAGCCACATCACCGGACACCTGAAAGACCTGCACTGGCTCCCCGTCAGCAAGAGAATCACGTTCAGACTCCTCACCCACGCACACAAGGCCCTCCACGACCTGGGCCCCAAGTACCTCAACGACCGCATGACCTTCTACACGCCCACCCGCCAGCTACGATCAACCAGCCACGCCCTCGCCACCGTACCACGCATCCGCAGAGCCACCGCCGGAGGAAGATCCTTCTCCTACTTGGCAGCCAAGACCTGGAACTCCCTCCCCACTCACCTTCGGCGAACCCAGGACCATCTCTCCTTCAGGAAGCAGCTCAAGACCTGGCTGTTCGAGCAGTAACTTACCCCCTCCCCCAGCGCCTTGAGACCCTC
This sequence comes from Calotriton arnoldi, assembly GCA_963921515.1. Taxonomy (NCBI): domain Eukaryota; kingdom Metazoa; phylum Chordata; class Amphibia; order Caudata; family Salamandridae; genus Calotriton; species Calotriton arnoldi. Next base: position 1,729,062 of record CAWUFW010000888.1, on the reverse strand, counting down.
CCGGGTGAGTAGCGCGCTCTATAAATGCCGTGATTGATTGATTGATTGGGGTTGGCGATAGTGTACAGAGATTCCTACCAATGCTCTATATCTAAACCTCTTAATATGTAATCACCTTTAACCCCTCCTTCACGTCGCAGCGCTATTAGTTTAATAGGCCCCAACGGTACGTCTGAATCACTGAATTTACTAACAGACTTGATAGGTCAACTTTCCATCCTGTGCTCAAACTTTCTGCTGTTGGATGATTTCAACCTACACATTGACGATCCTAACTGCTCTTTGGCCAAACATTTCCTCATTACTTTAGAGGGATTTAACCTTACTCAACATGTCATAGGGTCGACCCATAAAGTCGGTCACACACTCTGCCTTATTTTCTCACATTCCCTGAATATTCAAATGGACCTGATCCTTAAACTAACATGGTCAGATCACTTCCTAGTACCTTTTAAAATGGTCATGTTCTGTCCTAAGAAACAGCAGCTCCCCTTCCAGAAAAGTTCCAGACCATGGAGGCAAGTCTCGGAATCCCTATTCTAGGAAGCACTACAGGCAACTCCACTTGAACTTTCAGAGGCAGTATGCCCTGTTCTGATCAATGTTAATAACTGGCTGACCTCAGCCCTTGATCCCATCATTCCTCTAAAAGCAGTATCCCAACGGAGATCAACTGTGTCTGCCCCCTGGTTTACTGCAGTGCTAAAAAAAGACAGGTCTCCCTGTAAAATCCTTGAACACAAGTGAAGGAAATCCTACTGCAAAAGCAACCTACATAAAAGTGCTAAATACTTTGCGGAGTGCAGTGCGCAAGGCACGTAAAGAGTTTATTTCATCTTCTATCCCCATCACCGTCAATAAACCTCGCAAACTTTTTTAAGTGGTGAGCTCTTTTCTGTCACCTAGTGCATTGCAAAACACCCTGATTCCGTCTGCCATAATGTGTGAAGAACTCTTGGACTTCTTCTAACATGAAATTCAAGTGATTTATGACAATTTTCCCCGGCAAGAGGCTCCAACCCCCACCGCCGACAGGCACACCCATCCTGTCCCCTTGCTATCCAACCTAGATCCCCTCATGCTCAAGGATTCATCCACCCTATTGGCCAGCTGTAAATCTGGGTCTCCAGTGGACCCGTGGTCCCTGGATATCCTCATATTGGCCGGATCGATAATCAACCCCATCTTTCATAACTGATGAATGGCTCGCTGGAGGCAGCGATAGTGCCGCAAACCTGGAAGCAGCGAAGCTATTGCTGTCACTGGGCAGTATACAGTGGGGATGGGTCTGTCTCAGTTTTGTTTGCACTCACTAGAAACACACACAAACACTGTCAAATCTCCAGTTTCTTGGAAAATTACAACTTGCTCCTTGATACGCAGTTAAGCTTTCATGCGGGCTATAGCATGGAATCCACTCTCTTGGAAGTTGCTGAATTCCTTAAGGTCAATTTTGATCAGGGTTCGGTAGCCATGGTTGTCCTTCTTGACTTGTCAGTGGCCTTCGATACGGTCTCCCACTCCATTCTCTTAGACAGATTACAGGACGTGGGTATCCAAGGTCCAGCCTGGGCCTGGCTGAAGTCTTATCTGGAGGACCATTCACAAAGGGTTTTATCCCCCTTCACATCCACAGCTAAACCACTTGATTGTGGGGTACCGCAGGCCTCTACCTTGAGTTCAATGCTTTTTAATATTTACTTGGACCCTTTGGCTAAGCTAGTCGAGGCATGGGGCATAAGGGTCATGTCTTATATTGACAATACGCAGTTGATGCTCTCATTCCAGGAAAAGGAGGTGTGTGCATTGACTGTGTTTAAGGGATGTCTGAGGGCCGTCGGTGAATGGATGAATTTGAGTTGCCTCAAGCTTCACTCTGATTTTTTTGGCACTGGCCATTACCCAAATGCCTACAACTGGTGGCCTTCTGATGTTGGCACCCCTCCCTCCCCTTCATCAGTGGTAAGAAACCTTGGGGTTAAATTTGACTCCCGTCTATCCTTTGAATCTCAGGTTAGATCTGTGTCTGCCAGCTGTTTTCACACACTGAAATCAGTCAGGAAGATGATCCACGTGATACAGTTGGAAAGCCGTAAATCTGCCAATGAAGCTCTGGTAACATCAAAACTAGATTATGCAAATAGCCTGTACTTAGGTTTACCATTCTATCTGATTCATTCAGAATGCTGCAGCCCGGCTGATTCTGAAATTACCAGCTCACGCCTCTGTTACAACTCCCTTGCGCAGTCTTCCTTGGCTGATCATTGTTAGCCACATTAAATTTAAAACCCTAACATTCACCTACAGAGGATGTGAGCGAAAAGGGCCCGGCTATCTGAGAAAAAGATTGCTTCCCTGCAGTCAGGAAAGAGCACTTTGCTCCAATGGACAAAAACTTCTACATGTTCGAGGGCCAGTAAGGTAAGAAGAGGCGGTCGCTCCTTTTGCTACTTAACCGCCAAACTATGGAAGTCTTTGCCTTCAACCCTACGCTTAACGCCCTTTGAATCAGTCTTCCGTAAACTCCTGAAGACATAGTTATTTGATAATTAGGCACCCCGCATCGGTTGTGATTCAATCTTTTAGTGCACCTTAAAGCTGCTAGCTCCTGGACGCCTCTACGGATGCAGCTGTGTGCTTCATAAATCCTTATTGTATTGTATTATTTTTATTCAAGATCAACTGAAGGGAATTATCTGTTCTAGTTACTATGGCCTCATAATGGACAACCGGGAATTGGGGTAGAGATGAGGGAGGATTTGCCACAAACGTGCACTTCTGCTAGTAATGTTAAAGCATAAGTCACAGTGTGATAACTTGTCTAAAAATTGTGACAAGACTCCGTTTCAGTCCCACAAAGCTTCAGACCAAATTCTAGCAAAATATGCCTCCTTTTGGAAGACATGAAATAAGATTTTGATAAATCAATTAGTAATTTCCTACATTTTATATCTTTATTTTAAATTTTTTTCAAACAAGTGCATTCACATTGTAAACATTTCTTGACAGAATATCTGATTACATTCTTGATATGTCTTCTGCATTAAAATATTTATTCCAAACCTTAAGGTAATAACCTAGGAAATATCATTTTTACTTTCGGTTCTACTGTTAAGCTCTGCCTGCTTTCAGTTCCTGTGTGGTTTATTAGGTCTCGCCTAGGCAGCGCTTGCGCTGTCTCTTTGAGACATGCTGTATTCAGGTATGGACTTGAAGCTCCGGCTATTTTTGTCCATTGTTTTAATTGGCTCCTGTTGCTATCCTTTCTAAATGGTTGCTTTTATTCCTCAATAGGCTTATTAGTCCCTCCTTAGTAACGCCTTTTCTACTTTTGTAACTCCCCATGAGAACTAGCCAGTTTACTTGTGTTGTTACTCTGCAGGTTTTATTAACAGTTGATGAGGACTATTGCCTTAATTAATGTGTTCTTTGTTTAGTGGCAGAAGAAGGCACAATATGCTGTTTGTGTTTTGCAAACCACACATGAGTATTTAGTTTTTTTTTTAGTTGTTCTAGGCTGCACAACATGTGTCTTGCTTTTGCAATCAGTGACATGGCAGAGGAGGTAATATTTTCATTTAGTCCACTATTTTAAGACACCATTTTCTTATTGTAATTGCGGATTTGGCACAATCACTTCCTGGGCATTTTATAACCATATGCGATGTACGCATAACATCCCCTGGGTGTTTGCTGGGGTTAATGAATGTCCTTGGAACCGTATGTTACATATCTATGCTTTCAAAGGGAGTATTTATGTCCTTGCTGTGTCCAGATTGGGAAGGAACGACTCCTTGTTTGGACTGGAGGAGACAAGCTCTTCGTCTTGTTAGCGCCTGGATTCACTAGCCCCCGTTGGGATGCAGGCTTCATCAGAGGGGCTGCTTGATAACTTTTGATAATGTTTCCTTGTCTGCCAGCATCTTTGCTCACACATCTCTTTCAGGATTATGCGGCCTATTCAATAACTCCTACAGAACCCCGCTCTGAAAAGGAGGCGCATAAATGGCTTCGCTGTGCGGAGAATTCAGGCTTTTTCTATTCTGCCTAGATCTTTGCCGGCCATTTGGATGACAAATCAAGGGCATAATTCAGATAGAAGCTAAGAGGCCACAGGCAGTGACTGCAGAAAACGCGAGCCGCCAAGAGAGCTAGGTCTGTGTGTGTGGCTGTGTCATAGGGATTCTGCACACACACAGAGCTATGCACAGGATAATAGGACCTCGGAATATAGTGGTGAGCCAACCATAGACCTTAGCACCTAAAACCCCAACCCAACTAGCCTTAGCGTCCCATTAGCACCAATGTACCAATGATTAGACAACCCAGAACACGGTATCTCTCTCTCAGGACTCGCAGAGGCAAGAACACTCTTTCGTCACACTCGTACCTGTCCACAACGTGCGTAAGAAGAGACACTGTATAGGTTAAAATGTTTATTTCAACTTACGTGCTCTAAGATACAGTACGCGTGTCAGTACTATTAGCATAATGCATATGAATAATATAATCAGCATGGTTACAACTCCATAGAATACAAACGGGGAAAGCATCTCATAAAGCAGTGGATATATGTCTAACTAACATTACCACCCTCCCCGTGCTGGAAGCTAGTTTATTATAAAAATAGAAGACCTCTGGGCTTTGACTAGCGAACCCCCATACCTCAGTCTCTAGATGCCAAACTACATCAGCAGACAATAACAGCTCTTCTCCCTGGAAAGGTTGTCTCCAAGTGCCTCTAGAGCGTGCAAACCGCAATGTTAAAAGCACACTAATTTCTCCATGGCAGCTGTACCTAGTGTTATGTCTAGGTCCGAGGGACTGGCCAAATCAGCAAGAACAAGGAAACGTTGTTATTCGACCTTGTACATGTTGTGCAGACTGAGCCCAAAGTGAACAGGAGAAAAGGTGAAAGATAGAAAATGCAGACAGTGCTAAAATAACTTGGCAAGAGCAGAGGTCGATAGAACAACGGCTCAGAGTAATGTGTGCAAAGAAAAGCATTATGGCAGTCAGGCCCAAGACAACTTAGCAAGGCAGGCCAGGGCCAGGATGCCACAAACCACAAGACACCCTCCCCTGGACAGTCCATCGGCCAAGACAAAGGACGAAGACTGAGTTCAAATGGGCCGAGCAGAACAAAAATGTCTGTAGGTTACGCAGACACCATGAGGGAGAGGGACAAAAAAAAACAAAAGTGTCTAATGAAAAACGAGAGCCAGCGAGGCAGGCCATTTCAATCCAGAAGCGTATAAGTGCAGAAAAATGCTATAGCATCCAAGAGGACATCATTGGAAGTGTCAGAAAACATAGACGCCATCCAGTCCATCAGATCAAATGAGCAGGAATGTTCCTCAGAGGACGGAGCATCCAAAAGCAATGCGGGACAGCTTGCGTGATATTCAATATAGCTTTGTTGTAGGAGATTCTGAGCAGCCGCCTAGATATCCCATTGTGCCAAAATCCCAAGTGCAGCCGCACGCGTCATACAGCCAGTAACGGAACAGTCCTGTTCATGGGCCTCTAAGGGACCCACCAACTGAACAAAATCCGGAACAGACAACGACGAATTGGAGAGGCAATAATCCATGGTCCAGGTGAAAGGACAGCGGATGCAAGACATCACAGGTTGCACGCAAGTGAAATACGCAAAGCGAAAAGAAAGGGTGTAGGATACACTGATGGTCGCCAAGGGCAGAACACCGAAACCAGCCAGGAGCCGCTCACGGAGCAGCTGGAGGCGTCCGGGATCGAGAAGGGCCCATCGGGGAGCAGCCATTGCGCAGAAAACAGACCAACAGCAAGACACCAGCCGCCAAGGCGAGGATTAATGGGAAACCACCAAGGACCTGGAAAAAATAGAATGAATGAACGCCGGTATCACACCGAAAATAGTTTGGAAGGTGGACACCAGGCCGGACCCCACAATCTTAAAAAAATGCACCAGACCCTCAGTGTTTGATGCGTTAAAAATACGATGAATTAACTCCCCGAAATGTTGGGGGAGGTTAGTGTTCAAAAGGGCCTGTATTTCACTGTGGGTACTCGCCACCTGGAGAATAAATGTCTCCCGGGTGGATGTGAGCATAACCTCCTCATTCAATAATAGGGCCTTTATTCTGCTCAACTTATTGAAATCTGCCTCCATGGTAGGAATGGAAGGCCAAATAGAGTTATCAACGATGTCGTGAGGGGGATGAAAAAGCACATTCTTGCAGCAGACAACTCTGTGCGAAACCGTGACAATATACGGAATGCCGGCCTGTAGGCCACAACAGTTTTCGTTATTCAAAAGCAAATAGCTACCATTAGTAAGCAAAGTAAAGGTAGGAGAAATAGCAGGAGCAGGAATACCCTTCAGCACACAAGCAAGATTCGGAGCGGAAACGCTACAAGCTCCGTGCAGCTTAATATGTTTACAAATAAGGGAATGACCTACAGTTGAATCGCAAGACTCCCCGTGAGAAAAACTTCCTTGCCGTCTCTAAGGCATTTATACATGAAAGGCAAGGACCAGAGTTCATGCAGGAAGGCACTACCCAAAGGCTGGAAACGGCCCACAGGATAATGTTTCATGCACGAGCTAAATTCAAACAAGGAAAAAGGTAAAGCGATAACCCCATGAACTAGCCAGACAGCAGAATCTAGTTCCGCTACAGAGAATGGTAAAGGATCCACTTTCTCGATATGTAACAAAGTGTAAGATGCATCTTTCATGGACATGAACTGCTGTTTTTCAGTCAAATTAAAAGGCAGAAATAGGGCAGTGGTGTTCAAGAAATGCCAAGGAACTTTACCTAACTTAAGGGTTTGCAAAGTCCACGCAAACTGCATAACTGAACGCAATTGATTCTGACCATGGTACAATATAGAAACATCATCTTGTACTACATCAACAACAGAGGACACAATATTCTCCAATGTGTAAATGCGGGAAGACAAGGTATTGATACTATTGTCAACAACAGCAAGCACCTTTTCCAAATTGGCTTGGTCTATTTCCCGAAGACGGGATGCGGCTTCCATTTGTGACAGCTTCCAGAGTTCATTATATGCCTCATAAATGAACCTCTTCGGTCGTGGACCACGAGGTCCCAAGATAAAGTCGGACAGATTAATAGTGCCTGATAGGAGGGATAAATGTTGTTTAACAGAGTCTAGGGACGCATGCTGCAACCATTGTTTGCATAATTTACCAACAGAATATGTGGTGACAGTACGGGAATCAGAAAACCTCGGATCAGGCCTGTCCTGTTTGTATCCAGGAACTGAGCCGTGAAAACGCAGTTGGCATGCATTAGACGATATGGGCCATACTAACCAGGGTGACTGAACAAGTGTAGAAACATTGAATGAATTGTCCTGAAACATGGCCTGCAAAGTTGCAAGGGACATATTAAAACGCAAGCTATCATTGGGAGCGCTTGACAGGGATGGTAGGGAAGGTGCGTTTAATTGTTTAGTGGTAGCCAAACCCCAACACGTAGTCTGATAGATGGAAGCATTGAGAAACACCATTTGGGCCGGGATAAGGCAAGCACGGTGCAAAGCCTCTGTGCCCTGTACCTGCCATGGTTTTGAGCCCCAGATTGATTTTAAATCCACAGTGTCCCTCCAGTACTCATAACCACCCACAGCTAAGGCGCTCAAAAAGGAACCCGAATACAGCAATTTGGTGTGGGTCAACATGATTTTCTGAGTTAATGTAGCATTCAGCTTAAAATAATATGACCCCGGGTTTGATCGATTGAAATCAGTGAAATAGGTAAATTTATTTCTAAGAGTCTGGGAGCTACCAGGTAAGGGGTTTGGACAATGTTCCCATTGGGTGTAGGTAACAGGGCTACGTAGTGCACTCGGTTTGTGGAGGAAATGGTTGCCCCAATGCTGGTAGCAATACAAATCGGCATAATTCGCAGAATTCATATACAAATCCTCAGCATTAAAAAAAGCATAATACTTTAAATCCGCAAACAATGCTTCAACGGCATGCACATCCCAATCGTCAGAATGAATATTACTTTTTACTACATCACCCATCGAAACTCGAAGGACATTTGGTACATTAATAATTTCTGTCGGACCATGGATTTGAAAGTTTACCGCATCCCATACGATGCCATCAGCAACTGGAAAAGCTGAAATGTTCACAAACGTGTGGTCACGCTTCATGATGTGAGATGAGGAATGTGGTGCCAAAGTTCCAGTAACACTGTTCACAGCAGAACGTTCAGGTAAATAGTGACCATTGATGAGTAGGAAAAACACTGTGACAAAGCCAATGGACATGAACAAAAAAATCAAGAAAAGCACCAACCAGATATATGTCCAGGGTGTAACCAAAAAATTGTCTCTAAACCAGGATACAAAAAGACTGAACTTGGACGGTACAATTGATGAGGTGGAATCCGAGTCAAAAGAATAGCGGGTCGGGCTCAGTGGCGTTGTTGGTTGGTGTGCCACTGACTCTGTTGCGGGATAGGTATACTCGTCCTCGTCAATGCAGGGGGCGACAGGGGGTTCGAATATATTTTCAGGCAAATCAACCATCTCCATGGTAACATCAGTGACCGTTCGGGCAGGAGTGCCTCGAACACATGTCCGATAAATGGCAGGACAAGAGACCGCTGGTGTAACACTATTCAGGATCGGCCAGATGTTGTAGCTTGACATTTTCCACTGAGATGTATCTGTTCTCCTTGCGACCAGGAAGCGGTGGTAAGATGACTGTACGTGTTCCCTTCAAGCCCAGAACTGGAACCGGTGCACGAAAAGAGGGGCCGAATTATTTTTTGTTCTCCACCTTCTCTCGAACCAGGTCGCCAATCTTCGGAAGCCAACCGGCAACCGGAATCTGCAGAGCAGGGTCTGTGGCTGAAGGCAAATGTGCAATTGCAAGTTTGTCTCGGGCTTCTTGTAAGTCCTGTAACATAGTAGAATGGTTATCTACATCAAACTTGGCGGATTGCGCCGCCATGTCTAGACCATCAAGGTCAGGCACAAACATTTGTATGCCAAAAAGCATTTCGTATGGGGTCCGCCCACCCAGAGGTCTTCTAGGGAGATTATTAAGTGCACGTTGTACGGTATACAAGTGGGCCAGCCAGTTCCTGCCAGTACCTATAACTCTAGCTGTTAAGGATTGCTTTAAGTCATGGTTCATTCGTTCAACGATAGAATTGCCCTCAGGCCTATACGGAGACGAAAATTTCACCCGCACCCCCAATGAACCCATTGCGTCCTTGTAAGCCTTAGAGGCAAACGCCGGACCTTGGTCAGAATGGAAGGTGCCGCATGCGAAAATTCCCACAAAGACACGCAAATCCCTGATGACATTTCGAGCGTCAGCACTCCGTTGTGGCCAGACCCAGATGAACCGTGTGCACGAGTCCACTGCCACTAAGATATATTTATAGGCAGTGTCTGAAGAAAATGGACCGCAGTGATCCAGGTAAACACACCCAAAGGGTCTGTTAGAAATGCCTAGCGAGGTCTGAGGTGGTCGTGTAACCGTGGAAGGCTTGATCTGTTGACAAACGTCACAGGAAAGCACATAAGTACGGGTGTCTTTATATAAACCACGCCACCAGTAACGCTGCTGCAAAATGGAAACTGTCGCAGACACACCCGCATGAGCTGAAGCCATACCTTCGTGTGCTGCCGTTATCAAGGAAAGTCTGCGGTCCGCGTTGGGGATCAGCCGATCGCCAACGTCGGGTATTGTTACATAAGGAGCCTGTTCGGGACCTAACTGATAAGAATATTTGGAAGGAAAACCCCTAGGGTAATTAACACCTTCCTTTGTCGCAGCAATAGCTGCCAAGATATCGGTGTCTATTTTAGACATGGATCTAGTAACTGCTGCTACTGAACACGTGACTACTGCTGATCTGGCAGCTTCATCTGCCAGACTGTTACCAACAGCGTGTGCGCCCACCCGCTGATGACCTAGGGTGTGAACCACCTGTGTGAGCGGCAGACGTTGTTGTAATTCTGCCACTCGAACCCAAAGCATTTTATGCTTGATTGTGCTGCCTTTAGCGTCTCTATAGTCGTTTTGCGACCAAAAGAACAGATTGTCATTGTATGATTGAACACAGTAGTAAGAATCGCACACAATTAGAGTGGTCACATCAGGATTAACGAACTCAAGTGCAAGCACCAAAGCGCGCAGCTCGGCCAGTTGTGCGGTACTATCCCCGAGTGCCTGAGTGTGCACTACAGTGGATTTGAACTTTCCGTTCACAAAGGTACCTGCAACAATAGCACATGCGGCTGAATAAGCATGCTTGGACCCCGTGGCCGGTTGTGCCGAACCATCGGTGTAGATCACACAGTCGTAATCCTCAAGCGGCAGTAAAGACAGAGGAGGTGGATGAACAAATTCATACTGTAAAAACTCCTGAGTCTGAAGCGAAGAATCGAATATGAAAGTGACATCCGGAGACGTCAAAGATGTTGCCCATTGAATCCAACGGGGGTGCAAAGCTTTTGAGTTCGGTACACTTGCTTTTGTCACTGCCTCTAGGGCAGGATAGGGTGTTACCACCAGAATGCGTTTACCCTGTGCCAGTGCGCGCTCCTTTAGAATCGCCATTTGCACTGCTGTCAGAAATTTTTCCACAGATGAAAACCGCATTTCTGCTGAAGTGTACAGATGTGACTTGTATGCGATGGGTACTGTATCACCTTCGTTAAAGGTTAAGTACGTGAAACCCACTGCCCCTGGAATGATTCTAATCACCAGGTTTGTGTGGTTATCACGCGTCAAAAGATATTTAGACTCAAGAAGGTCAGTCTGCAAAGACTGCAGAATGGAGGTATGTTCCGGAAGCCAGCAAGACTTCGAAAAGGTAGGTTGTATCAAGGCATACAGGGGCTTGATACGCTGGGCGTATTCGGGAATGTAAGTGCGTCCGAAGTTCAGGAAACCCAGCAAGGACTGAAGTTTCTTCAGATTAGTAGGAGGGCACAGAAGTGCACATTTCTCTAAGAAATGGGGAGCTAATCCCTTACCTTCATTGTTGAGCTCGTAGCCCAAGAACAAAACGGTAAATTCAGCAATGTGAGACTTGGCAAAGTTAAACTTGTAACCTTGAACCGCAAATTCTAGAATAATGCGGTCTACTCGTGTGAGATGCGGAAACAATTCGTCGTCCGTCAGATATATGTCATCTACGTACGAACATGCGTCTGGATCGATGCCGTCTAACAAAGAGACAACACGAGTGGCGAATACGCCTGGACTATTCTTGTAGCCCATAGGAAAACGCCTGAATTTGAACATTTTAGCACCGGAAGTAAAAGCGCTCCATTGGCCACTCTCCGGGGCTAAGTTGTGCGTGTAGAATCCATTTGAAAGGTCAAGTGTCGTTTTGTATTTTTTACGAACAAGACTGTCTAGAAGCGCAGAACTATGGGTGTTTTGCACCGCAAAGGTCCGACAATGAGAGTTCAAATGCCGGTAATCCAAAACTAAGCGGTACGATCCATCGGGTTTAGAAACCGCGAAAAGAGGATTGTTCATAGGTGATACGCAGGTTTCGATTACTCCTGATATTCCAACTGAGTCAGAATTTCGGAAACGGGGCCTTTGGCTTCACGTTTTATGGGATATTGGGGTTGTGGCTGCGGTAGTGACCGCAAAGGTATTTCATGGGGGGGAGAATCCTCATCCCAACCCACGTGGTTGCGGTATAACGCAGGAGCCAGGGACACAGCCCACTCAGCTGCAAGAGCCTCCGCTTTGTCCTTTGGGACATGTCGAGAAAAGCTCGGAAGGATTACCTCCTCCGCCTTACGCGCATCAAGAACGAATGGGGGTGGCCAATCCATCTCCGCTAACAAAATGTCGTATGAAGAGGTTAGATTTTCCCAAAAAATCCCTTTAATTATACGCTGTATATCACCTTCAATTTGAATGACAATGTTAAAAAGTCTATCAGGGGGTGCCACTCTGGTGTCAGCTGTCTCGACAGTAATGAATGTTTCAGTTGCTGTCGCCTCCATATGAGGACGTAGCGCCTCCCGCACTATGGTAACTTCCGCGGCGCTGTCTAGAAGGGTTACTGCCCACGTCCAATTCAGGAGCCTCGTTCTCACCGTCTGTGGCATATTTCGCTGTTACAGCGGCAACTTTCTTCTTCTGAAACTGTGGTCGAAAACGTTGAAAGTCTTCTGCTTTCTCTCTGACTTGTTGTCGAGGTTGGTCTCGTCCCTGGGGAGCCTCTCGGTCCCTTCCTCTATCCTGGCGGTCCCCTCCGCCGGCTTGTGACGAAGTCTGTGCCTGTGAAGAACGAGGAGAACGCGCATCAGGGATTTGAAACCTATCCGGCGATTTAATTCTCGCTCTATCGCGTAAATCATAAGTGCGTTCAGAAGAGACTGAAACCGGGGATGCGCCTCTCGACCCCGGCTTCTTCTGTTGCTTACCCTGTTTTTTCAGCCTCCAGCTCTTTTTAGTGAAGACTGGTTTCTCATCTTTCTCAGCTTGAGATTTGGTTTGTTGTTGTTGCGATTGTATTTGCTGTTTTGCAAAAGGCTTGTTGCCCAGGCTATTTCTGCCAATAGTTTTGTAAGCCTGGGTAATAATTTTCGGTAATTCGCGAGGCCTGTCCAATTCTGGGACTAAAGCCAAAGCATTCGCTACTTGAAAGTTCACTGCATCGCCCTTGACATTCACAAGGATCAGCTCAGCTACTACTTCAAACACTCCCACCAGTCTCATCCCTAATTCCACAGCCGCTTCAGGGCCATGTTCATCCTGCACTTTTTTAATTACTGAGGGGAGAACCGTCATGGAAGGAGTACCAAAACACTTAGAATATACTGCTGCGAATACCTTACCCCAGTTGTCGCAGGCTGTCAACTCGGGAATTAAGTCTTTTGGCAAACTAATCGTAAGGATGCGATGTTTATCCACCGGGGTTGTATGTGGAAAAACTGCCTCCAACTGGTCAAATTTTTCTGCAAGCCAATAAGGAAAGTCGTCCTTATTTTGTGGACGTTTGCCCATCACTGAGTTCACCATTACAGGACTTATGGTAACTCCGCCTGCACCAGCTGGAAGGCCTGCAACTCCAGGAGGGGCTCCCTGGATGTTGCCTGTAACATATTGCACTAAGGCTCGATGCACTCGCACCAAAGCCGAATACATGTTGCGCAGTTCCGCGACTGGTACTTGCATATATCGCGGATGTGGTGTGTACCCGGCCAAAACAGGCCAAGTGGCCCCATCAATAGATAAGGGGCCTAAACGAACCGTGGTAGTCGGTTGGGGGAGGGCGCCATCAAACCAAACACGGTGCTGCCACGCTGTGAGCGGTACTTCAAGACTAGAATAAGGTCTATATTGATTAGGAACTGCGGTGGCTGTATATTCATGGAACAAATTATCAGTCCCATCCACTGCAGGAAAAGTGATCCATGAGTAGAACACCTCAAAGTGGTAAGCCGGATCGGCTTGTACCACAAAGATCAGTTCGACTCCCGTATCTGGCACTCCATACACCCGTAAGAGATCGCGGAGCGCCCCGCGGCTATGTGCTATTTGAACAGCCATTTATGGCTAGAAATAGTCGACAATCTATTAGGAGGCAGCACAATTAGGGTTTTAATCTAGAAACCTTTTTTAACAACTTCAAGCTTGAAAGAACCTACAAAAACTTCAATATAGGAGGTATCGCCGTCACACACGCTTCCGGAAGCTTATGTGAGGGTGTCGTGGACAAGCACAAGTACTACTCAAGCGTCTCGCAGATAAGCTGCCCCACTCGTTGGTCGCGCCATGTCATAGGGATTCTGCACACACACAGAGCTATGCACAGGATAATAGGACCTCGGAATATAGTGGTGAGCCAACCATAGACCTTAGCACCTAAAACCCCAACCCAACTAGCCTTAGCGTCCCATTAGCACCAATGTACCAATGATTAGACAACCCAGAACACGGTATCTCTCTCTCAGGACTCGCAGAGGCAAGAACACTCTTTCGTCACACTCGTACCTGTCCACAACGTGCGTAAGAAGAGACACTGTATAGGTTAAAATGTTTATTTCAACTTACGTGCTCTAAGATACAGTACACGTGTCAGTACTATTAGCATAATGCATATGAATAATATAATCAGCATGGTTACAACTCCATAGAATACAAACAGGGAAAGCATCTCATAAAGCAGTGTCTAACTAACATTACCACCCTCCCCGTGCTGGAAGCTAGTTTATTATAAAAATAGAAGACCTCTGGGCTTTGACTAGCGAACCCCCATACCTCAGTCTCTAGATGCCAAACTACATCAGCAGACAATAACAGCTCTTCTCCCTGGAAAGGTTGTCTCCAAGTGCCTCTAGAGCGGGCAAGCCGCAATGTTAAAAGCACACTAATTTCTCCATGGCAGCTGTACCTAGTGTTATGTCTAGGTCCGAGGGACTGGCCAAATCAGCAAGAACAAGGAAACGTTGTTATTCGACCTTGTACATGTTGTGCAGACTGAGCCCAAAGTGAACAGGAGAAAAGGTGAAAGATAGAAAATGCAGACAGTGCTAAAATAACTTGGCAAGAGCAGAGGTCGATAGAACAACGGCTCAGAGTAATGTGTGCAAAGAAAAGCATTATGGCAGCCGGGCCCAAGACAACTTAGCAAGGCAGGCCAGGGCCAGGATGCCACAAACCACAAGACAGCTGCTCCTCGCATTTACTTTATTAATGTGTTCTTTGTTTAGTTGCAGAAGCATGCACGATATGCTGTTTGTGTTTTGCAAACCGCCCTTGTTTATTTAGGCTGCACAGCATGTGTCTTGCTTTTGCAATCTGTAACGCTGCAAAGGAGGTAATATTGTTATTTAGAAATTCTTTATTTGTAAAATTGTTGGAATTTTACCAAGTGAAATGCATTTGTGTTATATTTTTTTTATTTGTTATTGTCCATGATGTTTTTATTGTCCAAACTGTGTAACATGCTGTTTGCTTGCTAAATTAAAACGCATTTCTGTTGTAGTTTATATGCATATATTTTCTTTATTTTGCGTAATGTTGTTTACGGGCGCTCTGTAGCGGACGCATTATGTAATATGCTGTTTGTGTTTTATAAACATGCAGAAGTGAAAGTCATGTGTGTTATACTTAGCATTTATGTTCCGTAATATTGCTTTTGTTCGCGGTTTGCCAAGGATCACAGGATGTTGGGGCCACGGAAAGACTCGAACTTTGATCCCCAGCTACAAACTCGGCACCTTTCTCCTTTTATTGTCCGCAATGTTTTTTAAGTCCGAAATATGTAATATAAGTAAAACAAATTTCTGTTTTTGTTTATCTATATATATTTTGTTTATTCTACACGATCCTGATTTTGGCTGTGCTGTGTAACATACGCCTTAGGCTCCCTTCCTTCTCCTCTGCTCTTACCCCCTCTCACACTTTTCTTCTTTTACCATTTTTTCCTTCTCTCTTCCACTCCTTTTCTAAATTTTCCCCACTCTCTCCCACACTTCCTCCATCTAATTTTTCTCCCTCTTACCCACTCTCTCCACACTTTCTCTCCTTCTCCAATTCTCCTCCTCTTCCCTTCTCATCTGTTTTACCCCCTCCCTCTCACATACACTTCTCTCCCTTGGACACGTTACAGTGAAACCACATAATTCCACTACAGACCACATACATACACTCCATAACACATCAGTAAATACATCATCATTTACAACGCCAATAGCTCAAATGCAAGCAAAACCAACACATATAGCATTTAAAATGCAACAAGTATCGCAATACTAAAAAGTTTAAACTATTAGCGTTGCTAACAATAATGCAACGCCAATAGCTTAAACTTTCAGTAATGCAAGACCTTTTGCATTGCAAATGCTTGTCTATTTTATAAGTACTTATGTTTGCTGCTAGGATGGTGTCGGCTTCCTTCCTATTTAATCCTGTAATGGAGTTCGTTAAAAGGGTATATGAGAGGAATATGAGATAGGTGTTAAGCCAGGTCCTGTAGGGGATTGGTGGGTTCTGGTGGTAGTTAAAGAGCTATTAAATCTATCTTATTCTACTGTTGTACCATAGTAGTGCATAGTTTATAGCCCCTAATCTTGAGGTTTCTGCCTGCTCTTGTCATTTATTTTGTTGAGTTCAGTAGTATTGTGTATCAGTTGGTGATTTCAGTGCTGCTCTTTTTGTATCTCTGTTGGCTAGCTATGACTATGTTTTCTGCTTCCTCTCAATTCTTTAATTCTTTCTTCCACTGTTTTATGGGCGGTGGAGTGTTTGACTTCCACATCCGGGCCAATTAACTGTCTTTGTTAAGGGCAAGTTTCAGAGTCCTAAATTTGCATTAAGTCTTGTTTTTCTTTGTGCGGGTTCTAAGGTGGCTGAATACCACTTTAAGTCACAACCTTCTCTGAAACATGGCTCAGCAACCCAGATCATGTGCGCGGAGCCTTTTTCTTGTTAACATGGAGTACTACTTGCACCCAGAACTTTACTGGTTGGTAAACCGTGCACCATATAACTTACACCATGCACAGCCACACTTGCCATCAGGGCTGATGCTATTTCCGTTCTATGCACCCACAAGTGTACACACAGTAATTCTATGCTGTGTATGACTAGAGGCCCTTTACTAATAACTTTATTTGTAAAATTATGTAAGGGGTTATGGAGTAATGTGAATAGCAGTATCATGAGTTATGTAATCAGTGATCTCACCAGTGATGATATATATATATATATTCACTGAAAAAACCATAGGTTTTAGGGACAGTTATAGTTAGTTGGACATTTCACTCGTACAAAACCATAGAAATTCCCCCGTTATAGTTAGTTCAGCTAACTATAACTCGCGCCCCCGCAATGCACTGCTGATGACGTCACATATTACATCACTCATGACATGGTCAGTGACATCACTGATGACATCACTGATGACATCTCAAATGAAATCACTGATGACATCATCCAGTGACTGTGTGTTTCTGTAAAGTTTAAATATGTTTAATATATATAGGGAAAGGCGTATTGAAGAATGAGTGGGTGTTTAAGTGTCTGAATGGATGGTTTAGTACGTGCGTGACTGACTCTACAAGTGAGTGATTAAACGTATCTTACTGAATGCATGGGTTAGTGACTAAACTGTGTGAATGTCTGTATCCGTCTGTTTGTTGGTGTGTAAGTGGATGCATGGATTTGCGAATAGCTACATGAGTGTCTATATGGGTTATTGATTGGTTCTCTGAGTATCTGTATGGCTGCCTGAGTGTTTGTGTGGGTGGGGTGTGTGTGACTCTGTACATAGATGTGTGAGTGGGTGATTCACTGGGTGCATGATTTCAAGAGTGCATCTGTGATGGACTGCTTGGGTGGGTGAGTGTGTGTATGGGTGTGTTAGTGAGTGAATGTATATCTCAGTGGTACATGTGCGAGTAACTACATATGTAAAAGGCAGTATATATGTGTGTTAGAGTATTTAAATGGCTATAAGTGAGAGTGTGTGATTGTGAGAGTGGCTGTATGGATGCGTGTGTGCTTGTATCAGTTATTGTATAAGAGCGTAAGAATGTGCTAGTATTTGTATGAGTAAGTGAGCTGGTGTGTGTATAACTGTATAGGTGAGTAAATGGGTGTGTGATTAATTTTTTGCATGACTGACTAGGTGTGTGAGTACCTCTATGGATGAGTGGCGGTGTGTGAGTGTTTATATAGGTGTATGAGTGCATATGATAGTCCTGTACTGAGTGACTGTAAGTATGAGTGACTGTACGGGTGAGTGAGTAGATGTGTGTGTGTAGACCTAAGAATCAGTGAGTGGGTATGTAGTTATTGGTATTGGAGTGTGTATGATTTTGAGAATGGCAGTCTGTAATTTAGAGTGGGTGTATCAAAAGCTATATTAGGGTGTGAGAAGATGCATGAAATTATCACATGGATGATGTCATCAGTGATGTCATTTGAGATGTCATCAGTGATGTCACTGACCATGTCATGAGTGATGTAATATGTGACGTCATCAGCAGTGCATTGCGGGCGCGAGTTATAGTTAGCTGAACTAACTATAACGGGGGAATTTCTATGGTTTTGTATGAGTGAAATGTCCAACTAACTATAACTGTCCCTAAAACCTATGGTTTTTTCAGTGAATTTCAAAGGTTTTTTAAATGCTAATTTCTAACTATAACGTGTCTGAAACCTATGGTTTTTTCAGTGAATTTCAAAGGTTTTTAAATGCTAATTTCTAACTATAACGTGCCTGAAACCTATGATTTTTTAAGTGAATTTCAAAGGTTTTTTAAATGCTAGTTTCTAACTATGCCTACAGAGGTAGGACATGTGAAGAAAGAAGAAAAAACGCGCAGAAAGAAGCAAAAGAAATGCAGAAAGAAGCAACAGAAGTCCACAAAGACGAAGAAAAGTGCAGGAAGAAGCAAAAGATGTGCAGAAAGAACCAACAGAGGAGCAGAAAGAGGCCATGTTGCAAAATCATCCTGTGCCCACAACTTTTTCAGACGGGTACTGGTGGTAACTGACTCTGACTAACCAGAGTCAGTGCTATGCTAAAAGACACTTAGAATACAGTGAAAACACCTACATACACTAGGGAACACTATGCGTTGGGGTACCCCTGTGATTAGCATGACCTCCTCTGTAAGTCCCTAGTACATAATAGGGCAGGGGGATTAAAACTACCTCTTAAAACGCGTGTGCAAACGCGCCCCGTGGCGCGTTTTAAGTTACGGGATTAAGTCCCCTTGAATCCTGAGGGTCCCTGGGGCCCAACTAGCCCCACAGGTACCTACAGTTAGGACCACAGAGCTGAGTTGCAGAGAGGCGTTCCGAGGCCACGCACCTTTTTTCACCTCTCTGCAACGCAACTCTGTTGTGCTTACTGAAGGTACCTGGTGGGCTAGTTGGCCCTCAGGGTCCCTCAGGATTCAAGGGGGCGTGTTCTGCGCACATGTCACCTGAGGCCCCGCCCCCTCCCTTCACCACTGTGCAAACGCGCCCCGTGGCGCGTTTTAGGTTGGGGGATTAGGTCACCTTGAATCCTGAGGGTCCCTGGGGCCCAACTAGCCCACCAAGTACTTCCAGTAAGCACCACAGGCCTGCGTTGCAACGCCTGTAACAAATTGTGTAGTTGTGTTTAGGTAGTGAAGAGGGTCGTGCTGGGGGTAGTGTTTTAGGGTTTAGGGTAGTGCAGTGGTGTTTGTGTAGTGTAGGGGGTCATGCTGGGGGGAGTGTTTTAGGGTTTAGGGCAGTGCAGTGGTGTTTGGGTAGTGTAGGGGGTCATGCTGGGGGGAGTGTTTTAGGGTTTAGGGCAGTGCAGTGGTGTTCGGGCAGTGTAGGGGGTCGTGCTGGGGGGAGTGTTTTAGGGTTTAGGGCAGTGCAGTGGTGTTCGGGTAGTGTAG
This sequence comes from Calotriton arnoldi, assembly GCA_963921515.1. Taxonomy (NCBI): domain Eukaryota; kingdom Metazoa; phylum Chordata; class Amphibia; order Caudata; family Salamandridae; genus Calotriton; species Calotriton arnoldi. The sequence continues at coordinate 1,709,664 of CAWUFW010000888.1, read as the reverse complement.
GGGGTCGTGCTGGGGGAGTGTTTGAGGGTTTAGGGCAGTGCAGTTGTGTTCGGGTAGTGTAGGGGGTCATGCTGGGGGTTGTGTTTCAGGGTTTAGGGCAGTGCAGTGGTGTTCGGGCAGTGTAGGGGGTCTTGCTGGGGGTGATGTTTCAGGGTTTAGGGCAGTGCAGTGGTGTTCGGGCAGTGTAGGGGGTCTTGCTGGGGGTAGTTTTTCAGGGTTTAGGGCAGTGCAGTGGTGTTCGTGCAGTGTAGGGGGTCGTGCTGGGGATGGTGTTTCATGGTTTAGGGCAGTGCAGTAGTGTTCAGGCAGTGTAGGGGGTCATGCTGGGGCTGGTGTTTCAGGGTTTAGGGCAGTGCAGGCAGTGGTGCTCGGGCAGTGTAGGGGGTCGTGCTGGGGGTGGTGTTTCTGGGTTTAGGGTAGTGCAGTTGTGTTCGGGCAGTGTAGGGGGTCGTGCTGGGGGTGGTGTTTCTGGGTTTAGGGTAGTGCAGTTGTGTTCGGGCAGTGTAGGGGTTCGTGCTGGGGCTGGTGTTTCAGGGTTTAGGGCAGTGCAGTGGTGTTCGGGCAGTGTAGGGGGTCATGCTGGGGCTGGTGTTTCAGTGTTTTGGGCAGAGCAGTGGTGTTCGGGCAGTGTAAGGGGTCGTGCTGGGGGTGGTGTTTCAGGGTTTAGGGCAGTGCAGTGGTGTTCGAGTAGTGTAGGGGGTCGTGCTGGGGGTGGTGTTTCAGGGTTTAGGGCAGTGGTGTTCGGGCAGTGTAGGGGGTCTTGCTGGGGGTGATGTTTCAGGGTTTAGGGCCGTGCAGTGGTGTTCGGGCAGTGTAGGGGGTCTTGCTGGGGGCAGTGTTTCAGGGTTTAGGGCAGAGCAATGGTGTTCAGGCAGTGTAGGGGGTTGTGTTGGAGGTGGTGTTTCAGGCTTTAGGGCAGTGCAGTGGTATTCGGGCAGTGTAGGGGGTCTTGCTGGGGGTGGTGTTTCAGGGTTTAGGGCAGTGGTGTTCAGGCAGTGTAGGGGGTCGTGCTGGGGGTGGTGTTTCAGGGTTTAGGGCAGTGCAATGGTGTTCGGGCAGTGTAGGGGGTCGTGCAGGGGCTGGTGTTTCAGGGTTTAGGGCAGTGCAGTGGTGTTCGGGCCGTGTAGGGGGTCGTGCTGGGGGTGGTGTTTCAGGGTTTAGGGCAGTGCAGTGGTGTTTGGGCAGTGTAGGGGGTCGTGCTGGGGGTGGTGTTTCTGGGTTTAGGGCAGTGTAGTGGTGTTCGGGCAGTGTAGGGGATCGTGCAGGGGGTGGTGAGTCAGGGTTTAGGGCAGTGCAGTGGTGTTCGGGCAGTGTAGGGGGTCATGCTGGGGGTAGAGTTTTAGGGTTTAGGGCAGTGCAGTGGTGTTCGGGCAGTATAGGGGGTCGTGCAGGGGGTGGTGTTTCAGGGTTTAGGGCAGTGCAGTGGTGCTCGGGCAGTGTAGGGGTCGTGCTGGGGGTGGTGTTTCAGGGTTTAGGGCAGTGCAGTGGTGTTCGGGCAGTGTAGGGTGTCGTGCTGGGGCTGGTGTTTCAGGGTTTTGGGCAGTGCAGTGGTGTTCGGGCAGTGTAGGTGGTCTTGCTGGGGCTGTTGTTTCCGGGTTTAGTGCAGTGGTGTTCGGGCAGTGTAGGGGGTCTTGCTGGGGGTGGTGTTTCAGTGTTTAGGGCAGTGCAATGGTGTTCGCGCAGTGTAGGGGGTTTTGCTGGGGCTGTTTCAGCGTTTAGGGCAGCGCTGTGGTGTTCGGGCAGTGTAGGGGGTCTTGCTGGGGGTGGTGTTTCAGGGTTTAGGGCAGTGCAGTGGTGTTCGGGCAGTGTAGGGGGTCTTGCTGGGGCTGGTGTTTCAGGGTTTAGGGCAGTGCAGTGGTGTTCGGGCAGTGTAGGGGGTCTTGCTGGGGCTGGTGTTTCAGGGTTTAGGGTAGTGCAGTGGTGTTCGGGCAGTGTAGGGGGTCGTGCTGGGGCTGGTGTTTGAGGGATTAGGGCAGTGCAGTGGTGTTCGGGCAGTGTAGGGGGTCGTGCTGGGGCTGGTGTTTCAGGGTTTAGGGCAGTGCAGTGGTTTTCAGGCAGTGTAGGCGGTCGTGCTGGGGGTGGTGTTTCAGGGTTTAGGGCAGTGCAGTGGTGTTCGGGCAGTGTAGGGGGTCGTGCTGGGGTGGTGTTTCAGGGTTTAGGGCAGTGCAGTGGTGTTCCGTCAGTGTAGGGGGTCGTGCTGGGGCTGGTGTTTCAGGGTTTTGGGCAGAGCAGTGGTGTTCGGGCAGTGTAGGGGGTCGTGCTGGGGGTGGTGTTTTAGGGTTTAGGGCACTGCAGTGTTGTTCGGGCAGTGTAGGGGGTCTTGCTGGGGGTGGTGTTTCAGGGTTTAGGGCAGTGGTGTTCGGGCAGTGTAGGGGGTCTTGCTGGGGGTGATGTTTCAGGGTTTAGGGCATTGCAGTGGTGTTCGGGCAGTGTAGGGGGTCTTGCTGGGGGTAGTGTTTCAGGGTTTAGGGCAGTGCAGTAGTGTTCGTGCAGTGTAGGGGGTCATGCTGGGGGCGGTGTTTCAGGGTTTAGGGCAGTGCAGTAGTGTTCGGGCAGTGTAGGGGGTCATGCAGGGGGTGGTGTTTTAGGGTTTAGGGCAGTGCAATGGTGTTCGGGCAGTGTAGGGGGTCGTGCTGGGGGTGGTGTTTCAGGGTTTAGGGCAGTGCAGTGGTGTTCGGGCAGTGTAGTGGGTCATGCAGGGGCTGGTGTTTCAGGGTTTAGGGCAGTGCAGTGGTGTTCACGCAGTGTAGGGGGTCTTGCTGGGGGTGGTGTTTCAGGGTTTAGGGCAGTGGTGTTCGGGCAGTGTAGGGGGTCTTGCTGGGGGTGATGTTTCAGGGTTTAAGGCAGTGCAGTGGTGTTCGGGCAGTGTAGGGTGTCGTGCTGGGGGTGGTGTTTCAGGGTTTAGGGCAGTGCAGTGGTGTTCGGGCAGTGTAGGGGGTCGTGCACGGGGTGGTGTTTCAGGGTTTAGGGCAGTGCAGTGGTGTTCGGGCAGTGTAGGGGGTTGTGCTGGGGCTGGTGTTTCAGGGTTTAGGGCAGTGCAATGGTGTTCTGGCAGTGTAGGGGGTCGTGCTGGGGCTGGTGTTTCAGGGTTTAGGGCAGTGCAGTGGTGTTCGTGCAGTGTAGGTGGTCGTGCTGGGGCTGGTGTTTCAGGGTTTAGGGCAGTGCAGTGGTGTTCGGGCAGTGTAGGGGGTCATGCTGGGGCTGGTGTTTCAGGGTTTAGGGCAGTGCAGTGGTGCTCAGGCAGTGTAGGGGGTCGTGCTGGGGGTGGTGTTTATGGGTTTAGGGTAGTGCAGTGGTGTTCGGGCAGTGTAGGGGGTCGTGCTGGCGCTGGTGTTTCAGGGTTTAGGGCAGTGCAGTGGTGTTCGGGCAGTGTAGGGGGTCGTGCTGGGGCTGGTGTTTTAGGGTTTAGGGCAGTGCAGTGGTGTTCGGGCAGTGTAGGGGGTCTTGCTGGGGGTAGTTTTTCAGGGTTTAGGGCAGTGCAGTGGTGTTCGTACAGTGTAGGGGGTCGTGCTGGGGATGGTGTTTCATGGTTTAGGGCAGTGCAGTAGTGTTCAGGCAGTGTAGGGGGTCGTGCTGGGGCTGGTGTTTCAGGGTTTAGGGCAGTGCAGGCAGTGGTGCTCGGGCAGTGTAGGGGGTCGTGCTGGGGGTGGTGTTTCTGGGTTTAGGGTAGTGCAGTGGTGTTCGGGCAGTGTAGGGGTTCGTGCTGGGGCTGGTGTTTCAGGGTTTAGGGCAGTGCAGTGGTGTTCGGGCAGTGTAGGGGGTCATGCTGGGGCTGGTGTTTCAGTGTTTTGGGCAGAGCAGTGGTGTTCGGGCAGTGTAGGGGGTTATGCTGGGGGTGGTGTTTCAGGGTTTAGGGCAGTGCAGTGGTGTTCGAGTAGTGTAGGGGGTCGTGCTGGGGGTGGTGGTTCAGGGTTTAGGGCAGTGGTGTTCGGGCAGTGTAGGGGGTCTTGCTGGGGGTGATGTTTCAGGGTTTAGGGCAGTGCAGTGGTGTTCGGGCAGTGTAGGGGGTCTTGCTGGGGGCAGTGTTTCAGGGTTTAGGGCAGAGCAATGGTGTTCTGGCAGTGTAGGGGGTTGTGTTGGAGGTGGTGTTTCAGGCTTTAGGGCAGTGCAGTGGTATTCAGGCAGTGTAGGGGGTCTTGCTGGGGGTGGTGTTTCAGGGTTTAGGGCAGTGGTGTTCAGGCAGTGTAGGGGGTCGTGCTGGGGGTGGTGTTTCAGGGTTTAGGGCAGTGCAGTGGTGTTCGGGCAGGGTAGGGGTCGTGCAGGGGCTGGTGTTTCAGGGTTTAGGGCAGTGCAGTGGTGTTCGGGCAGTGTAGGGGTTGTGCTGGGGGTGGTGTTTCAGGGTTTAGGGCAGTGCAGTGGTGTTTGGGCCGTGTAGGGGGTCGTGCTGGGGGTGGTGTTTCTGGGTTTAGGGCAGTGTAGTGGTGTTCGGGCAGTGTAGGGGGTCGTGCAGGGGGGTGGTGAGTCAGGGTTTAGGGCACTGCAGTGGTGTTCGGGCAGTGTAGGGGGTCATGCTGGGGGTAGAGTTTTAGGGTTTAGGGCAGTGCAGTGGTGTTCGGGCAGTGTAGGGGGTCGTGCAGGGGGGTGGTGTTTCAGGGTGTAGGGCAGTGCAGTGGTGTTCGGGCAGTGTAGGGGTCGTGCTGGGGGTGGTGTTTCAGGGTTTAGGGCAGTGCAGTGGTGTTCGGGCAGTGTAGGGTGTCGTGCTGGGGGTGGTGTTTCAGGGTTTTGGGCAGTGCAGTGGTGTTCGGGCAGTGTAGGGGGTCTTGCTGGGGCTGGTGTTTCAAGGCTTAGGGCAGTGCAGTAGTGTTCGTGCAGTGTAGGGGGTCTTGCTGGGGGTGATGTTTCAGGCTTTAGGGCAGTGCAGTGGTGTTCGGGCAGTGTAGGGGGTCTTGCTGGGGCTGGTGTTTCAAGGCTTAGGGCAGTGCAGTAGTGTTCGTGCAGTGTAGGGGGTCATGCTGGGGGCGGTGTTTCAGGGTTTAGGGCAGTGCAGTAGTGTTCGGGCAGTGTAGGGGGTCGTGCAGGGGGTGGTGTTTCAGGGTTTAGGGCAGTGCAATGGTGTTCTGGCAGTGTAGGGGGTCGTGCTGGGGCTGGTGTTTCAGGGTTTAGGGCAGTGCAGTGGTGTTCGTGCAGTGTAGGTGGTCGTGCTGGGGCTGGTGTTTCAGGGTTTAGGGCAGTGCAGTGGTGTTCGTGCAGTGTAGGTGGTCGTGCTGGGGCTGGTGTTTCAGGGTTTAGGGCAGTGCAGTGGTGTTCGGGCAGTGTAGGGGGTCATGCTGGGGCTGGTGTTTCAGGGTTTAGGGCAGTGCAGTGGTGCTCAGGCAGTGTAGGGGGTCGTGCTGGGGGTGGTGTTTATGGGTTTAGGGTAGTGCAGTGGTGTTCGGGCAGTGTAGGGGGTCGTGCTGGGGCTGGTGTTTCAGGGTTTAGGGCAGTGCAGTGGTGTTCGGGCAGTGTAGGGGGTCGTGCTGGGGCTGGTGTTTTAGGGTTTAGGGCAGTGCAGTGGTGTTCGGGCAGTGTAGGGGGTCTTGCTGGGGGTAGTTTTTCAGGGTTTAGGGCAGTGCAGTGGTGTTCGTGCAGTGTAGGGGGTCGTGCTGGGGATGGTGTTTCATGGTTTAGGGCAGTGCAGTAGTGTTCAGGCAGTGTAGGGGGTCGTGCTGGGGCTGGTGTTTCAGGGTTTAGGGCAGTGCAGGCAGTGGTGCTCGGGCAGTGTAGGGGGTCGTGCTGGGGGTGGTGTTTCTGGGTTTAGGGTAGTGCAGTGGTGTTCGGGCAGTGTAGGGGTTCGTGCTGGGGCTGGTGTTTCAGGGTTTAGGGCAGTGCAGTGGTGTTCGGGCAGTATAGGGGGTCATGCTGGGGCTGGTGTTTCAGTGTTTTGGGCAGAGCAGTGGTGTTCGGGCAGTGTAGGGGGTTATGCTGGGGGTGGTGTTTCAGGGTTTAGGGCAGTGCAGTGGTGTTCGGAGCAGTGTAGGGGGTCGTGCTGGGGGTGGTGGTTCAGGGTTTAGGGCAGTGGTGTTCGGGCAGTGTAGGGGGTCTTGCTGGGGGTGATGTTTCAGGGTTTAGGGCAGTGCAGTGGTGTTCGGGCATTGTAGGGGGTCTTGCTGGGGGCAGTGTTTCAGGGTTTAGGGCAGAGCAATGGTGTTCTGGCAGTGTAGGGGGTTGTGTTGGAGGTGGTGTTTCAGGCTTTAGGGCAGTGCAGTGGTATTCAGGCAGTGTAGGGGGTCTTGCTGGGGGTGGTGTTTCAGGGTTTAGGGCAGTGGTGTTCAGGCAGTGTAGGGGGTCGTGCTGGGGGTGGTGTTTCAGGGTTTAGGGCAGTGCAGTGGTGTTCGGGCAGGGTATGGGTCGTGCAGGGGCTGGTGTTTCAGGGTTTAGGGCAGTGCAGTGGTGTTCGGGCAGTGTAGGGGTCGTGCTGGGGGTGGTGTTTCTGGGTTTAGGGCAGTGTAGTGGTGTTCGGGCAGTGTAGGGGGTCGTGCAGGGGGTGGTGAGTCAGGGTTTAGGGCACTGCAGTGGTGTTCGGGCAGTGTAGGGGGTCATGCTGGGGGTAGAGTTTTAGGGTTTAGGGCAGTGCAGTGGTGTTCGGGCAGTGTAGGGGGTCGTGCAGGGGTGGTGTTTCAGGGTGTAGGGCAGTGCAGTGGTGTTCGGGCAGTGTAGGGGTCGTGCTGGGGGTGGTGTTTCAGGGTTTAGGGCAGTGCAGTGGTGTTCGGGCAGTGTAGGGTGTCGTGCTGGGGGTGGTGTTTCAGGGTTTTGGGCAGTGCAGTGGTGTTCGGGCAGTGTAGGTGGTCTTGCTGGGGCTGGTGTTTCCGGGTTTAGTGCAGTGGTGTTCGGGCAGTGTAGGGGGTCGTGCTGGGGGTGGTGTTTTAGGGTTTAGGGCACTGCAGTGTTGTTCGGGCAGTGTAGGGGGTCTTGCTGGGGGTGCTGTTTCAGGGTTTAGGGCAGTGGTGTTCGGGCAGTGTAGGGGGTCTTGCTGGGGGTGATGTTTCAGGGTTTAGGGCAGTGCAGTGGTGTTCGGGCAGTGTAGGGGGTCTTGCTGGGGCTGGTGTTTCAAGGCTTAGGGCAGTGCAGTAGTGTTCGTGCAGTGTAGGGGGTCATGCTGGGGCGGTGTTTCAGGGTTTAGGGCAGTGCAGTAGTGTTCGGGCAGTGTAGGGGGTCGTGCAGGGGGTGGTGTTTCAGGGTTTAGGGCAGTGCAATGGTGTTCGGGCAGTGTAGGGGGTCGTGCTGGGGGTGGTGTTTCAGGGTTTAGGGCAGTGCAGTGGTGTTCGGGCAGTGTAGTGGGTCATGCAGGGGGTGGTGTTTCAGGGTTTAGGGCAGTGCAGTGGTGTTCGGGCAATGTAGGGGGTCGTGCTGGGGCTGGTGTTTCAGGGTTTAGGGCAGTGCAGTGGTGTTCGGGCAGTGTAGGGGGTCTTGCTGGGGGTGGTGTTTCAGGGTTTAGGGCAGTGGTGTTCGGGCAGTGTAGGGGGTCCTGCTGGGGGTGATGTTTCAGGGTTTAGGGCACTGCAGTGGTGTTCGGGCAGTGTAGGGGGTCTTGCTGGGGGTAGTGTTTCAGGGTTTAGGGCAGGGCAGGGGTGTTCGTGCAGTGTAGGGGGTCGTGCTGGGGATGGTGTTTCAGGGTTTAGGCCAGTGCAGTAGTGTTCGGGCAGAGTAGGGGGTCGTGCAGGGGGAATGGTGTTTCAGGGTTTAGGGCAGTGCAGTGGTGTTCGGGCAGTGTAGTGGGTCATGCAGGGGGTGGTGTTTCAGGGTTTAGGGCAGTGCAGTGGTGTTCGGGCAATGTAGGGGGTCGTGCTGGGGCTGGTGTTTCAGGGTTTAGGGCAGTGCAGTGGTGTTCGGGCAGTGTAGGGGGTCTTGCTGGGGGTGGTGTTTCAGGGTTTAGGGCAGTGGTGTTCGGGCAGTGCAGGGGGTCTTGCTGGGGGTGATGTTTCAGGGTTTAGGGCAGTGCAGTGGTGTTCGGGCAGTGTAGGGTGTCGTGCTGTGGGTGGTGTTTCAGGGTTTAGGGCAGTGCAGTGGTGTTCGGGCAGTGTAGGGGGTCGTGCACGGGGTGGTGTTTCAGGGTTTAGGGCAGTGCAGTGGTGTTCGGGCAGTGTAGGGGTTGTGCTGGGGCTGGTGTTTCAGGGTTTAGGGCAGTGCAATGGTGTTCTGGCAGTGTAGGGGGTCGTGCTGGGGCCAGTGTTTCATGGTTTAGGGCAGTGTAGTGGTGTTCGGGCAGTGTAGGGGGTCATGCTGGGGCTGGTGTTTCAGGGTTTAGGGCAGTGCAGTGGTGTTCGTGCAGTGTAGGTGGTCGTGCTGGGGCTGGTGTTTCAGGGTTTAGGGCAGTGCAGTGGTGTTCGGGCAGTGTAGGGGGTCATGCTGGGGCTGGTGTTTCAGGGTTTAGGGCAGTGCAGTGGTGCTCAGGCAGTGTAGGGGGTCGTGCTGGGGGTGGTGTTTATGGTTTTAGGGTAGTGCAGTGGTGTTCGGGCAGTGTAGGGGGTCGTGCTGGGGCTGGTGTTTCAGGGTTTAGGGCAGTGCAGTGGTGATCGGGCAGTGTAGGGGGTCATGCTGGGGCTTGTGTTTCAGGGTTTTGGGCAGAGCAGTGGTGTTCGGGCAGTGTAGGGGGTCGTGCTGGGGGTGGTGTTTCAGGGTTTAGGGCAGTGCAGTGGTGTTCGGGCAGTGTAGGGGTCGTGCTGGGGGTGGTGTTTCAGGGTTTAGGGCAGTGGTGTTCGGGCAGTGTAGGGGGTCGTGCTGGGGGTGGTGTTTCAGGGTTTAGGGCAGTGGTGTTCGGGCAGTGTAGGGGGTCTTGCTGGGGGTGATGTTTCAGGGTTTAGGGCAGTGTAGTGGTGTTTGGGCAGTGTAGGGGGTCTTGCTGGGGATAGTGTTTCAGGGTTTAGGGCAGTGCAGTGGTGTTTGGGCAGTGTAGGGGGCCGTGCTGGGGGTGGTGTTTCAGGGTTTAGGGCAGTGCAGTGGTGTTCGGGCAGTGTAGGGGGTCGTGAAGGGGGTGGTGTTTCAGGGTTTAGGGCAGTGCAGTGGTGTTCGGCAGTGTAGGGGGTCGTGCTGGGGGTGGTGTTTCAGGGTTTAGGGCAGTGCAGTGGTGTTCGAACAGTGTAGGGGGTCGTGCAGGGGCTGGTGTTTCAAGGTTTAGGGCAGTGCAGTGGTGTTCGGGCAGTGTAGGGGGTCGTTCTGGGGGTAGTGTTTTAGGGTTTAGGGTAGTGCAGTGGTGCTTGTGTAGTGTAGGGGGTCGTGCTGGGGGTAGTGTTGTAGGGTTTAGGGTAGTGCAGTGGTGTTCGGGCAGTGTAGGGGGTCTTGCTGGGGGTGGTGTTTCAGGGTTTAGGGCAGTGGTGTTCGGGCAGTGTAGGGGGTCTTGCTGGGGGTGATGTTTCAGGGTTTAGGGCAGTGCAGTGGTGTTCGGGCAGTGTAGGGGGTCTTGCTGGGGGTAGTGTTTCAGGGTTTAGGGCAGTGCAGGGTGTTCGTGCAGTGTAGGGGGTCGTGCTGGGGATGGTGTTTCAGGGTTTAGGGCAGTGCAGTAGTGTTCGGGCAGTGTAGGGGGTCGTGCAGGGGGAATGGTGTTTCAGGGTTTAGGGCAGTGCAGTGGTGTTCGGGCAGTGTAGGGTGTCATGCTGGGGGTGGTGTTTCAGGGTTTAGGGCAGTGCAGTGGTGTTCGGGCAGTGTAGGGGGTCGTGCACGGGGTGGTGTTTCAGGGTTTAGGGCAGTGCAGTAGTGTTCGGGCAGTGTAGGGGGTTGTGCTGGGGCTGGTGTTTCAGGGTTTAGGGCAGTGCAATGGTGTTCTGGCAGTGTAGGGGGTCGTGCTGGGGCTAGTGTTTCACGGTTTAGGGCAGTGCAGTGGTGTTCGGGCAGTGTAGGGGGTCATGCTGGGGCTGGTGTTTCAGGGTTTAGGGCAGTGCAGTGGTGTTCGTGCAGTGTAGGTGGTCGTGCTGGGGCTGGTGTTTCAGGGTTTAGGGCAGTGCAGTGGTATTCGGGCAGTGTAGGGGGTCATGCTGGGGCTGGTGTTTCAGGGTTTAGGGCAGTGCAGTGGTGCTCAGGCAGTGTAGGGGGTTGTGCTGGGGGTGGTGTTTCTGGGTTTAGGGTAGTGCAGTGGTGTTCGGGCAGTGTAGGGGGTCGTGCTGGGGCTGGTGTTTCAGGGTTTAGGGCAGTGCAGTGGTGTTCAGGCAGTGTAGGGGGTCGTGCTGGGGCTGGTGTTTCAGGGTTTTGGGCAGAGCAGTGGTGTTCGTGCAGTGTAGGGGGTCGTGCTGGGGGTGGTGTTTCAGGGTTTAGGGCAGTGCAGTGGTGTTCGGGCAGTGTAGGGGGTCGTGCTGGGGGTGGTGTTTCAGGGTTTAGGGCAGTGGTGTTCGGGCAGTGTAGGGGGTCTTGCTGGGGGTGATGTTTCAGGGTTTAGGGCAGTGGAGTGGTGTTTGGGCAGTGTAGGGGGTCTTGCTGGGGATAGTGTTTCAGGGTTTAGGGCAGTGCAGTGGTGTTTGGGCAGTGTAGGGGGCCGTGCTGGGGGTGGTGTTTCAGGGTTTAGGGCAGTGCAGTGGTGTTCGGGCAGTGTAGGGGGTCGTGAAGGGGTGGTGTTTCAGGGTTTAGGGCAGTGCAGTGGTGTTCGGGCAGTGTAGGGGGTCGTGCTGGGGGTGGTGTTTCAGGGTTTAGGGCAGTGCAGTGGTGTTCGAACAGTGTAGGGGGTCGTGCAGGGGCTGGTGTTTCAAGGTTTAGGGCAGTGCAGTGGTGTTCGGGCAGTGTAGGGGGTCGTTCTGGGGGTAGTGTTTTAGGGTTTAGGGTAGTGCAGTGGTGCTTGTGTAGTGTAGGGGGTCGTGCTGGGGGTAGTGTTTTAGGGTTTAGGGTAGTGCAGTGATGTTTGTGTAGTGTAGGGGGTCATGTTTTAGGGTAGTGCAGTGGTGTTTGGGTAGTGTAGGGGGTCGTGCTGGGGGTATTGTTTTAGGATTTAGGTTAGTGCAGTGGTGTTTGGGTAGTGTAGGGGATCGTGCTGGGGTAGTGTTTTAGGGTTTAGGGTAGTGCAGTGGTGTTTGTGTAGTGTAGGGGGTCATGCTGGGGGTAGTGTTTTAGGGTTTAGGATAGTGCAGTGGTGCTTGTGTAGTGTAGGGAGTCGTGCTGGGGTAGTGTTTTAGGGTTTAGAGTAGTGCAGTAGTGTTTTTGTAGTGTAGGGGGTCATGTTTTAAGATGCAACGCTCCAATACCTGACCAGTCTGCACTACATAAAACTGCAAAAAACTAAAAATAAAAAGTGTTTTGCATACTTTTGTCATTGGGCTATATGTGGGCTACATCTGGGTAATATTTGTGCTACATTTGGGCTCTTTTTTCTCTGGTGGCCATCTTGGAAGACTTCTTTGTTATGAAGTTTCCTAATTTCCTCATTTACTGCAGTCTCCTCAGTAGGAAATGCTTTCAGTTTTTTACTTTGATTCCATCAAGAAGGCATTTAGATGTGTCTCACATTTGCCATAAATTCAGAATGTTAGCACTCTAGTTGCTCATTAGATCACTGTACTAAAGCTACTGCTCACCAGGGAGTTAACTGGAAGTCTGCTGCTGGTATTGAAAGTGATTGTTTCAGTCTGCATGTCAGAATTTTCTAATGAAATAGAAGAGGATTTGAGATCTCACTTAAAACATGCCCTCATTTTTCTTTCTGCAGCACTAACCATAATTTCTATTTAAAAAAGAACCCCCTCATTTTGTTCCTTTTTAAATTAAATGTTTTAAGTATTAACGGTTTATTCCAATCAAGATGGCTTCCGGTGTGCCATACTTTTGTCATAAGTAAGGCTGTTAGCGCTCTAGTTGTTCTTTAGAACACTCTGGGAAGCTGCAGTAGAACACAAAGGCATCAACTGGCAGGCTGCTCCTGTTGAAATATAACAGGAAGATATTTGAGATCACACTTGAAACATGTCCTAATTTTTCTTTCTACAGCACTACCCATAATTTTTAGGACAAAATTAACCCCATCATTTTGTTCCTTTTTAAATTAAATGTTTTAAGTGTTACCAGTTTATTCCAATCAAGATGGCTTCAGGTGTGCCATACTTTTGTCATAAGTAAGGCTGTTAGCACTCTAGTTGTTCTTTAGAACACTCTGGGAAGCTGCAGTAGAACACAAAGGCATCAACTGACAGGCTGCTCCTGTTGAAATATAACAGGAAGATATTTGAGATCTCACTTGAAACATGTCCTAATTTTTCTTTCTATAGCACTAACCATAATTTCTATGACAAAATGAACCCCATCATTTTGTTCCTTTTTAAATTAAATGTTTTAAGTGTTACCAGTTTATTCCAATCAAGATGGCTGCAGGTGTGCCATACTTTTGTCATAAGTAAGGCTGTTAGCACTCTAGTTGTTCTTTAGAACACTCTGGGAAGCTGCAGTAGAACACACAGGAATCAACTGACAGTCTCTGCCCTTGTTGGATGTACATGTTTTACTGAGAATGTCAGACTTCATTCTCACATGACTGAGAAAGATAATGTGAATTTACAGAAAATATGCTCTCATTTTAGCTTCTGGAGCACCTTCCAAAACTGTATGGGACAAGCATGTGAAAATAGTTTTCTCTCAAACATGATTCATGATATCCCAGCAGAAGGTTTTTCACAGGGTAAAATCACCTTAGAACACACCACAATTCCTGAAATTAGTATGGTACCATCAACAAATGAATTCTAATGTAACTAAAGTCTGTTATCACCCTTAATAGTTCTCCTTTTGGTAACCCTCAAAATCTTTGATTCACTACAAGGCATTTCAATGGGGTACTATCATGTATATTGGTCTCAAGATGGCTGCCAGCAATTCCAGGATGAAGTGCTGACAGCCAATCAGATCTCACGATGACATGTGTGGTTAGGCTCCGCCCAGATATATATGTGTTTTTACTTTTGATTTTCTCAGCAACTACTGAACGGATTTACACCATTTAACAAAAGGGTTCTTTCTGAACCAAGAACTACCTCTTTGCCAAATTTGGTGTAATTCCGTTCAGCAGTTCGGGCTGTAGCCTTGCATAAAGTTTCCTATGGGAAATTGATTTTTTGACTCTTATTTTTTTAATTTCTCCGCAACTACTGAACGGATTTATACCATTTAACAAAAGGGTTCTTTCTGAACCAAGAACTACCTCTTTGCCAAATTTGGTGTAATTCCGTTCAGCAGTTCGGGCTGTAGCTGTGTCTAAAGTTTCCTATGGGAAAATGAATGGGGAAAACACGTTTTGGGACCCCCTTTTTCTCGGCCCCCGCTTGATGAATCACCCCGAGACTTTCAGGGTAGGAGCGGACCGGAGCGGGCCATAAAGTTTGAAAATTTCGCGAAGATTCGTCAACCGGCAAGAGAGTTATTTCAAATAGAATGTCGCGGATTTCCTATGGAAAATAGGTCCTAACTATAACTATCTACTGGCGACCGCCAGTAGATAATATATATGTGTGTGTGTGTTTTATATATGTATTCTATAAAAATTTAAGTTAAAATGGAGTCAAGGTTGACTAATATGTTGATAGTGGCTACGGCACAGAAGATAAAATGACATGAAATACAAAGTTTAAGGTACAGTTATTAGCAAAAGATGGTAATCCTGCTGTGTTGCTGAGAATCTTCATGCGTAATTAATGAGGCTAGTTTTCGAGAAAAACCACACAACATTTATGCAGCGTTTAACTAGGTAAAAGGTCAATACCAAAACCCATTGAGTAGTGTAATGGTACGGTAAATGTAGGTGAAAGGGCAGGGGACTACTTAAGCCTATATTGGGGTACCCTATGAAACATAACACCCACTCCTCATCTGGCCGGACGACATACTAAAAAGGGAAATGCCCTTCTAATCAAGCAATAAACTTGGTTAAAAAGGCGTTAAAAAGACTTCTAAAAATTCATGAAATCTCTAAAAAATAAACTCTAAAGGTCCTTTAAAATATGTTCATATATATAGTTCGAGCCACTGAACTTGTTTTTGAAAAAGGCCGAATTCTTCCCAGCACACGAAGAGCCAATTGTTTATGCGTCCTATGTGGGAGACGCAACATCACTGCTGCTTGCCTTCGCAGACAGCAGTCCCTGTAACACCCCACAGATCAGGTCAATCGAGCAAAGATGATCTTCCTCAGTTACCACAGCGATGCTGGGGAAGCATTTGTAATATCCAAAGCCTGTGTGCCTGTAGTAGAGCCAGTATCCGATCCAACAGGAGCTGAAGCGTCCCGTGGTGGCTCTAAGAATGCCGACATCAACATTGGAATACGCTGGGGACACTGCAGTACATGGGCCGTTAACAGGTCCAGCAATGCATCCACGTCTGGTGGTCGCAACCGATGGAAGTGTTAGACAGAGGTCCAACACGCATTCATAGCTGGAGAACAAGCAGCGGAGAACAGGCAAAACACAGTCAATCCAGACTGGTCAAAATGGTAGGAACCAAGACTCGCTTAGCTCCCGAAGTCGAGGTGTGCCAAGATGGAGTACCATGCGATCACGGTAACGTCTCCAAGAGCGTTTTTTCCATTTCCTTGGTGACTGGGACGTCCATTGCGTAGCAGAAAAATTACAATCCGGATTCCCACTACCAGTAGCAGGATTAGCGGAAGCCCTCCAAAAATGCTTCCGAATACGGAGTGTATGAAGGCTGGAATCACTCCGAAGACTGTCTGAAAGGTGCTTAACAGTCCAGAACCTATGGTCTTAAATAGGTGTCCCATTTCTCCGAAATGGAAAGGGCAGTTAGTTCGTACTAGTGCCTGTATCTCAGCTGAAGACTTCGCAACCTGGAGATCAAAAGTCTCTCGGGCTGAGGTTAAGGGCACATCTTTCTGTAAAAGCATGGCTTTCATTCGGCTCAGAGTATCAAACCGTATAAAGGAAACATTCAACGAAGGCCGTAACGGCGCCTCCCTGACTGTGTGGGTCAGTGAAAACAATACTTGCATACAACAAGTAACCCTGGAACTTACAGTGACAAGATACGTGATGCCCGGAAACATCCCACAGCAACTTTGATCATTCAGCATTAAGTAACTCCGATTCGAGAGCAGCCTGAACACTGGATTAATCACGGCAGCTGGGGAACCTTTCAAATGACAGGATAAGTTAGCAACTGAACCATTACAGGCCCCATGAAGCATAATGTCCTAGCAAATGAGAGATCCATTCAAAGAATTCTCACAGTCTGTACCGCTTAGAAACACTTCATTGTCCCCATTCCTGCATCTAAATCTATACGGTAATTCCCAAGATTCATGGATGAATTCCCTACCCATTACTTCATATCTGCCTACCTGGTGGTGTTCTAGGCAATATTGAAACTGGAAAGTTGTTACTGGCAATGTTATATGGCCATGAATTAACCATTCTGTGGATGGTGACTCTGCCACGGTGCAAGGTAAATGGTCTAATTTTTCAATGCACAGCATTGTATATTTCGCATCCCTTTGTGCCATTGTTACCTGCTTTTCAGTTAGATTATATGCAGAGAACAGAGGCGTGCCGTTGATATATCGCCAGGGCACATAACCAGAGCACAAGGATTGTAGCGTCCAGCTTAATGACATAATAGAACGTAACTGTGATTGTCCGTGTTGTAAGATGGACAGATACTGTTCCAGTATATCTATTTGTTTAGAAAGATAAGAGGAACCCCTTGCTTCCCAAAGGAATAGGGTATAATACAACAGTATTACAAAAGTTTTATCCTTTGGGGAAAATATACCTGTGTCTGCTATATATTCAAACGTATTCCACTCATTCTCTGTCACTCACACCCTCTGCATTCTTTGGAAGTGAGACCATATATTCCTAACAGATAATCCTGACAACAACAGTTGTATAAAAATACAAATCGATTTATTAATAAAACCCTTTAAGGTACACAATTAAAAATTGACGCACTCTACGCCGGAATACGGCAATGCACTCTACGCCGGAATAAACAAAAACCTCACCCGCAAGCTACAGAACATCCAGAACGCCGCCGCAAGACTGGTCCTCAACCTGCCAAAACACTGCCACATCTCCCAGCACCTGCGCACACTCCACTGGCTCCCTGTCGAGGCGAGAATCACCTTCAAGATGCTCACCCACGCACACAAGGCCCTCCACGGCACCGGACCAGCATACCTGAACAGCCGACTCAAATTCCACGCACCCCAAAGGACCCTACGATCAGCCCAGCTCTCCTACGCCGTGGTCCCCCGGCACCAGAAAGACCAGATCGGGAGGCCGCTCCTTCTCCTTCCTCGCGGCCAAAGCATGGAACGCCCTTCCGCTCCACCTCAGACAGACAACATCGCTCCCCATCTTCGCAAGAAACCTAAAAACCTGGCTCTTCGACAGACCCCCTCCTTGATATATGGAACCTGCACCCCCCCCCACCCCTAGCGCCTTGAGACCCTTACGGGTGAGTAGTCGCGCTTTAACAAACCCCTGATTGATTGATTGATTGAAGACAATTTTGCAAAATGTAGTTAATATTGTACATAGAATTGTAACAAAGACATATAAAAAAATTCCTATTTGTATAATTTAAAATCCCACACTGTAAATAAGAAAGAGAGAGTACGAATCACAAGACAAAAGCACTATGTCATAAGTAGTGTACACATTCGTAGAACAAAACTTTACGGGCTAGAACCTGGTATTGTTTAATTCATGAAATACTCCTTGGTCTAGCCACTTGACAAGTTGTGTACTCTTCAACTGGGCGTCGACACGTTTCGATGGACTCTTATATCACCATCTTTTTCAAGACACAAAGACTTATTGTACTCTCAAAACCAATAATAATACACGTATGATGAATTAAAAAAACCTGTTGATAAAAACACAAACTGCAATAAAGACACAATAGTATGGCATTCTTTAAGATAGAATAACATGATGTTCTTTACATCCAAACATACCCAATCCCTATCTGGGCACATGATGGCAAAATTAACATATCTCACCAACATGAATACCTTATAAGTACACTGAAAGCCCCTAGGGACCTGGTACAGTATTGGTACAAAAAAACAAACACTGCAACACATACCCAGTGTGATACTCCTATACCCAACAATTATTACACAATAAATAATGCCCAATATGCACTTCAGCATACCCCCTGATTATCCAGGTATATATGTCGCTCTTCCCACTCTTTACATTCACACTCTCACATGTCTAAACGACTCAAGGGTTCACATACACCTTCCTCTCACTAATAGTATGGAATCAAATACTAAGATTATATACGGTCATTAAATTGAAAGCAGACCTCACCTCTCTAGGGCAATGGTAACTGCTCCTTCAACCCTAAGCTTATGCTTCCTGGGTGATGGGGGTCGATACCTCCTATTTCTTCTTTGGAGTATGCTTCGATACTGTTGTAAAAATAATTAAAATCACATCACTGTCTGTTTTAAGGAGTATTATGTCGCTTGACTGATAGTCTAGTAAAGCAGAAATTTCTACTTAACTCGTATAGCAAAGTAGAACACAAAGGTCTCACTTTTGGATTAGTCTACAATCGACTGGACGTTGGTTGACTGTATTAAAAACTGTCCTACTGGATATTCACAAGTCAAGACTGGTTTTATGTATTCTGAAAAACAACGGTATAGTAGCTATATATTTGATAACCTCACTGGACACAAAAGTCATAAAACATATGTAAACAATAAAGTCATTCTCACTTTTGGCTTGGTGGTGAAGGGTAAACAGAAGGACTCTTCAAATAAAAGAGGTTCTGTATCGGTGCATCACTCAATCACCCACCTATCGCATGTAAAGTATCTGGGCAAATGTTTGACTCTATAAGACAAATAATCGGGTGTTGAATTACAAATACTTACTCTATAGCTAGTCTATCTATGATTGTGGACGAGAAGCATCAATATCGAAGAAAACATTTTTACCTGATAATGGCCAAACTAATTAGCCTCCTTAAAAGACGGATGTTTATCGTTGTCCACTTTCCCCATCATAACGTGTGCTGATTCAGGATCCCTTGTAATTATTAGGGTCTGAAAGAAAGACAATAGAAGGGCACTATTTAGCGCTCACCAAATTGGGCTATCATAACATGTCCTCGAGAACCCCCTATACTCTCAGGGGACTATACTGACCCGATTGGTAATGCCCATTGAAGGGTTTTGTTTCGTGTTCAAATTTTTTTTTTTAAATTCACCCATCTCCCCTGGATATTGGAGGCTGAGTGTCTAAAAACATAACAATCATGGCAGTTGTCTCATACAATATACTCAGGTTTGAAATAGCGCTGTATTAACAGTACTACTCCGGCAGAGGCTCAGACTGTATCTTAGAGTGCATCCACTATTCTATTTATTAAAAGGGATGCTAGCCTCAGATATTTTATTCAGTGGGAATCGCCGTTTAAAGATTCTATTATATATATAGAGGGCAATGGTTCCTAAACGCGCTAGATTTTCTACTTACTTCGTAAGTTGCACGCTCCTGCGTGAAATCGTATTCGGCTGTTCTTACCCGGTAGGTGTTTGAGCGTTCCTATTGCTTGTCCATAAATATCCCACGCTTATCTTCATCCTCATCGTTACAAGATGGCGCTGATTCACTGCCTACGCCAAATAGGTATGGCAAACCCGTCCTCGATGTCTGCATTTATCCGGAAGGGCCAACTTTTTACCGTGAGCTGTAACCCGGAAGTACTAATGCGAGGTTGGTAGGCAGGACTGCGGCAGGGCTGAAAGGACGCTGCGGTAATTAACAACAGGTGGGATGAAGATAAGCGTGGGATATTTAAGGACAAGCAATAGGAATGCTCAAACACATACCGGGTAAGAACAGCCGAATACGATTTCACGCAGGAGCGTGCAACTTACGAAGTAAGTAGAAAATCTAGCGCATTTAGGAACCATTGCCCTCTATATATATAATAGAATCTTTAAACGGCGATTCCCACTGAATAACATATCTGAGGCTAGCATCCCTTTTAATAAATAGAATAGTGGATGCACTCTAAGATACAGTCTGAGCCTCTGCCGGAGTAGTACTGTTAATACAGCGCTATTTCAAACCTGAGTATATTGTATGAGACAACTGCCATTATTGTTATGTTTTTAGACACTCAGCCTCCAATATCCAGGGGAGATGGGTGAATTTAAAAAATTTTTTTGAACACGAAACAAAACCCTTCAATGGGCATTACCAATCGGGTCAGTATAGTCCCCTGAGAGTATAGGGGGTTCTCGAGGACATGTTATGATAGCCCAATTTGGTGAGCGCTTAAATAGTGCCCTTCTATTGTCTTTCTTTCAGACCCTAATAATTACAAGGGATCCTGAATCAGCACACGTTCTGATGGGGAAAGTGGACAACGATAAACATCCGTCTTTTTAAGGAGGCTAATTAGTTTGGCCATTATCAGGTAAAAAATGTTTTCTTCGATATTGATGCTTCTCGTCCACAATCATAGATAGACTAGCTATAGAGTAAGTATTTGTAATTCAACACCCGATTATTTGTCTTATAGAGTCAAACATTTGCCCAGATACTTTACATGCGATAGGTGGGTGATTGAGTGATGCACCGATGCAGAACGTCTTTTATTTGAAGAGTCCTTCTGTTTACCCTTCACCACCAAGCCAAAAGTGAGAATGACTTTATTGTTTACATATGTTTTATGACTTTTGTGTCCAGTGAGGTTATCAAATATATAGCTACTATACCGTTGTTTTTCAGAATACATAAAACCAGTCTTGACTTGTGAATATCCAGTAGGACAGTTTTTAATACAGTCAACCAACGTCCAGTCGATTGTAGACTAATCCAAAGGTGAGACCTTTGTGTTCTACTTTGCTATACGAGTTAAGTAGAAATTTCTGCTTTACTAGACTATCAGTCAAGCGACATAATACTCCTTAAAACAGACAATGATGTGATTTTAATTATTTTACAACAGTATTGAAGCATACTCCAAAGAAGAAATAGGAGATATCGACCCCATCACCCAGGAAGCATAAGCTTAGGGTTGAAGGAGCAGTTACCATTGCCCTAGAGAGGTGAGGTCTGCTTTCAATTTAATGACCGTATATAATCTTAGTATTTGATTCCATACTATTAGTGAGAGGAAGGTGTATGTGAACCCTTGAGTCGTTTAGACATGTGAGAGTGTGAATGTAAAGAGTGGGAAGAGCGACATATATACCTGGATAATCAGGGGGTATGCTGAAGTGCATATTGGGCATTATTTATTGTGTAATAATTGTTGGGTATAGGAGTATCACACTGGGTATGTGTTGCAGTGTTTGTTGTTTTGTACCAATACTGTACCAGGTCCCTAGGGGGCTTTCAGTGTACTTATAAGGTATTCATGTTGGTGAGACATGTTAATTTTGCCATCATGTGCCCAGATAGGGATTGGGTATGTTTGGATGTAAAGAACATCATGTTATTCTATTTTAAAGAATGCCATATTATTGTGTCTTTATTGCAGTTTGTGTTTTTATCAACAGGTTTTTTAATTCATCATGCGTGTATTATTATTGGTTTTGAGAGTACAATAAGTCTTTGTGTCTTGAAAAGATGGTGATATAAGAGTCCATCGAACGCATCGACGCCCAGTTGAAGAGTACACAATTTGTCAAGTGGCTAGACCAAGGAGTATTTCATGAATTAAACAATACCAGGTTCTAGCCCGTAAAGTTTTGTTCTACGAATGTGTACACTACTTATGACATAGTGCTTTTTGTCTTGTGATTCGTACTCTCTCTTTCTTATTTACAGTGTGTGATTTTAAATTATACAAATAGGAATTTTTTTATATGTCTTTGTTACAATTCTATGTACAATATTAAGTACATTTTGCAAAATTGTCTTCAATTTTTAATTGTGTACCTTAAAGGGTTTTATTAATAAATCGATTTGTATTTTTATACAACTGTTGTTGTCAGGATTATCTTTTAGGAATATATGGTCTCACTTCCAAAGAATGCAGAGGGTGGGAGTGACAGAGAATGAGTGGAATACGTTTGAATATATAGCAGAGACAGGTATATTTTCCCCAAAGGATAAAACTTTTGTAATACTCCAGTATATCTATAGCAGAAGATACAATGTTGCCCAGTGAATAAATCCTGGATGATAATGTGGGCATACCATTATCAACCACTGCTAAGGTCTTTTCTAGGTTAATTCTGTCATTTTCACGCAATCTCTCCGCAGCTTCTTGTTGAGACAGTTTCCAAACTTCACTGTAAGTGGCATAAAAGAAGCGTTTCTGATGTGGCTTTCGGGGACCTAGTAGAAAATCCCTGAGATCCATGTCATCTGACAGTAGGGACAAGTGTTGTTTCACCTGAGACAGTGTCGAGGTTCTTAGCCAATCTAGGCATAGCTTCCCAACACTGTATGATGTCACCACCGCCGGATGTTCTTCTTGTACGTAGCGTGTCAGGCCTATGGATATTAAACCCTTTGGTGATACCCCTGAATCTGGACTGACACCTATTTGTGTCGATAGGCCAGACTAACCATCCCTTCCAATTGGGGTCTGTTGAATTGTATGAAACGCCATGCATGATGTCATCTAGTGTACCCTCACCATTTTCTGTATAATTTTGCCATCCCTCCAAGTGTGAAAGCGAGGGAATGCGAGGTGTGTTCAAGTCCTTAATCTTGGCTAACCCAAGACAGGAAGTCTTTTGCACAGTGTCGTTCAGGAAAATCATTTGTTGTGGTATGAGGCATGCTCTAAATAGTGCCTTGGTTCCCTGAACCTGCCATTCTTTAGTCCCCAGACTGATTTAATGTCTATCGTGTCTTTCCATAAGTCGAAACCCTGTTCAGACAGTTGGGCAATAAAGGATGCAGAGTCTATCTGTTTTGTGTTAGTGAGCATACTTTTCGTTGCAGATGAAGGTGCAAGCGTATAATATTATGAGCATGGATCTGATGTATTGAATCCAGGAAAATAAGCAAACTTCTGTGCAAACGTTTGTGAACTACCTTTCGGTGGTGTTGGGCAATGTTCCCATTGGTGGTGTGATAAAACATTAGGTGGTGAACTCGTTTTATGCAAAAAGTGATGACCATAGTGTTGATAACAGTACATTGCGTTAAAATCAGAAGAGTCATCAAACCTTTCATTTGTTGAAAATGCTGCAGACTGTTCTAAATCAGACAACATATTATTAACAGTTTCAAAATCCCAATCGTCAGAATATGTACTTGAGGTGATGATATCATTTAAAGAAATTTTGAATACATGTGGTATTTTTAAAAGTTTAATGGGACCAAATGCATCATATGAAACCATATCCCAAACTATTCCGTCAGGAACTTGAACTGCTGTAATGTTCACATAGGACAGGTCTCTTTGTTCTTGATGAGATGACATATGAGGTTTCAATACCAAGTTCACTTTTGATACTGCAGAGCGTTCTGGGAGATAGTGTCCGTTCATGATCAAGGAAGACAGTCACTAAACCTATCCAGAAAAGTAGGAACAGTATTCCAGTGATTATTCAGAGCTGTAGCCATGGTGAAACTAGATATGCCTTTTTCAGAAAAATGTAGAAATCATGAAGTTGTTTTTTGCGGGAAACTGGAGCCGGCGGTGACTCAGGTTCACTTGGATCCAGAGAAAATGTGTCGAAACCGATGAAGTAGCCAGATGCAGTTCTATCTATCTTTGGTAGCTCAGCAGGTTTTGATGAACTGGCAGATGTCTCCTGTAGAGGCAAATTGATGTAGATGTCAGTGTTAGGCCGAATTGATATTTGTGTTTCACTTGAATTTTGTTGTGTTTCAATTTCAAACAGAACGAGTTCCATTTCATTGTTGGTGACTCCATTACTTCGAATTATAGACTTTTTGAATGTTATAAGTTTTTCTGTCTGAACTTCCTGTATGGTAGCGAGAGGAGAGCAGTGGCAACCCAGGAGCCCACGTGGCCTGCTATTCAGGATCGGCCACATATTGTGGTTGGATCAGATCAATTGAGACGAATCGCTTCTCTTTTTTGCCGGCAAGAGGCGGAAGAAGTACTGTTCTTGTTCCTTCGACAGCCAGGACAGGTACAGGCTTTCTATATAATGGCCCAAATTCTTTCTTGTCCACAATTTTTTCTCTGACCAGATCCCCGACTTTTGGGATCCAGGCAGGTCTTGCTGTTACTGATTTCATTTCCCCAGTGGCGGTGTGTTTTACTTGCATGTTGCTTTGTAGTGCCCAGAATTCATTAAGATCCTGTAAAACAGCGAAACGTTATCGATATGAAAAGGTTTTTCACCTGCCACTGTGCTTTCATAATCGAGATCAGGTACCCACATTCTCGTTCCAAATAGGACTTAGTAAGGGGTGACACCTCCTAGGGAACTTCTTGGCATATTATTTAGTGCCCTCTGGACCCCGTTTAGGTGATTGACCCAACTACCACCTGAACCTAATACCCTTGCTGTTAAAGATTGCTTTAAGTCCGGGTTTTTCCTCTCCATGCCCGAATTTCCCTCAGGATGGTACGGAGAGGAACCGCAATGCAACACTCAAACTTCCCATGGCTTCCTTGTAAGCCCTAGAGCTAAACGCGGGGCCACGGTCAGAATGTAATGTGCCAACTGCGTATGTCCCTTGAAGACTCGCAAATCTTTTATAAGAGTTTGAGCGTCAGCTGAGCGCTGAGGCCAAACCCACAGGAATCTAGAACATGAATCCATCCATCAGATTATAAGGGGCCACAGTGGTCCAAATAGACACAAGCGAGAGGTCTGTCCTATATCAATAATGGTGTTTGTGGGGGGCGTGCTACGATCGAACCCTTCATCTGCTGACAGATGTTGCACTTAAGTACAAACGCTTTCGTCTGTTTGGTCAGACCTGGCCACCAAAAGCGTTGTTTCAGCAATGAAACAGTCGCAGTAACCCCTGCGTGTGAAGATCCCAGACCCTCGTGTGCAGCTAGAATTAAACCTAACCTGCGATCCATGTTTGGTATTACTCTATCCCCCACTCCTGGAATTTGAGCATACGGAATGTTCTTTGCATCTAACTTGTAGGAGTACTTGAGTGGAAATTTCTTTGGTACAGCTGAGCTGTTTTTGCGTGAAGCAATGACAGCTACCATTATATCTCCGTCTATTCTCGTGCTAGAATTAGTGATTGCAGCTATGACAGCAGTTCGTACTGCCCCCTTTGCAGCTTCATCAGCCTATGAATTCCCTTCAACGTGAACACCATCACGTTGATGACTCGGCGTGTGTATAATGTGAGCTCTCGGCAAGTCTTTTTTCAACTCTGCCACTTGTTCCCAAAACATTTTATGCTTTATTCTGCAACCTTTTGAGTCTTTAAACCCATTCTGAACCCAGTTGTGAAGATATTCGTTGTAAGACTGGACACAGTAAAATGAATCGCACACTATAAGTGTGGGGAATTCTCGATCAGTTTGTATTAGTGACAGTAATAGGGCTTTTAATTCTGCCAGCTGTGCCGTGCAGTCTCCTAAAGACTGTGTCTTCGTACTGCTAGGATGGAACTTGCCGTCATGCATACGTCCTTTTACAATGGCACAAGCTGTGCTGTATTGCCTACTTCCTTTGGCAGGCTGAGCAGAACCGTCAGTGTAAATAATGTATTCATACTGATCTAGAGGCATTATTTAATTCAGGAGAGGATATTTTTGTTCGTATTCCAGGAATGCTTGAGTTTTGAGTGTAGAATCAAATTTGTAGTCTACATCTGTTGCAGTGAGAGAATTAGCCCATTGTATCCATCTCGGATGCCAAGCTTTAGCATTTGGAACGCTTGCTTTTGTAACAGCCTCTAAGGCCTGTACTGGAGTTACGACAATTATTCGTTTCCCCTGAGCCAGTGCTCTTTCTCCCACTACAGAAGTCTGTACTGCTGTCAGACTTTTTTCTGTAAAATCAAAACTCATTTTAGCGTTTGTGTACAAGTGTGATTTGTATGCTATGGGCACTGTTTCACCTTCATTGAAGGCTAGGTAAGTGTACACTGATTGACCCGTGATTAAACGGATCACCAAATCTGTGGTATTTACACG
Organism: Calotriton arnoldi; assembly: GCA_963921515.1. Taxonomy (NCBI): domain Eukaryota; kingdom Metazoa; phylum Chordata; class Amphibia; order Caudata; family Salamandridae; genus Calotriton; species Calotriton arnoldi. Next base: position 1,684,689 of record CAWUFW010000888.1, on the reverse strand, counting down.
TGTGTGTAGGTGTTTTGAAGCTATCATGTCAGCTTGTAAGGAACGTAGGATATCCGTGTGTTCCTGTGTCCAATGTCTAATTGAAAAATCACGTCTGATTAAATCGTAGAAAGGTTTTACTTTTTCAGCGTAATCCAAAATGTATGTTCTGCCAAAATTTAGGAATCCCAATATGGATTGTAAGTTTTTTAGAGATTTTGGAGGTTGAAGCAGCACGCACTTTTCTAAAAAGTTAGCTGCTAGGCTTTTCCCTTCACTTGATAACTCATATCCCAAAAATAGGACATTGAGGTGGGCTATTTTTGATTTTGTAAAGTTGAATTTGTAGCCCTCAACCCCATTTGTAGTCCCCAACCCCAAAATTATGTTGCTCACCCTGGTCAAATGATCCATTAAATCATTGTCCGTCAGATAAATATCATCTACATAGGACAATGCCTCCTCATCCAAATTTTGAAGTAACTCAGTTACCCTAGCTTAGAACAACCCGGGGCTATTCCTATACCCTTGGGGCAGTCTACAGAATTGAGGATGAGAACCCAGCGCTGAAAATGCTGTCAAATATCCGCTTTCAGGTGCTATATTTTGGCAGAAAAATCCATTTGAGATATCTAGTGTAGTTTTGTATTTTTTCCGCACAATGTTATTCATCAATGCGGCACTGTGTGTATTCTGTGCTGCAAACGTCTTTATGCATGTGTTCGGATGTCTGTAGTCTAAAACTAGATGATATGAATTATCAGGTTTCGTTTTAGGTAACAAAGGATTATTCATTGAAGAGGTGCAAGTTTCTATTACACCATGATATTCAAGTTGATCTAGGATCTCCCTGACTTGTTTTTTAGCTTCTTGTTTAATAGGGTATTATCTTTGTGGAGTTGGAGTAGTTTTTACTGGGATTACATGGTGAGGTGACTCAGCATCCCACCCTATATGGTTGCGATATAATGCTGGAGCAAGTGCTACCGCCCACTCCTGCGAGTATGAATGTTTTAAGTATACTGGAACGAGGCCGGAAAAAGCCGGTAAAATTACTGTTTCTCCCTTTGGGCACTCCATAACAATTTCAGGCGGCCAATCTTTTTCAGCCAAAAGAATGTCATAGCCAAAAGTCACGTTCTCCCAAAAGATACCTTTAATTTTTCTGGGTTTGTCCCCCTCCATTTGGAGTGTTATCTCATGTAACAGGTGTGGGACACTTACCCTGGTATCAGGTGTCTCCACCGTGATGTGTTCATTCAATGACGCTGTCACCAGAAATTCCATCAGGATCTGGCGAGCTATTGTTACTTCTGCGGTTCTGTCTAGCATCGTCAGAGCCTATTCCCCATTCAGAAGTTGAGTCCTCAGAATTCTGGGCATGTCTAACTTTAAGACCTACTACCTTCTTCTTTTTAAATTGAGGTTTTTATTTTGGTTTATCTTCTTTTTTGATTTTATAGTCTGAAGTACTTTGTGTGTCTCTGGACTTTGTCTGTTCTTCTTGACTGTGTTCTGACCGTCCTTCCCTCTCGGAGTTTTTCGATGAACCCTGAAAGGAACGAGAGGAACGTGTATCAGAATCCTGATACCTGTCAGGTTTTTTAATGTTATCACGATTCCTAAGGTTGTACCTCCTTTCGGAGGGCTCCTGTTGGGAAGACCCACCCCTGGATTGTGACCTATTTTCTCTATTCTTTTGTTTTTTATTATCCCATTTCTTCTTGGAAGAATCAGGTGCTTGCTTGGTGTTATCCTTCTCAGAACCACACATGAGTTGAGGTTTTGTTGCCCTAGCTCCCAGACCATCTCTGCCTATTCGGCATATGTGTCCTCAATAATTTTAGGTAATTCATGCTCCTGTTGTAAAGGTGTGAAATCCCTCAGGCGTTGGTGTATTGCCACTGCTGCTGCCTCCCCTTTTATGTTTGCTAATATAATAGTTGATACCTGGGCAAAATTTCCTAACAATTTCATCCCTAGGTTCAGATCAGGTTCTGCTCCATACTCATTCTGTATTTGTCTTAATACATCTGGTATTACTGCTATTGAAGGGATACCATGAGTTCTGGTATATATGGCAGCGAAAAATGTACCCCAAGAGGTACAATCCTCTATCTGGGGAGCTAGCCCCATTGGCAAGCAAATTGTTAGCATTCTGTGTTTTTCTTGAGGGCTTGTGTGTGGAAACACTGCCTCTAACTGTTTTATTTTCTGAGCTATCCTGAATGCCATTTGCTCACGTCTAGTGGGCATTTTACCCATAACTGCGTGTAGCATTTGTGGAGTTATTTTAGTTGTAGATCCTTGAATTTGTCCTGCTGGTGTAGCCCTTGTTGGTTGAAGTGTGAGTGTCCTCATAACAAACTGTTTCAGGTTTCTGTAAAGTTTTATTATTTCTTTGTGTAGTGGACGTAAATCTGCTACTGGCATTGTGTCAATGTCTAGGTGCGGTGTGTAAGCCGCTAGGACCGGCCAAGTCTCTCCGTCTCTGCCGAGCGGACCAAGTCTTGCTTTATCTTTTGTGTGTGGGAGGGCGCCTTTAAACCAGTTTATGTGCTCCTGGTAGGTGAGCGGAATTTCAATGTCCTCATATGGACAGTATTCTTCTGGAGTTTCATCTTGAGCGTAAGAATGAAATGTTTTTGTGCGTCCATCTGCTTGTGGGAATTTAGCCCATGAATAGAATACCTCAGTTCTATATAATTTGTGTGCCTCAATCACGAATATTACTGTCCCACCCCTAGCTGCGACTCCATAGTGTGCTAGTTTTAAAGTAAGAGTAGTTCTGACATTTTCTGAAATGTTTATTTCGCCTTCTTGTTCTCCTTCCTCCACTGCATTTGCACGTAGTGCTAGCGCAGCGATGTCTGTCAGCCATTGTTGAAAAAGTTTAAAGGAAACTGAGATAAGGTTTTATGCACAATAGGAACTATTTGTCCTTCAAGCTTGAATAAACCTACAGCCAATACATAGGATATGCCTACTCAGCTGGGGCAGATTTTTTCTTCCCACTCCAGACGTCTCTGGGTAAATGTGAGTAGTGGACTCTGAGAAAAGCATGACTGAACTACTCAGATTTGACCGTTAAATAAGTACCAAACCAAGGTTGGTGTCGCCATGTCATGTAGTTCCTATAAACCTATATAGGATCTGCGCGTTTAGACCACATAGACTGTGGGATTTGTTTCCAGACTGATTCCAGACATTCCCACCGGGTATGTTCGCCTGTATACCAGCTAGCTCACAGTGCCACTGTAAACTCCTCTTACCAAGGAGAAAATAGTTCTTGGCAACTATCGAACATGACAACTCTGTCCCATCAGGGATCGTGGAAACAGTACAGTACTTTTCGCTCAGTCACTCGTGCTCACTTTGTCTCAGAGAGAGATACACAGAATAAACGGTGGTGACGTTTTCAATAAGCTTTTATTAAACCAGCGTCATGTCATTCTAGTGAAAACTAGGAGTGCTGAAACAACCATAAGACAGAAACAGATATAAATGATTAGAAGCACCAACAGAGTAAAAGGATGGTAGATTCCTACCATAGTGCTAAAATGATGAATACAGGCAGGTATATAAATACATGACAGTAATAATGCGTACTCCTACGATGCAACCCTAACTAGATGTACCTAAGTGTACCTAGCATGTATGTAGGTGTAGAGCCAAGAATCCCCCTAGGCTGAAGCCAATCCCATTACCTGAAGTGAGAGACTGTGGGACCCCGTCTTGGTCTCGAGATGGACACCCCACGAGGGATGTCAGACCACTACGAGCTGGAGTGTCTGCATGCAGGAACCTCAGCGTCTCGCGTCAGTGTGCCAGCATGGAAGTCTTTCTCCTCTGCCTGCCCTGGCAAAGATATGGTGTATGGATCACTGACAGAATATCGATTACAAGAATATCGACCTACAACAATATCGAAGTAAAAATATAGAATGCCAAAATATCGAATGCCTATCTACAAACAGGTAAGTACAAAAATATCGAATCCAAAATATAGTTGTAAAAATATAGTTAGTCAAAATATTGAATTTTTTAAATATCTTAAAAGTAATGTAAAATTAATGAAATAATATATATAATTAACTAAAACATACTTAAAAATACTTAAATAACTTTAAAATTAATAAATAATTAATGTAAGTAAAAAAAATAAACATACAGTTTTATTTTTTAATACATATATATATTAACGTAATATTTATAAAAATATTCAATATTTTTAGCGTAGGATAGCGGGAGGGTAAAATTTACTATTACCACTCCAGTGAGTGCAACAGTAGGGAAAGCATTGGATAGCGGGAGGGTAAAAATTACTATTCCCACTCCAGTGAGTGCAACAGTAGGGAAAGCGTTGGATAGCGGGAGGATAAAAATTACTATTCCCACTCCAGAGAGTGCAACAGTAGGAAAGCGTTGGATAGCGGGAGGGTAAAAATTACTATTCCCACTCCAGTGAGTGCAACAGTAGGGAAAGCGTTGGATAGCGGGAGGGTAAAAATTACTATTCCCACTCCAGTGAGTGCAACAGTAGGGAAAGCGTTGGAAAGCGGGAGGGTAAAATTACTATTCCCACTCCAGAGAGTGCAACAGTAGGGAAAGCGTTGGATAGCGTAGGGGTAAAAATTACTATTCCCACTCCAGTGAGTGCAACAGTAGGGAAGCGTTGGATAGCGGGAGGGTAAAAATTACTATTCCCACTCCAGAGAGTGCAACAGTAGGGAAAGCGTTGGATAGCGTAGGGGTAAAATTACTATTCCCACTCCAGAGAGTGGAACAGTAGGGAAAGCGTTGGATAGCGTAGGGGTATAAATTACTATTCCCACTCCAGAGAGTGCAACAGTAGGGAAAGAGTTGGATAGCGTAGGGGTAAAAATTACTATTCCCACTCCAGTGAGTGCAACAGTAGGGAAAGCGTTGGATAGCGTAGGGGTAAAAATTACTATTCCCACTCCAAAGAGTGCAACAGTAGGGAAAATAATGATTTAATATTTTAATAAAAATAAAATAATTATCAATACCAATAAAAAATTAATTAAAATGACTTACCAATTACAAAATATTTAATAATTAATTCTAAATACCAATAAATATTATTTCTTAAAAATTAATTACCTATTAATAAAAATTAATTACCAATTATTAAAAATTAATTACCAATTAATAAAAATTAATTAGCAATTAATAAAATTTAATTACCAAATAAAAATTAATTAACAATAAATTAATACTTAATACTAATAAATAAAAATAAATAATTACTGATTTACAATTAAATTACTTCCCACCCTATTCCCCTATAAACCCACAACCCGCTCTGAATAATAAATTAATACAATTAATATAATTATCAATTAAAAAATTAATAAAAATGAATTACCAATTAATAAAAATTAATTACCAATTATTAAAAATTAATTACCAATTAATAAAAATTAATTACCAATTAATAAAAATTAATTACCAATTAATAATTAATTAACAATGAATTATTTATCAATACCAATAAATAAAATTTAATAATTACTTAATTAAATTTAAATTACTTCCCACCCTATTCCCTATAAACCCACAACCCGCTACAGAATTAAATTACGCAAAAATTAAATAACATAAAATTCATTACTTTATAAAAATTAAAACATACATTACAAAAATAATACATACTTTTAACACATATACTAACACTTAAAACACTATAAAAAAATTCGATATTTTTAACAACTATATTATGACTGTCGATATTTTGACAATAGATATTTCTTACCTGAATTTCAATATTCTTAACCACTATATTTTGGCAATTCGATATTCTGTCCATTCTATATTTACAACTCGATATTTAGGCGATTCGATATTTACTATTCGATATTATGTCTGTTTACCATGGTGTATATATACCCAAAAGGTACCCTCAGGGGATTCTACCTTCCTGTGTCATGTCGGTCGAGGATGACGGAAGGGATGACCCTTATACATAGTTATTATGCAGAAATGGTAATCCTGCTGTGTTTCTGAGAATCGTCATGCATAATTAATGAGGCTAGTTTTCGGGGGAAACCACACGACATTTATGCAGCGTTTAACTTGGTAAAACATCAACACCAAGACCCATTGTGTAGTGTAATGGTACGGTAAATGTAGGTGAAAGGGTAGGGGACTACTTAAGCCTATATTGGGGTACCCTATGAAACATAACATCCTCAGTCTCATCTTTCAACAGCAACATAATCATGTAACCTTAATTCCCACTGTTAACACCTTTAAATAGGTTAAAAGTTGTACCTTCGCTTAATCTCCAACCCTGCCATACCAACTTTGTGCTGTAAGAGCTCATTACTTTACAACAAATATAGCTACAACATTTCATTACTTCATAGATTCACACAAGTGAACATGGGCAAATGTCAGCTGCATCTCTGGCTACGCCTCCTATAACCTGTATTTTCCATGGTGCATGTGAAGGTGCACATCAGGATATGCAAGAATATCCAGTAATAGCCAGAACTCACTGTGCCAGACAGTCCAAACAGGAAGAGTGTGCACCCACAGTGTATTACATGGAGATTGCTGGATACTGGAATGTATTCACTGGAGACTGCTGTCTCTTGCAGGGCAAAAGTCGTTCAAGGGCAATACACATCAGGTTAACCATTTGCTTCTATTGGAATGGCAGTGCCCTGAAATGTTCCATAAAATTGCACACCGATAATGCTAGAGAGTTGAGGGCTAATGGTAAGAAACAGGTTTAAGGTAATGACAGAAATATACGCAGACAGCAATCCAAAGTCGGCTCAGGATTAGACACATGAAGTGACATGGACGTTCAAGCTCAGGTGTTCATTGCCACAGAAATGATACAATGACACCTGAAGATAAATATTATTAAATATTAAAAGTTTGGCAACCAGGTTGCATGCCATCACACCGGCCTTGTTCCTCCATATACAATGGTGGAGAATCCATATGTATGGGATGTACACATCTATACAACATAGCTACACGTTATCTTTTTCTTTCTATCATCTACCTGCTCAGCATCTCACCTACACCCAATGACAGGCACACTGAATCATTGCTCTTCTTACCACACATTCAAGATGCCACAAGAGTTTAGTCTTGCACAGGTTAGGTTTACTATCACAAACGTTTTGGAGACACCAACATCTAATTCTGTGCCAGCCCAGCCCAGTCCAGTCGAGTTCTTGGGTGAATTCTAGTTCAAGCAAGGAGTCGTAGGATCTTTGTATTTCCCAATACGTGCTTTCCATGCATTAAAAACCTTACTGTTGTGCTTAGAAATAGCTAGTCTTCAACACCATACATCTATACACAGCTTACACTCCTCCTGGAGGCCTACATGTCCTCAACTTGAGCATCACTGCAATATGCTTCTTGTGGTTTTGAAAAAACAGGTGCAAAATAATGAACTTTCCCACCGTATAGTCTTCAATTTGCATCCTCCACCGATCGAATCTTGGTTGGCGTTCTGCCAACAGCAGAGCTATGTTGAAGGTCTGCCACTTGCTCATCATGGATAATCTCCCTTTTACTTGGTTGAAAGTTCCCTGCATCACTCACCTTGCTGCCCTCGATGGTCTGCTAACCTATCTCCTCCTTGCAGTTCTCAACACCTTATGTGCGCAATCTGCCTTTGACTCAGTTCAGTTTCCTTACTTGCTTCACTAGCATACACTCCTGCTTGAGTGTAACCATCCTCCTGTGTTTTAGCTTTAAGATAGCCATCAAAACTCATCTTCCCAACTTGGAGCATCACCAGCACTGACCACCCCCCCCCCCCCGCCTTCGCAATTCTATGTGGTTCTTTCTGCCATTCACCCCCCTGATTAATATTTTCTATTATTAATTTATTGGGCTCCCTGTCATTATCCTTTATCCACTCAGAATATATAACATCTCAGATAATACCCTACAATTCCTCAGTCTTTGGTCGATGTCATACACCCATTCTGTTCATCGACCTGTGTACTCTCGTTTGTTTCTAATATGAATAATTTCTATTTGAAATGCTCTCATTATACTCATCTACTTATGAGTGAAGTAAACACATAAATACTGAAGATCTGGCATAGAACATCAGAAAAGACAGCCACGCTATGCACCCCACGGAGACTAATTCCATTTTGTGATTTTAGGATTATCCCTCAACGGAAGCTATTTCATTTGTAACAGTATCGCTCTCTCGATATTGTGCCGTACACTGGGGATCAAAAAATGTCTAGGAACAGTTATGATCATAGTGTTGTAGTTTTTTTAATGTGCAATTTTGTGGTAACTAATTATTTTGAATACTAATGGTTTTTATAATAAATTCTAGTCGTAACTGATGAATTAAGAATATTGCACTTGAAATGATTTGTCTAAATCGTGTAGAAGTATGTTTAATGACTTGTTTTAGTTGTGCCACATTTTCCTTTTTTGGACGCCCTTTTTAGTTAAATGAATGTTGCTTTTGATGAACTGTTCAAAATTGCTTCTGCTCATGCCGCCTTCCAATCATGCCCACCTGAACGTCTCCTCTCCTCATGGTTTCTGCAGACATTGCAGAGCACGGAACACTATGATGTAACTGTTTATTTTCCTCAAGTTCATGTAGTGGGAATGAAACTTTTCTCTGTGTATTGTAAAGTATCTAGATTGGAGGTCCTTCTCCTATAGCTTCCTGATGCTCACTGGTTGAAAATGCTTATTGCTGAGCAAAAGATACATAATGAGAAGAAGGAGGTGATACTTTTACTCATCATCCAAAAACTGACAGGTGCCCCGCCCCGGAAATGACATAGGTGGGGGTGTGAGAGCACTCCGCAGAACTGACGGTGGCGGTGGGTCACCTGGGTTGTGACATCATGTGAACACGTGTTGGTCCCCGTGTTAAGGTCCTAGCGCCATGTGTTTAGGGTATAGGGATATGAAAAATTGTAGCCCTAGCTGTGTGCGCAAAGTATCTGAGTCTAAGAGGGCTAGCCTGAGCATGTTCAAACAGGGACAGCAGATCTGTGGCAGCTGCGTGCCTCAGCAAGTGGAGTTGGGAATAAGCAGTCAGCCCCAGAACTCAACAACTGCCTAACCCAAAGGGGGCTGATCAAATGTGGTTTTTAAGAAAGGAGTGTCTTTCTTTCGATCCAACTAGTCAAATTTGAAATGAAGCCCAAACTCGGGTGTTTGCGCCAAACTTTCCATGACAGGCCTCAAACAGGATAGCAGATGCTAAATGATAAAGTGACAACACCCATAAGCAGATCAATGTTGAGAAGTGAAACCCCAAGGACAAATACCTGTCCCAACTGCCCACGAGAGGCCTCAAACAGGATAGCAGATGTCAAATGCTGAGAATTGAAGCCCCCATCACATATTTCTAAGCCCCCCCCTCCATAAAGTGTGGGGGCGTCTAATTAGCATGCCGTGACAAGCATAAAAAGCCCCGTCAGGGCTCAAACACAAACCCACATTCAAAAGCCACCCTTTTTTGAACTAGGTATTTGGAGTTTGCGTTGAGCAGGACTGCCCCAGGTGATCAAGGAGAAAAGAATGGCCCAGGAGAACAAGGCGCAAAGTGCTGGTGCAAACCATCTTCTGCTCTAGGTAAATAACTATGGGTGTAGTTGTTTTATATTTACAAGGTTTTTAAAGGGTGTTTAATGCCTTTGGGGGATTGCATTTAATGTGAATGATGGTGATGGTTTTGGGGGTGACACATAGTTGCAGTCTTAAGGTTTTTAAAGGGTGTTTGATGCCCTGGGGGATTGCATTTAATGTGAATAATGCTGATGGTTTTGGGGGTGACACATGGTTGCTGTCTTAAGGTTTTTTAAAGGGTGATTAACGCATTGTGGGGTTGCATTTAGTATGAATAATTGCAGAGGTTTTGAGGATGCACAGGTGTTTGTAAACTTAAGGTTTGAAATGTTATTTAACGCAGGTTGTGTTTGGATTTTTTATGAACAAGAATGCCACATAATGCTAGAGCTTTTTGGGTGTGATACACGGGCTTGTAACCTTAAGACTTTTACAGCCCATAGAAGCCCCTTTTTACAGGGTGTGGAATGCTGTGTAAGGAGGTCAGAGCTTGCAAATATGCTAAACATATACCACTATGAAACAAGGGCTACATGTACTTACCCGCAGCCCTCGTTATTTGTATGAACGGTTACTCTGTCCTCACTGAGATTAGGTTGTATGTGTTGGGGTAGTGAGGTATCTGGGAAGGATGCATTTATTTTTAAGGGTTTAGGCGCAAAACGTGCTTCTTCCCTGAGGGGTTGGTGAGCTGGTTCTGGCACCGACTGTGCCGCTGGTATCCTTGTCACAGGCTTGATGTTTGACCCTCAGAGACCAATGTTGCCAGGCTGGTGCTCTGGGGCCTGCTGTGGGGTCAGGATGGCTTCATTGTGAGGTCCCGTGGCAAAAAGCCGACATTTCCACCCCCCAGAACCTGCTTCCAGCATGCGGTGCTCTGGGGGTTGTGTCTCCGATGCTGGATGGTGCTTGGTGGGGCCCAGTGGTCCAACACCGGCGTTTCCGCCACCAGAAACTGCTGCCCACATGCGGTTCTCTGGGGGGCTTGTGGAGCGGTATTGGATGGTCCTTGGTTGGAGCCCAGAGGCCCAAAACCTGTGGTTCTGCCCCCACAGAGACCACTGCCCCTGTGCGGTGCTCTGGGGGCTTGTGGATTGGTATTGGTTGTCCGCTTTTGGGGTCCGATGCCCCCAGCAGGCTGATTCCGCCTGAGAGCCCACGTAACCCTTGCGGTGCTCTGGGGTAGCGTCATGCCAGGTCCTTGGGCCGCCGTCCCCTGCAGGTCGAATCCATCCCAGAATGGGGCTCTGGGGATTGTGTAATGGAAGGTCCGATGGGACCGCTTACCCCGGTCCTTTATAACTAAGACTCCCGGTTTTCTGTTTTTACTGATTTTTATAGATAATTACAGACAGAAAACAAAGCGTTTCCTGTCTGTATTTATTTTTAAAAGCGGAAAAATGCAGAAAAGTGTGCTTCTTGTGGGTGACTCTCCATGCTGTTTTTCGTGATTTCTAGGACAATAGCTGAGCAGATAGGCAGCATGGGAAGTTAAAAATAGGTTGAGATTTCCCTAAATGCAGGTGTATGGTAACATATATTTGTATTATAATGCTCATATTTACCTGAGGTTGCAGTGTTTTGCTATATTTGGCTGCTGAATTTGCTAAAATGCGACAGGCAGCAAAGTATGAGTGCATGTTTATCAGTTAAATAAATGTGGAAATATACCATTTTATGACTCCATATACTCGCAAAAAACAAAATAAATATGGATAAATCTCACTAAGATGGGCAAAAAATAAATATGGATAAATACAGACGGACATGCTAAAAAACATAAATACCATAAAACCGGGAGCCCTATTTATGACGACCACCAGAGACCGCTGCAGCCGTGCGGTGCTCTGGGGCTGTGCTAGGGGCAGTAGCGGCAGCTGACCCACGTGGCCGAAGCTGGAGGACGAATGGCTACGGGGCCGTCCATCCTCATCTTCGGTCGTCACAGCCCCATGGCGTTGGTGTTGGACACCGACGTCATGGTGGCGGTACCGGCCTTCACAGATGATGAGGAAGGGCGGCCCGCAGCCATTCACCCAAGGTTCCAAGCATCTCCCGGGGAACCTTGAGGCTGTGTTTGTATTACAGCCTTGGGTTGTGTTAACAGCCCCGGGGCTGTGATACATGACTGTCTGCGGATTGTGATGTATCGGAGCCCCAGGGCTGCGTTACCAACCCTTGGGATCTGCTAATGTGGCTTTTGGCTGGGAATGGTGTTTGGTGGTGGATGTATTTGTATTACAACCCCCATGCAGCGTTAGCAGCCCGGGGGCTGTAAATAAATTGCAGCAACAAAGAGTGTGTACCATGCAGACCATAAAGTGCATACAATGTAAATAGGCCATGAGTTACTGTTTTCTAAGACACATCCTTTTGTTACTTGTAGTTTATAAGTTAAAATCTTAACATAGAACCATGAATTATTAACTGTCATCAAACAACATGCACACTGCAAAGTAGAGATATGAACACAGATTAATGTTGCAAAAAGGGAGCATATGGGTAGAAATCAAGGCTTATTAAAAAGTGCCCCACAACTCTTGTGTTCCGCTTTCAATTCAGAGTTTGTGCTTCTCAGACTTTAACTATACTGTCTACCATTATGGCTGACATGTGGCTCCTATTTCGTGTAGCCCTCTGGCTTATATACCATTTCCTATATGCCGATTTACACATGTGTGTTTGAGTGTCTATATGTAATGTATGTGTGTGTGTGCGTGCATGTGTGTGCATGTGATACATAGTGCCCTGACAACCTAAGGTGGTATGAGGGTCGTTATATAACTATTTAAATACATTTGAAAGAGATTGGATGTAGAAATGTCTCTTATGTATTACCTGAAACATTAAGGAATTATCTGACCACTTTTTTAGTCGCTGCTATTTTATTTAAAGCAGACTAAGAACCAATTTATTATTTTCTTGGTTCTACCAATTAATTGGCAAACATTTAACATTTTTATGTATTACCAGCGCACAATTATTTCCAAACTGTGAATGTGCCTGTAGACGTAGCGTTATGTTAAACATGTATTACCATTTTCTGCTGTAAATTAAATAAGTGGTAATGTGTTGTTTATTAGAGTTATTTTTAAAGCAACCCTGTCTGCTCTACCCCACAGGATCTCCCTGAAATAACTTTGAGTAATGATGAAATGCTTGCCTTTCAGCAAGGTATAGATATTTAGAGTTCTATAGTTCTGAGCCGTTTTGTTAACCGTAGTGTCTCAACACCTCTGTTTTTCTAATTGTATTCTTATGTATGTGTGTTTTTACAGGTTATGATGCTGAAGTACAGCTTGCTGTTGACGCTCTACAGCAAATCCTAGATGGTCAAGACGCCGCGCTCAACGTGCAGCATAATCCTGCTCTTACAGGTAAATAAAAAGGGTCCTGCTGTAAATGTTGTGTTTTCATTAGGCCATGATGGTCCGAAAAAAAAAACCCCCATAGATTACCTATAGGAGGGGTCCTCAGAGAGGTGGCTATGTTCTTGTATTATACTGTAAATGTGACTTTTGTTTTCTTTTTTTACAGTTCCCATGGAGGCGTACAAGGACAGCAGGCTGGTGAAAGAGGTAGAACCGCAAGCAAAAAATGGGATCCTAAAATGGAAGTCTTCGGCTTCTAAAGATGTACCTGTAACAAAGAAAGGAGCGCGGGGCAAAGGAAAATATTAGGTATGTTTGTACAAAATGCAGAGTCAAAAGATCAATAATGTCTTTTTTTTCACTGAAACAGAACGGGGCTCCAACATATAGTCCAGGGGTATAAAATGTGTTGTAGAAGTTAGGCCTGAGTGAGAGAGGGCTTGGAAAGCCTATTCGAAGCTGTACAGGGTTTTTATTTTTTTCTAATATATATTTTTATGTTTACATCCTAGACATCCATCCAACATATGGTCCAGGGGTATAAAATGTGTAGTAGAAGTTAGGCCTGAGTGGGAGAGGGCTTGGAGGGCCTGTATGCAGCTGTACAGGGTCTTTATTTTTTTTCTAATATATATTTTTATGTTTACATCCTAGAAACGCCACAAAAGGTCTCTGAAGAAGGTCCCAATAAGGCTAAGAGAACATCAACACCTTTAAAGGACATCACAAAGACCCTTCAAAACTGCCAGCCGTCAACATCCGGTGTGAGTAGGCTTGTGCGCTAGGACAAACCACACTCTGACATTGTATATATCAACCCTAGACCCAGTACTGTATTTAATGCATGCTCCACTTTACAAGTCAACCATACAACCAATAGATTGAACAGTCCCACAGGAACTCCATTTCTACAAGGGGTTGGAAGCCCCAGTGGGTGCGAGCTTACAGTGCCAGACAGGCCCCAGCACGGTTTGTGTAAAAACGTTGAAGAGGATCTGAAACCACAATAAAACCCAAAAGTGAACTGTCTTTCCTTAAAGAACCGTAAGGAGACGCAGGCGGTCCCTGAGCTGCAAACAGTCCCTTTAGACCTCTCCTTAAAAAAGACTGTTACACCTCAGACATGTCCCCATACCACGCAGGACTCTAAATATCCAACAGCGGCTGTGCTCAATGTAGAGGATCTGAAGCAGCGCCAAAACCCAAAAGTGAATCACCTCTCCTTAAAAAACCATTAGACGAAGCAGGTGGTCCCTGAGCTACAATCAGTTCCTTTAGACATCTCCTTAAGGGATGTATGATTAAACAACTACTGCCTAAACCACGAATTCCTTAACCACGAAGGCTAAACAACGAGCAATGCCAAATCACAACATTTTTTACAACGAGTTCCTAAACCACGAAAAAAAGCACCTCGTGACTGTCCAATAGATGGCACTATTGTAATAATAATACTTCTGTGTGTGAAGCAAAATAGTAGTCTTTGATGTGTTTTGTGCTAAGAGTTCTTTACTTTTTCACTTTTCTCAGAACTGCTTTGAAATATTTAGACAGGTATAGGAATAATGCCCTAATGATGTGATGTGTACTGTGAAACACATGTTGTCATAATATATGATACAATCCCTTTTAAAATAAAAAAATTAGAGAAGAAACATTAAAAACAAAAGTTATGAGGGTTGATTTGAAGATGATAAAGTTTTATTAATGGAATATTTTTGAAAATGCTACTTTGTAGTGTGTGCCCAAGCCTTCATTTGAAATTACTTTATTACTCGTGTTATGGCACTGACCAGGGATGTAGGGAAATATAAACTAGGTCTATCGACCCCCAAGCAGCTTCTGCCAAAGGCAATCGGGTAATGCCTAGGTCTGCCGAAGAGCCTGAGATGAAATCTTCAGGGAAACATATGAATAAACTGACGCACGTCCATCTGTTGGCCCCCCCTCAGACCATTCATCACCGATTAAGTGCATCATACGAACGGCGTCTTCCTCGTGTAAACACAGAAAATGGACTTCGCCTCAATACATATGACGGGGATAGCTTATTCCCCGATGTCTGTGACCACACATAGCCACTACATGACCCCGAAGCCCAAAGTTCATGGGATGATTCATGGGAAATGCCGTGGCAGATACGAGCCACCCTTTACCAAGCTGGCAGGATGAAGGGGGCGAAGGTCGTGTCAGGACAGAAGGAGCGGAGGGGAGGGGAGAGACTCGTGGTTTAGGAAAGTCGTTCTTAAGGAAAGTCGTGGTTTAGGAAAGTTGTGGTTCAGGATTCGTTGTTCAGGTAAGTAGTTATAAAAACTTCGTTGTTAAGGATGTTTCCCCTCCTTAAGGAAGCCCATTACACCTCAGACCTATCCCCATACCCCGCAGGACTCTAAATGTTCAACGGCTGCTATTCCTAATGTCGAGGTACTCCCCAGAGCTCCTACCCAAAAACCTGCTATAACCAGCCCTCATAGTCTTCTGTACTCTAGGCACGATAATGAGCCGCCTATAGAGGACCCTTATTCTGTATGTATAGGTTTTCTCAAGGCACTGGCTGGGGTGGTGGAGAGTTCTGAAACACCTGTCGAAGCCGCACACAGTGGTCCTTCTAGTATAGGCCCCAAAGGGCTACAAGGATGTGTTAGGCAATCACCTGTTCACAGTTCCGACGATTCCTACACCCCGGCTGCCCTGAGTTATTACGACCAACATTTAAATTCCCCGTACCCTATGTCCCTTTTATGCCACCCATCGCGTATGACCCCACGAGCATGCCGTCAGGTGTAAATCCCCCATCACCCACCTCAACATATCCCGATAGTAGTACAGGCTGGAGTGGGTGTCAAAATCAAAGTTTGTAAACAACATCTAGCGGGGAACCATCAGCCGGAGCACCAGGGTGTTCGCATTGGGACTACATTTCTTTGATCCCCCCCAAGTCCCATCTCTCAGAAAGGGGCTGCTGCGTGTCCCCAGACGACGGTCCTTGGGGTGCTTCAGGGTAATATACAACCCTCCCCAAAGTTCACCCCTAATGCCCCAAAATGTGACTTTCTAGACCATAAAAATGTACTAGGTACACATATCAAAGATATACAGTAGGCTATCAGAAAGCTAAAATGTAAGCTGAACTCTAAGACCTTAAAACTGGGGAAGGTGGGAAGCGAGAACAGACCCTTGATGGATACACATAGAAAGATCATTCAAAGGCTGGAAAGGTGTAGAAGAGAGGCGCCACAAGCTTGTGAATCAGCTGTGACAGACATAGGGGTTATACCAGCATGACTAGGCCAACGGCACTCCATAAAGAACAACATTTTCTCATTTATTAATAAAACTGGACATAGGTCAAAATATAAAAAGAAGGTCCATGATATACTGACTAAAGCCCTACGGTTCTTACGTAGCCTCAAGAACAAAAAGCAACTAGAGCCCCTCAAACACAGTCTAGAATTTCCAACCCACTTGACAGAGCCACATAAACCAGCCCCATAATGACAGCAGAACATAAATGCAGGAGAGAGTTCCAGACTCTTGATGTGGTCAAGGGGTAAAGTTGAGAGACTCCAACACCCCGAACACACAGAAGCGTCGGCTGGAGGGGCTATAGCAGGTGAATCTGCGAGGACGGTGCTCCCAAACACAACCCAGACCATTCAAATAGGTTGTGGGAGGCTGCCTAAAAATGGATGGGCCTGTAAGAAACAAAAGTGGACTAATAGCGCTAAGCAGCGCAGGCTTTTGATAAGTAAATTAAAGAAACCAGAATATGCGCTACACGGCGGCTTAAAAATATACATGCGCACAACCTAAGCCAGATACCCCACAATGAGTCACCCGAGAGCTCACCAACAAACACTATTCCTCAATCTGAGGATTCAGAGCCCGTGTTTTTAGAGAGCGTTAGAAGTTACAGATGTACTGTAGAGAGATTTAACGCTACAGAGCATTACGAGGAATTTAGGTTTGTGAACCTAGAGTGCATAAGGTCCTCTGATCATGGGGTTTTAGCTATCCATCAGCCAAATGCTTATAGAACGGTTGTTACATGATGTGAGGTCTAATGATTTCTTCCAACTATGCTTCCAGGGACAGGGCCTTGACAGCCCTTTGTTCACCAGACGAACACCCCGTGACGTGTTTGACAATGTGGAATTTCTAGAAAACCTCTCTAGTCTTTTACAGAGTAAGGCTGAAATAGTCGCCAATGGCACCATCAGAGTCACTGCACTCGTTGTACAAGGTGGTGAAGGTGCTGTTTCCAGGCCTTTAAAGAGTGTACTGTACAGTAAAATCATTGGAAAGAAACAGCGCTGGTTGCTCAACTTTAACACCGGAATGACCAACACTTGTCTAACGGCCAGCATCGTAGGGTTACTGCTGGATCGCAGCACCCCAGATGCTGTCATTATGTCTAGAGCAGCTAAAGCTCATGCGGTGCTTGAAATACCACCTGACCGCCTGGTTGGCTTTGGGGGCCTAGGTCTTTTTGAGAACTATTTTGCCGTTACGGTGAAAGTTCTTTATCACAACGGGTCTTGGAAGTACTTTACAACCGGGGAGCGTGTGAAAAACAAGACCATATATGTTCTCCACCATGAAAATCACTTTTACCGTATCTTGAACCTTAAGGGATCTGTAGGAGCCAAGTACATGTGCACCCATTGCGATCACATCTACAACACTCAGGCAAATCACCAGTGCGAAATGTACTGTAAAATGTGTCAAAGGGACAGATGCATCGTAGACGCCGCCCAGAGTGTGAGATGTCGCACCTGTAATCTGTTTTGTCGCTCTCAAAACTGCTTGAGCATACACAACAGGGATGTTATGTGCATCCTTAAAAGAGATTGTGTGGGGTGCGGGCACTTCATGGCTGTAGATCACAAATGCAGAGGCATGAAATGTCCCAAGTGTCAGGCATCTTTTCAGGCTGGAACAGAACACCGGTGTTACATGGTTAAAGGGCAACCCCAGACCAAAACAGAAGACTACATAGTGTTCACCATCTAACTTTCGATGACAACTGGGAGTTTGAAGGTCGTTGATGCGCAAATGATTTCCTCAACACTTTCATTCAGCCAAAATTCAAAGGGTATACCATGATGGCGCATAACTCAAAAGCATTTGATTCTTTCTTTATTTTGCAAAATATGATTCGTGATAAGATGGCCGTAGGAACTTATCACCCAGGGCTCCAAACTGATGTTGTTAACGGCTGGACCGTTACAAACAAGGTTCATAGATACCCTGAATTTTCTGCCCATGAAATTGAGCAAGCTGCAAAAAGCCTTTGGTTTTCTCGGGTGTAAAGGTTATTTCCCACACTTTTTTAACACATGGGCGAATCAGAAATATGTTGGCCCCGTGCCGCCGCCTGACAGCTAAGGTGTTGTGTACATGATGCCGGCTGAGAAAGAGAGCTTTCTACAATGGTATTGTAAAAACCGTAAAAATAAGTTTCACTTTCAAACAGAGTTGAAAGCTTATTGTAAGGCTGATGTAATGATCCTGCGAAAAGCCTACAATCTCTTCAGAGATCTTGTAGAGGAGATGGCTAAGCAGCAAAAGGTTTTGAAACCCAACACCCTCAAGATGACAAAATCCATAGAATACATAGACCCTTTTCAAAACATCACGCTTGCTTTCATGTGTATGTCTATCTACAAACACATGTTTTAAAGACCTGAAAGCATCGCTCTAGTACCGCCAGACCTCTATAACGGTAAACAGAAACGTTATTCAACCCCATCTATCCAATGGCTCATGTACGTCTATGTCAAGGAAGACATACATAATTCAACACTCCTTACAGGGTGGTGAATGCCCCTTGGGTCCTTATTACCTAGATGTGTACACTGTAATTAAGAGTGTGCAACTGCCTTTGAATACAATGGGTGTTTTTACCACAGTTGCCCTCGTTGTTACAAACCCCACGAGTTTAACAGACTGTTGGTCACCAAGTTTGAACACCCACACAGACGTACTCTAGTGAAGGCCCAATATGTTGAAAACTGTGGATTTGTTTTGATATACCTTTGGGAGCATGAGTGGTTAGATATGCTAACAATCGATACGGAACTCTGCTCTTTCATTAAGAGTCGTGAGTTACCAGAACCTCTGAAGCCCCGCAATGCCTTATTTGGAGGTTGTACAAACGCTATACAGCTGTATAGGGTCATGGGTGAGAAAATGCATTACTATGATTTCACTACTCTGTATCTGTTTGTGAACAAGATGAAGCTATACCTTTTAGGCCACCCTATCATATATAGGGACTTTAAACCCATATCAGAATACTTTGGGTTAGTTAAATGCCAAATCTACCCTCCATGATGGCTTTACTTTCCAGTACTACCGTACTGAGTCGATGGGAAGCTAATGTACCCCCTATGTCAAACATGTGCTGAAAGAAAAGAGCCTAGTGAGTGTAGGAACACTGAAGAACAAAGGATGCTCACAGGGACCTGGTGTAGCATTGAGGTACAGACGTCCTTAGAGAAAGGATACCGGCTAGGAAGAGTACACAAAGTTTGGCATTTTGAGAGGATCACAACCCAGCACTTTTCTGAGTATATTAACTTGTTTCTCAGAGACAGCCAGGAGTCATCGGGGTATCCAGAATGGTGCACTAGCCAGACTGCAATGCAAAAATACATCGAGTACTGCTATGCTTGCGAGGGTATATGCTTATGGCCCCAGTTCATAGAGGTCAACCCCGTCAGACGACAGTTAGCCAAACTCTGTCTCAACTCCTTATGGGGAAAATTCGCACAGCGTACAAACCTGTCAAACACGACCATAATCACAGATCCTGATGAACTGTTTAAGTACCTTTTTGCGCTGTGTTACGAGGTGTACAGCTGCGAGTTTATCGATGATGAGACCGCAGCTTTGTGTTGAAAATACACAAAAGAGTAACCCACAACGTGTAACAACATAAACATCTTCATAGCATGTTTCACAACTGCGCACGCTCGTTTTGAACTTTACAAGTTTATGGATAAACTACAGGACCGTTGTTTGTATAACGATACCGACTCAGTTATTTTTGTGAGTAAAGGAGTGGATGAAGACCCTGCGCTAGGTGATTATCTAGGTGATTTGACTAGCAAAATTGTTAAGGATGAGAATATCGCTGAACTCACCTCATCTGGGCCCAAAATCTATTCTCACAAAACAACGGACAACAAAGTATGTATGAAAGTCAAAGGCATCACATCAAATGTTAACAACACCCTCAAAATCAATTTTGACAGTCAGAAGGACTTGGTGAATGAATACTTGGCATTGGGCGACAGTGGAAATGATTAAACAATCGTCGTAAACCAGCCTAGCATAGTCAGGTCCCAAAAAAACTGAGAAATTACAACACAGCCCTTACACAAAACCTTACGTGTCGTGCTTGATAAAAGAATCCTGACTGAGAACTACAAAACCCTGCTGTACGGTTATTAAAAGGCATTAGAGCCGTGGGCCCCTACACTATGCACACCAGATTGCAACATCCGTTCACCTATGTTTTAGCAGGTCCCTCAAACTGCGGTAACTGCGGTAAAAGAAGCTCTTAGAAAATGCTCCCGGTGTTTTATCCCAAACCCCTAACAATATTGTATGGCTTTATTCTTGCTGGCAGGATCTTTATACTGAATTAGCCCTAAGGTTCCCACATATCTGGCTTATAGAAGGTATACCTAATAATCTCAACGACGACGCCCTGTTACCTACGAACTTTGTAAACATGGTGAATGTAGACGACCTTATGCGCGAAGGTGGGGTTCATCCTGAGCTACAGAAAGCTTTTACTCAATATTCACACCATTGCAATCTAAACATATGCTACATTGTGCAGAACTTATTTTACAAGGTAAGAGCAGTCGTTCTATAGCTCTCAACGCCTCATACCTTGTTTTATTTAAAACCCCCCTGTGACAAACAGCAGATATCATTATAGCTAAACAGATGTACCCTGGAAACACCCAGTGTTTCTTGGAAGCATTATACACAGCTACAGAAAAACCCCACGGCTACTTGCTGGTCGACTTAAAAAATAATACTCTAGAAGACCATAGACTAAGGGCTGTTATTTTCCACCCCGGATCTCCCCATCACTTACACACCTATGACCAAGTCCAGAGCCTATAAAAAGTGTTGCTAAAGACTTTTCAAAACATTTACAATTTAGACTTTATAATATAAGGTGTTGACCATGTCTGGCCATCCACGCCGTAATGTAGCCCTCATAAAAATGCTAGTTACACCTAGCCCCAACAAAAGAAAGGCCATCCTAAAAGGTGATGTCCCGATATCAGAGCGGCAGTAATGGGTACTGAAGAAGAAGCGTCACCTTATCAAGAAGCTCAGTAATAAAAAGGACTTCCCTCATTTCCAAGAAGAAACTGGTAAAGCAGTCGGGTGGTTTTGTAGGTTCTTTGTTGGGTATAGCTATACCCCTAATTACAAGTATCCTATCTGGGCAGTGATGGAGCATGCCATGAACATGTATCTGGTGTCTAGACAACAGCTGGAAAAGCTGGGCCCGTCTATGGACCACGCCTGGGATATAAGGAAATATTAGGTGCTCCGTCTGGCTGCTGAAATTAAAGAAATTTTTAACCGGACTAATTTCAAGCCGTACGACAAAGCTCGTCTTTACTCCAAATCCCTACAAAACTCTTTAAACTATTACAAGCAGTGGAATACCTAAAATAATTAGCTAACTCTATATGCCCCTGACTCTGAACAACAGCCACCAACACATGCAGCGCCTCAACATCAACAACCCCTGCCTCAGGCACCATCCCCAACCCCAGATATATTTGTTGATGACCTGTTAAAAAATATAAGTCTAAGGTACAGGTGGGCAGTGCAAATGCTGTTGAGTAATTTTGCAACTTCTAAAGACCTGACCTCGTGGAATGAGCGGGGCGAATTCCTCTGCAAAGGGCAGCGGATTGTTGGGTCCCACATGTACGACCTAGCCAAATGTCTCACGCACCCCAAACCAATATCGCACCAGAGTACTCTTTGAAGCTGGGATCAGTTTCTGCAAGCCTCTGCGGGACTCAACATCCCGTTGACACTCATGAGTAATGCCGACCACAGACTCTTGCTTCAAAGTTTGAAGTACCCCTTCATTCCACGGCCATCCTCCTCTTGGAGCACACTGGTTATGTATGCAGAACCTCAAAAAAAGACATTTGCCAAACCTCACACATGGCTTACAACATGATGTTTCTGCAGACTTTTTGAACATGTGTATATGCGTTCCAATGTTTGTGTGTATAGTTTTGCAACGGCTAACGTATGTGCCTGATTTTTCTTCTTCTTGTATTTCTTTAGTAAGTCTATCAACGTAATACTTGTACTGAAAACTGATTGTAATAAACACCTTTAACTTTTCAATCTGATTCTGTCATCTTTTAAAGCATTTTAACTGTGGGTGTTGGTGTCAAAATAAAATGTGGAGTCTGAATCCATGTTTTTAATTCCTTAATTTTAGACATGCGTCATTACACATACAAGCATTAACCAGGCTTACAATTTTGACAAACGGTGTATGCTGTTTTAACAGAGCGCGCCGTAGCCATGGCATTTTCTTTTACATATTTCACAACCATACTGTCATTGTTAACAAGGTCATTTGAATATAGATTTAAGAAATCTCTAAATGTCATACCCTCTGACAATTTACTAATAAAATATATAGTGTTCCCCGCATGTGATGGCTAGCTAATCTTGTACGCTCATCTTGTTATACTCCACTCAGGCAGCAGCTTATTTACATACTTGCATATAGGTTTTGTATACATGCTATGCTTGGGCAACTCTGCTGAACTGTCAAACACTGTAACCTTGTCAATATCCATAAACAGGGCCCCCCAGTGTGTTCCACCCTTGTAATGAGGATCTGTGTTAAAGACGTGTGTGCAGGATCTTTCTACCCCTATTTCCCCAGGTAGCCTGTTGCTTGGAAAATTACCTAAAAAGTATTTCTTAGCGTATTTATGACGGCTTAAGAACTCGCGTAGCTGAACCATGTCCATCTCACAATATTTGAAAGATAGTGAAACAAAATCTGCCGGGCGTGGTTGACCTGAATGACACTGTCGAATACAGAGAATATGACCATGTTCACATTCACAGGCAAGGGTTGACTAAACTGGAGGGAGGAATCCCGAAACACTGGTGTCTAGAGATACGGTTTCGAAAGACGGCATTAGCTGAAAAATAATATGAACTTTGTGTGAAAAACTGAACAGCTACCAAGAAGCTATGGGGTAATGGCGCTGTTACATGCAAGCATTGCATTCCTATCCACTATCACTGATAAAAGGCTCTCATGAGCCGCCCCTAAGCTGACGAGCTTCGGAGCACCTGCACTCTGAGTGGAATTATACCTAGAAAATTGGCAGAATGTCCAGCAACCCGTAAATATTTTCTACTGATGAGGGTGGAATCCCAAAACACTGGTGTCTGGAGACACGATTTCGAAAGACGGCATTAGCTGAAAAATAATATGAACTTTGTGTGTTAAACTGAACTACAACTACCAAGACGCTATGGGTAATGGCGCTGTTACATGCAAGCAGTGTGTTCCTACCCACTTTCACTGATAAAAGGCTCTCGTGAGCCGCCCCCAAGCTGACGAGCTTTGGAATGCCTGTACGCTATGAGTGCGATTATACCTGAGAAAATTGGCAGCATGTCCAGCAACCCGTAAATATTCTCTACTGATGAGGGAGGAATCCCGAATCACTGGTGTCTAGAGATACGATTTCGAAAGATGGCTTCAGCTGAAAAATAATATGAGCTTTGTGTGAAAAACTGAACTACAACTGCCAAGACGCTATGCGGTAATGGTGCTGTTACGTGCAAGCAGTTTGTTCTTACGCACTTTCACTGATAAAAGGCTCTCGCGAGCTGCCCCTAAGCTGACAAGCTTTGGAACGTGTTAGAAATGGGGGTCTCTAGTTGTCAGAGGTAGGTACCTTTGTCCAACAAGCATTTGCAATGCAACAGGTCTTGCATTTACGCGAGTTTGAGCTATTGGCATTATAAATGACAATGCCTTTTATTTATGTTTTGGTTTTTGAAACGTAAATAAAACACATTGTCATTTACAATGCCATTAGCTTAAACTCGCGTAAATGCGAGACCTATTGCCAACAGGAAGCGCCTGAGCCAACCCACCCGCGAGGCTTGCCAACTCTTACAAAGAGCAGAGGAAGTGCCCTGGAAGGCGGCCTTCACGAACACATGCACATGGGTTTCAACAATATCACAATGGCTACAGACTTAAACAAGGTCTTAAAAAGGGGGAGAGAGGTACATCGCTTAGGGTGCTTTTTACAGAAAGGCCCGCGTTGTAAGAACAGCTTATCCTAAACATATTGTGTCAAGTTGTGCATTGAGCCATGGTACGTTGGTGGTTATTCAGGGCTGATTTAGGGTTTTCTGAAGTATGTGATGCGATTTTAGTAAATAAAATACATTTCTGTATTTTAAGCGTAGTACTCTGTGCCTATTTTAATCTCAACTCTTAGCAAAAACGAATTCTCTTTTTTGCAACTGGATGACAGAGAGAGTGGATTTGTGTAACACTCAGTAAAGAGTTTGTCAGCCGCAATGTGTGGCTTTTTCTACATCAGTTTAGTGGCATGCATATGCAAAGCTGGTATCTGTTCGGCACATTTATTTATTTATTTGAATGTACATTCCTAGCCAGCCTACATTTACTTGGACTCAGTTTCCAATTTTAGATCCTTAATGAAGTCCATTTGGTACTGGTTTCGGACCTGTGACCCCACCACCCCTTTATGCACAGCATTTCAGAATGAAAAGAAATGAATATACGCCATTTTGTTGCGATACTATGAACAAATGAACAACGTATACTTCCCTATACTAAACCACCACTAATCCTGAACGTGCTAGTAGCTGAAAAGCGCTTCAACAACTCATCAGGGGAAGTGAGCGCTATATAAATTTGTGATATCATTGCGAGTACTTAGCAGCTCACATTGTCCAGACACGCGCCAAATGCCACTTTGCTTGTTCTGTACAAACATCAACTGTGGATGAAATGGTATCTCGTTAAACCTCTCGTGCTGATAAAAGGCTGAGTAACTCCGCCTCTTTGGATCGCGACCACCACCTTGAAAAACGTGTTTTACACCAACACCAGTTTCACACACGGTTCAAATGTCGTACAATTTGGTTAAAAATTGCTAAAGAGGTTTGAAAAACGTTGCATTTTCAATTCTGTACAAAAAATGCGAAATAACCTCAGTCGTACCGGAGGTATCATCCACAATCTATCAATGAAATTAGTTGCTTTGTATGTTACATGACCGAATACCTCAAGCGTGTCACGGATTGGTGTAAAGTGCTCCCACTCACCTGATGGTTTATCACTAGAACAAGCTGAATTAAACCCAGTCAAGAACCAGAGGCTGCGTTTTCTAAATGCCACATAATACAGTATTTTAATTACGGATCATCCTCTTAAGGACATTATGATGTATATTATGATTAATGGTGGAACAGCACCAGTTTAGTACAGATTACATCGCATGCACTGTTCCGAAATCACCTTTTGCTTCCAAAGTTGGCAGGTTTCACCAAAATCCACCAATTTTCTGCGGTCAGAAGTGAAAAAAGAAAATAAAACACTTTGAAAATCATCCTTGACTTCACTCCTTCCAGTAACACGTGAAAGGTTAGAGCTAAAACCATTGGATTCACATTTCACCATATTAGGTGTGCACCTAGAAGCCACGTGACCTTGTGTGCCCTTCAGGAAAAGTAAACAGCGAGCCGGCATTTCTAGGAAAAGAACACGTTTTAATCTGGGTCTGGATTTACAATTCAAGGATGCACAGAGCGCTGCTCTGCGATCATCCGAAAAAAACAAAAAAACAGTGCGCCGCGAGGACAGCTCTGCGAGGACAGCACAGCAGGGCGAAGCGCACTTCGTTTACTCACCTGCATCCAGAGCATTCTAAAGCGTTATACATTCAACTTTGGTGGTGGCCAAGGTCGTGGTCTAGAGCAAGAGGTTGGAAAAAAGAAAAAACAAGCATTTGCAATGCAATAGGACTCGCATTTACGCGAGACCTATTGCATTGCATCACGGACAACGGGAGGGGGAAGCACGAAAAACGGGAGTGCGGGCGGGGGGAAGGGAGAGAAGGGGGTGAAAAGGCACGAACAAAGTAGTGCTCACAGTCTAAATAACACATACATACTGTGTAACACTCGAAGTAAAGAGGCCAGTAGCCATGGGAGGGTACAAATGACGACATGTCCACAATAAGGAGGGACTAACAAGCCTCATAATCAATCAGAAGGCAGCATTTACGAAAGACAATGACACGAGCCAATTAAAAACATGGGCGGAGCTTCCACTGCATACTCCATTACTGCATGTCTCGCAGAGCGAGCAGCGCATGCGCGCTGCCGCTATAGGCTCGACCTAAAAAGGGACACTTCTTCCTAGACAGGGTAACGGGGATACACTTCTAAAATAACCCCTGCTCACCCCCTTGGTAGCTTGGCGCACGAGCAAACAGCCTTATCTCAGAGGCAGTGTGTAAAGCATTTGTGAACACATACAGTAATACAGTGAAAACACTACAAATGGACACCACACCAGTTTAGAAAAATGAGTAATCTTTATCTAAACCAAACAAGACCAAATCGACAAAAATCCACAATACAGTAATAAAAATATGACTTTCAAATGGTAGAAATAGTTCAGTTTAAAGCAAATTGCAGATGCAACACTTTTCACACAAAGTACCTTGGATGCGTCGCGCACACAAACAAAAACGGTCGCAGGGAAGGTGATGTGTCGGTTCCTTACACTCAGGGAATGTGATGCATTGGTTCCTTGCTCCAGGGAGGTGATGTGCCTGTTCCTTACTGCTGCCCAGGGGAGGTGATGCGTCGGTTTCTTACCGGAGAGGAGATGATGCATCGGTTTCTTACTGCGTGGGGAGGTGATGCGTTGGTTTCTTACTGCGTCCCCCAACGATGTGACAGACCTGGTGCCTTGATGCGATGCGACGATCTGGGACGATGCGTGGGTTCTTGCAGCCACACAACAGAGATTGTGTCGGAATCGGTGCGGTGATCTCGGACTTCAGAGACCGGTGCACTCGATGCGGCGTGCGGCGATTCCTCGAGCCGCGGGCAGGCGCTGTGTCGGTTTCTTTTGCAATGCGTCGGAAACAAGTACGGATGCGTCGCACTTCTCGTCATTGCGTTGCTTTTCCAGCTCCCAACAGCCAGAACAACATCCAGAGGCCCAGAACAGCTACAGGCACCTCTTGGCAGGTCAGAACTCCCAGCAAGAAAGTTCAGGGGAGCTGGGGTGAAGTCTTTGTGTCCCTGAGACTTCAGAACAGGAGGCAAGCTCTTCTTCAAGCCCTTGGAGATCTTCCTCAAGCAGGGGACACAGCAAACAGCAAAGTACTTTTCCCTTTCCTTGGCAGAAAGTAGCCACTGCAGGCCACCCCTAGACAGCATACAGCACAGGGGCAGTATTCCGCCTCAGTTTCTCCAGCTCTTCTCCTTGGCAAAGGTTTCTCTTGATTCCCAGAAGTGATCTACAAGTCTGGGCCCCTCTTTTTATACAGTAAATCTCTTTGTTCTCTGTGGCAGAGAAGCTCTTTGCCCAGCCAAAACCAGTTCTGTCCTCTCTGGTGCAGCTTTGTGGCAGGAGGTAGAGACAGCATTGCCTAAGGCAGACCAGGCCCATTCAGGTGTGAAAGAAATCTCCGCCTCCTACTCTGAATGCAGCCCAGGTCTATTCAGCCCAGCCCTGACTCACCCTGGAAAGGCAGGACACACCTTAACCCCCCAAGTGGCTGTCTGAACAGAATGCACATCCCCAGCCCCTGTCACTCCAATGCCAGACAGTCAATACACAACCTAGCAGAGGCACACTGGATGGTTAGGCAAGAAAATACCTACTTTCTAAAAGTGGTATTTTCAAACCCAGAATGTAAAAATCACCCTCACTAAAAGATGCATCTCAACATCCTGAGTTCAGGCATATCAAACTTTATTTTCCTATCTTGTTCCCAAGGGCAGTTAGGCTTATAAGATGTTATAAGCAAACTCCCCATTCTATCCTATGGGACAGATAGCATTTCAATAGTGAAAAACGAAATTGGCAGTATTTCCCTATCAGGACATGCCACACACATCAGGGCATGTCCTACCTTTCACATACACTGCACCCTGCCCACAGGGGTACCTTGGGCCTAACTTAGGGGTGACTAATATGTAAGAAAAGGGAAGGTTAGGGCCTGGCAATTGGGACACTTGGCAGTACCAAACTGCGCATTACATTTACAGGCTGCTTATGTGTGTGGCACAATCAGTGCTGCAGGCCGACTAGCAGCATTTGATTTACAGGCCCTGGGCACACATAGTGCGCTGTACTAGGGACTGACTAGTAAATCAAATATGCCAATCATGGAATCACCAATCCATAACAACAATTTACAGGGAGCACTTGCACTTTGGCACTGAACAGAAGTGGCAAAGTGCCAAAAGCATCTAGACCAGCAAAAACGAAGTTCAACACACAGCAAAAACACAGGAGGCAAAGGCAAAAATACTGGGGAAACCCACGCCAATGATTCCAGGTCTACCAGAACGCCTGCACTCTGAGTGGGATTATACTGAGAAAATTGGCAGCATGTCCAGCAACCCGTAAATATTCTCTACTGAAGAGGGAGGAATCCCGAAACACTGGTATCTAGAGCTATGATTTCGAAAGACGGCATTAACTAAAAAATACTATGAACTATGTATGAAAAACTGAACTACAACTACCAAGACGCTATGGGGTAATGGCGCTGTTACATGCAAGCAGTGCATTCCTACCCACTATCACTGATTTAAAGGCTCTCGTGACCCGCCCTTAAGCTGACGAGCTTTGGAGCTCCTGCACTCTGTGTGGGATCATACCTGAGAAAATTGGCAGCATGTCCAGCAACCCTTAAATATTCTCTACTGATGAGGGAGGAATCCCGAAACACTGGTGACTAGAGATAAGATTTTCGAAAGACGGCATTAGGTGAAAAATAATATGAACTTTGTGTGTAAAACTGAACTACAACTACCAAGACACAATGGGTAATGGCACTGTTACATGCAAGCAGTATGTTTCTATCCACTTTCACTGATAAAAAGCTCTTGTGATCCGCCCCCAAGTTGACGAGCTTTGGAACGCCTGCACACTGAGTGCATTTATACCTGAGAAAATTGGCCGCATGTCCAGCAACCCGTAAATATTCTCTACTGATGAGGGAGGAATCCCGAAACACTGGTGTCTAGAGACACGATTTCGAAAGACGGCATCAGCTAAAAAATACTATGAACTTTGTGTGAAAAACTGAACTACAACTACCAAGAGGCTATGGGGTAATGGCGCTGTTACATGCAAGCAGTGCATTCCTATCCACTTTCAAGGGTTGACTAAACCGTATTTCAGATTTTAGGTTTCCGTTTTGACCAAGTGACAATGGCCCTCATCTTACATGTCAGGAGGCAGATCGAATGCGAACAGTGTGTATCCGGACCCATATACTTCTCTTTTCCTGACTACCCCACAGTCCCGCAGGTGTTTCCCAGTTATTAAAACCAGACCGAGATATTCCCCTATAAAATTAGAGGTTCCAAAACTGGGTGTGTAGTGTTTTGCAGGAATCACAGATGCCTTGTGGACCAGAGCCACGTAGTTGACGTCGTAGTGTTTAAAATTGAAAGGGATTGAGGCATAGAGGCCGCTAAAAGTGGTATTGTCCACAAAACCAATGATAATAAGTTTTGGTAGTTGCCCCAGAAATACATTTTGCTGCTGGTTTAATCTGGTACTGGTGGGGATTCTGAATACCTTCAGAGCTACTCTTTCAACGGCGTACTTGGCGTTCGATAGTTGTAAAGAGTCGTCGTGAACTAGTCTGACGCTTGGTGACACTTTCACTCTCTTTACAAACAGGCTCGCGGACAGTATATCCAGTTTATACTGTTTCACATCCCCACTGGAGACAGAGCGAGTCCTTGCTGCGGTTAAGTTTGATCTTAAGATCAATACCATTGACAAGCAGTTTTTCTTGGGAGAAGAGATCTGAATGTATGCGTCCTAGGAGGTCAAACTATCTACTGCCTGCGGGGAACCTTGCTCTTTTTACAAAACCTTGATTGTCACCGTCCAGTTCCTTGTCTACAAACTGTGCGTATGTATCCTTATAGAAGAGACCCACTGACAGCTGCGTGTCAAGGGCATCACTACTGTAATTTAGAATACTCTTGATGTAGGCTCTACAGGCATACATGTTATCACTCTGGTTGATGAATCGATTGCTGAGGGTGATGTCCACCTGATTATACATGGTCGCGGGGGGTAAGCGATCGTCACCACTTTAGCGGCCACGGCTATGTTGGAACCATCCGATTTTATGTACAAGATGCAGCAGAGTGTTGTTGAGATCCATATACATATCTGTGGACTCTGACACAAAAAACTCTATCAGCGCCAAAGGTGTCAAACCGGCTAGAGGTGACACCTCCATGAAAAAACAGTTTTCGATGATTGGGCGCATTTACCCAATGCGCAAGGTATGAAGGCCATATTTCAGATTGCGGCGCTTTAAAAAATATTTATTTTAGAGGCTGTTCTCTTCTTCAAAGCTCTCTTCCGTCTTGGGGTTCTTTTGAGAGCGCTTTTTGAAGAACTCCTCCTTTTTTTACATGGAGCCCGCGGTCCCCTACGCCTCGAAGACCAACACTTCCTTTTAACACTGGTGCGTGGCTTGTACACAAGTCCTACTCCTTCTTGAGGTTGCTTGTTCATGCGCTTGGCAACAGCCGACGTCACAGAACCAACCACATCATCGTGGACAATGTTCGTAGCCGCCGCTATAACATGGGGTTTTGCAATTTCATAGCCTCTTCTCAAGAAAGGCCTAGCTCTTCTAAACAAACTGCGGAAGAAACCTTCCAAACGGTCCCGTACATAACGGGTGCCCCTTGAAAGTACGGCGGCCCTCCATATCCGGCCTCGTTTCTGTATTAGTCTCTATTAAGAAGCATCATGGTGATCGTTAAAACATACGCCGACCCCTCTATGTACAGTTGCTGTAGTGTCTCGGTCTTAAATGAAGCTTAACAATAACATTCCTGTATTTAAAGGACACTGGCTCAGACTGGTCGTCGAAGATCATGATTGAAATAGTGTCAAAATGGTTTTTAGAAATTGCTACATAGTTGGCCTTGTTAAATTGAATATTAGCCATCTTATTATTTTTGTCCTTCACCTGGACCCATCTTAACAGCGGTGAATAACTATCACCGATCCTCTGCGCCTCTACAATATCGCTATACACATGAAGTGTATAGAACCCCCCGTTAATATCGGGGCACGTAGGATCTGGCTCGACCTGGCTTTTTATATGTTGCACAGTACCTAAAACCCTTCTTAATTTACCAGTGCAGCTAAACACTGTATTGCGATTTGGAGCTTTAAGAAACATCTTCCTTCTAACGTTATCTAACACCAGATGAATATTCGTATATGTTCTAATGCTGGCTATGGATTTGTTGATGGCTTAGACAACCGCTGCGATGGTTGGATAATAACCGGGTGGAAAGCCGGCGTATATGCTCAAAGGGTCCTGTTCGCGCTTTATGTTAAATTTGGCCTCGGTCGTTGTAAATGTATTCCAGGTTCTCGGGTATTGGATTTCTGTCAGGGCTACCTCCCAAACCCCTTTCAGGTCCACAGGTTTAGCCATTTTCACAGTGGAATCAGAAATTTGGTTGTCGGGGAACATGTCCTTAGAGGCGTTGGATGATAGGATAATATAAAAGGGAGCAGTCTCCAGCTTGACGCCTGCGGTGAGACCGTCCCGTAATCACACACCCTGCAGGCCAGCACCCAACTGTTAAATTTCTCGGGCCATCCCCTCCATTTGACAAATGCCTGTCTGTTAGCCACGCTACCTTTCCTTTTCAGAATCTTTTCAACCCTGTACTCCCTGTGCGGATCGTCAGGTAGCTTTTGTACCTCCTCCTTGTAAATGACACCCCACACCGCTTCCCCTTTAACCTGTAAATATACACCCCCTCTTTACGCTCCACACTTTCCACTATAAATATCTCATCGCTAAAAGTCTGTTGGTTCCTAAAGACCCCTTTTAGCTGTGAAATCCTAACATGATCACCTTTTTTTAAAACAGGTTTCTTTACCCTTGCAGTGAAGCGGCTCCCGTACACCGCTCACCAGACCAATAATGAATTACCAGGCGTTACCTCTACGGGGGTTGTTTTGATGGTTCTGTGATAACTAGTGTTATAAACATCTATAAAAGCCTGTGGAACATCGATGTATAGGTAGGTGTTGTAGACCTTGAAATATCTCCACATCTTAGACTTTAAAGTTCTGTTAAAACGTTCTACAACAGCTGCTTGTACCTCTGTGTGCATTACAAAATGATGAACAGCGTGCTGCTTTAATAATTTCTGAAACGATTTGTTTAAGAATATTTTTTTCCAGCGCCTGTTTGTAGTTTTTGAGGGATTTAAACTTTTCCAAAAATAGCTTTAAAAGCCTCTGTAAACCTAGCTCCACTTTTATCACTTAGCACTTCTGCAAAGGCGTACTTGGACAGTACATCTATGAACGTTAATATATATTGAGCGCCGTTATTATGCTTTGCTAAATCTTGAAGACTGATTATGTCCTCCTGCCATTGATAATCTATTTGCGCATTAACGATGGTCGGTCTCCTCTTAAAGCACCTCCTGGTGGGTTTCTGGAGTGAATACACCTCCTCCCCAGATAACCAAATCTTCACCAGAGCCCTGTTTACCTGTTCATTTTCAACTAAAGCCCTTCTATACAAAGCTTCGGCGCTTCCGAAGCTTCCGACCCCTCTTGTATCGTAATAAAGCTTTCTTAACCTGTATGCGACATGTTATCATCCGCTACAGCCCAGGAAATGAAAGACGCATGTTTTGTGCATGGCCATTTTTATTAAAAATAAAGAATATTAGCAAAAACATAAGTAGGACATACTTTACATTTTCTTAGTACAAGTCTTATCGGCCTTGACATTTTTACAGATATACACTCCTTGGCTCTAGAACAGGGATTTTCAACCTTTTCTGTAACAAGAGCTACTTATGTTCAAGGAAAATTATCCCGAGCTACTAATACTGGTGATGTAAAAGTGAACACAATATCCAAGAGTGTCAGCAGTGAACACATCAGTGTCTTAGGCAGGGTTTCCAGCAGAGATGTAAAAAAGGCTTTGAGACTTTGAACTGAAATATTACATGGGTAGTACATACAAACCATAGCTTGAATCCCCCTGGCACCAAGGTATAAATATGAGTAATATATCTCTCCAACTCAAATAATAGCTTTAAGCACATTTTGAAAATTCAACTATTTTTCTACAGACATTAGCTTATGAGTTGTGAAAATACACACAGTTTTGTTTTTGATGCATACTTTTTAATTTTGTTATACATATTTAGGGGATCATTACGATGTCGGTGGAATCTCTTCCGCCCGACACCGCATCGGTCATGGGACTGACCGACACCGCATCGGTCATGGGACCGACCGACACCCGGTCGGCGGTCCCGACTGCCCCATTAGGATGCAACAGAACGCTGTTCGGTTGCATTCCTATATTTTACTATAGGAGCATGCATTCTGACCGTAAACTGGCCGTAAACCGGCCGTAAGGCATGTTCCCATAGTAAAATGGGAGGTGCGGTTCATCCCTTCACCCAGTGGCAGGCACCTCAAGGTGCCTGCCACAAGGTGCAGGGATCAACTGGGGGACACCACGCTTTCCGACATGGTTTCCATGTCAGACAGGCTGCCATGGAAATCCTTTCAGAAACTGTCATTGTAATCTCAAGGGCGGAAAGAGCCACCCTTGAGATTACTTGCTGCATTCCGACTGGCAAACGGCCCGTCGGAAGCCAGCCGGAATAACCGGCCGGTTTCCTTTCCAACCGCCTCTATTGTAATGAGGTGGTCAGAAAGGAAATCGAGCAGCCGATTATGATGCGGCTCGAAAGGCTCCGACTGTCGGTCGGAGCCTTCGAACTGCATCGTAATCAGCCCCTTAGTATTCAACCAAGCAAAAGCTTCGATAGCCGTAAGCTGGGCTGCACACAGGAGAGCTACTCACAGGCACCTCGAGAGCTACTGGTAGCTCACGAGCTACTCGTTGGAGACACCTGCTCTAGAAGGGCCATCCAACGTTGGAGATACATTTGTATCCAGTGCATAACAATTCAATAGAAAATAATAGAAAGAATATTTAATAAAAGACGTTTTCTACTACAAATGTTTTAGTTATATTTGATTTGCCAAAGTATATATTTATTTGTAGGACGTTTTATATGCTATGTCTCCTTTCGATTACTAGAACGTGCTGGACACAGGTGCGAAGGAGAGCAATTCAATTCAATTTTTATTTGTTATGGAACTCCAACGGAGGTCCACAAAAATACACCAATACATTAAAAAAGACATACTTTGAATACAATACAAAAAAAATATATATATATATATATTTTTTTTTTTTAAATACACCAGTAGATTAAAAAGAGGAGAAAGGGAAAGACATACTATATATACAGTACAACATTTTTCAATGTCCAACCATCAGACGTTACAGCATACAAAGTAAACGTAAAATATTTCCTAATAAATAGCCAGAAATGTTTTAAAAAATTGATATATCCTATGGCAAACCATTTCATTTGGCGGGGACAAGACAAATGATCAGGCCTCCTGAGCAGAATGAATGTTAAATTTAATAAATGATGGTCTTAAAAACGTACGCCTGGCCCTTTGTAGTTCCGGGCACACAAATAGCACGTGATTAAGATCCTGAATTTGTAAAAAACACAATTCACAAGTTCTCTCCTCTCTTGATATTTTATCCCAAATACCAGTAACTTCTCTTAAAGGCAACAGGTTGGTTCACAAAAGAAGTATCAGCCTTCTAATCCCATGTGGAAGATTCCATGTTAAATAAAACTGTGGTCTATTCCCCACGGCACTCCCACAGACCACCTCATTGCGGGATTTAGATTGACTTAAGACAGTATCTCTAGCCATGCTAATCGAGCTTGCGGACTTCTTTGAAAATAACTTCAATGCCGGCTTTGGCATAGGAGAATCACTATTTAAACTGAGCCCAAATAAATCATTTGCTTGAGCAAAGGACCTAAAGAATGCTGATTGATCCTTTCATTTGTCAAAAATTTCCATTCTCAAGGCGGCCCTAAGGGTGCCCTCGTCCCCCCAAAAGAGGGAATTACCCCACCTCAGGACCGCTGACAAGGATAAAATATATGAAGAAACTAGACAGAATTCCAAGCGTAGAACATGTGGGGCAGCCAGAGAATTTAAATTACAAATTTGGCAGAAAATCCGGCCTTATCAAAAGCGAGCCAATAGTTCATATCCAGTACTTCTGCAGCATATGTTAGTGAAGGAGGAATTTTAACCTTAAATACTGACAGAACATGACTAAAATGGCGTCTCCCACAGGTTTTATAAAATCTGTTTAAAGCTCCAGCCTGGGAGAGAGCCTTACCAACACACTGTTTGATATGCTCTGAATCTCGCCCTTTTTTGAAAAAACCTTCCCCAGATACAAATACGAATCAACCAATTCTAGTTCTTCAAGCCCCAACGACCACTTATACCCTTTCTTTATTCTAAGACCTTTTTTGCGGAAGAGTAAAATTTTGCTTTTAGCAATATTGATTTTCAAAAAATGGTTCTCCGCATATTTAGTTAGGGCGTCCAGACGACGTTGCAAGCCAATAGGAGCTAAATCAAAAATTGCAACGTAATCTGCATATAATAAGGAACCGATGGACATTGTACCAATTCTAGGGGCATCCCCCCTCACTAAGTTTAACGCGCCGGGGAGATCATATATATAAAGGGAAAACAAAAGAGGGGCCAACAGGCAACCCTGCTTAAGCCCATTATAAGTCTTAATCCTACAAGATGACCCCTGCGAGCCTCCCATCAGCACTTGGCACCAGGTGTCTGTATGTAATTCTATGATGAGGCCCAAGAGGTGGTGTGGCATACCAAGATGGAAGAGCTTTCTCCACAGCGTTTGACGATCCAATTTATCAAACGCCGTGGAAAAATCAATAAATGCTGTATAAACTGGCATACTTCGTGAGAAAACATATTTCTCTACAATGGTCTGGAGAACCGCAATATTGTCCAGGGTTCCATGGTTCTTTCTAAAACCAGCTTGTTCTGGTGGTAAGATGTTCTGGTCATGAGCCCGTTGCTGCAGGTGACATGGTATACTTTTTGCAAAAAAATTACCCGATGCGTCCAACAGTGCAATCTGTCTAAAACTAGTAGGTAAAGTTTTCGGGCCCTTTTTATACAAAGGAACTATAATACTCCCCTTCCAAGAGGAGGGAATATTAATCGTTCGAAAGCCGAAATTAAATAATGGCGCTAAAAAGGCTCCCCATGCAGCTGATTCCTTTTTAATTAACACAATCGGGATTCCATCCGGCCCTTGTGCGCAGGAGGTTCTAGCATTCTTTATGTAACCCACTACTTCATCCCTTAACGGGGGGCCATATTCCAGAAAAGAAGACTCCTCTATGGCGGGCGTCATAAAAGGTACTGAACTGTTGTTTTTATATAGTAGTGAGATATAATCCACCCACTCCCTTTCTGGGATCGGAATAGGGAGAGCCCTCTGTCTTGAGTCACAATATTCTGCAATCAGGTGTCAGTACTTTCTCGAGTCTTTGACTCTTGCGGCTTCTCTCAACCCAATCCATTTAGCGTCAAACTCCCTTCTCTTTTCTCTAAGTTTATAACGACTTCTTACTCGCTTAAGGCGATTAATTTCCTGCTGTTTGCCCGTAGAGAATTGAAAATGCTGTTTTCGGACTAAACGGTTAATTTGTTGATTTAATGCTTTCAGCAAGGGCATACCCTGATTTAGCAGGCGGGGACCAGTAGATTCAGAGCTTAAATTTTTTATCTCCTCCATTTGGGCCTCAAAGAACTGTATAATATTGGCATAAGCATAACCCTGCTGTTCTACATAAGTTTTCTTCACAATCACACCTACCTCTGAGGTATTTTTTAACGTCCAAAAAGAACGTCCATTTGCTTTATTAAAAACCACCGAGCTCTGGCCCGAGTTCCCTTGATCCAGTGCGGGTAGGTTAATGGCCATTGTCAACCCTATTACGCTGTGGTCACTCCATACTGTTGGAGAGACAACTAGATTTTCACAGGTCCCAAACATTTGATAGGAGACAACCACATAGTCTAATAGGCTTTGTGTATGCTGGGATTGGAAAGTAAATTGTGCTATTTTATCAACAGGCACCCTCCCGTTTAAAATGACCAAATCTGTATTTCTGATGCTATCAAGCAGGAGAAATCCCCGTTTGTCCGTTTTTATTTTATCCGGTAGTAAAGAATCTGCATAACACATAGACATCTTGCGCAGTGACATTCTGGTGTTTGTCCTAAAAATTGCGTGAGTGTGTAACATTAAATAATAAATGTATTAGTTTAAAACAGTCTTCGTGGGGCTAAAGACCTTATTCATCTATTTTTAAAATAAATATTGCACATACGCTTTTCTACGAATCTTTCTATCATCTTTCTATCAAAATACGTGCACACCCCTGGCATACAACAGAGTTTTGAGCATGGTTCGCTGGAGTATCTGATCTGTTTGAGTACCGCTGACAACACCTTAATCATATCAGGGTGGACATATTTATTTTCCTCGGACAGCCCATACACCACCCTTGACAGTTTATACACCTTGTCCGGGTCTAACAAACTACATATATGAAGGATTTCCCTTGATCTGTATGAGTCGCACAGGCACTCGTGAGCCTCCTGCTGAGGATACTTAATTTTATACCTGTAACAAAGGCTGTAATAGTCACGTTTGACACATGGGAATACAACAGCTGCTGCAAAACCTTTAACAGGCAATATGGCACCGTAGGGGACGCCTGGAGTTCCCTTTTCAAAATTGACGCTCTTAGAGGCACAGACACATTTCTTGCGAGACTTGTTGTTTTGGCTTGAGGAACTTTCAGTCTGTTTTGAACACCACAACCAATGAAAATTTACGTCGTTAACTTTTGATGGCTGCCCCGGTTCTTTTTGGTGAGGATTTCTACGGTTCAAAAGAAGAAAGAGAGACAATCAATTAGTTAAAAAATAAAATACTGCAAGATACACGTTAAGTGTCTATAACTTTTTTACTAACCTCGTCATTTTCACGACACTTGGCGGCGGCTCTGAAATCTTGAGAGTCGCAAAGGTCCATCGAAGCATCACAGTCGTCGGTGCTTGCACCTGGCTGTTGCACGACGACTGCCTCGGGAGCCGCTGCCTCCAAAAACCCCAGATCTTCATAGATGGATGAGTTAGGAGGATATATAGATTCTTCAACCTCTTCCATGTTGAAGAAATTGTTTCCAGCATTTACGGCGATACTCGAGGCCTCACTGCCGCTGCTGTCGATCTTAACCGGGGATACCAGCTGGGGCCAATCCTTGAGGCTGAGCGCTTTCATCCGCTGGCAGAGGTCCTCGTGAAAACCGCAACGTCGCAACCCGCATCTTTAGAAGCTACCTGTTGCGCATTCTTGTGCAATACCGCAGGTGTTAGGCTACAATAGTATCTATCGATAGTGGGCTGCCCGCCTGCCAATGGCGTCCTTTTGATGAGGTGGCTGTATCTCTTCATAGTGGTAAGGTGCCCTCTTTCTGTAGACCGGCTCCTGGTTGCTGCACAGGGTGCTTAAGAGCACCTTATATGTATTCTAAGCACCCCAAAAAGAGGCGTACACCTCTATGTCACTTCGTGATCACAGGGTCTCCAAGGTCTCTGGTTTGCTGAGGTCTCCCACACAGCCCCGCCCCTACATGATTCCACCCCCAGGGACATGTGACCCCTACGTCAGTTCCAGGGCGGGATCCCCTAGGGACCAGAAGTCCCAGTCAATGATAATGTCACTTCTGGGGCAGGACAAATGTCACTTTTTGGATGATGAGTAAAGGTGTCCCCTCCTATTATAATGTGTATTACATCTCCGGACAGCAACAGGAGCTGTTGGGGTCTCGCATGTAGAAAGGGATGAGAGGTATTGTATTAGAAATTATGATGTTTCTGTTTGTAATTGGTTAATGTTGTGATATCTGTGATCATGTCATGCTCAATTTGCAGTTTCTTCTCATTAACTATGTTGAAAATGTGTATAAAAACCCCTGTATTTGGGGGTGTGCGAGAGACTTTTCCTTTCTCACCAGAGATGCTGTTGTCTCCTTTGTGATTTGGAAAGATTTATTTGAAGAAGACTTCTTGATTTCCTCCTGACTTTTTCTAATGAATTTGCTGTATTGATGGGACTTAGAATTATTCTGATTTCTGGCTACGTACTCTGCATTTATTGGCTTTATGGCATTTAACCATTATTATTTACCGCTGGATTAATGAGATTTTGTAATTAAATCCTTTAACATTTAGTTGGACATGGAACTCAGTTATTGAGTGGTGCCACTGATTATTTTTTCAACAAATGTTATTTGGACCCGATGTTGTGGAGGGTGGTGTCTCCTACCAATCAGATCAAGAGTGCTGTAGCAGAACCTCTGAGGTAAAATTTGGGAGTAAATCTGAGGTGCAACAGGAAATTGGGTTTCTGCTCCCACATTAGGGTAGGTCTTTTTCTCTCAAAAAGAGCAAGAAAAAATATCTTTTAACAGGATGCTTAGTGGCGGTGACTTCTATCAGCAACTGACCTCCATTTGGCAATATGTTTCGCTCTCTTATGTGAAGCTCATTCCCTCCAAATACAACATAGACCCTCCATACATTACGTCAATGACAATGCATACCTGTGATATTCGGGTAGGAATCCATCAACAACTAAATGTATTAGAAGAGATGATGCCATCCTGTAAAAATATCTTATTCTCCTAAAACAGATTAGTCCTATAGTTAGTTTATGCACACAACAGAGTACCCTGAGAAACAAATCAATTACTGCTACCAGAAGGAAACAGAAAACTGATAGAAGGTATTCATGTCAAAAAGTGACTGGGCTATTGCATTTTCTTCTACAATAATCCCCTTCAAAGGTAACTGCAAAATATAGCTTCCACCTTTCAGCAAACTTTAAACTATGGGACCATGTCACACCTACCATGCCTGGGTACATTTTACCCCGTCAGTTAGCTCAAGCATCCTAGTAAATGTTTTACGCTTTATGCATACATGCCTTTTAAGTTTGGTACCTGAACACTTATATGTACACATTCAATAAAACAGCCCAACTCTGACCTCCAGTCTGCAACCCAATGTCTAGAAGTTGTAGCTAAAGCATGTCTCCCCTTAAAAGGGGTGTTACAGATTTTCTCTAGCTGACCTTCTATGCTTTTCTACATTCATGTTCCATTAGGCATTCATACAACATATAACATGCTTAGAGGAGAATAATGACACAGAGTGCCATTAATCAAGCCAAAATAGAACATGTTTGCAAGTGCACACTAGAATCATATAATCACTAAAATTCTTTAAAGACAATGCAGTGTTCTATTTGAAATGTGTGCTCCATGTCAAAGCAGTTCAATTGGGTCCCAAGAATCTGTTCTCACCTCAAAAAGTAAGGTAAGAAACTTTGCCCAGGAATACAGTATTCAGAGGGCTTTATCATAACAAGGTGCCTAATATAGACCCATAGCCATGGAATATTGTTGATTCGCCTCTTTACATATTTGTATTAAGCACTGGCAAAGTCAAAACGTCTGGCTCATTTTGTGTATTTTGATATAATGACTGTGCGATGTTGAGTGACTTGTTTGGATACACACAAATACACGTACACCTGCTGTCATACAACACACATATGGGCCATTGTAAACATATGGATGCTGGATGAACATAGGAATGGATTAATGTCCATATGGATGAATAAATGAAGAACTGGTACATCACCGTGGATGTGTGGGTGGATGGATGAATGCTTCGGTGTGGGTAGATGGATGAATAACTGGGTGGGGGTGGGTGGATGGGGGAATGCTTTGGTGTGGGTCGATGGATAAATGCACAGGTGTAGCTGGGTGATATAGATGCATCCCTGAGTGTGGTTCGAAACTGGTTGCAGAGCAAGCTGACCTTGGTGGCCTGGCCCACCTCTCCAACAGGTGTGGTTCCACACAGAAAGCCTCCTTCCACTCCATTTGATGGTGCCTTCATGGTCCAGTCAGCAGAACTCATCTTGTCATACTGTGAACAGTGCTGTGACTTCAGGGCTGATGGGAGTGCTCTGTCTGTCTTTACCATTTGAGCGTGTGTCGGAGACCCTTGCGTCATGGCAACGACGGGGGAAAAATTACACCACACTCTACGTCTCTGAACCCACTTCATTCTCAGGTGGTGAACAATAATGGTCTTATAACCTGCTCCTTCTGGCTATGTGGAAGTAGAAACTATGATGGTCACAGCACGAACACACACACATAGAGCCTTTAATGACCCAAAATGCCTTGGAGTCAGGGGTTCAGCTCTCGTCGCCCCCGGTGTCAATTGGCAATCAACATCGGGAGAGAACTACACGCAGGGAGAGCGCGGCAGGAATCGACAGATGCAAGGAAGCGACACGGAGATCACAGCACGCTCACACAGGGTGCCTGCAAGAAGGCGGTGATGCTGCATCAGCATCGAGTGGGCACTATAAAACCCCTGGCACGCGCTCGGGCTCGTGCCAGGGCAAAGTCCGGGCCAAGAGCGGCCCGTCTGCACCAGCCTGTCCGAATCTGGAGGAGGCTGGGCCCTTCTCTTTTATCTTACATCCAGTTATCTAAAGTAAAAGTGTAATATGGGGAAAAGGAAAAATTCCCCTTTGGCAGCTGATCGCACTAACCCAAGTAAGCCTAAAAATTCTTCTACCGTGTCTTTTCTCCCCTGAGCTGTTGGAGCTCTACCTGACGAAATGACTGCAGTTGAGGAGGAACTTGGACTCAGCATACTTCTATGACAAGGCCCCTTAGCACCATTACCCCAGGGAATGGCACTTCATCTAGAGGACCTATCAACGCTCGCTAACATTGTCAAATCTTCAGAAAATTTGGAAAAAGGTCCCAATAGTATGACAGTGGCTGCAATGGTTCACCTCCAGCCTAAGGAACTAGCTTCGTCACCAATTCTGCCTATTGGGAAAAAAAAGCTATTGATCATAAAAAGGGGTGCTGGTATTAGTAAACCAGGCTCTAAGGCAGCAGGCGAGGGGAAGAATGGTGGTATCAATGTAGAGAGGAAGGATCCGGAAGTAGGCAGGCCGTTTAGGGTTTGCCTAGTCCCAACAGAGATAGCTCCAGGTCTCATACTCAGTTTCATAAACTTTCGCTTCCCCCTGATGCCACACCATTAAACACAAGTTTTGGTTAACGTCCCGCAGCTGAAGGAGGGAAGACGTGAATCCACACAGCAGTTAATTAACAAAGTTGTCCATTGGTGTAGGGTAGATGGGAGGCAATCCATTTCTATTTAATCAGATAAAGATGGTGAGGTGAGTTGGCTGGATAGGCGAAGGCCAGAAGGTTTATGATGGGGAACTTTGATCGAGAAGAGGTAGCTGGCAATCTGCTCACACACCTTCTTGGCACCGATAATGCCCGTTCACTTATACATGCTCGCCCTCTAGACATGAACTTCAGTTCACCAAAATGCCAGAGGTAGCGGAAGTGACATCACACACCCTTTGACCTTCAATTTCATTCACACACACACACACACATACACATGCTTACACATACACACATATTCACACTTACACACTGTTACGTAAACTCAGTCACCCGCAAGCTGGCACACAACATACATTTCAAAGCATTTTTTTTTCTTACCTCAACTGTCAGGGTATATCATACTCCAGCTAATTGTACTCCATTTCATTTTTATTACACTAATAGTGAATAATGTTTCATTATTCACTATTAGTGTAATAAAAAATTGAGAGAAAACAAAGCAAGTAGAGCCCCAACCGACCTCTATGACGAGCTGCCCCTGTGCTCCTAGCACTGATTTTGCCCCCTCTGAGGTCAGGGGTCGCAAAGTCAGTGCCAGGGGTCACAAGGGACAAGCTGGGGGTCGCAACTGCGACCCCTGGCGACCCCTAAATGACGCCCATGCTTCTAGGTTTTCTCTATCCACCAACTCTGCACATGTCTCAGCCAGCTCCCTGATGTCGGGGTTTCTACCAGTTACTGACGGAGCCACTGGATTTGTTTGTAACATTACTACTTTCAATCCCTTCGAGCCGTTAAACTCGGTGGATTATCAGGACTGACTGCCCACCCCCATGCCTCTCGTACCTGCTTCTCAGCCTCCCGTGACGTACTCCAGGGGAGGATCAAACTTAGATATTCTTAGGTGGAATATCGCAGGTTTACATGATGCCCCTTGGCTTAATTATATTGCAAGGTTTAATATTCTTTGTCTTCTGGAAATTTAGCATGTCGATAACTCTTTTTATTTCAATGGGTTTACTTCTTTTTTTCCCACCAGATATTGCCCTACATCTGACAGTGCAACAGGGGGTTTAATAACATTAATTTCACCGAAACTGAGTTGTGAGTTATCTCAGTTGAACATAGAATCACCTTATATATTTACTTGTTTTCTTACGATTTTCAGAATTAAACAGACTGTTGGCTATTAATTTTTACAATTCCCCCTCATACCTTAATATGACTGAACATTTGACAGCCGTACGAGATTTTTTAGTACAACGCAGAGAATATTTTGCCATAGTTAAGTTACATCTCTGACATTAGTTGGAGATTTTCATATACATCTCTGTGAGATGCGGGATTGCCTTTTTTGCTGCGAGGATGAAGGAGAATTGTTGGATGTTCCGCAAATGGTACATTCTTTGGAAGGGGAGATTCTCAATGCTCTTTTAAATTAGTTAAACCTGAACTTTACATTCAGAAGGAGCCGCATAGATAACTCATTAGGACAAGAACCTACCTTTATTAGAGAGAGGCACATCTACAACAATTGATTATATTTTTATTTCCTCTCCCCTTGTTTTACTTATAAAGTGATTTATGGTTTTAGAGCAAGGGCGTAGTGGCCATAATCACCCTATACCTTTCCTTAGTTTGGGCTAATCTAAATTTGAGGTCAGTGATCTAGGTTTAATTTCTCCTAATCTGGCCAACGAATCTTTAGTCTCATTGAATTAGGGGCGTAGGTTGAAGTGGTCCAGAATTATTCCTGAGAGACTTCATAGCAATTTAA
Source organism: Calotriton arnoldi (assembly GCA_963921515.1). Taxonomy (NCBI): domain Eukaryota; kingdom Metazoa; phylum Chordata; class Amphibia; order Caudata; family Salamandridae; genus Calotriton; species Calotriton arnoldi. The sequence continues at coordinate 1,640,349 of CAWUFW010000888.1, read as the reverse complement.
TAGCCTTACGTGCCACAGAATTTGATGAGTGCCTCCAAGAGGGGTCCCGTAACGCCGCGATTCTTGCTGCTTTTGATGCAATCTGTTGCTAAGTCAGCTCCATACTATAGCCTTATAGCCCGCTGCCGAGGGCTATACCGGCTGTTAAAGGCCCTGATCCCGAGTTATAGGCCCGAGCCGCAGGCGAGGGCCTATAACGTTGAGACTTAGCAACAGATTCCACTAAGGGTAGAATGTTCTAAATTCAAAATGGAGAAACAAAAAGACAAACATTGGAATGTTGGAGCGCTGGGCTTATACCAGCCATTATAAGCCCAGAGCAACTCCATTGTCTTCAATGGAGCTCCCAACATTCCAATGTTCTAATAACGGTTAAAAATCAGCAAGTGTCTCCCTGCCGTCCCAGATGGTTCGATAATAGGTGCTCCTGAGGTCATAGGGATCTGGAAAAGCCGTTAAGAACTCACCCTAGGGACAGAGGTTTGGCTGCATCTTGTGGACAGTTTCATGAAAGGTCCATAAAAGATAGGAAAATGGCCCTGAAAGAGGCCTTTGTTTGCACAGGGTAATGGGACACTGTATTGTCCCATGTTTCGCCGGTCAAGCATTTTAAATGGGTCTACAATTATGGCTACTCGTCCACTTTTGAGCCAGAATCGGGATCTCGTGTAGGTGTATCAAACATTGGGGCATATTTACAAGCCCCTAACACCACCGGAGTGTCATTTTTTCTGACGCTCCGGTGGCATTACTCCATACCACATATTTACAAGGTGACGTTAAGCCACTTAACGTGGCTTAACGCCACCTTGTAAATATGCCCCTTTCCACAGCAGTCTGCTGTGGCAAAGGGGCGTGCAATGGGTGTTGCAGTGAGCGTTCCACAGCAACACCCATTGCTTTTTGACGCTGCTCCATATTTACAGGGATGGGGCAGTGCCAAAAGCTAAGGCCAGGTAAAACCTGGTCTTGGGATGGCGATAAGAGGAGAAATTATTACCTTCTCATGGTATTTTGCTCTTTCTATGTGTGTTGCATTCTTCAGCACACATAGAAACAGCAAATCACCTTTAAAGATTGTTTATGTTCAGGAAGGTGTCCCTTCCTGCATATAAACAATTGCCCCTGCAGCGCAGGCACCCTTGCAACATGGCGCAAGGGTGCCTGCGCTGGCACAAGACAGTTTTTCTAGCACCAGCGCTAGGGGAAATGGAAGGGTGCACCGTATTTTTGTAAATACAGTGCATCCCTGAGTTTTAAAAATGTCAGAGCGGGGCGTTGCCAATTTTGGCATTACACCGCACTCTGACATTTTCTTGTGCATATCCCCAATTGTTTTCTGCTTAGATGAAGTGCATGAGGCCCTTATTGGCTTAGTAAAGAATAAAGCTCTGGGACTGGACGGGCGGCCTGGCGATCTGTATTTGGTAGAACCCAACTTATGGGCCCATTGCTTACTCAGGCCCTTAACACAGCAGTCAGAACAGGTTTGCCCAGCTCCTGATCACAATCTGTTATTGTGCCCATTTTTTAAGAAGGGGAGCAAAGGGGACCCACAATGTTATATAGACCTATCTATGTAATAGACTCAGGAGTCAAAGTGGTTGGCGGGGTGATTCTGACTAGACTTACCTCCTGGGTGGAAAGTAATGGGATCATCTCTGACTTGCAGTATGGCTTTGGGCCCGAACGGAGCACCCTCGACCAATGTTTAAATCTGTATCTTGTTTTTAATAAATATGTAGATGCTAAATGGGGGACCCTACGAATGGCCTTCATGGATCTTACATCCACATTTGATCGAGTCATCAGAGCCAAACTTTGGACTGTTGATATTAATCTGTGTGGATGTAGACATTGTCCTTTTTTTAAGAGTGCTGCATATGTTTACTACAATAGATACCATTAGATGTGGAATGAATGGCCAATGCACGGTGAGATTTGATGTGAAAAGACGGGTGAGACAGGATTGTACTCTAGCCCTGTTAGAAATTGGGTTTCTGGTTGGCAGAGGTATGCACCCTGTCCAAATAGGACCAGAATCCTAGTCAGGGTAAGTCAACAGCAGACCATAAATTAGCCTGTGCTCACCCTCAGGCAGCTTTGCACCGAGCAGTCAGGCTTCACATAAGAGGCAATGCGTAAAGTATTTGTGCAACACTTCAAACAGTGACACTTTGAAAACACCACAAAAAGACTCCACACCAGGATAGAAAAATAGAGAATAATTTTATAAATAAAACAAGACCAAAATGACAAAAAATCCAACAAGTAGAAGTCGTGATATGAATTTGCAAAGAATAAACGGTTAAATAGCACTTAGAAGCAATATGCGCTGAAATGGGACATCTGGTCACGCCGGACTGTGGCAAAGTCAAAAGTTCAGGCCGACCGTGATGGAGCACGGACTGGATACAGGGATCCGCTTAGGCCCACTGAACAACAGTACCTCAATCCGCTATTGTGTTGATATCGAAGAAGATGCGAGGTGCAGCTGAAGCTATGCGTCAGTGTCGAGCCACGCAGTGGGCGAGATGCGTCGAGATTCTCCACGCAAATGGTGGTGGAGCGTCGGTTCTGAGTGTGATGTGCTGGTTCCGAATGTGATGCGTGGCTACTGCTCCAATGTAAAACATACCCCCTGATGAAGGATGTCTGTCAGAAATGCATTGAGGATTGCGTGACAAAAGATAATTCATGATATAAGGAAATGAAGATTGAGTTGAGAATGGAGATAATTCACTACCATTTTGGGAACTTAAGTAACATGGAAATCTGAATTTTGTTCAAGCATTAATAAAAAGTCAGAGTGACTTTACGAATTTTTCACAAAGTTGCCGCGCTGCATTGTATGAAAAGGAGACAACAGGAATGTGCCTTATCGGCTAAGATATGGTGCATCTCTGGGCGAACGACCTTTACAACGCGATCGTTACACCGCGGTACGTTTACATCGCGGTGAATACAACGCAAGTCTTTACAACGACTTGCGCTGGATGGCGCTATACACTAAGGAATAGTATGATTTACTATTCCAACACCTTCCCTACTGTTATGTAGGCTGGAGTTGGAATAGTAAATCATACTATTCCTAAGTCCAGCGCCCTCCAGCGCAAGTCGTTGTAACGACTTGCATTGTAATAACTGCGATGTAACGTACCGCGATGTAAATCATCGCGTTGTAACGTCACATATTCGCATCTCTGCTGTCTCCTAGCGCTGGCGCACTGTGTGCTGCCTTATGCCAATGAAGGTACCCTTGCACGGCAGTGCAAGGGTGCCTGTGTTACAGGGAGGATTATTTTTCTGCAGGAAGGCACACCTTCCTGCACAATATCAATCCTTCAAGGCATTTTCCTCTTTCTGTGTGTGCTACAGAAGGCATAAAAAGAGGAAGTAATGAGAAGAAAAAAAGATATTTCTCCTTGTTACACCTGCTTCAATAAGGCGTAGCGTTTTAAAGCATTACCAGGTTTACTGGCCATAGTAAATCTGGCCATGTGCCAAAATCCATGGGTGGATGTATGAGAATGCCCATGCTCCACCCATGGAATGCCCCCCTAACTCAAAGTAGCGCAATGCAGTGCCAGCGCTGCCTTGCTTTACCTTTTGGGAAAAATCCCATGCAAAGACACGCAAATCTGATTTGCGTGACTTTGTAAATCGCAAATAATATTTTGTGTCATGTCTGTGCCTAAGAAGCGGTGCATCCACTACGCAAAATGTTAGTAAATCTGCCCCATGGTTTTTAAACTAAGAAAATTCAAGTCATATTGATATGATTCAGCAAGACTTATGTGCTACCACTGCGCATCTGTCGGCCTATCAGTTTAAGGATAAAAGGCATGGTACTTTTTAGCATGCTAGCGTTATCAGATTGAGGTGCCAAAACCAAATAGCGGTACGATGGTCAAGCCAGACCTTCCCTTGTACCTTGTGCGGAGTGAACACGAGTGTCCCCTTGTACATAGTGTTCTGAGTTGAGTGATTGTTTCAAGAAAGAGTCTAATGGTCTATTTTCTGTGTGTGTGTGCAATTGTGTGGGCATGTGCGTGTGTGCGCACACAGGCGCATGTGTGTAATGTTAGTTTCAAAGTGCTAGCATGTGGGATAGGGCAGATTTAGAAGTGGGAATTAGAGTGGTTGTTGTCAATGGCAGTTGGCGTAGAAGTTGACAGTAAGTCACCGCATTGGGTCTCTGTGATATTGTGAAGTTTTGGGTGTGCTTTGCCCTCGCCATTGGTTTTCATTACTGGGCCACCAAGCCTGAAACTCTTGGTTTTAAAGACCTTATTGTGAATGCTTACAGTCCATATTGTTTGACTGCAAAGCTGGCTTATATATATATGAGGCTGTCAAATCACAGCCTCATTCTGCACACTACTAAGCATCTGCATAGTCGTCCCATTGGGTAACCAAATGCACTTTTGTCAGCATATCAGGAAACAACCAGTGATTAATTTGAGCCAGTGGTTTCCGGTGCTCGGCACCGGCACTTAATTGTCAACCCCGGAGCTTGTGACACTCTGCCATAAGGTGGAACTGTCTGGCTAATTTAGAGATGACCACAACAACAGATAATTATTAAATCAATATACATTACAAATGACTATTACCTGTCACCAAAGCCATTCTTATAGCTTTGAGGGCCTAAAATAGTCCAAATTGTCACACTTGTAGGAGTGTGCTGATTAGTAGTTGTGTTGTCATTATCATTGGCAGTATAACAGGGGCAATGTGTGGTGCAAGCTGCAGTGGTCTCTTGGCGAGAGCCCTGGCACTTATTTTGTTTTTTTACAAATTAAGCACTGGAAACAACCTGTAGGCTACTACCACAGCTCCATCAACTAATAAGTGTAAGCTGTACAGGAAGGATGAAATACATGGCAGCTTGTCAGTGATTGGTCGGAGCATCTGTCACTCCTCCAATAAGTGTAGCTTCAGAATTTCCAGGTGTTACTAATAGCAGCAGTCGCATTAATTTTCTTTTGGTCTTCCCGGCCTTTGACTCTGAATATCCCTATGGAGCTTCTGTGTGGCCCGTACTTCATTTACTTGTGACTAGGGCAGATATTTGGAACTTTGTCACACAGATGAGAAGCACTATTATTCTATCCTTGTTTAACACAAGTTGTACAACTATGCATCACAAAGTGCATTGCACTGCCATCCACATTTGTGAGATGCACCAGTTCTATGGACGGTATGGAAAGACAAACTTGTGAGGTATAAGTTGGAAACTGAGGCAAATAGGTAGTAAAAAAGCATTTCAGTTGCCTAGTTTGCATAGTTTGGGCTTTATCCTACTCTGGACTTTGAGACCTTACCCGGGTTCCTTGGGACTGAGGCTCACCCCCTTCCTTCCCGACGAGTTTTCTTTAGCAGGGCGTGACCCACAGTGTCTTCTCACCAAGGTAGTCAGGCATCACAACATTACAAAACACTACCATGGAGAAGTTCCCAGACAAGGAATCATCCCAAAAATCTTGAGGACGTGGACACATTAACTACTAAGCTAACTCATGGACTAGGAAACTTTACAAACCAAATGGATAACATTGAACAAATTTGCACTATCTCCTCACATTACTTCAAACGCATGCATGCCTAAACCTATTGCTGCACAGAGAGTCTTGCCTGTGCAGAAAGGAGGCATGCTGCTGTTATTGCGTAAATGCTCACAGAGCATGCATGTAAGGGCATGAGTAAAAAATGTGCTTTTCTACATGGCTGCCTAATGGTCTTGAACGCTTTGCATTCTCCATGTTTCAGGTGGCATACAACGACCTGCATAAGAATAGCAGCACATTCACAGAACCTAGCCACAGGAACCGTGCATTTCATGACTGGAACACATTTCCTGATGCACATTCTACTGACTAACCATTAAAACACTTTGGGCCTCATTTACTATATTTTGACTTTACGTGGCTTTGTAAATATGTGCAAGACCATTGGGTCAAAAAAGTGACTCACCGGATCGCAGTGGGGATGTAAATGAGGCCCCCTTCTACACAGGTTAACAAGCTGTAGAAATCTACACTTTATTCTCAGCTTCAATGATTGCTCTTTCAGACAAAACAGGGAACTGCAATAGTGCCAATATTCTTCAAGTTGTATTAAATTTACCTCTATGATAGTTGGAAGAGATGTATGGACCATATAAACCCAACATTTTCCTGACCCTTATATGCTCCCACTCCAATTCCCTCCCTGTTTCTCCTTCTCACTCTTTGCACAAGTAAACTTTATTACATTTAAAGACATGTAATAACTACTTAGGGCCTGGTTCACAAAGGTAAGCTTACACTTTTGTATAAGTGTACTGTTTTTTTTGGTATTCACAAACTCCGAGTTTAATTTTACTAAAAGTAATTTTAAGACTGTGGAGACTCCTCAGTTGAGGCGGAGAACTCACAAATAAAAAGACAGGACAGGCCTATCTTTTTATGTACACTGATGGTGTTCATAATATTATATGTGCTTCTGCTAAGAAATGTGCCTTATTTCCCTCTAACTGTGAGGTTTATTAGGTTTGGGGAACAGTTTGGTTGATGATTCTTGCATATTGACATGTGCCATGTACATGCTACTGGATGCATGTGTCAGGTTAGTAAGTTTCCGTATATGTTGACTTCTGTTATTTGGGAACTGCTGTTTATGTTAATGGTTGTTGTGTACTGAATGCTTAATACTTCATGACAGGTTACAATGTTTAAATTGTCCACCTGTAGTTTGTTTTGGGGGTACTGTGTGAGCATTTACTTTAGACTCCTTATGGAGTCTAGTTAGCAGTTTGTGTAAGAGGGCATAGTACCCATTTGCGTGTTGTGTAGGTACGTGCTGTTGTGCATGTCCAAATGTTTCAGGTGTGAGGAAGAGTAGTACCCTTTCGTGATTGATACAAGTGTAGTTCACTTGTGTGTGTGTGTTGGTGTGAATTAGGAAAAGAGCAGTACCCTGTCACTAGAGGCTATAGGGGAGTACCCTATGGTATTTGTATTTGGGGAAGTGAAGTATACTGTACTGTCATGAGAAGTTGCATGGGGCAGTACTCCTTGGTGTGCTATTCTGGGGAAGAGAGGTACCCTGTATGGGAAATTGAATGGGGGAGTAACCCATAGGTACAACGTGGAAGAAGAGAAGTGCCATGTTGCAATTGGTTGCAAGGGGAAGTAATGGGAGGAAGGAAAATGTGGGGAAGTGCAATATACTGTGATGTGATTGGTAGCCATGAATTTCACCTGAGTGTTATAGGTGACAGCCACATGTTTCACCTGAATGTTTGAGGTGATAGCCACATGTTTTTCCTGAGTCTTCATTCCGTACAAATTGAAAGATTTAACAGGTGTGTCTCACAAGAGGTGTAGTACGTTTGTGATTGTTTTGTGGTATGATATATTCTGTTTACATCAATTTGAAACAGCCAGTGTTGTGTTTCAATGGTAGTGTCTGATGTAGCTCTAATGTGTTGTAGGGGAGTACTGCTTTACCAGCTGATGTGGTCTGGTGTCAGTGGTTGTATTTGTGGAACGCGCTAGTGTTTAATTGTTAAATTGCGTCAATACTTTTTCAGTGTTCGTGTTCTGGAGGCTGTCATCATTGTGTTGGAAGACATCCTGATTTTTTCTGATGCAGTTTCCAGAGGGTTTGGTTGCACATTTGTGTGTGAGTGTATGATGCAAAGTATTTATTGCTTGTGGATGATGGAGAAGATGTGAGAGTTTGTTAAGCTGTGTAGTTTAGTAATGTGAGGTGGATGTCTGGGCACATTGTGTATGAGTGTAATTGTGACCAAAGGTTTTGGATTGGAGTCTAGTCAATGGAACTTTTGAGCATGGTTAAACTTTCCATTTTTGTTTTGTTTTGTAACTTGAGTGTGCAGGCTTAGGGAAGAATGGAAAAGCCTTTGTCGAAGGAAGCCTGTGGGTTCTGTGCCCTAGCTGTTGCATGACTTGGTGCTGTGACCACATGCCCTGTGTTCATAAATGTTGTATGGTGTCATTGTGAATATGCAAACTTGTGGTGTTAGGGCCTCATGTCTGAAGAGGTTGTAAGACTTGCACGTCTCGGACAGTTTTGCAATAATAGTCACAACATAAGTTGTTTATTCGTTTCTTTATTTGACATGAGATGGGGTGGATCCTCATGTCTTGACCTGTCACACACTTTCTGTGACATTAAGTTGTCTATGTGTGTCTGCATGGGTATTGGAGAGTATAACAGGATGTTGTTGGGTGAATGTGTAAGCTATACATGTTGAGTGATTGTGAATGATTGTCCATATATTTTTTTTTCTGCAAAGGAATGGCTGTTGTTTTATATGTTACTTTAAGAAACGAGGTGTGCAGTAGCCCGGGAGTCCCCATTTCCTGTAAATCTGAGCTGGTGCTTGGACTGTTGAGAGTGGAATGTGAGAGTGAAGGATTTAATAGAACGTTTGTGTGTGGGGTGGAGTGGAAACTAGGAGAGTTAGAGTTGGAGGGAGGATGAAGCCCTAACAGGACCGACCTGCTGTTGCTGTAACCTAAGGGCCTACGACGAAATGAATAACTTACCTCATACTTGACTGGCTTCAAACCCTGGTTTGGAGGCCTTGCCCTCTAACTTCAACATGTTGTCCAACCTCTTGCCCTGGAAAGGGGATACTTATGCTCTAACAGTTAGAATAACTTTCTAAGACCCTAGTTATTGGTAAGATACAATTATTTTGGGGTAAGAAATGGGTTACTGGTTGTGGGGGTGTGAAACCCTAGTCAATCAGCAAACACAATCCTTGTCAGGGTGAAGTCACAAGCAAACCCAAAATTAATATGTGCTTAACTCTCTGGTAGTTTGGCACAAAACAGTCTTGCTTAAGTTAGAGGCAATATGTAAAGTATTTATGCAGCACTTCAAAAGAAATGAAGTGAAAACTCAACACAAGAAAAATCCCACGCCAATGTAGAACGATAGAGTAAATTTTTATAAATGATTTGAGACCAAACCAACAAAAATCCAATCAGTAGAACTGGAAATATGCAATTTTAAAGATTTAGGTGGAAATAGCACCGAAAAACATAAAGCGCCAACTGTGGTTATCTGGTCGCACTAGACTGGGAAAAGTCACAAGTTCAGGCCAACCACAATGGAATGCGGGCCCGCTACAGGGACCCATTTATGCCCGCTGAACAAAGTACCTTAAAACCTGGTTGCGGAGCGATGCAGAGTCCCATGTTGAGGATGCATTGTGCAGCAGATGCGATGCGAGGTCCGGGTGTGGAGATGCATCGTGTAGCAGCGGTTCCGGAAAGCTGTGAGGCAGCGATGTGGGGTCCTGCGTCATTGTTAAAGATGAAGCTGACGAGGTGCTTGTGATGCGTAGCCCTGCATCTAGGATGTACCCCGCACCAGCCGGTTCTGAAGAAGTTGCAGGGATGCTCGTGCTGAGTGCTGTGTTGTCGTCGAGGATGATGTCGATGAGGGGTTTACGATGTAAAAGCCTGTGTCGCAGATGCATCAAACAGCAGTTCGGATGCAGAGTTATGCGAGGCGATGTGTTGCGCTGTGTTGGTTCTGCTGGGACCACAAATGGGCTGGCAGAGCACCTGCAGGCCCACTTCCAAGGGTCCAGGACTGTCGTGGCACCATATGGGAGGGCAGGACTCACAGCTGGCAGAGTCCAGATGATGGGTTCAAGTTTGCTGGAACCTGTTTTGTCCCTGAGGCTCGGATCAGGAGGCCTCCAACTAGCCCTTGAAGTCACTCTGGTGGTCCTGGGTTCAAGATGCGTGTCCAGTCCTTCTCACTCAGACTAGAGGGCAGCAGGGCAGCACAGTAGGAAAGCAGAGTGGCTGTCCTTCTTGCAGCAAAGAAGCATAGCAGTCCTTCTTCTTGGTCTTCCACAGGTCCAAATGTGTACTGAAGAGTGGGTCTGAGGGTCCCTTTTGAAAACCTGGTACCTACTTTGAAGTAGGAGAAGTTACTAGAGGATTCCCTTTGAAGTCATTTAAATTTCCTAACTCCCCTGCCCTTGCACCATGCTGGCTGCAAGGGCAACGCAGTGGTAGCAAAAACTTTGAGTACAGCTTATTCAGTTGCAAGTGGGTCTGTGCCCAGCTTCACCCCCATTCTGCCAGCAGATGACCCATTCAGGCACACCTAATACCTGTGTGACTGTCTGGGAGGAATTGACAAAGTCCAGCTGACAACTACACCCAGTCATGTGCTCTAGGACAGGCTGGAGGCACCAAATAGCAAAGAGCAGGAAAATACCAACTTTCTAAAAGTGGCATTTTTAAAATTATGATTTAAAATCTGACTTTACCATTAAAGAGGATTTTTAATTATAAGTTCATAGATACCAAGTACAAAATGCTTATCCTTTCCCAATCAAAAGTTTGCACTTATTAAATGTAATAAGGCAACCAAATGTTGTCCTATGGGACAGGTAGGCTTCACAGTAGTGAAAAATGAATTTAGGAGTTTTTCACTACCAGGACATGTAAAATGCAAAAGTACATGTCCAACCTTTCAATTATATGCACCCTACCTAAAGCATACCTAGAGCCTACCATAGGGGTGACTTATATGCGATAAAAGGCAAGTTTAAGGGTTGGCAAGGGGGGTTATATTGCCAAGTCGAATTGGCAGTTTAAAACTGAATTCAGACTGCACTGGCAGACCAGGACATGCTTTAAGGGGCTACTTTAGTGGGTGGCATAATAAGTGCTGCAGGCCTACTAGTAGCATATAATTTACAGATCCTGGGTATATGGTATACCAATCTACAAGGTACTTTAAAAGAAATAATATTCTTTATTGATTTTCATAGGATTTTCATAGGATTATAACACTGCATCATGGCTCAGATCACCACCCAGCGATACTTCGCAGCACTCCTTAGCTTGCTAGACCCCGGATGCCATTCTTCCAACTGCTGCAGTGCATCACACCACAGAAGGAGCTTTCACCTGCACCCACTGCTAGTTCTCCAGCAGCCATCCACCCACACCCCGCGCAGATACCAACAACGCCCTCAACATCACCTCCCAACACACACACCAAAGCACTAACATCAATGGGATGCCAGTTCTCTGGTGTCCTGATGTGATATGAAATTTGCATACGCAGTTGTTGATATTTACATAAAATCTACTATGAGGCGTATAATGCATGCTTGAGGGAAATATTTTAAAAATATTCTTCAAGCGTATAAGCCTTTAGCTCCTCTCGACTTTTGCATGCCCCATGCTTGAATCTTGCTGGAGTTTGTAGAGGTTGTTGAGGTATCCTGGGTCACATTTTAGGAACTCACTTCTTCTCAGTCCACATCTGAGCAATAATCTGGTCTCTTTCATAAAGCTTTAAAATTCATTCATTTTATTAGGTCTTCTAGGCAGTCTTTCAACGCCAAGGTGATCATTTATGCTCTGAAAATAATAAAATTAAATTAATTTTCAGAAAATATCACCACATCTTACACTAACATAACAAGAAAAGATGTAAATGACTTTTAAAATTGCAAATACAATCCATATTACTTACATTTTAGAATTGGGAAAAGAGAAAATAATAGCCCAAAAACTGAACGGTTTGAAAATAGATGCTCATTGTGAGCTTTTGTGATTTACGGGTCCAAATATTACATAGAGCTGGAAATGGGAGAGGTAACTTACAATGCTGAAGTAAAATCAAATCTTGACAATACCAACAATAGGGACAAAGTTTTAATGAAGCTGTTGTGTAGAATGTTGGGGTCTTAAAAAAGGAGACAAACATATGATATATAATGTACTGGGGATGCCTTCCTGACGTGAAATATTTATAACATGATACTGTCAAAGGCAGGGGAAAAGCTGCAGTGTACGACTGTAACTGATAAAAAGTATATGCATGTGATTATGTATTAAATATGTATATCCCTTAAAATACCACTTATTGTAATTGTAATTATATTTATATAGCGCTTACTACCCTTGACGAGGCGTCGAAGTACTTTTTTGGCGAGTAGCATGCTACTCCGGAACCCAAAAGGATTAGTGGTGAATTAGTATAATGAAATATGAAATTAATTTTAGTAGTGGATATGTTAGTCTGTTATTTGGATTGAGAAGGATAGTGGAGGGATAGAAGAGCAAAAGGCTTGCATTTATATAGCGCTTGCTACCCCTGATGAGGTGTTGAAGCGCTTTTTGGCGGATAGAACGCTACTCCGGAACCCAAACAGGATTAGTGGTGAATTAGTCTAGGGAAATATGAAATTAATTTGAGAGGTGGACATGTTAGTCTGTTATTTGGATTGAAAGGATAGTTGAGGGAAGGAAGAGGGAAGGGTTTGGATTTATATAGCGCTTGCTACCCATGATGAGGTGTTGAAGCCCTTTTCGGCAAATAGCACGCTACTCCGGAACCCAAACAGGATTAGTGGGGAATTAGTATAGGGAAATATGACATTAATTTGAGCGGTGGACATGTCAGTCTGTTATTTGGATTCTAAAAGGATAATGGAGGGATAGAAGAAGGAAGGGTTTGCATTTATATAGCCATTGCTACCCCCTGATGAGGTTTTGAAGAGATTTTTGGCAGGTAGCATGCTACTCCGGAACCCAAACAGGATTAGTGGGGAATTAGTATAAAGAAACATGAAATTAATTTGAGCGGTGGACATGTTAGTCTGTTATTTGGATTGAAAGGGAATAGTGGGGGATAGAGAGGGAAAGGTCTAGTAAGTTTTTTTGGGGGGGAGTTCATAGCAGTAGGAGGGGGTTTGGGATGAATAAAGGGGAGGTGGAGGGGGAAGAGTCAGAGGGAAGGGTTTAGAAAGGCTTTTTTAGGGCATCTGAATAGTAGAAGAGGTATGAGATGATGCACAGAGGGGGAGAGGAGGGAAGAGTCTAGAAAGGGTTATTTTGGGGATCATAGTAGTGGTATGGGGTTTGGGATGAATGAGAGTGTGGAGATAGAGGATTTATTGAGAGATGTATATTCTGAGAAATAGGGTAGTGCATTGGAAAGAGTAGAAGAATGAGGTTTGAGATGAGTCAGAGAGTTGAGGTAGAGGTTATATTGAGAGCGGTATAGGGTGAAAAAATAGGGTAGTACATTGGAGAGAGCAGTAGAATGAGGCTTGAGATGAGTCAGAGTGGAGGTAGGGGATATATTACAGAACTACCTTCAGAAACGATTGCGGAAGTTGGAGGACAGTGAGGGAAAACAAGGCACAGGCAGCCATTTTAGAGAGCACACAATAACAGAAAACAGAGCTGGAGGAAGGAGTATGGGGGACACAAACCTTGCCCGTCAGTATAACTACAACCCAACACAGGGTACACTCGAGCTCTGTACCCCCGCGCCAGGACTCACGCATGTTAACCGATTTGCTACACTTTGAAAAGTGCAAGCACTAAGGCCACCCCAGCAAACACTCCTGGGGGCTGCGTGGCCCCCACAGCCTCCAGCTCCAGGTGAACCTCCATATTGCAGGGTAGGGGCTCCGTCAGGACCCTCGGGTGGGTAGTCTGGATATGCGCAGGCGGGTGCGGTCAGCAACTGGTTCAGAGTCAGGGTGGCAGTGGGGGAACCCCCTAGAAAGCGCTGGGGGCCTCCAGGGTAGGGTTTGGCATGAGGGTAGGGCGGGGAGGTCTGGTTGTATGATTCGGGGGGTTTGCGGTAGGGCGCGCCATAACCATTGGGCTGGTAGACCATTGGCTCCAGGGGGGCTGGTGGGTCTGTTGCTTTCGGGGGCGGCCAGCTCTCCTCTGCCAAGGAAAGTATTTGTGGGATGTTGTTCTTTACATATTTTGACATCCTTTTACAGGGCTGTATCTCAATGTATTTAGATGTTTCGAAATTTTCAAAAATTGAGTATATTAAGCATTGTTGTAGACTACCCTAGCCCTATCTTGAAATAAATGTGGTATAAGTCAATTAGATATATACTGCCCTCCAAACTTACATACGTCATGCAAAGTGGATTCTATTGTGCTGTCTTTCCTTCTTGGGACTATGATTACATATTACTGAAACTTTTCTAAAGCTATATTTATATATAGAAGTGGATAATTGATCTTCCAACTTTTTAATATTATTTAATAGTTTAGTAAACTTTATCTAAATTCCTTTTTTATGGAAACATAGTTAGTAATATAACCTCGAGCAGCTGCATTAAACATATCCTGAACCAATTGAATCGAAATATTGGGATCATTGTGAACATCAAAAAAGTCAGTTGCAAAAGCATGAAATAAGGAAGAAAAATAGGATAATTCAACAATGAATCATTAAACCTCCATCTATTGGAACATGTGTGTTCAAAGTATCAAATCCAAATCTGTGATCCTAAGGGCATGATCTGAAATCAAATTGGATCCAATTTCAGCATTAATAATTTTCTGGACTTATGACTTACTTAAAAAATATGGTCCAATTTGGAATAGGACCATGTGCAGGGTGGAAGAAAGAGTATTTCATCAAGGTATGATTACCACAGCTCCAAGAATCTACTTGGGTCTTTGAGAAATAGCAGACCAAAAATAATTTATGCATCTTATTGGGAATAAAGTTAAGTGTGGGATGCCAAACCAGCATCCGAACTTTTATTGCAAACACTATCCAGAACAAATATCGCCTATCATATTTAAGAGATTTTTGTAACATTAGAAGAATCATAATCAATTAGTAGGGACATAAATGTTAAAACTGTGACAGGGATTTTATTAATGTTTAGATCCACAAAAACTACCTCCCTTCATCATCTCATTCTTGGGAAATAACATTAGCATCTAAGTTTTTATTGCATAAAATAATTGTGCCATTCTTCTCGTTGATAACTAGAGCTGCATAAACAGTACCCACCCAACTCTTTCTAAGCTTAGCGCTTTTAGTTCGGGAAGGTGTGTCTCTTGTTATAAAGCAACATCTGGCTTAAGCTTAGTAAAGTGAGAGAAAACTATCTGTCTTTAGATTGGGTTATTTACATCCTCTACTTTCCACATAAAAACTCTGAACTAAAAAGAGTTAAGAATATATAGACACGATAAGGTGTACGCTAATTAAAACCACAATCATTTATAAATACTTTAAGGAGTTTAGGATCATCGTATGTAGCTGTTTTATCCTCATACATGACCTGGAAATGACAAGCATGACTTTGTCCACAACAAGCGTTCATGGCTCTGATTGCTGGTCAAAGATCAGGAAACTACTTTTGCTTATCAGCTGTGACTTTGGCTACATCCTGCAAGATTGTGCTTGCTGACCATGCCATTTGTCTCTTCGCCTTTGCTGCATTAAGAAGTTTGATTAAATCTGTGAACTCAAGGCACAAAATAATGACACGTCCAGGTTGAGGTAAACAAAAGAGAGATCTATTTCTCTGACTTAGCCTATGAGTTTTATGAATATTCAAGATGGTGTATTGTGGCATATTTAAATGTTTGGGAACAAAGGACGCAAAAAATTAGATTGAGTCCTTACTTTCTGCATGCTCAGGAAGGCCACACATTTGCAGGTTATTACACCTGTTCCTATTTTCTAGGTATTCAGACCGCTGTTTTAAAAATACTATTTCCTTCTACATAGAATCAATTCTAGTAGCCACATCCTGAACGTCACTGACTCTTTGCTCCACTTCGGAAACCCTTCTTTCCATGAGAGACCATTTGTCATCCAAAGTTTGTAATTTTTTTTAGTTTCTTCTACAAGCGGACAAAGCGCTCTGGTTTCATCCAAGAGCACTAATCGAAGGAACAGATTTACCCAGGAATGGAGGGTCTTGTTAGGGTCTTTTGTTAGTGAATCCAGAGCTCTGGGATTTTATCAGTGTCACAAGCTTGGGTATTGCACAGTGCATAATATCCTGCTTGGCATTAGGAATATCCTCCAGTGAGGATAAATTACTTTCACCAACCACCAGGTCAGAAGTAATGTGAGAAGGCAAAGAAGGTTTGATCGATAACAGCTTACGATGAAGAATATTCAGAAAGCAGACAAAATATGAATAAGAAAGGAAAGTGAGCAGAATGAACAATAAAGGGCTGGACAACCACCCAGAGAATAAGTGTAATTGTCTGTTAGACAGTGAATATAGCAGGCATTATCAGTACGAAGTGCAATATCCAAATGACTATAAGAATTAATGCAGACGAGCATTGGTCAGTGAAGCGAGAAACATACTGTGTTAGCAGATTTGCATCTTAACAAAATGTCATGACTCCAACGCATAAAAATGACTCAAAATCCATGAAGGTGATTTCTGGAAGCCATTCATAAGTTGAATTGAACTTGCTGCATAATTTCATAGAAGGTGCGAAAACTCCATGGAAAAGCACTGAGATGCCTCACAAAATATCCTAGTAACTGATGTAATTGAAGTAAATAGTATCTCCATTTATCAGTAATTGGTAGGGCTGAATTCAGTCATCCAAGGAGTTAGGACATGATAAAATGCCCAAAATGGACCCCACAACTGGAGGATGAGCAAAGACGAAGCACAAACCATAAGTACTCTGAGAAAAGACTCTTTGCAAGAGTCACAAATGTGCTCCGTCCCAATCCAGTGGTGTTCCTCGAAGAAATAGCATTAGGTAGTGTAACAGGATTGAATTGTTCTCATTTTGATGTGGCGCCCCGATGTTAGGTGGCCATCTTCAGCAGCTTCAAAGCCTCACCCCCAATGACTACAATTCTAAGTGTTGAACAAGTTCTTTCTTACATCCTTCGTTTTTGCACCTTCAAACGTGTTTCCACTAGATGACAACAGTTGCTTTATACTCCACAAGGCTATAAAGTCAACCCATACTTGCTGAAAGATTTGTGACTCATCTTCCATTTGGAATAATGCGCTCAGTAGGGGGTAGTAAATATAGCCTCTTTGCAATCTCAAGCAATCACTCTGGGATTTTTGCACAGCCTGCAAACATGTGAACTAGATTTGAGTATTTATACTTCAGTAGCCTCCAATCTCTGAAAGGCCTAACTAAACCACTTTGCTCTGTGCAGTTATTTGATTATTTGTTTGGCACAGGTGGCCCATTCACAGAAATGGCAGACGAGATAATGCTGGCCTGAATACAGAAGGAAAATCTATATCTAGATGGTAAAATCCTCGTTGCAGATCAAAATATGTCCAGAAATAATGGCATGTACTGCCCAAACTATAATCACTTCTGAGCAGGTCTTACAAAGCATGCCCTTCAAATTAAGCTGCTTCATTGTGAAAGCACAGGTTAAATATAGGTGTTAAGGGGGGGCGTGTCTAACCGCCTAAGATGGCGGACATGGATTAGAGTGGCTCCGGACCCGGGTGAATAATCCTGCAACATCGCCGGGCAGGGTGCTGCTTCGAGCATCTACTTGCAGCACTACTGCCGCTGTACACCTGGGAAGAAAGCTTGACCGATTTCCCCGCCTGAAGAGTCAATGCTGGGGTGAAATCACCCATGACTGGATCTGCGGGCCCTAGCTGCAGTGGAACTACTAGTGCTGATGGAACGTGCTCCCTGATTGCCCCCGGGGACAGCGCTTACCTGCGATCTGCAACGGAACTTGTGGATGACCCCACCTGGCTGCTGATGCTTGGCTGAGCCCGGTGCGGCGGTGTGGCGGAGTGCGGACGTGATCGCGCTCCGTGGTGGGCACTCTGTGGCCTACGTGAACAATAGAAGTTGACCCCCGGTGAGTGCGTGCGACTCGCGCCAACTGCTGGCCCTTGGGTGTGACCGCCCTCTTCACTGAAGGAGCGCAAAGCGCAGAAGGGCCGGGTGTCCTGACCCCCGATGGACTCGATCTCTGACTGGCCCTGCGAAATAGAGATGTAAGACACTGCCCCTACGGGCCAAACCAAACCGGCGTGTGGTGTTGGTGGCCCTCCAGCAGCGTGAGGCGGTGTGTGTGCGACTGGCGCTGCGCATCGGCTGGGCCCAGCCTACCCGACACGCTTTACTTGCGGGTGGGGGGCGCCTGGAGCGGAGGCTGCTACTCACCGCTTGTTGAGAGGAGCGCTGAAATCGGCCCACACCAGGCAGCAGCGGCTGCGCCACAGTGTCCTACGGTGCCCTGTCTCTGGATTGCCCGCGCTTGGGCACACCGCTCGAGTGGGACGACGTAATCCGGACTCTGCACGAGGAGTGATGGCTGCCGGAGCGACGTGATACCCCGGGCGCGGGAACACGGCAAAACGCCCGGAGAGTGTCCTTGCCCTGGGGCTCCTGCCGAATTGTGAGCGCAGACGAGGCCATCCTCCGGTGGAACTTGAGGGTAGGACCGCGAACCGTGGCAGCACCTTGCGGCCTCCCTTCTCCCCCCTGCTGCAAGACCTCTGCTGTGGCTCCGTGACAGGCCTTCATTGTGCGACACAAGTTGGAGTTTTCCCCTGGGAGGGAGAGCGTGGAGAGGTCAATACTCGTGGATCCCCCTCTGGCGCCTTCCGCGCACAGACCGGCCGGCCTACAGACTCCCTCCCCCCCCCTCCCGAGTTCTGCTGTCTAGCCCGACTGGGAAGAGAGGGAAGCTGCGCGAGTTAAGCATACATCCCTGCTAAGCCCCCTGGGCCCCGACTGAGTCCTGCAATGAGGGCTACCAACAGAAGTCCACCGGGACTATATATATATATATAAGCTTGTCCGCAACCCGCCCCACCTCAGGCTATACGGCATAATTGCAGCTAGCTATACATTACACGAAGCTGGCAACACCAGCCTCTAACTTTCTCTGTCAGGCTGCGTGTAGGTACTCTGGAGAGCACGACTGACCCACCTACAACACAACAGCGGCACTTATTTGTCGTCCCACACTCCGGTAATTACCTATCATGAAGCAGGAGTACAGGCACGTGCAATGGGGCGGGTTAAAGTGAAAACTCTGGACACAACCCTTACTACCAGCCACTCTGCGGAAGACCCAGAGAACAACGCCAGGCCGCCATCGCCAGGCTTCATTCCCCCCACCTCCTCGGTGACACCTCCAGATAAGCTGGACCTGATCCTGCAGGAAGTCAGAGACTCCCGAAGGACAATCGAACAGCATATTGGTTCACTCACAACTGGCTTCACGCTACTTCGTGCTGACCACGCGAAACTTGCTGACACAGTGCACTCGCACGAGAAAACTCTGTGCGATATTGAACCTCAAGTCAAAGAACACGCGACGCACATACAACAACTGCAGCAACAAGTAAATGGCTTGCAGGACAGAATTGAGGACGCGGAGGGTAGGAACCGCCGAAACAATGTGCAGGTCATTGGGCTCCCGGAGCGCAGCGAGGGCCCCAAGGCTGCTGACTTCATGGAACGCTGGTTTCGGGAACATGTAGCCCCGGAGAGCCTCTCGCCCTTTTTCTGCGTGGTGAGAGCCCACCGGATACCTACTGGAACACCAAAAGCTGGAATGCCACCGCGACCCTTAATAGTAAAAATACTGAATTATGGAGATCGGGACGTGTTGCTACAAAAAGCGCGGGAACGAGATCAGATTCACTTTGAAAATCATCTGATATCTCTTTACCCCGATTACACAGTGATGGTACAGCGCCAGAGGTCCTCCTTTCAAGCAGTGAAGAAAAAATTGCGTGCCTTACACCTCAAATATGCATTGCTCTTCCCGACCCGTTTAAAAATAATTCTCGAGCAAAAAACGTATTTTTTCGACAGCCCGGAAGATGCAGAGGAATGTTATGTTATGTTATGTTAAAAGTGCTTATAAAGCGCACGTACACCAGGCGGTTTCATGGCGCTGAGAGCAAAAGAGAAAGCGGCATTTACAACACAGTTGGCTTACTGATATGACTGAGAAAATAAAAAAGTCTTTAGCAATTTCCTGAACTGAACATAGGGGGTTGCCAACCTCACTTCCACAGGGAGCGAGTTCCAAAATTGCGGAGCCAAGACCGCAAATCTGAGCCCCCATATTTTTTGCGTTTAAATGAGGGGTTAATCAACAGATTTCAATTGGAGGAGCATAGATTCCGAGAAGGAATATAATGCTGGATCCTCGAGGAAATAAAATCTGCGCCATACCCGGCTAAGGCTTTAAAAATGGTACATCCCAGCTTGAAGGCACAGCGTTTAGCCACCGGAAGCTAGTGTAGACTCTTCATCAGAGGTTTGACATGATGTCGTATAGGCTGGCGGGCGATCAGCCTTGCCGAATGATTTTGCACCAACTGTAAACGATACAGTTGGTATGCCGGCATATAATGAGTTAGCATAGTCAATGCGTGAAATTACTAATGCTAAGACGACCAGAGTCAAGGCCTCAGTGGTCAAGAATCTACTGATCTTACGGATTCTTCGTAGATGGAAAAAACAAGCGGAGACCACTGAGCTGATCTGGGCCTTCATGGATAAGTCACTACTAATCAGGACCCCTAAGCTCTTAACAGAGCTTCCTGGGAGTGGAGGGCTGCCCAGCGTGGAAGGCCAAAAGTTAGAATTCCACGGATTAGCAATTCCACCTGTGAGAATAAGCTCAGTTTTATCAGGGTTTAATTTCAAGTGATAATCATTCATCCAATCACTGATAAAACTCATGGTAGATTGAAAATTAAACACTGAGGAAGCGGAAGAATTGATGTCAAACACTAACTGTAGTTCGTCAGCATAGTTGAAAGTTTCGACCATCATTCCACGTAAGGACCGAATCAAAGGTAAGAGGTACAAGTTAAACAGAAGGGGCGAAAGGGAAGACCCTTGGGGAACCCCACAAGTTAATTTCTTTTTGTGAGAAGAGAAACTAGCGAGGCGGACTGCTTGGAATCGGTCGCTGATGCAGGAAAAGATCCACTTTAGCGCCAGGCCCTGGATCCCGGCGTTGCTAACACGGTCGATCAGGAGACCATGATCGGCCATGTCAAACGCAGAATGGATTGAAGTGATGGACCCTGTCTCGAGCTCAGGTGCTTCGTCCCACAAAATACCCAATAGTCCCACACGAACCCAAGATCGCGGATCACGTCGCAACACCAAGGGACTACATAAACCACCCACCACCGGCCCTACACATGAGCAAGCTTTGATCAGCAAGAAGGAGGCACTAAAAGTAGCAAACTCCTTCAGGAATGACAACCCTAAGATCTCAACCGACTCATCTGAAGACAGCACCCTACAGTCGGACTCTGACCACAGCATCACCCTGTTTCCATCAGTGATGCCTCAGACAGCGGATGATTTGCTGGGGTGAATAGAATGGCTTCGACTACAGACTTGACCACCAGGCCGCGGGGGCAGAGGGCGCTCTGCTGAACGACCATCATGGCTGAATGTATCCTTTTCTTTTATGCACTAAACTCATGATGGTAACTGTAAACGCAGGGGCCATAAAAGGTCCGCTGACTCATATGTGAATTTCTGGTGCAGAGTATTACTAATACATAACGTGCCCGTTGTCCAAAGTGTATGTAATAATATCGAATTATATCTCTTATATGTGTATATGGCACGACGCTGCATTCTTCCCTTTATAGTATGTAGCACCAAAGGGGATTAGCTATAATAGAGAAATGAGATATCCCCCGGGTTCCGTTGAGCTTCTAAAGTTATTGATTGTATGTAAACGGCTTGACAGACGGTGGCGACCACCCCCACAAAGCGTATGCACTGTATTGCATTACTTGTATGTTTTTAGTTCTCTGTTTGGCCCAGCACAGTTCAATGGCTGAGTCGTGTATTACAAGTTCGAAGGGTATATGGGATTTCTGGCCCACGACAGGAAACCGGCTCCAAGTTAGGGGGAGCACTGCTTACATTACTGACATATGCACTACACCTCCACTACATTAGGCTCCTATACTTTAATCTCCTGGAACGTGTGGGGGCTTGGATCTGTACACAAAAGGCATAGGGTTCATTTATTTATTTATTAAGGAGTTTTATATAGCGCTAGCCTGACCCGAGGGTATCGGAGCGCTTCACAACAGTTTTTTTTAGCAAGATTCATACAATAAAGCAGCCTTCTACATATAAAATCACTTCACAGCAGTTTTTGAGCAAGATTCATACAATAAAGCTGTATTCTCCATATAGGTTCGGAAAGTACACGTGTGCTGAGCAGCATTGAGGTAGTACGTGAGTCCTGAGATAACCTCAAAGAGTGCACGTTGTCTGGGGGTGGATACAGTAAAGCAGTATTCTACATATAGGTTCGGAGGTCCAAGTGTGCTGAGCAGCATTGAGGTAGTCCGTGAGTCCAGGGTTAACCTCATAGAGAGCACGTTGTCTTGGGGTTGAACCACTTAGGTTGGGGGAGCGGATAGGGGTCAAATAGCAGGGAGTAGGTAAGTCTTAGAGCTACAGTGTCTGGGAGAGACGACGAGCAGGGATTTGCGTTTAGATGGCGGTTATCCATTCTGGGGAGAGCGGTTGAGGAAAAGGACTTTTAGGTGTTTTTGAATTCTGTGAAGAATGAGATAGTCCTGATACCGACTGGGATAGCGTTCCAGATTTTGGGTGCGTTTCCGGCGAAGGACCGTGCGGCAGTTTTTGTTTGCGTGTTTTCATAGGGATGAGTAATAGGGTGTTGGAGCTCCTGAGGTTCCTTGTCTGACCAGCCCTCTTGAGCTTAGCAGCCAAATACTCTGGTTTACCTGTGTGCAGGGCTTTGTGTGTGAGGCAGGCAGTTCTGAAACTGGCACGCAACTCGACTGGGAGCCATTTTAGTTCTCTGAGTGCTGGTGAGATGTGGTCGTATTTCCTGATTCCAGTGACCATTCTAGCTGCTGTGTTTAGGGTAGTTTTGAGGGGAGCTAGATGAGATTTAGTTGTACCAGTGAGGGTGGCATTCCCATAGTCGAGTCTGGATAGCACCAGTGATTGGATGGCTTGTTTGAGGTCGTTGGTTGGGATGAATGGTTTTATTTTGTTAAGTAGCTTCAGGTTGACGAAGGCACTCTTTGCGGAGTTCTTGATGTGCTTGGCATGTCGAGTTTTGACTCTAGGGTGATTCCGAGTGATTTAACGGAGTGGGTCAGAGTGTGATTGCCGTTAAGAGCATCCAGAGCTTTTAGCCATTCTGAGATATGAGGGTTCTCTTCTTTGTTGGAGATGAGGAGGATTTCGGTTTTATCTTGGTTGAGTTTTAGGTGGTTAGCGACAGCCAATGTTGGATTTCTTTTAGAGTGACATTTAGTTTGTGAATGTCATCTATGGAGGAGGTTTCTAGATAGATCTGGGTGTCATCTGCATAGAGGTGGAAAGGGATGTTAGCATTTTTGAGTAGGGTGGTGAGGGGTTCCATGTATGTGTTGAACAGTTGAGGTGAGAGCACTGAACCTTGGGGGACGCCCCTCTTGACGGGGTGTAGGTCGGAGGTACAGTTTTTTATTTTTATCCTTTGTGAGCGGCTATGTAAGAAGGAGGAGAACCAGCGTAGGAACACCTCATCAGCACCTACCCTTTCTTGCAAAGCCTTGACGAGAAGTTGGTGATCAACCGTGTCAAAGGCTGCCGATAGGTCTAGGAGAATGAGGAGGCAACAGTGGTTGGAATCGAGGGATTTGTGGATGTCATCTGTGATGTTAAGGATCGCGGTCTCGGTGCTATAGCCTTTTCTGAAACCCGATTGATGGGGGTCAAGAAGGTTGATGCTATCCATGTGCTGAGTCAGTTGTTGGAGAACGCATTTTTCAAGGATTTTGGATAGGAGGGGAGATTTGAGACGGGTCTGAAGTTATTCAGTTCCTTGGAGTCAAGGCCAGGTTTTTTAGTAGTGGCGTGACTTGGCCGACTTTGAGGCATTCAGGTATGCTGCCGGTTCTCAGGGAGCTGTTTATGATCTTGCACCAGAATGGTGCTATGGAGAAGTTTCAGTCTTTTGGTCAGCTGGGTGGGTATCGGGTCAAGGACGTGAGAGGCTGGTTTGGAGGTGGAGATCAGTTTGAGGATCTTGGTTTCCGGGATGGGGTTGAAGGATTTCCAGGATTTTTTGGGGTGCTTGGGCGTGTTATCTACTGTCACTGGGGGCAGGCTTTTGCAGACAGGGTTGACGTTGATGTCCAGTGAGAGCTCAATCTTGGTGATTTTTTCTTCGAAGAAGTTGGCAAAGTTTTCACACAAGTCCTTGGAGGCCTGTAGAGAGGATTCCAGGGGCTTGGAGGTTTGTTGCCTGATGATTTTGAACAGTTCTTTCGGTCTGTTTTTTGCGTTGTCCAGGGCGGCGCAGAAGAAGGTGGATTTTTCGCTGCTGATGTGTTTTTGTATTTCCTTCGGGCTGCTTTGAGTTGTTCGAGTAGGCTTGGGGAGGGGTTGCTCCTCCATAGTCTTTCTGTAGCTCTTAACTGTCTTCTTTCATTGTTAATGTCCGTGTTGAACCAAGATCTGGATGGGATGTTCCTGGGTTTTTTAGTTTCAAGGGGGCTACTTGATCTAGAATGGATGTCATGTTTGTGTTGTAGTGGGCGGTGAGTTCAGTAGTGGATAGATCATCCGTGGAGGCCGTGAGGAGAGAGTTAACCCTTCCCTCTAGGTCAGTCATGTTAATCTGAGTGAAGTTTCTAGTCCATTTTGGAGGATCTTGGGTGGGGGGTTTAAGTGTGATCGGCTGCGTGAGGCGGAAAAGGATTAAGTGGTGGTCAGACCAGTCCACGGGTAGGGTGCGGTCTATCGTGACAGTGTCGTGCTGGGCGATGATGGCGTCTAGGATTGCTCCTTTGTTGTGGGTTTCCTCTAAGCAGTGTTGGGTAAGGATGTTGCTGTGAAGCAGCTCCTTCAGGTTCTGGATTTGCAAGTTGTTTTCTTCATTCCAGTGTAGATTGAGGTCGCCCAGAATAAGGTTGTTCGTTTCTCGGAGAGAGCAGCTGGCAATCAGGTCAGACAGGTGTTCAGTGAATGTGGGGGTGTTGCCTGGGGGGTGGTAAATAAGGTGGCAGATAAGTGTTTTGTTGTTGCTAGTGTTGATGTTGGCGGTTAGGCACTCAAAGGTGTTGTAGTTGAAGGAGTCTAATTCCGTCACGGAAATATTGTTTTTGTGGATGATTGCTATTCCTCCACCTCTTTGATCTTTTCTATCTTTGTTGATGATAACAAAGCCAGGGGGGACAAGAGTATCCATGAGTGGAAATGAGGAGTCATTTAGCCATGTCTCGGTGATGAATGCTATGTCTATGTCGTGGGTGAGGATGGATTCCGCTAGCTCTGTGGCATGCTTAATGGCTGATCTGCAGTTTATGAGCATGCAGTTTGTGGGGGACGTCTCTGTTGTGGGTTTTTTCGTTTGGGGGGGCCGTGGGGATGATAGTGCGTGTGGCCGGGGGACTAGGGGATTTCGGAGGGGCCTGTTCTCTTCCCAGTCCGGTGATCACCTGTATTTTGGATAGGGGGGTGGAAGTAATAGGATTGTCGTACGAGGAAGTGAGAGCTGCCGCTTCACTCGCAGATGTTTCATCTCTAGATATTTTTGGTCTCTGTGTCTGATTAGAGAGGGGGGTAGAGATCCCTTTCGGGTGGGGAGTGTTGGAGAACCTCTGTTGAGAGAGAGAAGGGAAGGAAGGGAAATGGTGAGGCTTTAGTGGTGCGGCGAGGTTGGAAAGGATTTCACTAAGACCCTGGATTATGGTTGTTATCTGGTTTTCAAGCAGGGTGAGCCGCTGCCCAGTCTCTATGTCGGTGTGGGTGTTTTGGGCGGGTAAGTTAAACCTGGGGGGGGAGCCTAACGTTGAGTTCCTCATCATAGGGAAGGGGGGCCGGGGTCGGGTGTGGGTGGTTGCCAGAGGGGGTAGAGGGGTCTTGTTCTCTCTGATAGTGTTGGGGGTGGTGTTATGCAGCGGGGCCGAGGGGGTAGAGGGGTCTTGTTCTCTCTGGTAGTGTTGGGGGTGGTGTTATGCAGCGGGGCCGAGGGTGCGGGGAGGTGGGGGCCGTGTTGGGGCGTTGGTGTTAAATTGCATGTGGGTTTGGTGAGGGGGTAGGTAGTCACATGCTGTGTGTTGAAGTCGGTCGAAGTCGAAGTGGGTTGGGAGGGGTGGAGGGCGGGGGCGGGTGAGGGTGGTTGCCGGAGGGGGTAGGGGGTCTTGTGCTTTCTGGTAGTCTTGGGGGTGGTGTCTCGCGGCGGGAGGTGGGTGTTATTCCTAGGGTGCACCGGAATAATGGGTGAGTTCAGTTGGAGGGTCGGGTTCTTCAGGGAGAGGAGGATGGGCGGGCAGGGGAGGAGAGCGTGGGAGGGGAAGTCCGGAGGGATGGGAAGAGGGTGTCAAAGGATTCTAGATTGACGTTGTTGGCTTGTATTAGGACTGTGCCATTGGAGTAGCTGGTCGCAGTGGTGTTCCCATTTTGCCTAGTGCGGTTAGGGGCTGAGAAAGTCAGTTTGCAGCTATGGGAGGTGTTAGTCATTTTGGAGATATTGAGTTGCGATCTGAGGATGGAGTTCCATATTTCGGGTCTTTCCGTGTGGAAGATGAGATCCGTTTTTACTTGTCCTTTGGAGGCGCAGTGATAGAGGTCTGCAAATAGTGATTCAGGGTGTTGTCTGATCAGTTTTTGTTTAAAGTTTTTTTTAGCTTTGGGTGAGAGGTTAGGGGGGAAACAGATCGAGAAGGAGTTCGGGCCGTGCAGTTTTAGGTGGTTCGCAGAGGGGTGGTTAGAGTAGGCCGACGTGGCGGATGGCATAATGACTATGCGGAACGGGGGGCACGCGCTCTATATGGAAGGGTGGGCTAGTGTTTCCAGAGCCGTCCTTTGAGGGTAAAGTGCGAGTGGTAGAGAGATTTGTGCTATTGCTCTAGGGCTGGTCGTGGACTCTCGGGAACATAAAACTGAGGGTGATTCTTAGGAGGCCATTGAATGGCGAGGTAACAAGAGTCAGTGGGTTATATTTAAAAGATTTGGAGGCATTTTTGGAGAGATTAGGGGGTACGAGGTTGAATATGAATTCCTATCTTCAGGTTTCAGATGGGGCCCTGTCATGGTTCTGATTGATCTAGCTTCCCAGACCACCATTCAGAGTCAAAGTTAGTGACTGTGCCTAATTACAGCTTAATCTTACTTGTTATATCCCGTGGGCTCATCATCAGGACCTGTGTCCACTTTCCTGATGGAATGCCGTAGGGAAATGCCACGGAATTGTAGTGATCAGGGGCACTGAGCCCAGTGTCAGTTACAAACGACGGTTGCAACACGCTATAGATGAGTTCCCTGACCCGGGTGTGGCGGCCATGCTGAGATCAGGCACGCAGAATGTAAGAGTCACTCTTGTCTCGGTGCGGCGGCCGTGTTGAGGTCAGGCATGCAGAGTGTGTATGAGTCACTCTTCCTGTGCCCCCAGATGCCTCGATCAGACCCTAGCGAGTCTCGTTAAGCCTCTAAGCTTCCCTTTGGTGTCGCTGCAGCCACCCATAGCCTCGCCGTTACCTGCTCTAACGCGGCTTGTTTGAGGTTCGAACTGCCGCCATGTTGGGATCAGGCACCGGCACCCCCGTGTGTCCTGCAGCTTCTACCGCCCCGGTGGGGATCTTCACCGCTTCCTGTGTAGCTGCCGCCGGTCGTTCGGTAATTTATTTATTTATTTTTATTTTGGCCCTGCGTATGGTCGTATGGTCGTCGCGATGCCAGTCAGCCCAGTTGTCTGGGACCTCATGGGGTAGGCTTAGAGACGAGGCAGGGTTTCGTTGTAGTCAAGCATCAGCAGCCATCTTAAGATCAGGCACTGTGGAGGCCTCACTGCCGGCTAATCAGTCGCCTTCTGGCCCCTCACCTCACATCAAAAATGACCAGGACCTTAGGAGAGGTCTTCCCTTGCTGACCACCTTCCCACGTCGCTGATAACTTGCAGGGGCCACTCCACGGGAACAATCACTGGTCGGGCGCCATCTTAAGGTCAGGCATGGCCTCCCGATCTCACTTTCCCCTAGGCCTCCCTCTCGCCGATAATTATATATAAAGAAAGGGAAGCGGACTAACCCCTTGGCCGGACATCGCCTCCGCCGTCATCCGCTGCTCCTCGGTCATCAAAGGCACTCCCGCCGGGCCCTCGCGAAGCTGCAGACGTGCTTCCAGCGCAGCGTGTACAAAGCCCTGCCCCGTTCCAACAACAGCAATCTCCCCCTCATGTCCTGTTGCGGGCTTCATGCGCAACTCCTTAGGCGAAAGGCGCAAATAGTCTTCATGCAAGAATCGCACCTCACTGACTCAGAAGCTGGGAAAGTCCGCAGGAAATGGAGAGGTCAAATATTCTCTACTAATTATTCGGCCTTTGCAAGAGGGGTGACCAACTGGGTCAGGCACGGAGTCCCATTTACTGAACTGGAACGTCGCACTGACGACCAGGGTAGATACATATTGCTGCGAGGAACACTTGACGGCCAGCCAGTGGTCTTAGGTTGCATTTACGCCCCAAATTATGTCCAGGACAGATTTTTTAACAAACTATTTATGGTGTTGACTGGATGGGACACGTACCCGTGGCTACTAGGAGGACACTGCAACTCCGTAATGGATATAGAGCTAGATAGGTCACACCCTCCCCTGAATGGAGCAGGTGCCTTAAAACAAGCTGAGGCCCTATGTGGATGGACGACTGGTTGGGCATTGAGGGACGTCTGGAGAATGCTGCACCCGACACACAGAGAATACTCCTTTTTCTCGCTAGTTCAGCAACTCCACACGAGGATTGACAGATTCCTCTGCTCCCTTAGTATCGCAACCCACATCACCCATGCTACATATCTCGCCAAGACTTTCTCCGACCATAACCCCCTGGAGATCAGTCTTACTTGGGGCAGAGTGCCTACCCCGGTCCCCACTTGGAAGCTTTAGCCCCAGTTGTTGGAGGACGCTCCCTTCCGAGCTACATTATCCACAGCCATCACGAATTACTTTTCAGAGAATTGGAACACTGCATCCTCAAACTTAATTGAATGGGATGCGCTCAAGGCTGTAATACGAGGCACTGCGATTGGCGCCACGGTGGGTGCCAGGCAGGAAATACATAAAAATCTCATCAGAATAGAAAATTCAATGACCGAATTAGAGCAGGCAGCAGCGAGCGATCCGGACAAACAGGCTCCGCTACGAGAAGCGCGTATTCAACATGCTGAAGTGCTAGAAACTCTCCGGGTAATAGACCACACAGCATATACACAATTGAAGCACACTGAGGCTGACAAATCTGGGACACTACTGGCTAGGATACTGAGAGACAACTCAACACCTCCTATTATTCACCATATTAATGTTCCAGGAGAGGGCACGGTCCACACACAGCGAGAGATAAATGATGCGTTTTGCAACTATTATAGCGCACTATACAGCGAACCCGCACACATTGACGACTCACTGGTCGATAACTTCCTAGAAGGTCTACCATACCCACAACTCACGACAGACGCCCAGAAAGGCCTCTCGGGCCCCATTACAAAAATGGAAATACGGGCGGCCATCAAGGGACTTTCCCGCAACAAAGCACCTGGTCTAGACGGCCTGCCAATAGAATTTTTTGACTCTTATTCGGAAGCCCTCATCCCTAAACTGGAAGAATTATACAATAAAGCTCTGGACATAGGACACCTCCCGCGCTCCACCATGCAGGCGTTGGTAATATCACTCCCAAAACCGGGGCGGGATGACACAGACTTATCGAGCTACCGCCCATTGTCGCTCTTAGCATCCGAGTATAAGATCCTAAGCAAGATCTTGGCTAACCGGCTCTTACCCCACTTACACAAATTGATACACAGGGATCAATGTGGTTTTCTCCCGGCGCGCAGCACGTCTCTAAACATCAGACGCCTACACCACATTATGGCTGCTGCCCCTGCGGAGTATGTCAATGCAGGCTGCATAGCGCTGGATCTACGCCAGACTTTTGATACCGTCACATGGGGATACATGTTCACAGCCCTGAGGAGGTTTGGGCTCCCCCCTGAATACCTCCGTTGGGTGCGCTTACTGTATGCAGGCCCCACTGCGAGAGCGCGCACTGGTAGCCACATATCTCGAGAATACACTGTACACAGAGGCACGAGGCAGGGCTGCCCCCTCTCCCCCATACTATTTGTCCTTGCTATAGAGCCGTTGGCGCTTGCGTTGAGACAGGCGGCTGACAGCCAGGGGATACCAATAGGGAATACAACCCACCTGATATCAATCTATGCGGACGACATTATTGTGTACCTACGGGACCTCACAAACCTGTTTGAGCCCCTTCCTACCATTTTCTCTAATTTTGAACGTGTCTCAGGTCTCGCTTTTAATGAAGGGAAGTCGAACGCCTTCTTCCTCCATGAGGGTCCACGCCCAGATGTACTTAGTTTTGGCAACTACTATATACCGGTGGCGCATAATACATTCAAATACCTAGGTATCCATATATATCGGGCACATGCGGATCAACTTGACGGCAATTTGATGAAGGCAATTAGCGCAGTGCGCTCGAGAGTGGCATTCTGGACGTCACTACCACTATCGGTGATGGGGCGGGTTGCTATTTCCAAAATGGTGGTACTTCCCCGCTTATTATAATACTTCGCAAATTTGCCAATACTAGTTCCGCCATCCACATTCCGCACCTTAGACACACTATTGTTAGATCTTCTTTGGGGGACCGGTCATCGAAGGGTGCGCCTTAAAAAATTACAGCTAGAACCACATAAGGGAGGGCTGGGGGTGCCTGCCTTTAGGGCTTACTACTATGCATGCCAACTACATTGGTTGTCCTACTGGACGGCGGGTAGAAACTTGCAAGAAATTGGCTATACAACTCGGGACATAGATCAAGGGTCGTTACACACGCTACTGTTGCCAAAAAACAAAGTTCCCCCACTTGCGCCACCACTACTCAAGACGGCACTCCAGTGCTGGAAAAAATCGCTACTCTATACACCAGGCGCTATTCCCTACGCTGGCAACATCACACTACTGGGGATACCAACCCCTGGTGGCAGACTCACTAAGGCAAGATTACAGGCCTGGTCGGACATTGGCGTGGACACAGTTGGTGCATTGGTTAGCGACAACACCCTTCTTGACCATGACACTTTGTGCGAGCCACAGGAGCGCCAGGGCACCTTTACTTAACACATGCCACGGTGTTACACTACATTAAAAAGAATTGGGCTCAGCAGCGGCAAGAGCCCCCACCACACAAACTAGTTCATACACTATACTATATGGGAGAGGGGCGACACCTCATTAAATGGTTGTACATTGGTATCCATGCACAGGCGTCTGTCCCGCTTACCGACTTGAGAATGAAATGGTCGGAAACTACGGATTGTGTACTATCCGACAAAGCGTGGGCTAGTATACTGGAGCATCCCAAGCGAGTATCCCGCAACGCCAAATTCAAATTTATACAGAGCATGGTCCTGCACAGATCTTATTTAACCCCGCGCCGACAACACCGCATGTTTCCAGACACCCAACACTGCTGTCCTTGTTGCAAATCTGAGGAGGCGGGTTTCGTCCACATGCTATGGGCCTGCCCCCAACTTAGTGACTATTGGGAGGGAGTGCGAAGTGCGGTTGGGGAGGTTACGCACTTACAGATTGAAGACAATATAACTGAATGCTTACTGGGGCTCCGCAAACGCACAAGCGCCCAAAAAGTTCAACTTCGTTTCCTAGATCTTGCCTTTATACTTGCTATACGCACTATTACCATACGGTGGAAATCTACGAGACCCCCTGCACTATCCACATGGTATGATGAGGTGGTGCGCTGGAGTAGCGCAGAGAGTGCGGCAATCAGACGAGAAGAGGCACGAGGGTTGTGCAAATACCCAATTTCAATGGAATGGGACACCATACTGGAGGGCTTTAAAGCGCTGGACCTCTTCCCGCGCCACACTACCCCAACCCCATAGTAGAGACCATTATGTGCTGCACTAGGAGATGCAATTGCCGCGCGTAAAGAAGATATATAAACCCGCACAACACTAAAGGAATTAGTGAGCGATAATTACATGAGCAGGTTCCAGGATAGATAAATTAGACCTAGTGGGTCAGAACGTGGGAGGGGGGAGGGCGGGCTAAAGGGGTATTGTTAGAAGTTATGTTGATAACCTACTCAACCATTATCTTCTTCTTACAAGTGCATCATGCGAAATGTTTTTGTGTTTATAATACAACCCTGGGGGTGCCTGCGTGCACGTACCAAATTGCTCCTACTAGCACGAGCTAGCAATACGAAAACAGAAAATACCAAATTGTAATGTTTTATAACACCTGACAAATTCTATTTGGTAATCAATAAAGTTTGTTTAAAAAAAATATATATATAGGTGTTAATGGCTCAGGTTAGGGTTTAGGAGTGATGTGTGCTGCATGGGCGCTATGCCTGTTCTTGAAATGTAAATATATCTGTGCATATCACCGGCGAGCGTGGAGATGTAATTCCCTGAACCGCATGGGAACTCAAATTCCTCATTTCAGAGGAGATCATTGATTTATGCAGGGCATAGGCACCACTTGTTCTGAAGCTGTGGGGTTGCTACACTTATGCGATGCCTGCCACAGAGCGTCGGTGAGCTACAAATCCCAAGATGCAGCAGAGCTCTTTTGAGATTTGCTGCAGTGGCTGCCATCTTGATTCTTTGGGTATTAGTTCCTCGAGTTGTATAGTGCTCATTGCTAGGCAATTGATCTTCTTGTTGCTGCTGGAGTCAGATGTCTTGGTGTCTTCGTACAATCTTGGTTTACTTTGCGTCTTCACATCAGTCCTCTATCTCACCTACACAGTGCAAATTGAGACTGACAGTAAGATTATGTGAGGTGAAGTATTCAGTGTCTGTATTTCTCTCTCTCTTGTCCCATTCCCTTTTACCCCCATACTTTGCTGACCGGCATACTAATTCTTTGCATGGTAACTAGTGGGTACAGGGAAGTTTGAATAATAACATTACTCCTCGTGGATCCAAATGACTAGGTTAGTGCAACTGTGACAATATTGTGCAGTTACCTTGTCTAAAAATTTAACATTTCTTCATAACAACCCCTTTTAGGTTTGGCTTTACACCACAGTTGTTGTTATACCTTATGTGATCAACAGAAAAAGACCTTTCAAAACTACTTCTGTGAGAGGGCTTAGATTCCTCCTACATGCTGGTTTTCTTGAGTTTGTAAAAGGACAAGGAGACCCAAATACAGTCGGTCAGGGACCTTTGGGTAATTGAACTCTTTCTAAAGACAATGGTCCCCAGACAAAAAATTTGTGTGAACAATGAATATAGACCCAATCAGTACTATATTATAGGAATCTGTCCAGCCGGGCAGATATTTAATATACAATCAAAAAACAATATTTGCAAACAATGAACACGAAACAGTTATAGTAGGACGCAAGCCTGCATCCAACTTGACAAAAAAGATGTACAGTATACAGTGAGGGGTTCAGGCAAAGGAAGTCGTTTGTTTCAAACACATTTCTTGTAGAACAAACATAATATATAGAAGACACCATTACACAAAAATTAGGGCATTTGCACAAAAGCGTATATGGTGTACAAAGTGTCGACGGCGTTTCGATCCCTTAAGAGAATGCCGGGATCATCCTCAGGACATTATAAATGACATGCCTGTTTACATATGGCTAAAACTGCCAAGAGCAGGTGACAGACTTCCCTGAAATCAAGGAAACAGGACCAGCTACGTGGTACGTGAGGTCCAGGTGTTGGTGCGAAGGAGTAGGCCTCGGGGAACGGAAGCCAATTGTGGAAGTTCCAATGTAACTATTAAGTATATGACAAGCCGCAGTAGCGGTCTTGAATAGAGTTCCGGGCCAATGCGATAGTAGTCCTTGGTCTGTCACACCATTCTGTGTAGCCGGTCACAGCGAATTTCAAACACATTTCTTGTAGAACAAACATAATATATAGAAGACACCATTACACAAAAATTAGGGCATTTGCACAAAAGCGTATATGGTGTACAAAGTGTTGATGGCGTTTCGATCCCTTAAGAGAATGCCGGGATCATCCTCAAGACATTATAAATGACATGCCTGTTTACATATGGCTAAAATTACTAGAACCATGGAAAAAGGGTTGGGATGAGGGAGAAAAAGAGAAGGAGAAGGAAATTAGTAATTTACAGATAAAGGAATGTCGACGAGAAGTGCTCGTGAGAATGTCTCAGTTGGATGCGTGAGGCTCCTGAACACGAAAGCAGGCACGTGATATTAACATGCAGTGTAAATTTCTAACCAAGGTGATGGAAAACGATAAAAAATTGCCGTCGATCTAGTTGGAAGCGAGATCTGGCGAGGGTGTTGAAAAAGTGAAGCTATCTCTACTAGTAGCCGTGTTGACGGTGATGAACAATAAGAAAAAGACAGGGGTAACTGAGATAAAGAACGCGCTGTTGCTTGTAGTGTAATGCTGTAATGCTGTAATGAAGCCCAGGGAGGTGACGGGACAGGTCTCGCACAGAGGGTCCGCTTACCCAAGGGCAGGTGACAGACTTCCCTGAAATCAAGGAAACAGGACCAGCTACGTGGTGCGTGAGGTCCAGGTGATGGTGCAAAGGAGTAGGCCTCGGGAAGCGGAAGCCTGCAGTGGGTGGAAGGGAAGGAAATTAGTGGCGGAAGGAACAAGGGTAGCCGCAGAGTGTGGAGCGCATGCGCTTACCAATTGTGGAAGTTCCAATGTAACTATTAAGTATATGACAAGCCGCAGTAGCGGTCTTGAATAGAGTTCCGGGCCAATGCTGGAAAAAGAGGAGCAAAAGGTAATTAGGATTATGACAACATCATCTGTAGGAGTGAGAACCAACATGCAGGGCATACGCGCTTACCGATAGTAGTCCTTGGTCTGTCACACCATTCTGTGTAGCCGGTCACAGCACTGATTGAACCGGGAGGAGGCGGTATTTAAGGAGCCATCCTATTGGGAGCAGTGGGTCAGATGATCAGGGATAGTAAAAATGAAAAAGAGACTATTGATAGCCAAAAGCGTGGCCATCTTGGAGTGTGAAGAGATACATGTTTTTAATAGGTAGTGGTTGAGAGAAAGAGGTAAACCAGGAAGGAGAATCTGGCCACCGTGGAGTACATTGAAAAGAAATTGAGCTCGTAGTCGCTGTGACCGGCTACACAGAATGGTGTGACAGACCAAGGACTACTATCGCATTGGCCCGGAACTCTATTCAAGACCGCTACTGCGGCTTGTCATATACTTAATAGTTACATTGGAACTTCCACAATTGGCTTCCGTTCCCCGAGGCCTACTCCTTCGCACCAACACCTGGACCTCACGTACCACGTAGCTGGTCCTGTTTCCTTGATTTCAGGAAGTCTGTCACCTGCCCTTGGCAATTTTAGCCATATGTAAACAGGCATGTCCTTTATAATGTTCTGAGGATGATCCGGCATTCTCTTAAGGGCTCAAACGCCGTCGACACTTTGTACACCATATACGCTTTTGTGCAAATGCCCTAATTTTTGTGTAATGGTGTCTTCTATATATTATGTTTGTTCTACAAGAAATGTGTTTGAAACAAACGACTTCCTTTGCCTGAACCCCTCACTGTATACTGTACGTCTTTTTTGTCAAGTTGGATGCAGGCTTGCGTCCCACTATAACTGTTTCATGTTCATTGTTTGCAAATATTGTTTTTTGATTGTATATTAAATATCTGCCCGGCTGGACAGATTCCTATAATATAGTACTGATTGGGTCTATATTCATTGTTCACACAAATTTTTTGTCTGGGGACCACTGTCTTTAGAAAGGTTTTCTTGAGTTTAGCATTTGATAGGCCAGATGTTGTGCGTGCTCGCATTGCACATTTTGCCTTGTGGGAAAGCTTCCTCTCAATACAGCACAACTATATTGCTTGTGGTGGCAAGCAAATGATGACGGCTGTTAGACCTGACAGCCTTAGAATAGGCTCCTCCCAACTTTTTGCCTACCGCCTCCACTTGTCTGACCTCTTTTTGCTGGCTTTAGGACTCTGCACACTTTACCACTGCTAACCAGTGCTAAAGTGCTTGTGCTCTCTCCCTAAACATGGTAATATTGGTTAAGCCCATATTGGCATATTTAATTTATTTATTAGTCCCTAGTAAAGTGGTAGCCCTTGTATCAAGGTCCTGTAAATTAAATTCTACTAGTGGGCTTGCAGCACTGATTGTGCGACCCACATAATTAGCCATTTAACCAAATCAAATCAAATAAACTTTATTCGATTTTCAGATTAAAAAATCATAAAAGTCACACATTATAAAATTTACAATCTAATGTATAAAAGACTAATACCTTACATGGTTACATCTTTATATATCACTAAAATCTTAAAATCATATCATCAGTTAATTATTATAACAAATGTTCTATACATTAGTCTGCCTCATGATGGGTTTCCCATGTTATACTTTTCCTTTTTTTCAGTATGGACTTCAAGAGTCCAGTCATAACTCCCACACAATAAACATTGTCCAATTTTTGTAGATAAAGGTAGGCAGGGCGGCATTGCCTCCAGCCCCCACCCTTCAGCATTGGCAGAATCCATCTAGATCTTTCCACTCTGTAAAATTTGCAAAATAAAATCACATGTATTGTCGTCTGAGGGGACATTTCATCACAGGGGCACCTACAGAGCTCGCTGGTCCAGTCATTTTGTGTAGGGAAGCTGACTAATCGATGAAAACTATCAAATCTGAGTCTTGTGAGGACAAACCTATCATAACTTCCTGTACACCAATCCAAATAAGGATGAATAGTGGGGAATACAAGGGTTAGCTGATGTGTGATAACGGTGCTTTTCTGCATTTCTGAGGCCGCCCTTAGAGACTCTAGATGATCCTGACAGAAAACTCTAAAATCCTTCCTAGAGATTGTAGTCAGTGTTCCGGCGTTACTATAAAAGTCAGGTTTGCCTACGTCTGTTAAAAATCTTCTAATGTACTTTAACCAAGTAATCTTGTTTGCGTGGGTTAAACTAATGACATCTCTAATAATCTCTCTGTTTAGCTCTGTATTATTTGACGTCCAAACTCTATGCCATAACAACAGGGGCTGCATCTTAATCAAATCGGAAATATAAGGAATCCCCAGTTCGTTGTGGCAGTTATAAACGGATGTGCTCTGTGGTACTGCTAGTATAAACCGTAAAAACTTATTTTCCTCTTTTTGTAATATGGCTACATCCTGGTAACCCCAGACGCTATACCTATCCCTAATCCATTTTACAGGGCCTGGTTGATAAAAGTAGCTCAAGGGAAAAACCTTTATGCCTACTTCCAAATTACATCTGTTATTACCCATCCTTAGGAAAATTTCTCGGACCAAAGTTGGACTTCCTAGGGAGAGAACTACGCAGTCCCCTTGCGCATATTTTCCAATTGTACCCACCCAGGGGACCCGTCTAACCATTTTAAAAGCTGAAAACATATCCGCGGTTAGACCTGTTCTAGTTCCCAAGCAATGAATTGTCCTATTCCTCAGTGTGTCCCACGTTTCCTTTTCCCCTTCGAGTAGTGGGGGAACGTTTGTCAGCACCACTGTATAAGGTAGCGTCGCAGGGGGTAAATTTAAGATTTGACGATTCTCTAATTGCTCAGGTGATTTAAACTCATCTTTCCCTATATTTGGGCCCATTTCCCTCTGATATCTATGCCCTGTCGTTTGTCCGTCCTATCAGTGCTCTTTTCTGACAATTCACTGACATTCCCCAAACCTGGGGTATGGTTGATATTGAATGGTTTTTTGGGGCCTATAGCCATCGTGATGTGGTCCCTTTTTCTTCCAAATTTCTCTGGAGACACAGTGTTATCTATTGTATTCAGGCAACGTGGGTTGAGAGTGTCTCCCTTTTTCTCTACTTCTTTTTTATTGCCCTTATTATCCACTGTAGGGAACCTATCTCGATTCTCTGCCAGGGATGCCAAGCCCAGCTCTATCTAGACTAATCTTAATTCTATGGCAGCAAACAATTGTTTAATGTATTTGCTTAAATCGGCTAGTTCATTCCCTATACTAATTATATCTGCGTCATGATTCCCTTGCCCCCTTCTTTTAGTTTTCCTGGCCAAACCTTTATTTTTAGATTGTATCAAAATGCCATTCCCCTGTTTATTCTTCACTGCAAGTATCTACGGGGTGGGCTCAGGTGGAGCATTATGTATCAAGACCTGTGGGCTTCTAGGCCCTTTTTTGGTTTCGGCATACAGCATCTTTTGGGAGGGA
Organism: Calotriton arnoldi; assembly: GCA_963921515.1. Lineage (NCBI taxonomy): Eukaryota > Metazoa > Chordata > Amphibia > Caudata > Salamandridae > Calotriton > Calotriton arnoldi. Next base: position 1,602,269 of record CAWUFW010000888.1, on the reverse strand, counting down.
CAACTCTGCATCCAGATCGCTGGTGATGATCTCTTCACCAGTAACCTGGATGCTACCATTTATGGGCTCCCTATTAGGGTTCCTAAAGCCCCTCCTCCCCAACCTCTTCAATCTCCGTCTGTTGTAAAAAGTAGTCTTATTCATAATAACTACGTCCTGGGGGTTCCCTTTTAGGGACTCCTCGACCGTAGATATTTGCTTATCTAATGCTCCGACCGCCCCTTTAAGATATTTCAAAATGGTCTTATTCACATCTGCTGATTTACCACCAGGTTGCCCTAAGCTCGCGTTTTGTAGTTTTCTCTTCCCCATTATGCTGCCTCTAACGATTAAAACACAGATATACTCTTTCTGCTACACAATGCGCGGTGACTGCCTATTATTAACAAGAATAATCTAATCTACAGCAGCAGAGATTGCACCCCCTTCCGTTTTTGATTACTAAAAGGGGACGAAGCCTTACAGAATCAAACAATTAGACGTTCGTTGTTCTCTCTAATAATTTCAAGGGCTCAAAAAGAGTACATACAGTCCGAGCCAAGGGACCTGGCCCAGCCCAGCCTCCTCCGGACTCTGACGGGCTAAGACGGGTCCGTCTTGGCCCGTACAGAGCCCGCGCGCGTCCCGCGTCGCGTGACCGGCTCTGTACCTTTGTAGCGTCCTCCAGGGAGCGGGGCAAAAGTGCAGGAGTGCTTGTTAGGGGCCAGGGACTGCGGTAAAGTGCCAGGTGCAGTTTGTTGCAGAGCGGTCACCATATCTTGGGCCTGCCACTGCAAAGCCTGTGTGTGCAGTTTACACTGCAATGTCGATCTGGCAAAACAACCGTTTTGCCTAGCCCGAACCTTTCCTTTTTATACATAAAAGTCACCCCTACGGTAAGCCCTGTATAACCCACAGGGCAGAGTGCAATGTATTTAAAAGGCAGGACATGTGCTTTTAAGTTTTACATGTCTTGGTAGTGAAAAATCCCAAAGTCATTTTCACTACTGCAAGGCCTATCTCTCCCAGAGGATAACAGTGGGATTACCTTATTACATTTCATAAGTGTAATTTCGAATTGGGAAGGGATAAGACCCCCAAGTCTGGTATCTCTGGAATCACAATTTAAAATCACAATTTATGGTGAAGTTGGTTTAAATTGCAATTCTGAAAATGCCAATTTTAGAAAGCTAAAGAAACAAATGATGGACGGAATGCTGAACAATGCAAACATTCCCCCCCCAGTCGCAAAGATCTGGGTTTAATCCATCGTTCTTTTGCTCACCACGCCACCCCAGTTTCGACCCAGCCATATGCAAATCAGTCTTGACCCTGTTTCTTATGAGAACAGTCCAGCCCGAACTGCCAAGCAAGGTCCTCCCTGCAACGGAAACAAGCATTCTGGAACCAGTTTCGGGGCATCACCCCATATCAGCCAGGCTGAGCCCAGGAGCGAGGAATAGCAGTTGCCAGACTCAAGAGCTAGCGTCCTGTCTCTGGCATGAAGAGTCTGCTGGCTTCCATCAGCACAGTGGCTATAGGACGGTGGCCCAATGTCTATGGGCAGCTTGGTACCTCATGGCCAATGGTTCACCCAGCGCGGGAGGCTGCTCCAACAAGGGGAGGCAGTAGAGACTAATTTGTGCGGGTGGTTGCAGGTTGCACGTGGTTGCCACCAGCCTTCATTTGTGGGGACTTGAACTTATTTCTCATCAATAGACTTTGATGCAGAGAAAGAGAGGCTGAAAAGGCGGGAATGTGGAGTTAGAGATTATTTCATCATTCCCACGACATCACCAAAGGTGCAGGCTCCTTGAGTCTTTGACAGTGGCTCCCATTTGAGGCAAAAGAATCCTTGTCTTCTATGGTCACATAGCGAGCAGCTCAGGAGGGTGGAACACGGGGAGAAGGGGAAACCATCGGGGGCGAGGGGGGGTGGCAGAAGGGGAAAGGGACTGTACCATTAAGTAACATCAGGGCTTTAAGTGGGATGAAAAAACTGGGGGGGTCTCTCAAAGGGGCGTGGACAATGTCATTAAGGGCGTGGCTTAAAAATACATAAACTAAAAATCTGTGCAGAGCATAGTGTGTCGCCCGACTTGTATTTTGCTGTTTCTGTCATTGCATCCCAATATATGATACAACAAGTAATGTCATACCTAAAAGTCTGGACTATTGGCTTTGTCAATGGTTGTTAGCTGCATACGATAAATAAGCAGCAACTATGGCTTGTATACAATATTGAAAAAGCTTCCACTTAAAGCCCTGGTGACACCACAACAATATTGCTGCTCCGGAGTTTCAAAAAAGAAAAGGGAAATCCAGAGAGAAAATGACTCTCTATAACGGATTTCCCTTCCCCTACAACGCTCACCTGGCATGAGGTCATGCCCTAACATCTCCACTAGTGACAAGTGAGCAGTGTGAGCTTGCGCACATCGATGTGCCTGCTGTCACTACTGTCTGGAAAAAAAACGGACCGACTGTGCCAGCGCACAAAACAGAGCCCGATAGAGACCCGTTTCGAGGCCTCCTTGAAATAACTGCCGGTGCTCAGCACCCTTAAGACCCGGCCCACTTAAAGCCCTGATGTAACATTAAATGAATGACTGCTTCAACACAACAAAAGAGAAAGGCAGAATGTCCCAGGATATTTACTTGCTCAGAAACACCGAGTCTGTCATGGAATCCCCAAACAGAGCCACTGCGGGTCCATTTGAAAGGGCATTAACTGCCGCAAACTGCCCTGCAGGCGAGTGCAGAGCAGCAGAGTGCATCGAGTGGCTTAAAAGTATTCTGGTTGCAAACGCCGACATTGCCAGAGGGCAAAAGGATGTGGCCCTATAATGTGCCTGTCGAACAGGGTAGGTAATTTGTGATTCATGCATAAACCTGCATAGTGTCGGATAAATCGCTATCAATTGTGTAAGCCAACATTCCTGAGCAGGTAATTGTGCCTCTGAACATGTAGTTGTACAGCACGCCTTAAAAAAAAAAAACAGAAAACTAGGATCGTCAGGAACAAAGAGGCACTGCATGTCACCAGTGGTATTTATAAGCAGCACGCCCTGCAAGAGCAGGCAAACCCTCCAGACACGGACAGACTGCCGACTTCAGTGCCGACAAGAGCCAGGTAAACTCTGTCTTCTGTTTGCTGTTTGTTGATTGATAACTTGCGGGCGCTAGGCCTAAAGTGCTAAAGTGGCGTGGCAGGTCCGAAGATGATGCATGTTTATGCAAAGATGATTCAGGAATGTTGTAAGATCCGGGGCGCAGCTTCCATGGGGGGCAGGTGCAGAGGAGCCGGGGCCCAGAGGCCTCAGAAGCCCGCTGATTAAAGTTCAAACAGCGGCTGGGTGGTCCATTACATTCCTTGCACTAGGGCCCATTGCACTGGCTACGCCACTGGTAAGATCCTGGAAGTCCGGCTTGTGAAAGATGAAGGTAATATGTGCTCACGAGACCCTGAGTCACAAAGTTCTTTTTTTCCATGATCTACGCACTCCTTAAGATTCAGGAGTAATTCACAACGACCTCAATCTGGGCGCTGTATTGAGTTTAAAATTGTGCACCAATGGTGTAAATGGTATTTGCTCCAAATTTTGAATCATAGGCTCTAAGCGATTACCCAAAAATTGCGTTCTGTTCATGGTATTTAAGCACAAATTTGCACACTAATAAGACTGCTCAAAAGGGACTGTTGAAATTTCTCTGAACAGTTGTGTCACAACTCTGTAAGTCTGCAGTAAGACACAAGTACGCACGGAAAAAGCTTTGTAATTTGTGCCCTGTGTTCCTATTATAATTGTAATAGGAGGTGAGAAACTGTAGCACTGAATGCAGACAGGCAAACAGGGTCGGACTTGGGAGCAAAATGCAGCCCTGGCAAAAATGATCAAACCAGTTCCGCTCCCTTCCTCTCCTCGCTCTGTCTCTCTCTTTCCACCCATCCATTCTCTCGCTCTCCTCTCTCTCTTCTCCGATCTATTTTCTTCCACCTCCCCCCTCTCTCTTTCTCCCTCCTTCTCTCTCTGAAGCCCCCCTGTGCCTTCTATAATTAACCTTAGGGAGTTGGGAAAGAGACTGATGTACCCGGGCCGCCCTGGCCTTTGAAAGCCAGTCTCCAGTGGCTCCAGCCCACTGGGGAAATGCCCGGTGGAATAAAAGACCAGTCCGGCCCTGCACACAAAAACTCACTTTTGAGAGCACATTTGTTTCTCTTTTAAATTTCATTGGCTGCAGCAAAGTGATGAATTAGTTAGGGTCTCTTTGGGGCATGGCCATTTGTGGGTGTGGCCCTGCTGAACAGCCATCTGTGAAATGCTCTAACATGTGCTTGATGAATGCTCACTCAACTAGTTTTTCCGTCTGTCAGCAGCACCTACACATAACTTCCTGCAGCTCTTTGCAATTTTGCACGCATTTGGTAATGAATCATGGACCTCGTTTCCCATGACACATTTTTCATAGATAAAGTCTGCCTCTCAAGTTTCTTTTTTAATATTTTTACATACTCATAACACTTGCTTTTCAGCATGTAATGTATTTTTAAATTTATTTACTGATGAATTTTGGAAAGCGCTACCTGTTACCTTTCTATTAGTTCAGAGCGCTAGACTCATTTATACTAATACGAGGAAGGGAGGGAAACTTGGCGTCCACTCCAATGAGAAAGGGCGGGTGCTCTTGTCTTGTAGTCTTTGATCACCATCCCTCCCCTGCTCAGATTTAATCAGAAAGTGATTCTAAAGAGGTTAGTTTCAGGAGTTCCTTTAAAGGCTTGTGGTGAGGTTCAGATCTCAAGGAAGGGCTGGGGTGCTCCACAGTGCACCTGGATATGTGTGGGAAATAAGGGGGCGGCTAAATATTGTAGCCTGAATATCGAGGTCCAAACTATCGTGAAGGTAAGTATACATTGGGAATTATAGGTTTTCTATACTTATCCCCAGCTATATCAACCTTGATGTTATACGTATGCTTGTTAAGGTACATATATATGGAATTAAAAATAGTAAATATATACTGACTTTAGAGGCTAAAATGGTCCTACCTCCTAGTATTCGGTTTTCCAGCCACCCAGCAAGCTACCTAACCTATCCCTACTACATGTTTAGGTTCTTTATATTCACAGTGTCAGCACTTCTCTGAAATCACTTAATATGGTGGTCAAATAGTCATCCTTTTCCCCCTAAACTCTTCAAATATATGTGTGCCCCACATAGACTTCTTATCTATACCTCTTATCTAATTTTCACGTATTTTATTTCTGCACATAAGTGCTTTTCACATGTACCCCTGACCGCTACTTTTCAGGCTTTGCTCTCTATGCCACTCTAGAGGTGGAGTTGTCAATTGTTCAGAAGAAGTCTCCAACCATTGTATCTGGTGTCTATATAAGGGCAACATCATAAACAATGTAAATCCTCAACCTCCATGTGGGGATTCCCAAAAGTATGAGTTAAACACCATTCAACAAATAAGAAGTGAATAAGACAGAGTCCTTCCCAGTTACATAGCTTTCCCAAATGTATTCCCAATTACATGGCTTCATCAAAATTATATATATATATTTTTTTATTTTTTAAGAAAGGAGCTGCGAATCTGAAATTGATGTGGACATCACATAGAATCTGCTAAGCATGTGATTTTCCATAGAAACCAATTGCGAGGAGTCCAAGCATATATTTCCTATATTGTACTGTATTGAAATTGCATTTATATAGCGCTTACTACCCCTGACGATGTCGTGTAGTTCCTATAAAACCTATATAGGATCTGCGCATTCGGACAGCATACACTGTAGGATTGGTGTCAGACTGATTCTGAACACCCCCACCGGGTATGTTGGCCTTTTGTACCAGCTAGCTCACAGTGCCACTAGCAACTCCTCTTACCAAGGAGAGAATAGTTCTTGGCAACTATCGAACATGACAACCCTGATCCCTCAGGACCGTGGAAACAATATAATACTTTTCGCTCAGTCACTCGTGCTTACTTAGTCTGTCTTAGAGAGATACACAGAATAAACAGGCTGGGCGTTTTCAATAAATATTTATTGAACAGTTGTTATTCTGGTGTAAAATAGATGAGCTGCAACAACCGCTAGACAGTAACAGATATAGAGGATTAGGAGCACTATGAAAATAAACGGATGGTATAGCTCTACCATCTTGCAGTATTCATGAATACATATAAGTACATTAAATACATGATAATAAAAAGATGCGTACTCCTACGATGTCTCCCTAACTAGGTGTACCTAAGTGTACCTAGCATGTGTGTAGGTGTTAAGCCAAGAATCCCTCAAGGATAAAGTCAACCCCATTACCTGAAGTGAGAGACTGTGGGACCCCGTCTTGGTCTCGAGTTGGACATACCGCGAGGGATGTTTAGACCACTGTGAGCTGGAGTGTCTGCATGCAGGAACCTCAGCGTCTTGGTCAGTGTGTCTGCCGGGAAGTCCTGATCTCCTCTGGCTCTCTTAGCAAGATGTGATGTATATATACCCATAGGTCTCCCCAGGGGTCCTACCTCGCTGTATTACTGTGTCGGACTAAGGATGACGTCGGGCATGCACTTTATATATAGATATTATACAGGAGATGATAGTCCTGATGTGCTTCCAAGAATCCTCATGCATAATGTATGAGATTTCGAACTAGGGAAAACCTGTGTTCTGAATGCAGTGTCGTATCTAGGTAAACAGTCAGTCCTTGTAAACCGTTATAAGTGTAATGTAGGGAAGAATATAGGTGAAGGGTTATGAAGTTACCTGGGCCTATATTATGGTACCTATATGGAATATAACACCCACTCCTCTTCCGAATGGACGACATAGTTAAATTCTCAACGTACTACTAGGTTGACTAAACACTGGGTCGCTAATAGTTTTCTAAAAAAATTAGTTTTCGTTTAAAAATAATTAAAAAGTTCTAAAAAATCTTTAAAAAATTCAAAAAGGGGGCGTGGCCGGGCAAGATGGCCGGACGGACGTAGCTCGTCTCGGCTCCCGGTCCGCGCTGCAGTCTCGTGCCACGATCGCAGCCTATGCCACCTGAAAACCGATCCTGAAGGCACGGGTGGCCACCGGAAATCGGAGGGCACATAATGCTACCTTGAGACGGAGGCACACCTCATGTGGCGACGGGTTACGGGGCTCGACACGAGTGAGGCCGGAGAGCGACAAAATGGCGGCCCTCGTTCCAGAGGGGCGGCTGATCTCCGATAACAACAGCACTGAAGGTAGCCTTGTGACGGCCGGTGCACACTGGTGAACGCAGCGGAGCCCGGGGACGATTGCGGTGTAAACTCACCGGGGGTGTGGTGCGGTACCGGCACTGGTAGCTGCGGCGACATGTGAGGCTCCGACGGTCTGGGAGACGAAGTGCTATGCAGCAGGTACGTGGCAGACACGGCTCGTCGAGCGGAGCTACCCCCGACCATTTATGACGCAGCTGTTGCTCCTGGAGGCATGATATTGGGCACCGCGGACTGCTGACTCCCTTCTGACGCCGAGGCCCCTGCTCTGCCTGACCCTAAGATGGCGGCCCTTAGCGAGCGCCGATAACCGAGAGGGACTGCCCCCCATCGCTGCTGCTCCCACCTCACTTCAGGGACCGGAAGCGGGCGCTCCCGCAGCACCGAGAACCACGAGGGCAACGCGGGCCGTTTCCTGCGTGGAGAGGGGTGGCACAGGTCCCCACACGCCCTGAGGGAGAGAGCCACGTTCTGGGCCTGGAGTAAAAAGGTCACCATCCACCCCCTGCTGGTCGGACGTGGGGCATCCGCAGACGGGCAATCCAGCCACCTACCCTCCCAGGGGGGGACATCACGTGCCGCCTGGTACGCCACCCTTTACCACGGCTGCCACAGAACGAGGGACCGGCCCCTATGCCACCAAAGAAGCCATCGTGTAAGGCCACGAACAGAGTGTCTGATTTCTTTACACCAGCAGACAAGAGCCGGCCTTCAGGTAGCGACGGAGGTGCGAGCACCATGCCTCTCACTAAAGATGATCTCTTGGCAACTCTGCGGGAATTCAAGACGGAATTGAGGGCTGAACTGGGGCAGGACCTCAAGGCATCGATAGACCAACTAAAAGCTGACCTCACCGGCAGGCTCGCTTCTCTCCAGCAGGATGTTGATTCTGTTGGCACTAGGGTCCTGGACTTGGAAACCCAAACCCAGGATCTCGATAAGCACACAGCTGCCATGCGGGAAGACATCCACACCCTCCAAGAGCAATGGCACCAAGCGCAATTAAAGGCGGAGGATTTAGAAAACAGGGCCCAGAGAGAGAACCTTCGACTCCGTGACCTAGTGGAGGGCACGGAGGGGACAGATCTGGAGGCCTTTCTGGAGGGGTTGTTTGCCGAGATCCTGAGTCCAATCACCCTAAAGATAAAGCTCGACAGGGTTCACCGCGTTGGAGACCAGCCGACTGGAGACAAGAAAAGACTGAGAGACGTGCTGGCGAAATTTCATTCCTATAAAGTCAAGGAAGCAGTACTACTCGCAGCCAGGAAAAAAGGTACGGTCTCTTTCCAAGACCACTCATGCGCCATCTTCCAAGACCTAGCACCGGCCACGTTGGCTAGGAGACAGGCGTTTAGGTCCATCACGCTGAAACTGAGGGAGGATCAGGTTCGATATCGCTGGACATATCCATTTGGGCTGGCGTTCGAATATAATAACAAGCCACAGCACATTTCAGACCTGCAGGAAGGACTGGCCCTTCTGGGCATCCCCCCCCGAGGATACTGGCGCGGCAGGACACAAGACACGAGATCCGACGGGGGCCAGCCCTCAGACGAGCTCATGGACCGCAGGCCGGAGGAGAAATCGTAGGTGAGGCCTAGGGGGCTGCAAATTCCTATTTAGGAGGGGTCTCGCTCCAGGGACGGACCCCCCCCAAAAAAAAAAATCGACCACCATGGGCCATACAGGTGACGAGAACTAAGGTCATATGGAGGGGAGGCCACTCCTACTGAACCCTGACACGTTGATCATATAGACCCTCCCTAACAACAATGCCAAGACCCTGTGGAGGCCGAGGGCTGCGGCAAGCACCACCCTCTGTCATTGGATCGAGTGGGGGTGGGGAGTGCGAGGACAGGCCTCGATGTGACTCGAGCCGGGACCTGAAGCCAGACCCCAAGGACAATATGAACTATAAGCGAGTCCAGAACAGGCGGACCTCGGGCTGCCTGGGGGACCGGCGATTACGGTAGGCCGCCCAAGGACGAAAGGACTAGGGCCGAACTTGACACGTAAATGCCATGGTATAGGCACATAACATTGTTTTTGGATATGTACGGGGCGGGCGCGGAAGGGGACCTCGGTCCCTCAGCTCCCCCAATATGTTTAATGGGGTGCTTCACCCCAATGTCGGAGATCTGTCATCAATCCGACGTCTGTTCATAAGGGTAACGTTGGTTTTTTGTTTGTTGGGAAGTGGGGGCGGGGGAGGGAGGGAGGGAGACTGGTGGTGGCTTTTTAATGCAACTACATACGCAGGTGTGTGCCACAGGTTTGTCTCTATACATGGTAGCTTCCTCAGGTTCATGCGGGGCAGGAGCTGCGGGGCGGGGGACATGAAGGATATCCAACGATTTTCTAGAGGGCGGAGGGGGGATGCCAGGAACCGATGGTAATTACACTAGGATCCTGGAATGTAAGGGGCCTTAATTCACCACAGAAACGCCAGAAGGTCTGGAAATACATCACTGATCATCATTTAGATATTGTGGCGCTGCAGGAGACACATCTTTCGCGCGCAGAGGAGACTCGCTTTCGCCACCCTCAATACCCCCTGATCTATAGAGCCTCTGCGCTTACTAAACACCGGGGGACGGCGCTCCTTTTTCATACCTCTACGACATTTCAACCTACTGCCACTAAATCAGACAAAGAGGGCCGCTGGGTAATGGTCAAAGGCATACTGAAGGGTAAACTTTGCACTTTCATTTCGACGCTACGCACCGAACACGGGTCAGACACCCTTCCTGCAGCTACTTTTGGGGAAAATACAGGGATTTGCGGAGGGGCCGACACTTCTCCTAGGCGATTTCAACTTAACATGGCAAGCAGATCTTGACAGCACACACCCCCATAGACACGAATCCAGAGGCTTTACCAGGGAGGTTAGACAACAGATCCACGATATGGGCCTTAGGGACACATGGAGGACTCTTTATCCCCAGTCAAGGGATTACACCTTCTACTCGCACGTGCATCGCACGTACTCTAGACTCGATTACATATTCATCAGCCAACATTTAGTGGGGTCTCTGCAGGAGGCGAAGATCTTTCCGCTTTCAATATCGGACCACTGCCTGGTCTCGATCTGTCTCTCCTGGAGCCCGCAGGCGGCTACAACCCCCAACTGGTATTTCCCGGCTTCTCTTACGAGAGAAAAGGGGCTGTGCATGGAGCTCAGAGACACGATCAAGGATTTCTTTGCCCAGAACGAGATCTCAGACACCTCAGAGTTTAATACCTGGGATGCCTTTAAGGCAGTCTTTCGAGGGCGCTGCATCGCGCTTAACTCCGCGCTGAACAAAAGAAGGACTCAAGAAAGGATAGAGCTAGAGGCGGCACTCTCACTGGCAGAAGCTTCCCATAAAACAAAACCCACTAGGGACTCCCTACGCACACTCACCACACTGCGAGGAAAACTTAGGGCCATTTACAACAATAGGGCAGAACACACCCTTCTGAAGCTTCGCCAGATATCCTACTCCCAGGGGAACAAGATTGGTAGACATCTGGCCCGCCAACTGAAAGAAAAGAGAAAGGGAATACATAGGAGGTATACTACTGGAGGGGAGAGCTGACCAATAGAGACATCGATAAAGCAGACTCCTTTGGTGCCTTCTACCGAACCCTGTACACAGGGGAACTGCGTGACACAGAAGTGCAAAATGAATACTTGCGAGCCCTGTCACTCCCAAGTTACATCTGAATGGAATGAAACGCTCACGGCCCCCATAACCTCGGGGAAAGTGGCCCTCGCTATTAAATCTCTCAAACCGCACAAAGCCCCAGGCCCGGATGGCTATACAGCTCAATTCTATAAAACTTTTGCTCCCGATATTTTACCTCACCTGACCCATCTATTCAACACCATGGCCGAGACGGGTACGGTCCCCCCCACGATGGCGGAGGCAGTGATAACAGTCATTCCGAAACAGGGGAAAAACCCGCAGAAATGCGCCTCATATCGCCCTATAGCTCTCCTCAACCTGGATGCCAAATTATACTCGTCCATCCTTGCGGCACGGCTGAATGACTTGATGCCGGACCTCATTCATCCAGACCAGTCTGGGTTTATCAAAGGACGCCAAACTCATGATAACACCAGACGTATCATCCACCTAATTGAAAAAGCTAATAAGAAGCAGATCCCAGCGGTACTGGTAGGCCTTGACGCCGAGAAGGCGTTCGATAGGGTGGACTGGGCCTTCCTTTTCGCTGCCCTTACTCATTTTGGATTTGACGACAAATTTATCACTATGGTCCGGGCCAACTATACTCAACCTCGTTCGAGAGTCCGGGTGAATGGGGTGCTGTCGTCTTCTTTCTCTCTCACTAGAGGCACCCGCCAGGGGTGTCCTCTCTCGCCGCTACTGTTTGCTCTTAGTATCGAACCCCTGGCTGTGGCGGTCCGTGCATCATCAGAGATACGAGGTATCCCCTTTAGTGGAGAATCGCACAAGATATCGCTATTTGCGGACGATGTGCTCCTGTCCCTTGCAGAGCCAGCCACTTCTCTCCCTGCACTCCAAGTGGAGCTCAGGCGCTTCAAAACAGTTGCGGGTTTCAAAATCAATATGGAAAAATCCTCCATCCTTAACCTCACGATCCCAGCGGCTGAGGTAGAGACGCTACGGACATGCACCTCATTACAATGGACTACCCGCCCCCTTCAATATATGGGGGTCCAGTTAACATCACGAGTGGAAGAGCTGTACAAAGCCAATTACCCATCCGCCCTCCTGCGACTCCAGACAGATCTTGCACGCTGGAAACCGCTTTTCATATCCTGGCTTGGTCGCATACACGCGATTAAAATGACTGTGCTACCTAAGCTTCTCTACCTTTTTCAGGCGCTTCCCATTGAGTTAGACACAGACCTTCTCCCCAAATTAAAATCAATGCTGTTGAAGTTTATCTGGCAAGGGGGGCGAGCGCGGTTTTCCTATGCAATCCTGAGGCGGCCGAGGAAAGGGGGGGGTGGGCCTCCCAGATTTCGGATTATACTATAAAGCAGCCCAACTGAGGGTGGTCACCGAATGGGCCAAAAGGGAATCAGAGAAGCATTGGCTTCATATGGATAGGGCTGTCGCTGGTCGGTCGATTTGGGATCTCATCTGGCGCCACAAGACCGATAGACCAAAAAACACCTACCTTAGCACCCCCACCCGGACCACCCTGAAGGCATGGGACTCTGTCTCACATAACACCCAGTGGACCACATTTCCGTCCCCTTACACGCCAATCCACTACAACCCGGCATTTCCCCCGGCCATGCAGGAAGGGCCCTTTGATCAGTGGCGAGAGGGAGGGTGCAGGGCACTGACTCACCTATTTCACAACTATGACATCCTCACCTTTGACAACTGCAAGAGGGACTACGGGGTGGAACACATTGAACACTTCCACTACCTTCAATTGAAGCACTGGGCGCTTACACCTTCCGTCTACGAGGCCGCCACTAGACCACTTACGAAATTCGAAAGCTATGTACAAAAAGTAGATTCTATGAAGGGGGTGATTTCCTATTTGTATTCCTATCTTCTATCTTCTCTGCACACTCCACGCCCCCGCTATATGAGCATGTGGGAGGGTATTTCGCAGCGCAACATCTCCTATAACGAATGGGAGGGCCTATGGTCTGACATTGTGAAATTTAATCATTCCACGGAATTACGCGAGGCTCATCTCAAAACCATGATGGACTGGTACCTTTACCCTGCCAAGCTTAAAAAGATATTCCCTGGCTCGTCGGACAGGTGCTGGAGGGGGTGTGGGCTACTAGGAGACTTCCAGCACATTTGGTGGGACTGCCCTGGGATAAGACCCTTCTGGGAAGAAATTCTTGCACAAATCAAAGATATACTAGGTTATCCCATACCGACCACTATGGCAGAAGTCCTCCTGGGTTTGCGCGATCCATCACTTAAGCACCAAACCAAGGCTGATAAGGCCATCATGTGGACATGCATTGGGGCCGCGAAAGTAGCGATCGCGGCCGCCTGGAAGAAAAAAGAGGCACCTGCTATTTCACTGTGGCACTCCAGACTATGGAAACTCCTAAGCTTAGAACGGATGGCTGACATCTTTAGAGATGATTACAAAAATGTTGAATACAGGTGGGGGCCCCTGGTTGCTTTCCTTACGAAGGGGTTACCGTCGGCGGTATGTCCTCCCTCCCTTAGAGCAATGCATTTATTTCAAATATAACAAGAACTGAGACTGACATGTTGGGTGAGACGCACTAACTAGGCAGCCACCACCAGTAAGGGGATGGGTGGGGGGAGGGAAGAGGGGGGGTTTGTTTATGTTTTAGTTAATTCAGTAATCCCCTTGGGGATCTTGAATTCTTGGTAGAGATTACCTCCCCCGTTGGGAGGTTTGAGAATACGGCTGTCGCAAAAGAAAGACAGATGAGTGAAGGCCTTATTAGGACGCAATATGAGCCTGCTAGCCATGTCATGAGAAAACGGTATCTTTTTATTAGGTTCTTGTGTGATTGGGGCTAGGCACCGGTAGAATTGGTGTCTCTCACTCTTCGGTCTTCTGCATGAGCACGATATAAACCTCTTCATGCTGTATCATTTTTGACTGATGTTGTAACAAAATGATCAAATGCTAATAAAAAACACGTTTGAAGAAAAAAAAAATTCAAAAAGGAAAGTGTCACTTAAGCCATAGCTCTAATGTGTCCGGAGGTATAGTTCGAGCTACTACAAGCATTTGAAAGCCGTGCATGCTCAAAAGAATGTCAATTTTGTTATGGAGTTCCAATTTTCAGTGTGTTTTTCATAAAAGGTCTAATTTCTCTCAGCACACGACGGGCCAAATGAGTCAAATGTTTGTGTCCTGGCTGGTAGACATGTCCATTGCATAGCAGAAAAATTACGATCAGGATCCCTGCTATTAGAAACAGGATCAGCGAAAGTCCTCCAAAAATGCTTCCAAATACGGAGTGTATAAAGTTTGGTATAACTCCGAGGACAGTCTGAAAGGTGCTTAATAGTCCAGAACCTATGGTCTTAAATAGGTGGACGATGCCTGTCGTATCAGACATGTTAAAGATACGATTTACCATTTCTGTGAAATGGAAGGGACAATTCGTACGTATGAGCGCCTGTATCTCTGCTGAAGATCTTGCGATCTGGAGATCAAAAGTCTCTCGAGCGGAGGTTAAGGGCACAGACTTCTGTAAAAGCATGACTTTCATTCTGCTCAAAGCATCAAACCGTATTAATGAAACATTTAGCGAAGGCCATAACGGCGCCTCCCTGACTGTATGTGTTGGTGGAAACAATACTTGCATACAGCAAGTAACCCTGGAGCTCACGGTTACCAGATATGCGATGCCCGGAAGCATCCCACAGCAACCTTGATCGTTCAGCATCAAGTAACTCCCATTTGAAAGTAGCCTGAACATTGGAGTGATCACAGCAGCTGGGGCACCCCTCAAGTGACAGGATAAGTTCACTACTGAACCGTTACATGCCCCATGCAGCATTATATCCTGACATATGAGTGATCCAATTAAAGTGTCTTTCCACTCCGGCATCGAAATCTGTACGGTAATTCCCAAGATTCCTTGATGAATTCCCTACCCATTTCTTCATATCTGCCTGCCTGCTTTTGTTCAAGGCAATATTGAAATTGAAAAGTAGTGACCGGTAGAGTTATGTGGCCATCGATTAACCATTCTGTGGACGGTGATTCTGCCACTGTAAAGGCTAATCTATCCAGTTTTTCAATACGCAGCATTGTATATTTTGCACCTCTTTGTGCCATCTCTATCTGTTTTTCTGTTAGATTGTATGAGGAAAACAGAGATGTACTGTTGATGAAACGCCAAGGCATATAGCCTGCGCGCAAAGATTGCAGCGTCCAGCTTCGTAACATAATAGAACGCAATTGTGATTGCCCGTGTTGTAATATGGACAAATCCTGTTCTAATATATCTATTGTAGAAGATACAATGTTGCCCAGTGAATATATCCTGGAGGTTAGTGTAGTCAAACCATTGTCAACCACGGCTTGAGCTTTCTCTAGGTTTATACGATCTATTTCCCGTAATCTCTCCACGGCCTCTTGTTGGGATATTTTCCAGATTTCATTATAGACCGCATAATAGAAACGTTTGTGACGTGGCTTTCTAGGACCTAGTAAAAAAAACATAGATCCACATCTTTTGTAAGTAAGGATAAGTGTTGTTTCACCTGTGACAGTGTCGAGGTTCTTAGCCAATCGAGGCATAACTTCCCAACACTGTATGATGTCACTACCCCTGGATGTTCTCTCTGTACATAGCGTGGATCTGGCCTGTTGATATTAAACCCTTTGGTTTTACCCATGAATCTTTCCTGACATCTATTGGTGTCTGTGGGCCAAATCACCCATCCCTTCCAATCGGGGTCTGATCTATTGTATTGTATGGTCTCATCTAACGTAATCCCTTCTTGTGATGTTATGTTACCCTCCGTGTGTGATGGTGTGGGCATCTGAGGTGTATTCAAGTCTTTGTTCTTGGCTATCCCAAGACAGGTAGTTTGTTGCACAGTTTCATTTAAAAACCTGATTTGCTGAGGAATGAGGCATGCATGAAATAGTGCTTCTGTCCCTTGGACCTGCCAGTCTCTAGTACCCCAGACAGATTTTAAGTCTATAGTGTCTTTCCATAAGTCGAAACCTTGTTCAGACAACTGGGCAATAAAGGAAGCAGAATAAATCTGTTTGGTGTTTGTCAACATATTTTTCTGTGCTGGTGTTGGTGCAACCTTATAGTAATATAAGGCAGGGTCTGTTCTGTTAAACCCTGAAAAATATGGAAATTTCTGTTCAAATGTTTTTGAACTGCTTTTTGACAGTGTAGGGCAATGTTCCCATTGGTGGTAGGTAAAAACATTTCTGGGATTAGCAGATTTATGCAGAAAACGATGACCATAATGTTGATAGCAATACATTGACTCAAAATCTGATGTGTCATCCAACATTTCATTATTGGAAAATGCAGCAGATTTTTCTAAATCAGACAACATATTATTGACAGTTTCATAATTCCAATCATCGGAAAACGTACTGGAGGTAATGATATCACTCAATGAAATTTTAAATAAATGTGGAATTTTTAAAGGTTTGGTCGGACCAAATATATCGTGATCAACCTTGTCCCATACTATACCATCAGGTATAGGAACTGCTGTAATGTTCACTGATGACAAGTCTCTTTGTTCACAATGTGATGATAGGTGAGGTTTCAGAATCAGATTCACTTTTTGTGCTGGAGAGCTTTGTCGAAGGTAAGTTCCATTTATAAGAATGCTGAAAACAGTTACTAAGCCTATCCAGAAAAGAAAGAAAAGTATCCTGGTATTTACCCAGAGTTCTATCCAAGATGATACCAGGTAAGTCTTTTTAAGAAGGTTCAGAAAGTCTTTAATTTGCTGGTTGCATGTTTTTTGGGCTGGCATCGTTTCAGGTTCACTGGGATCCAATGAAAAGGTATCAAAGTTGATGAAATAGCCAGATGCAGTTCGATCAATTTTCGGTATTTCGGTAGGTCTTGTGGAAACTGTAGCTTGCTCTTGTTGAGGCATGTTGATGTAGATATCTGTGTTTGGTCGAGTTGAAATTTGTCTTTCATTTTGATTCTGATTGATAACTTTAGTTTCTATGGGAACGAGTTCCATGGCATTATTGCATAGTCCATCATTCCGTGCAGGGGACTCTTCAAACGTGATGAGTCTTTCTGTTTGAACTTCTTGTATGGTAGCGAGAGGAGGGCGTTGTTTACTCAGGAGTCCATGAGGCCTACTATTCAGTATCGGCCACATAGTGTGGTTTGATTAAGACGATTGAGACAAATCTTTTCTCCTTTTTTCCGGCAAGAGGCGGTATAAGTACAAATCTTGTTCCTTCAATGGCCAGGACTGGTACAGGCTTTCTGTATGATGGCCCAAATTATTTTTTGTCCGCAATTTTCTCTCTGACCAGATCCCCAACTTTAGGTATCCAGACAGGCCTTGCCGTAACTGACTGGACTTCTCCAGTGGCAGTCCCCTTTACCTGGACATTGCTTTGTAGTGCCCTGGATTCATTTAGATCCTGTAAAACAGCCAAATGTTTATGGATGTCAAAATGTTTATCATCCGCCACTGTGCCTTCACAATAAAGATCAGGTACCCACATTCTCGTCCCAAATAGGACCTCATAAGGAGTGACACCCCCTAGAGAACTTCTTGACATTTATTCAATGCTCGTTGAACTCAATACAAATATTTTACCCAACTCTCACCCAAGCCTAATACTCTAGCTGTTAAAGACTGCTTTAAGTCCCGGTTTTTCCTTTCCACTACTGAATTTCCCTCGGGATGGTACGGAGAGGAGTACCGCAATGCTACACCCAAACCTCCCATGGCTTCCTTGTAAGCCCTAGAGCTAAATGCGGGGCCATGGTCAGAATGTAATGTGCCAATTGCGTATGTCCCTATAAAGACTCACAAATCTTTTATAACAGTTCGAGCGTCAGCCGAGTGCTGGGGCCACACCCATAGGAATCTGGAGCAGGAATCCACTGCAACCATGATATACCTGTAAGCCCCATCTGTTTGTGAGGGGCTGCAGTGGTCCAAATAAACACACACGAGTGGTTTGTCTGATATTAGCAATGGTGTCTGCGCTGGACGTGTTACGGTGGAGCCTTTCATCTGCTGACAGATGTCGCATTTCAAGACATAGTCCTTAGTCTGCTTTGTTAATCCTGGCCACCAGTAGCGTTGTTTCAGTAAGGAAACGGTCTCCGTAACCCCTGCGTGTGCAGAACCTATACCCTTGTGTGCTGCTAGAATTAAACCTAACCTGCGATCCATGTTTGGTATTACTCTATCCCCCACTCCAGGAATCTGAGCAAATGGAACGTTATTTGCATCTAACTTGTAGGAGTACTTGAGTGGAAATATTTTCGGTAATGCCCTTCTATTGCATGTAGCAATAATTGCAACCATAATCTCACCGTCTATTCTCGTTTTTGAATGGGTTATTGCAGCTACGGAAGCCGTGCGTACAGCCCCCTTTGCGGCTTCGTCAGCCAATGAATTCCCTTCAACGGGAACGCCATCACGTTGATGACTCAGTGTGTGTATCATGTGAGTCCTTGGTAGTTTGTTTTTCAACTCTACTACCTGTTCCCATAGCGTTTTGTGCTTAATTGTGCCACCTTTAGCATCTTTGAACCCATTTTGTCCGCAGTGGTGTAAGTATTCATTGTTTGACTGTACACAGTAAAAGGAATCACACACGATTAGTGTGGGAATTCTCGTTCCGTATTTATCAGTGCCAGTAACAGGGCTTTTAATTCTGCCAGCTGTGCCGTGCAGTCTCCTAGAGACTGGGTTTTTGTACAACACGGATGAAACTTTCCATCCTGCATGCGACCTTTAACAATTGCGCATGCGGCGCTGTATTGCTTTTTACTCCCAGTGGCCGGCTGAGCAGATCCGTCAGTGTAAATTATATATTCATACTGATCTAGAGGCAATAATTCATTAGGGAGAGGATATTCATGTTCGTATTGCAGGAATGCCTATGTTTTTAGACTTGGGTCGTACCTGTATTCTACATCTGTTGCAGTAAGAGAATTAGCCCATTGTGTCCATCTCGGATGTAAGGCTTTAGCGTTTGGAATGCTAGCTTTTGTAGCTGCCTCTATGGCCGGTACTGGGGTAACGACTATTACTCGCTTTCCCTGAGCCCGTGCTCTTTCTCTTACTACATCAGTCTGTACCGCTGTAAGAATCTTCTCTGTTGATTCAAAGCGCATCTCAGCATTCGTGTACAAATGTGATTTGTACGCTATTGGTACTGTTTCACCTTCATTATATGTTAGGTAGGTGTATCCTGATTGACCCGCAACTAAACGGATCACTAAGTTGCGTACATTTACGCGTGTCTGTAAGTGTTTTGAAGCTATCATATCCGCTTGTAGGGAACAAAGAATATCTGTGTGTTCCTGTGTCATTTGTCTGACTGAAAAGTCAGGTCTTATCAAATCGTAGAAAGGTTTAACTCTTTCTGCGTAATCCAAAATGTATGTTCTGCCAAAGTTCAGGAATCCCAGTATTGATTGTAAATTTTTTAATGATTTCGGAGGTTGTAGCAGTGCACAATTTTCTAAAAAGTTAGCTGCTAAGCTTTTCCCTTCACTTGAAAGCTCATATCCCAGAAAAAGGACATTGAGGTGGGCTATCTTTGATTTTTTTAAATTAAATTTGTAGCCCTCAGAGGAAAATCCCAATATTATGGTATTTACTGTGTTCAAGTGTTCTTCCAGGTCATCATCCATTAGATAAATATCATCCACATAGGACAATGCCTCCTCATCCAGATTTTGGTAATTCAGTTACTCTGGCCGAAAATAATCCCGGGCTTTTCTTATACCCCTGGGGGAGTCTGCAAAATTATTGCTGGGAGCCTAACGCGGAGAATGCGGTTAAATACCTGCTTTCAGGCACTATATTTTGGCAAAAAAATCCATTTGAGATATCTAGTGTCGTTTTGTATTTTTTCCGCACAATGTTATTCATTAGTGCGGCACTGTGTGCATTTTGTACTGCAAATGTCTTTGTGCAAGTGTTTAGATGTCTGTAATCTAAAACTAAACGATATGAGTTGTCAGGTTTCATTACGGGAAACAAAGGATTATTCATTTGGGATGTGCAAGTTTCAATCACTCCTTGGTATTCAAGTTGATCTAAGATCTCCCTGACCTGTTTTTTAGCTTCTTGCTTTATTGGATACTGCCTCTCTGGAGTTGGAGTATTTTTTAATGGAATTATGTGGTGGGTTGAATCCTCATCCCATCCAACATGGTTTTTATATAATGCCGGGGCAAGGGCTACCGCCCACTCCCCTGCATATGTATGTTTTAGATACTTGGGAACAGGGTCGGAAAAAGCTGGTAAGATTACTGTTTCTCCCCTAGGGCAGTCCATGATGAATGCTGGCGGGCAATCTTGTTCAGCTAATAAAATGTCATACCCAAACGTCAGGTTCTGCCAAAAGAGACCTCTAACTTTCCTGGGCTTGTCCCCCTCCATTTGGAGTGTTATTCCATATACCTTATGTGGGACACTTACCCTAGTATCAGGTGTTTCCACCGTGATATAATCATTCAAGTCTGCTGTCACCAGAAATTCCATCAGGTTCTGGCGAGCTATTGTTACTTCTGCCTGCACTGTCTAGCATTGTCAGAGCCCATTCCCCGTTCAGTAGTTGAGTCCTCAGAATTCTGGGCATGGCTGATCTTCAGACCTGCAACCTTCTTCTTTTTGAACTGAGGTTTTGGTTTGGCTTTATCTTCTTTTTTGGAAGTATAGTCTTGAGCGTGCTGCTTGTCTCTGGACTTTGTACGCTCTTCTTGCCTGTCTGACCGTCTTTCCCTCTCGCAGTTTTTCGTTGAACCCTGAAACGAACGAGAGGAACATGTATCAGTATCCTGATACCTGTCAGGTTTCCTAATATTGTCCCTATTCCTAAGGTTATACCTTCTTTCGGAGGGCTCCTGTGGAGGAGATCTACCTCTGGATTGACATCTGTTTTCTTTATTTTTCTGTTTTTTGTTATTGTCCCACTTCTTTTTCGAAGAAGTAGGTGCCTGCTTAAAGGTGTCCTTCTGGGGACTTCCCATCAGTTGAGGTTTTAATGCTTTCCCACCCAAACTGTCTCTGCCCAACTCTGCATACGCGGTCTCAATTATTTTCTGTAATTCATGCTCCTGTTGTAAAGGACTGAACTCCCTTAGGCGTTGACGGATTGACACTGATGCTGCTTCCCCTTTATTATTTGCTAATATTATGGCTGATACCTGGTCATAATTACCTAGTAATTTCATCCCAAAGTTTAGAGCAGATTCTGCTCCGTACTCATTTTGTATTTGTCTTAATACATCTGTTATTACTGCTAATGACAGGATACCATGTGTTCTGGTATATATCCCAGCAAAAACTGTACCCCAACAGGTACAATCCTCTATCTGTGGCATTCTGTGTTTTTCATACGGGCTAGTATTCGGGAATACTGCTTCTAGCTGTGTTATTTTTTGAGCTACCCAGAATGGCATTTGTTTACGTTTTGCGGGCATTTTACCCATTACTGCGTGTAAAGTTTGTGGTGTGTTTTTAGTTGCTGTATTTTGACCTGTATTTGTGTTTGTTGTAACCGTTGCCGGCTGGACAGTAAGTGTCCTCATGACGAACTGTGTCATGTTTCTGTAAAGTTTTATCAGTTCTTTGTGAAGTATAAGTAAGTCTCCTCCTGGCATTGTTTCAATGTTAGGAAGTGGTGTGTAGGCCGCTAATACTGGCCATGTCGCTCCCTCTCTTCCGAGCGGACCAAGTCTTACTTTATTTCTTGTATGGGGGAGGGCACTTTTACACCAGTATAAATGTTCCTGCTGAGTTAGTGGAACTTCAATGTCCTCATAGGGACAATATTCGTCCGGTATTCCACTTTCTGTGTAGAAGTGAAATGTTTTTGTTCTTGCATTTACAACTGGGAATGTAACCCATGAATAGAATACCTCTGTTTTAAATGATTCGTGTGCCTCAATCACGAAAGCTACTGATCCACCCCTGGATGTTAGACCGTGTGCGCCTAGTTTTATGGTAACGGCATTTCTAACGTTTTCTGCAATGGAAATTGCACCTGCATCTTCTTCGTCTGCTGAGAGATTTAGTTCTTGCGCAACTCTATCCACGTTTCCTATTTCTTCAGTCATTGTTATAGAGAAGAAGAGCTTTTCAAGGGATCTAAGATAAGGTGTTTTGCACAGTTAAGGAACAATGTGTCCTTCAAGCTTGATTAACAGACTGCCAATAAACAGGATTTTTGCCTACTTGGCTGTGGCGGAGTTTGCACCCACTCTGGGGAATTGTGAGTAGGGGTCTCTGAGACTAGCACAACTGAATTACTCAGATTCTACTGTTAAATAAGTACCCAACCAACATTGGCGGCGCCATGTCGTGTAGTTCCTGTAAAACCTATACAGGATCTGCGCGTTCGGACAGCATACACTGTAGGATTGGTATCAGACTGATTCTGAACACCCTCACCGGGTATGTTGGCCTTTTGTACCAGCTAGCTCACAGTGCCACTAGAAATTACTCTTACCAAGGAGAGAATAGTTCTTGGCAACTATCGAACATGACAACCCTGATCCCTCAGGACCGTGGAAACAATATAATACTTTTCGCTCAGTCACTCGTGCTTACTTAGTCTGTCTTAGAGAGATACACAGAATAAACAGGCTGGGCGTTTTCAATAAATATTTATTGAACAGTTGTTATTCTGGTGTAAAATAGATGAGCTGCAACAACAGCTAGACAGTAACAGATATATAGGATTAGAAGCACTATGAAAGTAAACGGATGGTATAGCTCTACCATCTTGCAGTATCCATGAATACATATAAGTACATAAAATACAAGATAATAAAAAGATGCGTACTCGTACGATGTCTCCCTAAGTAGATGTACCTAAGTGTACCTAGCATGTGTGTAGTTGTTAAGCCAAGAATCCCTCTAGGATAAAGTCAACCCCATTACCTGAAGTGAGAGACTGTGGGACCCCGTCTTGGTCTCGAGTTGGATACCCCGCGAGGGATGTTTAGACCACTGCGAGCTGGAGTGTCTGCATGCAGGAACCTCAGCGTCTCTGGTCAGTGTGTCTGCCAGGAAGTCCTGATCTCCTCTGGCTCTCTTAGCAAGATGTGATGTATATATACCCATAGGTCTCCCCAGGGGTCCTACCTCGCTGTATTACTGTGTCAGACTAAGGATGACGTCGGGCATGAACTTTATACATAGATATTATACAGGAGATGGTAGTCCTGCTGTGCTTCCAAGAATCCTCATACATAATGTATGAGATTTCGAACTAGGGAAAACCCGCGTTCTGAATGCAGTGTCGTATCTAGGTAAAAGGTCAGTCCCTGTAAACCGTTATATGTGTAATGTAGGGAAGAATATAGGTGAAGGGTTATGAAGTTAGCTGGCCCTATATTATGGTACCTATATGGAATAGAACAACGAGGCGGCGAATCGCTTTTTTGGCGAGTAGCACGCTACTCCGGAACTCATAAAGGATTAGTGGGGAATTAGTATAGTGAAATATGAAATTAATTTGAGCGGTGGATATGTTAGTCTGTTATTTGGATTGAAAAGGATAGTGGAGGGATGGAAGAGGGAAGGGTTTGCATTTATATAGTGCTTGCTACCCCTGATGAGGTGTTGAAGCAATTTTTGGCGGGTAGCACGCTACTCTGGAAGCCAAATAGGATTAGTGAGGAAATAGTATAGGGAAATATGAAATTAATTTGAGTGGTGGACATGTTAGCCTGTTATTTGGATTGAAAAGGAATAGTGGAGGGATAGAAGAGGGAAGGGTCTAGAAAGTTTTTTTTTTTGAGTTCATAGCAGTAGGAGAGGGGTTGGGATCAGTAAAGGGGAGGTGGAGGTGAAGAGTAAGAGGGAAGGGTTTAGAAAGGTTTGTTTGGGAGATCTGAATTGTAAAAGAGGTATGAGATGATGCAAGGGGGTAGAGGAGGGAAGAGTCTAGAAAGGGTTATTTTGGGGATCGTCAGGGGCGGCTCATCTGCTAAAGCGGAGGAGCATCACCCCACTGCTCTGAGAGCAGGAGAAAGGAAAAATAAATTATAATAACCCCGTTATTATTTTATTTTTCACTGAAGGCTAGGTTAGGGCGGGGCGGGCCTGGGGTCACAGGGGGAGGAGTGATTTGCACTCCTTAAGTGTGCATGACTGTTTGGCCGGCCCTCTTGGGCCGCCATACAGTCGTGCACAATTTGCATGTTCTCCACCAGGCTGCATTACACAGCCTGGTGAGGAACATGCCCAGGCTCCCATTCCCCGTCTAAGCGCCGAACCACTGCGCTCAGACCAATCACAACGCTGCATTGCAGGGTTGTGAGTGGCTTAAGGGAGGGAGCCTGTGTACTTCCTGCTTCCGCTGAAGCTGAGGAGAAGGCGGCGTGGGAAGGGACCGAAGCGGAGGAGAGACAGCAGACGGCAAAAGGTAAGTGTTTTTTTTGGTCCGTCCGACCCCCTTCCCCCCACCCCACTACCCCGTTCCCTGCCAGCCGCCACAGGGGATCATAGTAGTAGTATGGGGTTTGGGGTGAATGAGAGAGTGGAGGTAGAGGATATATAGATAGAGGTATAGGTGATTTTAGTTAAAACGTTTGATAATGCTCAACAAAGTATCCTGCAATAAATTACTAAAAACACTACATGCATGGATGAACTGCCCCTGGCCCCCACATGTTGACTGATGCAGCCCAAGTCTTGGCTCACTCTCACCTCTTTCAAAAAGCAGAATTTTAATGAGCAGGAGAACAACAAGATGAAAATCCCACCTGGTAAAAAAAAACAAAAAAAAAACACAGACACGACAAATAAAGAGACAAAGACCCTCCCAGACGTTCAATAGCTATGTTAAAAAATAACACACATGGGGTGTCCCTGCCATCTGCTCCGGGCCCTGTGCAAAAGGCTCAGAAAGCGGGAGCTGACAAAGGGGGCACCCAACATCGCCTTTTCTGAATGCCAAGAGACAGCCGTCCGTGCAAACACACATCGTGCAGCCGCCTAGGGCCCACACAAAGCACACTCGCTTAGTTTGCAAATAACAGGCATGTATGGAAATAGACGCCTGGGAGCCATAGAGATTTGCCTGGGTCTGGGCCTGGGCGGCTGTATACCAACAGGATTCGCTGTAACTGTGCATCCTTTCAGCCCCATCCGAACCCGCCCCCAACCAAAGTTAATGGCTGTGGTGGTGCCCCGCAGGTGGTCTTCAGATGGTGTTTAACTTAAACATCACATTGGCAAAGGTCTGCCAATGTTTGCCAGTTATGAGTAACTAGCTACTCTGTGACCCGGAGCACAGAAAGACAGACTTGGAACTAACAGCCTGAGGTTAGAGGGAATGTTTTGTTGACATCTTATTACTTTGCAACTAGACGCGTGGATTTTTTGGTTGGTTGCGAGCCAATAGGCTGCATGGTTTTAAACTGTCGTTTGTATTCAGCTTGACACTAACCCTTCCGTTTTAGGTCGAGCCTGTCAGCACGCATGCCCTGTCTGCAAGACCTGCTGGCATCAATAAAACCACTTTGTTCCCACCTCCTGCTTACCTTTGGTTCATTCCAGCGTCACTCTTCTTTGCAGCCTCCTGTCTCGTTCCTGCAGCCGGTACCTCACATCCTTTCAAGGCTGAGGAGCACTGGTAAAGTACATTGTACTTACACGTTCCTTCTTATCTCCTGTTTGGGAGAACCTTTTTTTTAATGCTTTTGGGCCGTCGCTGCTTGTTTTTTTGCAATTTTCGTTTTTTTGTAGGCACAGGGCAATTAAGTGATTTGCCCAGGTTCACAGGATGTTGAGCCGACGCGAGAATGAATCCTGGTTCTCCAGCTCTGGCTGTCTATTTTTTCCGTGCTTGAAAATCAGTTTGTATTGAGATTTAACAAACACAGAAGTCACTTATTTGATAAGCAAATATTTGTGTAAGGCTAGATTTTATTCCATGTTTATTTTGTAAATGTTGTCGCATTGTTTCAGCGCTTGCATCAAAGCATTCGGGATTTCACCATTTTAAGGTTGCTGTTGCCGTAGGCGATTTACTACTGAGGTTCTTTTCATGCACTCTGAACTGCAACTGATCCCCAAGTCATCCCTGACACCTTCAGCCAACCCTGGTGTTAGGGGTTGCATTCTGCGGGTTGTAATTTTGCTTTGAAGAATCTAAATAAGGACTTAAAACAGCATGAATAATGAGTTTGTCTAAAATCCAAATACATTTGAAATCACACATGCCATTCTACTTGATATCTATTAACCGTGTAATTCTTTATCCATACGTCTTTAATTTATACCACAGCATGTTAGGTTTGCTGATTACTCAATGCAGCCAAGGACTCAAAGCGCTAGTCCTTTGCTTTCAGTGTATATCATAATAATGGACTCAGGGAGTTGCTGTCTTTATTCCCATTAAAAAGAGCATGTGGGTAAAAGTAGAATAGTACATTTGTTTATGAAAGGAAATCCCAGGACTGGAGCAGTGTGTTTTCGGTGACATGGAGTCATTATGGTACCCTTATACATACTAACATATAAGAACGCCAAGTGTTTTCACCTGTCGTTGTGATGAGATTTTTGGAAGGGTGAAGGTAAGAATAAGATATCACAGAGCACTAATTTTAAAAGGTGCTATAAAGTGGCCATCACTGGCCGCTTCATATCACTTTTCATGTCGAGATTGCAGACATTGGGGCTTGTGGGAAGAGTAAGAAAGACCAGGTACTGGATGAGAAGAAACTGGGAGGGGGTGGGCATACGTTAAACAAGCATTTGAAATGTAATAGGTCTCGCATTACTGACATTTTGAGCTATTGGTGTTGCATTATTATTTGCAACGCCAATAGCTCAAACTTTCAGTAATGCGAGACCTATTGCATTGCAAATGCTTGTTTTTTTAACTTTCCTTTGAAATGCTTAATATCAGAAAAGCAGGTTTTCATTGTTTATTTTTCCAATTGGGAGCAGGCCAGACAATAAAGAGGGTGGGACAAGGGAGGGGAAAAGGCAAGAAACAGCATGCAATTCTGCAGTGACAAATCACCCCCTCAACCTCTGCTGGTATGAAGTGCTCAAGCAGAGTCACTGAGGAAGCACTCCATCTTCATAACCTGCCCAAGAGAACTGGCATGAGCGCCACTCTGAGGGGCGTTGAAAACAAGCAGTCCACAGAAGGCCATGAAGTGAAAGACAAGCAGTCCACAGAAGGACAAGCAGTGAAAGTCAAGCAGTCCACAGAAAGACAAGCCGTCCACAGAAGGACACACAGTGAAAGAGAAGCAGCCCACAAAAAGGCAAGTAGTCCACAGAGGGACAAGCAGTGAAAGACAAGCAATCCACAGACGGACTATCAGTGAAAGACAAGCAGCCCACAGAAAGGCAAGCAGCCCACAGAAATGCAAGCAGCCAGCAGAAAGACAAGCAGTCTACAGAAGGACAAGCAGTGAAAGAGAAGCAGCCCACAGAAGGCCTATCAGTGAAAGACAAGCAGCTCTTCTGTCTGTCTATCTATCTGTCTATCCATTTGTCTGTCCATCTATCTTTGCAACACTATCTAGCTATCTGTCTTTACAAGCCTCTCTGTCTTTCTTTGCAAGTCTCTCTACCACTCTGTCCTTGAAAGCCTCTCTATCTATTTCTCTTTGCAAGCCTCTCTATTTGTAAGAACGTTTTTCAGAAACATTACAAAAAGGGATTAGCAAATGCAGGAGGCTGGCAGGGATTGCCAGACCGATTGACTTTTTAAAGTCTGGTGTTAAGCAAGACCTTTTAATTTCACTACAATTATGTGTATAACATAGTTACTTACAGGGATTTTCAGCCAGACTTCATCCATTAGTCTATTGTGCCATGCATACTTTTCTTCCATTCACTGCAGCATGCATCATGAGGTAGTGGGTTAGCACACCCCAGCCACCGTCTGAGTTCACCTTGAGTTCCACCATGCTTTCCTTTCTCAAGGAGGACATATATATGCACAAAGTAGTCCTCTTCAGCATCAGGTCATAGTGATGTGTGCTTTTTGGAAACCAAACCATATAATTTTTAGCTTTAGCAATTTTTTTTGTTTATGCTTATGATGGCCTGGCTGCTTCCCTGTTAGACTTGGCATCCTTGGTGTGGTTCACCCCCTAATGTTTTGGTTTCAGACCTCCTGTACTGCTGACTTTGTTTTTGCTGGCTTTAGGACTCTGCACACTTTACTACTGCTAACCAATACTAAAGCGCTTGTGCTCTCTGATTAAAACATGGTAAGGCTGGCTTATACACAATTGACACATTTAATTTACCTGTAAGGCCCTAGTAAAGGGCTGCCCAGGGCCTGTAAATTAAATACTACTAGTAGGCCTGCAGCACTGATTGTGCCACCCACTTAAGTAGCACTTTCAACATGTCTCAGACCTGCTGTTGCAGCCTGTGGGTGTGCAGTTTTAAACTGCCATTTTGACCTTGCAAAATAAACCTTTTGCAAGGCTCAAACTTTCCTTTTTAATACATATGTCTCCCCTAGAGTAGGCCCTGGACAGCCCAGAGGGCAGAGTACAGTGTATTTATAAAGTTGGAAATGTACACCCAAGATTTATATGTCCTAGTAGTGAAAAACTCCTAAAGTCGTGTTTTACTACTGCAAAGCTTACCTTATTACATATTATAAGTGTAATTTCCAAATGGGACCTGTTAGCCAGTTCATGTTTGGTGTCTTTAAAATTTAGATGAAAAAAACCTAACTTATAGTGAAGCTGGATTTTAAATTACAATTTTGAAAATGCCAAGTTCAGGAAGTTGGCATTTTCCTGCGTTAGCCATTTGGTGCCTGCAGCCTCTCTCTGGGTCACATGAATGAGTGTGGGTGACAGTTGGGCTTTGTGTATTCCTCTTAGACAGCCACACATAATGGGGAGCTTAGGTGTGCTTGTGTTGGCCATCGCTTGCAGGATGGGAGGGAGGAGCTGGAAAAAGCCCCACTTACAATTGAATAGGCTGTGCCTTCCCCACTTACACTTGAATAGGCTGTGTCTTTCTCTACACAAAGGGCTTCATGCCCCCTGTAGTTAGTCTGGAGCCAGGACAGGGAAGACACAGCATCTATGCACTTCAAAGTCCTGCCTCTAGAAGCTTCTCCCCAAATCAAAGGCACAAAAGAGTATATGTATACTAGACCTCAGACACCACCACTTCAGTATACTTCTGGACCTGTGGATACTCTGCCAGGAAGAAGGACTACAGTGCTGCTGATAGGACTTCCACTCTGCTGGACTGCTGCTCTGAAGAACTGCTGCCCTGCTGTGCTCACCTGCTGCCTGCCTCTTTCCTGGGTGAGAAGGACTGGACTTGCATGTCTTGGACCCAGAACCCCACAGTGACTCCAAGGGCTAGATGACTGGCCTCTTGACATGAAGCTTCAAGGACCCAACAGGCTTCCAACCACCTTGCACCTTCACCTGGACTCTGCCATCTGTGAGTCTACCCTGCCAAGTGGTGCCACCCCAGTCCTGGACTCTTAGAAGTGGGCTTAAGGAGCTCTGCCAGCCTCTGTGGATCCAATGGAACCAACACATCTTCCCTGCTGCACTGCGCAACCCCAAGCAGAACCGACACATCTCCCCGACTGCGCGCCGCATCCTCAACGCCAGACTTTGCTGTGCAAGCCCTGTCGATGGGATCCTCAACAATGATGAAGGCTCTCGCACCACAGCCTCGCCGCATCTCGGAACGGACCCATCGCTTCAGCTGCACGACGCATCTTCGACGTGAATCCTCGCAACGTTCCGCAATCCAGGAGTTACTCTGTTCAGCAGGCCTAACTGGGTCCCTGTAGCCGACCTGTGCTCAATTGCAGTCAGCCTCAACTTGTGACTGTCCCAGTCGGGCACAGCCAGATATCCACATTTGACGCTATGTGCTTTTTGTTGCTATTTTTACTGAAGTCTTTAAAATGGCATATCTCTGGTTCTACTGACTGGACTTTTGTCGTTTTGGTCTTGTTTTATTTATTAAAGAAAGATCCTTTTTGTGTGGTGTTTTCACTTTATTACTGTTTGAAGTGTTGCACAAGTACTTTACACATTGCCTCTAAATTAAGTCTGACTGCTCTGTGCCAAGCTATCAGAGGGATGAGCACAGGTTAATTTAGGATTGGCTTGTGCCTCACCCTGACAAGAATTGTGGTTTCTGCTTGACCAGGGCTTACCCAACCCAGTCAACCAACAGCCCCATTTCTTACACTCCCCAACAGTGAGGTTTTGCACAAACCATGACAGAACAAAACAAGAATTGCCAAAACCAAAGGCAGGCCGCCAACACAAGACCTATTGGCTTTGCCAAAGTCAAAGCTTATTTCTTTTGCTCCCTGGGTGTGCACATGTTTCTTTGCCCTGTCCTCCTTTCCTCTGTCTGCTGCCTCACACTTCTCACCCCCACAAGCCTCCTGCTTTCCGTTTTGCTGTCCCACCCCCGGCTCGTCCTTTGCTTCCTATGTGCTTCCCATCTTGCTCTGCTTTTTTTTTTATATAACTCCTGTCTGTTGCACCCACACCCCACTCTGTTTGCCACTAGCAGCTTTGATCCTCCAGCTCCTCTGATGCTCCCATGCCTTTCCTGTTTTTTAATTACATTCTTTTAATAACATTTTTAGGAGGGTCAGGCAGCTGCAATTTGCTGTTATGCCACTACTTTGCAAAAATGAATTTTCGTGCACCATTTTTTTTTAATTTTAAGGGCACCCACCATCTTTGAATGGTATTTTTTTTTAAAAAGAACCCGAAATGTGATGATGCATGTGCAAGTTGCAGCATCAGGCTTTTATTTATTTATTTATTATTTTGATGCTGTTTAGCATTGGCAATAGCCATTCTTTCTTTTTTGACAATGCCGAACGGCCTGGAAAAAAAGTTGGTATAGCCAGTAGGTCTACATGGACAAAAGGAGAGACCAGCTGGCTTTGCTGAAGCTTGTTTAATACAGACTTGAAGTTGGATTTATTTAGCAATTTTAAACATAATTTCCTTTGCTATAATTATTTAACCCACACAACTACAACTTGCTGTAGGCTATGAAGTACATATGGGACACACATGCATTTATTCTCCCCCATATATACTTGATTTGCATATATTTAAATTCCAATGATCAGATCCAATTTTTAAAATGGTGTGAATCTTGTCATATTTTCTAAGTACACCCAATCAACTTGTTTCTTCTTCATAGTTCTTAAAGCAGGATACGTCTATTTGAAGCCTATGTGCCATCTTCAAGGTCAGCCATTTTAGTTTAAACAAACCGATGGATGCCTGGTACTCAAGGGTAAGCAGTGCATTGTTTCAATTTATTTAAACCAAAAGACCAACACTTGTTCTTCTTTAATAATCTCATCTCTAAAAATATCACAGTGGCTATGACTAAAAGAAAATAAGAAACGCCTCAAATGTTGTGCAAGAAGTTTTTGCTTCAGGTTATCTGGTGTGTTGGCGCATATCTTTGTTGTTTATGCACTGTCAGCCTATTCTGCTTCTAAGAGGATAGCTGCTTTTGTCTTGTGCAGTTCAACTATGCTATGCCAACCATGAACTTTGGCAATCAACTCTATGCTACCTAGTAGCTGACCTTACTCTGTTTTTTGTAAATTGGCCGAGATTCACAGTGAGGGGCTTCTTCACTCACTTTCCTGGCAATTTCCAGTGCTGATCAGCTCCACCCCCCTCTGACACAGCTTCATGAACCCCCCCTGCTCTGGATAAATCCTGGGGCACCGTTCTGAATGCACCACCTGCTTCCCTCCACCCCAGTCACTCCTCCACTACTGGTGCTTCTTAGGTCTGTTCATTCCACTTGGGCTGATGGGTGGCTTTTCAGACTGCTCCTTCCATTCTGACCTGTCTGTGCATGTGTATGCACCATCACTGAGCCCAGATGTAACAGAGTGCTGCACTGTGGCATCATTGGAGAGGCGAACAGAGGTTCTCACTATCAAGAACACCACAGGTTCCCACATCACCTGTTCCACTCTCATGTCTCTTCTGCACCCCAGTGTGCTTGGAAGAGAAACAGATCAAGGCTAGGAGCAAGAGGGCAGAAGTATCATGGCCATCTTGTGCTCTTGCAAGCCCCATAACCGTTTCAATGGGTTTCACCCCTCCTGAGTTGCAATCACTACCTGCTGTCCCAAGCTAGCATACTTTTTAAGATCATAAACATTAAATGCGAATGCCTCCTCATACTGCTGGCTCGTGCTTCTACATATACACAGAGCCATCCACTTTGTTTCCATTGGTTACTAGATGTAGGTGTGTGGTGAGGAATGATATAGGTCTTTCATGCCTTCATCTTCTGGAGTAGTTTACATCGTCTCTTCACACTGCGATGACTCTCACTTTGCTATCATTTGTACTACTTCGATCATGAGTAATTTACTGTGAGTAATTTACTGGTACGCTAACAGAACAGATCTAATATGACTGTGCTCCCAGTGTGCGCTATATCAAATTAAGGTAACATATGTCATCATGGCGCAGCAATAGTATGAACAATGTATTTGTATGAAAGTGGCAATTCCTAGAATTCTGTTTGTAAAAGCTGAAAAGGGATTAGGGATTTGAGCAGTGTTTTTAAAATGTAGCTCTAAATTCAGAAGTAATTTATAATTCCTGTGTTTAAAGTCTTAGTCATGTGCGATTTTTGAACATCATCGAATTTATATTAAAATACTAAAATGTTGGGCACTCAAATGAAGAAAGTGGGGTGGCAAAGGACTAATGCTAGCAAGCAATGACCTTCTGTCCCTACATTCCAGTGTTTGTCTTTCTCATTCTCTCTGTTTGATGTAGAACATTATGCCCTCAGTGGTGGACTGCCCTGGCAGCACTGCAGCACTTCGGCTTCACACTATCTCTTTTGTTATAGAGACTCGCTTAGGGTTCATGCCTCTTAGAGGGCTTTTAACGACTATGTAGGTAATCGTTATTGTATGATTAATAAAAATCTTTACAATGCAGAAAAGAAAATTATGCATAGAATCCATTCAAAAAAAAAAACTAAAAATCTGTAGAAAGTGAGAGAAACTGACTCCACATAATACTGTCGTGCTGTAATCACAAACTATGATGAGTTATTTTGGGGGATACAAATACTGTGAAATCACGTGTAGAGTTTTCCCTTTGAAAATAATCCGTATTTTTAGTTCGTTTAACTTTTTACCTACATGTTGTTTTTTTAATACTTGGCACAGAAACGGTTTCTCATGAATTGGGTGGAGTATTTCGCTGAAGTGTGTCATGAAGTGAATGGTAGAGGGAGTGTTTCCTTCAAGCAAAAGAAACAGGAAAGTAAGGTCGAGCTTTAGGCTTGAATCATCTCATCTTTTCGGGGAAGAAAACATGCTTCAGCAGGGCAGTGACATGTTTTGAACTCGGGTGCTAAATTCTTCTCCCACCCATCGAAGCCACATGCCAAACACAGTCAATCACCCTGGCAACCCGATGATCAGTAATACAGCAAATGATTAACTAGGGGTGTTGTCCTTCTCAAACTATGTATAATTCAGCTTTTAGTGTGCTAAGGAGAAAGCTCCCCTGCCTTCTTCAAGTGGGCACTTGCGGGCGGCGTAAGATATGTATGTGCGATGCTTTAGGTATGTGAGAAGCGACTTGTGCCAAGATACATAAAGCAGTCTGCCATGTTGAGTGTGGAAGCGGGAAAGAGTATGAACAATAAAACCCTCTAGTATAAAAAAAAGTATGTCTGCGGTAGTTCATCAGATGGGTAAAGGATGGCAGGAGCCAGTGCTTAATTAGTGCTGGTGGTTGGTTGTAGAAGGTGGGTGCCGGCAGCCATGTTTCTGGACCTGAAATTATTTTTCTTCAGACTTTGACAAAGATCAAAAAGAGGGAAAGGCATAAAAGAGAAAAAGAACAAAAAGATAGCAAAATAGTGACAAAAAGAAAACAAGCATTGGCATAGCCAATAGGTCTCGCCTTTGGGACCTCATAAGTGTTTAGCCATGCAGCATATTATCCTGGGTGCTACAACATCTACTGTTCTTTAACGTGGAAGCTTTGACACTAATAGGTGCATTATAGTACTGCATTGAGAAGTACTTGTTTAAAGTGTTATTTTTGAACAACTGGTAGTCTGAACTCACATATCTGGAAGTGCTTTCATACATGATAATGGAGAAAAGAGTTTTAGTGAATTAAATAATTTGCCTAATTAAACAATTTATTACACAATGAGTCCAGGTTTTCTGGTTTTACTTTGTACAAATCAGCCAATAAATGGGTATTAATGTGTCTTTCCTTACGCTGAGGTTTGTTTTTATCTCAGTGCGCTTTTCAAAATATAGCGCAAACTTGACTGGAAGGTTATTGGAGCACTTTACATGAGCACCAGCTCCATGACACAAGGTCACATGCAATTGTTATAGGGATAGGGATATTAAGTGATTTGCCCAGAATCACAAGATGTTGAGCTGATTCTGAGACTCAAACCCAGTTCCCCAGTTAGGTACTCTGACAGTAACGCCGCATCCTGGGTAGAGAAAGGCAGGTAGAAGCCAAATGGCAAAGTGGAGTTAGATGTTAAAACTGCTCTAACAGCCTGCAGTGGCCGTCATGTTTTACTTTGCCATACTTGTGGTAGCACAACTAATGCTGCAGCCCACGAGAGACACCTTAACTTACATACCCTATGTACCCCTCGAACCATATACTAGAGACTTACAAGTAAGTTAAGCTATGGCAATTGTGTGCAAGCCAATCAACCATGTACCTTTTTAAGAGCCAGTGCACATGCACGGAGTCCTGATTAGCAGGCTCAGGACATTTCAGAGCCATTACACCAGTGCCTGATAGCCAAAACGGGGGCAAAAAGTCGGGGTGAACCTGCAAAATGCCTGTTTCCTCACAGACACATTTAAAGCTCCCTTTGACAGGCAGCATTGATGTTCCATCAATCAGTAGTCCCTGTAGGTGCCCTATCATATAAAAGTCCATGTCCGCTGGAAGTTGCAGCCTCGCTCCTAAATGTCTTACAATGAGGGGCCAAAACAAGATTACCCTCAGAGGAGTTAAAAAAACTATATTGCGAATAATTGTTTTAATAGATAAAAGCCATTATGTTTAGTCCAGTGCCACTGAATTTATCGCAGTATTGCATTTCAAGAATATTTTTGTAACCAGTACTTTAGTTTATCCTTTGCTGTATGTAAAGAAATATGTTTTCCTGAATCCTGTACAAATTCAGTTCCAAACAATGCCTTTGATTACACATTCACATTACCTGAGCATCTCGCTTCAGTAAGACCTTGACTGCCAAACAACAGCTACCACTGGAGAGGGAAAGAAAATATATCGACCTGAACAGCTATAAGTGATATAAGTGCTGATAAAACAAAAGCCACGTTCAAAGAGGAATGTAACGCTACCTCGCAGGCGCCACGCTGAACCAGGGAAACGCTCGCTCAAATTAAAAAAAAGTTTGTCAACAGAAAGTAAAATAGAAAAAAGCAGAAGCCTACAAGTCCTGGGGCAATACTCCAGGGGAGTGAATGACTTAGAAAAAGGAGGGACCAGGAAGAAAAATTACCCACTTGCCAGTAAGGAATTTTATAAGACAACCAATTAGACAAATGAAAAAGGATGGGAGGAGTTCAAGCTCACACAGTACATACAACAGATCATCCTGACAGTGCAAGCGCTGTCTAGGCTCGACCTGTTAAGGGTGTCTAAGAACTTGATCAAGTGAAAACACAAGGCTGGAGGTTTAGGGTGGTGGAAGGGAGAGGCCTGAACTAGGCAAGGTTGGTATTTTTCAACTTCGGGATTCAGGCTCCCAATAAAAACTTTGTACCAATGCACTTATTTGTTTTAAAACCAACAGAGCAGTGGACGAAACTGATCAAAAATAGCCAAAATATACAACAACCATCACGGAAAATTTGAAAGATTGACTTGTTCTAAGATTATAAATGAGGCAGCAAGGAGATCACTAGGGCTGTAACACCTGAAAACATCTTTACTTTGCCCACACTATTAGAGAAGTGAAGAGCAATTTACAAAGCCGTTCTGAGTATGTGAAGTTGTCCACTTCAGGTGCCCAGAAATACCTTTGTGACTTGGCACCTTAATCAGGAATGTGGAAGTGCATGAAGAATGCTTTTCATGTATGCTGAAAGAGTGATCATTAAAAAGGAAGTCACCGAAACAAAACATTTGGGTTAATTTAAAGATTATGGACCAATTTTACAGAAGCCAATCAGGGTATGAAGCAATGAGACCATTTGGCCTGGGTATCAATTTCCAAGAAAGTCTCAAACTTAGACAATGTTGTGGTGTTTTATAAGGGTAGAAAAGTATGTGGTGACATGGCTAGTGGTCTGAAAGTGGTGAGTAGAACAAACCACAATTTCATACATTACTGCATGAAAAATATACATACTTCCTAATTATTATTATAAACGTGGTGCATAGACTGAATCAAATAACCCCACATGGTTACCTTTCTGGGCAGACACAAGCCATTGAAAACAGATAGATTTTGTCCCAGTAATTTTCATTAAGCATTTCAAGTATGATAAGACTTTCAACATAGCATGAAATGACATTTCTTTTGTAATAGTCAAAGTCCGGATATACAGACCATGTAAATTGTATCATCAATAGTGTAGTATAACAAGTATAGGCAAGGATTAACCATCTTGAAACAAAGTGAAGACCCCAGACCACCAAACCCTTCAACGAGTGAGTCATTCAAGCATTGGTCTGAGCAGAGGCGGCCGCCATAAACAAAGAGTGGTGGGCGGGTGGGGGGAGTGCAGTGGAGGAGCGCAGGGGTGGGGGGTGTTAATAATAATAATAAAAAATATACTTACCTTAAGGTGCTAGCCACCTCACGCGTCGAGCTTCCTCTTCCCTACCTGGTCCAGGCAGTGCCTGGGACAGACCCTCATCCAATCCCTGCGCTACTCTCCTGCTAGGAGAGCAGCGTGGGGATTGGACTGAGCAGCCTGAAAAGATGCTCCGCTCAGGCCAGGGAGTCTGTGGGGGTTTCTCCTGCCCGGCTGTTCAGTGCAGCCAGGCTGGAGAAACCTATTGAGAATGTGTGTCTTGGTCGCCCTGAGACGGCCGGCCAAACACATATGCTTACTTAGGGAGTTCACACAGCACTCGTCCTCCCATGCCCCACCCCTCCCTGCACAAGCTGGCTCAGAGCCGGCAAATGAAAAATAAAACAATGCTAGAACATGATTTTATCTTTCATTTGTTGGCTCTGAGCCAGGCAGTGGGGCGAAGATCCTTCGCCATTGCGGAGGAGCCACCGCTGGGTCTGAGCGGATCTTCCCACATGCATGTCTTCTGAATTATATCACAGCTGCTGTTTATTTCAGGTTTATCCATAGCGGAAAATGAGGCTATCGGTCAGATGAGGCCCAGTATTCGGGGAAGGGGCATTCCAGTCAACTATCCAAAGAACCCTCACCCTCCACGATGGTCAGGGAGGGGGAGCTGTAGCGTGCAGTACACTTAGGACAATAAGCCGGGGTGTTGCGCATATATCCGGGCAGCGAACTTATTGCTAGAAAATATGGGCTAAGGATAAAGGGTGATATAGTGTTGTGTCCCTCGAAGGCAGCATGGTATTGTCTCTGTATAACAACGTTATCATGTGGCGATCTGATCTTATTGTGTAAAGTACTGGCACTAAAGTATGTGTGGGGGGGTTGAATGAGTTTCTGATGCCAGTGAAATTGCAGTATTCGTTGAATTCTGTTCTAGAGCAGGAATTGACCCTGTGGGAGATCCCACTGATCTACTAACATGGGAAAGGGAATCAGGATACTGTCGGAGTGAAGATCCCCCAGTGTGTCTAAATCTGTGGTTTCCCAGGAATGTGCCATGCTGTGAGTCAGTGTGGCAGTGCCTATGGCCAGTCCCTTAAGCAGAATTTCCAGGGAGCGGGGTTTGCGCGTTATGTACATGCTAAAGTGTGCCTCCAGCAACGTATTGCAGTTGTGGGAAGAAGTGGAAGTGCTGGAAGACGTTGTTGGCCGGAAAGAGTAAGGACTGTAAGCACCCTTCACCTTACCTGCTAGCCAACAGGCCAACCATTGTAATTAAGCAGCTAGATAGTAGTTCTGGAAATCCAGTACACCCAGCACCCTCATATCGGTAGGCAGCTTCAATTTGCTGAGTGCTACTCTGCGTCTGTCTGAAGCCCAAATTAATTACTCAAACAATATATAAAGCTCTTTAAACATGTTTGAGGGCAGTATGAATGTGAGGTTGGCAAAGTAATACAAGAGGCACAGGAGAATTACCATTTTAGGAAGTGCTATGCATCTAGCCACCGATAGGGGCAATTTATTCCAGAAAGATATGTGGGTGCGCAATGATCTGGTGGCTCGGTATAAATGACCTTCAATGGTGCCTTGTTGGTCATGATATATAGTGATACCCAAGTATGTGAATGTGTGAGATTCCCATCAGAGTATCTTGCCACCAAGGGTTAGGGGTTGCTGGGGTTTAGCTGGCCTTAAGGGGAACATGCATGATTTAGTATAATTAACCGAGAGGCCCAAGACCTCGTGAAAATGGAGCAATAAGTCGCTAATTTTCATCAGGCTGTCGCGACAATCACAAATATAAAGCAACATGTGAAACTATGTGACTCTCCTCTGATGTATATCCTGAATTTGTTGCCCAGGGCCCTCAATTTTGCAGCAAGGGGTTCGAGGGCCAAAGTGAAAAGGATAGGTAATAATGGGCTGCCCTGTCTGGTGACCCTGGCAATATTGTACGCCTCAGATATATATTTTCCCATCCCTACTTGAAGAAAGAAACAAATTCTGGACCCATCCCAGTCGGGCTTCAGAGCCACAATATCGAAACAGCCCTGATTGCAGCAAAAGACGACATCCGAGCCCTACTTGACAGAGGAGAATCAGCCACCTTCATCCTCCTGGACCTCTCCGCAGCGTTCAACACAGTCTCCCACCACACACTCATCCATTGACTTCGCCCGATCGGAATCATAGACGATGCACTCAGATGGATGGCATCCTTCCTCACGGGATGCACCCAGAGAGTTCGCCCCCCCTTTACCTTGCACCCCAAGCACACCATCTGTGGAGTACCCCAAGGCTCATACATCAGCCCCACCCTCTTCAACAACATCTACATGACACCACTTGCAGACATCGTCAGATCACACGACATCAACATCATCTCCTACGCCGACGACACCCAACTCGTCCTCTCACTCTTAGCAAACCCCACCCGGACGAAGACCAACTTCCACAATTGCATGAAGAACGTTGCAACATGGATGAGAGACAACTGCCTTAAGCTCAACTCAGAAAAAACGGAAGTCCTGATCTTCAGAAGGCACACCACCTTTTGGAACGACTCCTGGTGGCCAGTGGAACTCAGACCTACCCCCACGCCGAAAGACCACACTGCATCCTCTGCATCGTACTTGACAGCGAACTCTCCATAAAATGCCATGTCAACGCTGTTGCCTCAAGCTGCTTTCACACGATCCGCATGCTCTGAAAAATATTCAGATGGCTCCTGATCAGCACCAGGAAAATGGTGACGCAGTCCCTCATCACCAGCCGGCTCAACTACGGTAATGCACTCTATGCCGGCACCACCACCGAACTCATGAAAAGACTTCAGACAATCCAGGACACAGCATCTAGGCTGATCCTCAACCTGCCCGAGGACACACATCACTCAGCACCTGAAAGACCTCCACTGGCTCCCAGCCCTGAAGAGATGCCAGTTCAAGCTCCAGACCCACGCCTACAAAGCTCTCTACAACCAAGGACCACACTACATGAACCTCCGGATGGCCTTCCACCGACCTTCCAGAAAACTTCACTCCGCACACCTCACCCTTGCTCAAACACTATGGATCTACCGCATCGCACCGGAGGACGCTCATTCTCCTACCTCGCCGCCAAAGCTTGGAACACCCTCCCTCTCTACCTCCGCACTGCACCCTCGCAGAACTACTTCAGGAAGGGACTCACACCTGCAGCACAGATCCTGTATACCCCTGTGTCGATGAGCGCACTATACAAATTTTATCAGATTGATTGACTTGCGCGGCAGGAGCTGAGTAGAGCAGGTGGATCCAGCTTATCAAATTAGGGCCTAAGCCAATCTAAGTCAACCTAGAATATATATAATCCCATTGGATCATATCAAAGGCTTGTTCTATGTCTATAGCAATACAGGCCGTGTGGAGCCAGATCGAGGAGGATTGTTCTATCAATTGGTGTAATCGCCTCAAATCCAATGAAGTATTGTGAGATGGAATAAACCCATTCTGGTCCAACTGCACCAGTGCAGGGAGAAGCAGTAGTATCCTATTTGCCAATATCTTACTCAGGATCTTGTAGAATGTATTCAGGATAGATGATGGTCTGTAGGAATTCAAGACTACAGGGCCTCTACCAGGCTTCAATATAGAAGTGACTAGTGCTTCCCAGGTGGTGGCAGGGAGGGAGCCAGATTTCTGGTCTGAATTAAATAATGTGAGCAATTTAGGGGCTAGTAATGCTTCAGAAGTGGCATAGAAGTCAGCGGACAGTCTATATGACCCCAGTGCCTTACCCTTAGTCAGCTGCCATATGGTTTGTTTTATTTCCGGTTCTGTAAGTGGCTCTGGTAAGGCCCTCCTCTGATCAGGGGAGGGTAGGGTCCGCTAAGAATCCCTCCATTCTCAGCTGTTCCACCGGGATGGTAGGGTTTAATTTGAGCCGGTGCTTTCCTGTGCTCAGCACCTGCACTTAATTGGTTTCCGGTGCTCGGCACAGGCACCTAATTGTCAACCAAACTTAGAACAGTCTACCACATGGTGGCGCTGCTCATCTAATTTAGAGATGGGCAGAACAACGGTTGTTTAGGAATACAATATACATTAAAATAGTGCTAATACCTGCCTCCCCAGCCATTCCTTTAGCTTTGGGGATCTGGAATATTCTGAACTGTCGCATTTACATGCGAGAGAGATGGTTAGTAGTTTTTTGGCAGCGATGACAAAGGCGGTGGGTGGTGCAAGTTGCAGTGGCCTCCTGGTCAGAGCCCTGGCACTTAATATTTTACAAATTAAGCACTGGGCCGCATACAGTCCCTCGTAGTGTTCTTGAAAAGAGTTGGTGGCGTGTTGCGTTTGGACTTTCTGCCCTCTGTGGTCAATTATACTTTTGATTGGAGGATCTGAAAGTGGTGGTCTGATAATCCAGGCTAACAATCTCCCTGCCCTATCGTATTCTGTATGCTGTCATTCAGTGAAATTCACCTAGTCGAGACAACGAATACCTTCTGATAGGTCTGCACGA
This sequence comes from Calotriton arnoldi, assembly GCA_963921515.1. Lineage (NCBI taxonomy): Eukaryota > Metazoa > Chordata > Amphibia > Caudata > Salamandridae > Calotriton > Calotriton arnoldi. Next base: position 1,561,055 of record CAWUFW010000888.1, on the reverse strand, counting down.
CTTTTGTGTAACTCGGTCATTGAAACAGATTGATATGGCTGTTTCCAGATTGTTTCAATTGCTATATACATCTGCAGTTTAGAGGCAGTTTGGAAGTTTTATGAGTTATTGACAACAGATTGATAACTGTGTCCATTTTTAGGTTGATTAATTATGGTATGAAATCGTAGTTCATAATAAGTATGATACGTTTTTGAAGATTTGTTTTAGTTTTTCCACGTTCATAGATGTATATTTCTGAATATGATAACATAACTGCCTCCCCCCACACACACACACACATACACAAAGCGATTCCTCGCAAAATGTGTTATTGGGAGAATGGGAGAACTGACACAAAGCTTTTAAACTTCTCCAGCTTTGCTAACATGTCGATACGAATTTTGTGAAAAAGTAACGGAGTGAATGACAGATTTTGCTATTTTCCTAAGGAACTGGCTGTCAGGTTCGTGCCATTCTGAAAGATTAATGCCCAGACAGACGCGAATGGGGTGCGTTTGGAAGCGCATTGAGCATTGGCGCAGTTTCCATGGAGGAACCCCCTGCTGCGGGAACCACTTAAACACCACATAAAAAGGAACGCATTGGTCACGAATTGTTAACCAGAGTGAGGAACTCGGAGCTAAAAGACAAAAAAATGAAATATCATTGTCGCATAATTGATGTGAGCTTCAAGCAAGCAAGCATGTCGGTTTGGGACTCATCCGGCAAAATATTCCAGTAAAGCACCAGGTGTGTGTGCAGCCTCTATGGAAGGGTGCAACAGACAATCACCGACAATTGCTGATTGTGCCAGAGGACAATCAGGACAGCACAGAGCAGGTGTTAATCCGCAAGTGTTGGGTTGGCCATTCCTTCAACGATGCTGCTGGTTGGTACATCTTTGGGATTGGGTTCTCAATGTTCCTTGACGTCATCTCAATCGATTCCTTTACACCCACCTAAGGTTAGAATGGGGCAGGGGTACACTTAGAAAGCCTGTAACCCGTTCCTGTCTGACTTCCCTCCGTGCCAAGTTCATGCGCGGACACCTCGGGCAGTGTGGATTCTTCCACTGGCATCTGCCAGCCGCGCCCCATAACTATATTGTGAAATATGCAGCATTGTGCAAACATCGACAAAGATTTTTAGACAGATATGAAACGCCCTTCGAAGATGCCAGATATTCGCGGCATTGTCGGGTTCTGCTGTCGGCGTGTTTAAATGTTGCAATGAACCTTGTTTACAGGACGACCACATTCTCATCAGCGCCAAGAAACCCTTCCGCTGTGATGCGAGCTTTGCAAGTACACATAACATAGCATAGCATAGCATAACATGGGCACTGTACGCATATACATTACTGTGCACTTATAGAGATTCAACATAGATCCATAGGCAAGGTCCTTCTGAGAGAGGAAATCATGTTGGTGCAAGTGTATTTACATAATCTTGAAATGTATGTCAGCGGGGTATAAGTTACAATGCTAATTTCACTGTTTAATTTGAGACAGTGGTTGCAGGTGGAGCCTTTTGGCACTCATTTTTGGAGACTGGCACTTATTTGTCTTCAAGATTTTGACCTAGAGCTTTCAATATTCAGACAGAACTAAGGCTCAGGCCTCATACAGCAGTACTAGCCCTCAAATTACACAGATCTTCTACGCAGTACCTGGACAGCAGGACTTTTCCTCAGCTTGCACAGGTTTTGCAGACGTTAGCTGTGGACAGACAAACTATATACGGGTTCCATAAAACCTATAGGCTCAAACTGCACATAATATGGTGACAATAGTTTCGCAAATGTGGGTACTTGAAGTGCAGGCACGCCCACATCAGACACATCCTTGGCGTGCTCGCAGGCGTCTTGCAGCATGTCAGGGTCATTCATGGCAGATTGGACAAAACTGCTCTATATAAAATACCCTTATGTGCAAAGAAGCAGTAATACTTAACATGTCCAATGTGCAGAGTTATCTTGTGGATATGTATGCACATTCTTTCATGACATTTCTATGAGTTTTAGTAGTAGGCATAAACTCATCTATATATGCATCTATATGTACAAAGAAGCAGCAACAATGGCATTTTCTGAAGTGCCCTTCTCTTGTGGTGTAAAATACCTGTTTTATCCTTATATGAATGTATGTACTTATAACAGGAAGCATAGTTCAGTGAGCAATGACAAATGTATAACAACTTTATCTCTATCACATGAGAAGCATAGTTCATCATGTCTGAGTATACTGCAGTGGTACACTGTTGTGTTGTGAGTATAGTTGTCATGTGGTTAAACATATGGGGAAGAGCCAGCTCTTGTGAAATCTTCTGATGCTAAGATGGTTGTCATTGGATGTTTTATGTGTGGGCAGTGATTTCCATAGTTTGGCTGCTAGAACAGAGAAAGATGTTCCACTCATGGGGCAGGAATCCATTCTTGAGCATAGGTTCCTTTGTTGTATGTATTTATTAATTTTCTTCCTGATGAAGAGTGGTCCTTTGCCACGTATTGCTTTGCGTGTGATACAAACTAGCTTGAAGGTGGATCTTCTGGCAACTGGTAGCCAGTGCAGGGCCCTCAAGTTCGCAATGGTGACAGTGTTTCTTCCCCACCAACATAGTGTTCCGCCCTCCTGATTTAAATGCTGGTGGACCATAGTTTGGCTACAGCGTTGACTACTCCATCATTGTTGTAGCCAAACTTATCTGATGGCCCGGCAGAGTAATAGCAATCGGAGAATTGGCTATATGACTGACAGTAGGGGACAGTAAAAATCACTCAATGCCCCCCTCACCATGCGAGATGACTCCAGCTTCGGGATTTTCTTTTCCATCACCTATGCCACAGCCCGTTGGAGGAATCGTTCCTGGGGCGTATAGGGAAGCCAATGTGAAGGTGCAATCTCCCACACTCACAGTATATGCCAACAGCCTCCCTTTGATATCTGCAAGTTTAGAACCCACCGACCTTGGAAAGAGCAGGAGACCAAAATGGCCACCCCTGCTGTGTTAGAGGTGGCGGATGAGAAGAACTGTTGCAGGAAAGCGTGAGACTTAAGCCTGTGACAGTCTCCGGTGACCAGATGGGTCTCCTTTAGGAGACCTAGGTCAACCTCAGCTACTCTGCTGCTCCTTGGAGGTATTTGTGATGGTGGGAGCATCTGGACGAGCTCCAGCGAGGTTACTGTCAGTAGCTGCCTCTCTCGCACCATCCCGTAGTCAAGGGCCTCTAGCCATGGGGGTCCTTCTAGCGCCACAGTCCCAGTTCAGGCCCACACCTCCAGCAGTAATCACCCGGTGCCTTGAGCAGCGGCGCCGGGACAGGGCTTGTATGTCCTCACAGGGCCACAGTCTGACCCTCATTTACAAGGCCACAGCCACGGCCATCCTGAGGGCTAGGTTCAGCAGTGGTGCTGTCTGTTACTTTGGAATCCTGGGGTGTGTGGCGGGACTTCATCAATGGAGAGCGTCTCTGGGGCCCCTGGCCAGGAGTTGAGCCCCGACTGCTGGTGAGGTCTGTCCAGTCTCCAGGTGCGGGCATCGGAGTTGATGCGGGCAGGTCGCGGTCAGCACAGGTTTCACTGCAGGCACTTAGGGTGGGGGTGTTGCTGCCTGGTTCCCTCAACTAGGGTCCTTTCCAGACATCAAAGTCCCAGTGGGGCCCGCCTTCAACAGGAGCGCCAGGGCTGATGCCTGCAAGTCTTTGTAGGCTGCGGTCCAGTCTCTGCCTATGGCAACGTGGCCAATGCCATTTTGTGCACTAGTCCCGTGTATGCAGGGCCGTTCCCCTGGGGCCGGAAGGTGCTCCATCGGCAGGCTATGTCAGGAAATATCCCCCAGTGTCCTCCGGCAGGGGATATGGTCTAGTCACACCTGTGCTGCTTCCGCCATCTGGGATCAGAACGCCTGGGCTGTTGCCAATGGGCCGCAGACGGCGCGTGTCTCATCGTGCCACGGCCGCCTCCATGCTGCGTCTCTCCAGGTGGCCACCTCACCTCTGCATTCAGCCCAAAGAGATGGGTCTCGCAGCCTCTGCTGGCACCTCACGGTGCTAGGCTGGCCTCAGATCGGGCGGAAACACCGTAAGGCTCTTGTTTTGCGTTGGGGAGGGTGGTCGACAGGGCCTAGTCAGCGGCGGTGATGGAGGGATGTGAAGGCACATCATATCCGTTCGCTATCTTGGCCATGCCCTTTGGGCTATTTTTAATGGAGTATTGCATAAAAGTAATCTCTTAGATTATCTGTGGGACGATCAGCTGATCTTAAGAATTCTGTCATTGGCATTGTTAGCATTGTCAGTTTGTAATGCAAGTAATTTTTTGGGTAAGATTGTACTTTCTTTAAAGACATTGAAAGCAACATATAGGAAAAACATTTGGAAAACTTATTTTATTGCTTTGCTCGCCTTGCTGGTAAAACAAGCAATGAAGAGAAGGCAAATTTGAAGACGAATATTGCAATAGCATATGTTAGCCCACAGAAAGTTGCAGATAAAATATCACAGGTGTCGTAAAATTCAGATATCACATCTAAATTCCAGCGTGGATTTGCTCCACATACACAAGATACTTTAAAAACATGGTATTAGAGCTACCATTGTAGCCCTGATCTGTTGTAGGCCTAAACTGCAGCAGACACACTCCAGGACAAAGTGTTTTTGACATATTGAAAATCCAACTTCTTACGTTAATGAAGTCACCTCTAAAATTTGAGTTAGAGCCAGAAGACCTAGGTAAGTTATGAATGAGACATGCTAGGTTGGTAGCTAGTTTGCACCATCTCTATTATAAAAATCTTTAAATTCTACTTATTGCAAAGTCTAAATTAGTCTTGCCATTTGCAACAGTTTGCTTTACGTATTAAATCCCTAAATGACTATCTTAGGTGAAGGACCAAGTAGAAAAAACATTGGTGCATCATTGTATTCCATATTAAATTTTCAGTTCCTTAGTGAATTTACATTTTTGAAGGAAGTACTGCAAAGATGATTTTTGAAGAGGTTCTTCTCTATAAGTCCATAGGAACCCGCTGTGACTATGATTTGGATTAAGGGCCTGATTTAAATCTTGGCGCAGAGTAATACTCTGTCAAAAACGTGACTAATATCCCATCCGCCCTATTATGATCCCATTATATCCTATGGAGATCGTACGTAATACAGCTTAAGGGATATCCGTCACGTTTGTGATGGAGTATTCTGTCTGCTGAGATCTAAATAAGGCCCTAAGTGTGAAAGTCTCCCATCAGGTCTTTCTGGAGAACAAAGGACGTTCTGGGTCAGCAGAACAGTAGAAATTACCAGTTAGGAGGACAGGAGAAGTTTAATTGCAGGAATATCAATCTACATTTATCTATAGAATGTGAAGAGAGGCAAGGGATGTTGATGCCAACTGACCACACAAAGAACAGACAAGACCCTCCATCAGTGGAATGTTTATGTGAGAGCATGGACCACTGACCTGCTTTAGAAGTGTGCCTGAGAGAGCTTTTAGAGAGATTGTAGCTTTCGGCCATTTTGGAAAACCCCTGAAATAGAAGTTCCTGTGATTGTTTTTATCTTAAGTAAGGAGAGCTGCAAAACAGTTGGGATGGGTCAATTGTGGGAACTGTGCGAGGATAGGTTCAGACACTCCACTAACCCCTGCTGACGCACTATTATCTTTTGGCCCTCTACCACCTGTACATTAGAACACTAATGACTTGAAGATGTCAAGAGGAAGAAAGATAAGACATCTGTTTGCTGTCTGCCTGGGAAAGGACCAAAACCTTTGTTCTCTCTACCTTGTACCAAAACTCTAGAAGTGGGTCTCAGAGTGCCAGGTTAGCTTGTTTCCTGTAGTTCAAAGTGAAACCCTGGACAAGAAGGACATATTAGGAGAGGAACTGAGATTTGATCTGGAGAAAAACGGTTGAGCTGTTTTCCACTGTGTCCTGGTATTCAGGAAGCTGTCCCTGGCAGTTCGGAAGCTTTAGGAGGGGCCAAGAAGAAGAAACTGAGCAAGCTGTGCATTGGTCTGTGGCCCTGAAGCAGAGGAGGTGTGTAAGTCTCACCCCTCCCACTGTGAATGTGTGGCCTGCGTCCCCTAGAAGAGCTCCTGAAAGTTTGTCAGCATTCAGTGCACGAGTCTGCAGGGTAACTACTCTTTCACCATCCTCTTAAACCGCGTGAGACTAAGCAGTTTACTAATACCAGTCTGATCTACTCTGCAAATCAGCAAAGAAGAGAAGGATCATGGGAATTCTTGGCCTGTGTCAGTGTTACTGCACACACCGCCCTTCTTGCGGATAAATCTTGTGGGACGTTTTTCAACATGCAGGCTACATGTGTAAGGAGGCTTGGCTCAGCAGCCTTCCATCTACAAGGAGTGCTCAAGTCAGAGACAGACCTCATCTAAACTCATGGCCTGTGTTCAAGCCTTAAGCTTAGCTCATATCTGCACGAGGGGCAGCTAAGGGGCCACACCCACCACACTCCTAGACCAGCTGCCACTGCTGGCATTATAAAAAAAATGTGAGCAATTCAAGAGCCAGACTCGAAGGGTCAACTCATTCTCCATGATTGCAAGCACAAGATAACATTGCGCAGGAGGGGTTAGTAAGCTGGTTGAACAATGATAATTGACTTAAAATGGTCCTATGTGAATTTTAGTATGAGCCAGACTTGTAAACACTGGTGGTGAAAATTGCAGTTGACCAGATGCAAATATTTTGTAATTGATCCAGTTACTGGCCTATGTGGTTTAAAATAAACACTGAACAGCTGCGTAAAAAATTACTGTTGATTCTTTTTGCATCTTGGAACTGACTGTCTGATGGTGTCAGGGGACTTCAGCTGTTATTTCTTGTTAACCGTCAGAAATGCATTTGCCGTTTTGACTTTCGAGGTCCATATGCCATTGGCCACGACTAGATCCAGTTGAAACCATATGCAGCTGGTCATCTTGAAGGTGCGCTCTCGAAAGGTTAAAATTGAAATCAACGGGGCGTGGTCTGTCCGCGAACTAGGATGGCCGCTTGATCTGTGAGCTCCGCTGTGAGGGGGGCTTTAGACGGAGATAGCGGCTCTTTATACATGGACTGAGGCAATATACCAATACCTCTCACAACATTGAGAGTCCGGAAAGCCGATGAGTTAAACTCCTAAAGCGTCCGTAATGAGCTTTGGGAGCAAGGGAAGCGGAAAAATGTGAGGAGACGTCAGGCCTGGAAGCACGCCTGCAGCCGCTGATCTAGAGTGGCAGATGTTTCTGACTTCCGCGTTCCACCATGACCAGCTGAGTCCCCGGCTTCTTCTCGGACGTAAATAGGCCTGCATTCCTAATGACACTGACGGGCCTGAAAATACACATGCAGCGGCGGCTCTGTCTCTGAATGGACAAATATCGCTTGAAAATATAGTCGCGGGGGAGTGCTGTGGCCTTGCGGAATTTAACGCTTCGACCCATTGACGGTATTATTTCACTTATGAGGGAGTGCGGTATTCAAGGTCATATTTACAACTTTTAACCCTCGAAGATACATACATACTCCCGTCCTTTGTGCTTATTGTGCTTTTCGTCCAACACTCAATATATTAACCCCGTCTGCACAAGCGGACTGGAACCTTCTGGTGAGGATATATGAGGTGTACTACTATCCTTCTGTGCAATGTTATTTCTGACGTAAATAGGCCTGCATTTTTAATGATGCCGGCAAGCCTGGAACTACACAAGTACTGGTGGCGCTGTCCCTGAATGGACTGATATCGCTTGGAAACTATATAAATGACGATAATTTAGGAGTGGGTGAGTGCTGTGGCTTTCCGGAATTTTAACATTTTAACATTTTAACACTCCGACCCTTTTAACGGGGAAAAGTGAGCTATTTCACTTACGGAGGAGTGACGCATTCAAGGTCCCAACACTCAAAATACTAACCTCGTCTGCACAAACGCACTTCAACCTTCAGGTGAGGATATATGAGGACTACTACTATTCTTCTGTACAATGTTAATAGTCTTGGGTGATGTAAGTGTGCGCCGGCTATTGAACCATGAGTGAGCATTGCAAATACTACATTGCTTGAAGCCTTATAGCTACTGTTGGAATCTATTGTATGAAGATAATCTGGGTCCTCAAATAAATACAATATTAGGCCTCATTTATTGCGCCTATATCAGTTGAGATTTCTGTGAAGCCCTAAATGAAAGAAACACCTCTGCGTCTTACCTGTTCCATTATTTCCTACTAAACATTTTATTCATCGTCTTTGTAAAGCATTTCTGAAGCCTCAATTGTAATTCATCCTCTAATTGAAAAATAAAGGCAGTACTTAAGAAGCCGATACTGAAAACAAACAACGCTGCTCTCTATTTGGGTCACTTAAGCCTCTACTTTATAGACCCCGTTGCCGTTCTGTGCATCTGTATTGACTCAGTGCACTGCTCTGAGACTAAATACAATCGAATGTCCACTACCAAGCACGAAAGTAAATCCTCCAAGCAACCCCTTTTGACAGACGTACTCAAACAACCACGCAACATGTCTATGAAAAGCACTACAACTCCGGCAGAAGGCCTACCGTAAAGCAAGCCAATCTCCACACAAGGGGAGACTATGGATCGCATTTTTCAAGAAATGTCTGCTGTTAGCCGGCAGTTAGAAGGAATGGACACAAACATATCCTCCTTAGCGGCAGAAGCTAGATCAATTCGAGTGGACATTGCAGGGTTCCATACAAAAACAGAAGGGCTTGATCATAGGTTGACGGCTGTGGAAGAACGTCTAGAGTCAATACAGAGCAGCGACCAAGAGCTATTGTTTCTTCGCAGAAAATTGATTGATTTGGAAGATCGCAGCAGGAGGGATAATGTTCGCTTTGTCGGGTTCCCAGAAAAGATTGAAGGACTAAACGCTAGAGCATTCCTTCGAAAAATACTTCTGAATTTAGTTGGCATCACTTTTGATCCTCCCCTGGAAATTCAACATGCACATCGCATAGGCCCTCTGCACAAAGAATCTGCACTACATCCAAGACCACTTATTGCCTGCTTTTTAAGGCACAAACAGACAAGACAACTACTAACATCAGCACAAACCCAAGGTCCATTTAACTATAATGGTCATGAAATTCGCATGGCAGCAGACTTCTCAAGAGAAACTAATGATCGCCGCAAGGCATTTCTCTCAATGAGACCACAATTACGACAAATGGACATCAAATATGGTCTCTTCGAACCCGCCCGCTTCCGCATCACCAAAGATGGAATCTCCAAAGATTTTTACGACCCTGAGGATCTCCGCCTCTTCATAGACCGATGGAAGCCGCAGGATATGGATACACAGCACACTACTCCGGAACAAATACAATCTAGCCCTACTATGCAGGCACAAGGAAACACACAACGGAATATCAGTAATCCAAGGCACCAAGGCAGAGATCTCGAGAGGTCTACTCGAACTCATGAGGACAAGGCTTCGGCCCTTCAAACTGTGTGTGCCTTTACTCAGGAGCAACATAGAGACAAATCTCGTTCCCCTCTAAAATCAGCTTCGGATGGAGAATGAGTTTGAGATGGGTTTACCCATAATCTGGATCAGAGTTATAGTTATGACTACATATAATAACTTTTAGGCCAATGACAGAGCCTAATGAACTTACGACAAAGAGAAGAATAAACTGCCTAGCGACCGGACAGCTGAATATTACCTATGTTGATCTGTTCCCACTATATTAATCGTATTAATTTCGATAGATATTCTGAATATTTTGTTTATTCCAGCAGTAATATAAGTTATAGATTTCTCTTATACTAATGAAATCCAAGGTTTTATTATTGTTGTTACAGATTTATATGAAATGTTTAATATTACTGATGACAATATAATTTCACTTGATAATGATTGTATTATATATAAGGTTACATCGTGATACCCCCTTATTGTCAATTCTATATACATTTCAATCTATACAGTATTACTGTCCTTCGGTGTTATATTTATTAGTCACCACCCCACTCTCTTCATGGAGCCCCTTCTCATATCGGCGCTCCAGGTGCTTAGACCCGCGGTTAAAAGTTCAGGATCCCCTGTGCCCTATTCCCTAATCACCCTTCCTCATCTTCATCTTCTTTTTCTTTCACTCTCATCACTTATCAATATCCTCACCCCTCTTCCTTCCATTCTCCATCTAACAAATTACATCACATCGCACTTTCAGAATTGTGGTACAAATTTAGCCTCACATATTTATCATTAGTTTCCCTGATTGTCCTACTGGATTATATTACTTGTATTGCGGACTAGGATTTCTCCTCCCATTATCCTTTTTCCCCTCCTCCTCACTTCTTTTTTTTTCTTCTTTTTTTTCTTTCCTCTCAGTCTTCCCTCACAGAACTAGTAAAACCTCACAAATCATTTTTGACATATCTTGACATATTTTGACATACTCATTGCAATCACCTATTACTGACCGTTCTTTTCTGTTTCCCCGACATGGTCATCACCCATGCTCTTCATGTAATAACCTGGAACGTTCATGGATTAACACATTACATCAAAAGGAGATAAACTCTCTCTTATGTACAATCAAAACAGGTTGATATAGCACTTCTTCAAGAAACCCATCTTAATGCTACTGAATCTGACAAATTGCGTAGAGAATGGGTGGGAAAGGTGATCCACAGCAGTGTACAAGGGGGAAATGCTTCAGACGAGAAACCTCCTTGTAAGTGTGGAGTAGCAATCCTTATTCGTAAATCCCTATCGGTGACAGTGTTAAAAACTTGGATAAATCCAAGTGGATGATACATCTTTACCAAATTACGAATTGGAGACACTCATATCTGCATTGGTTCAGTCTATGCCCAGACTGGAGCGAAAAAATTGTTCTTTCTTCAGCTGAATCGCCTTTTAACAGAGATAGGCGCTTCACAATTCCTTATTGGCGGAGACTGGAACCTGGTAAGAGACCCAGTTCTGGACAAAACAGGCCCTGTAGATAAGAGAAATGCAACAGACAGAGCTTTGATGGACGATGTATTGGCAGATAATGGTTTGGTAGATCATTGGCGCCTTTGTCATTCAGCAGATGTAGAATATACTTTTATTTCTCCTACCCATGGCACATTATCCCGCCCTGATTACTTTTTGGTCTCTCAAAATGTGGTACAGTGGACTCAGGAATCCCATATCCTAGAAGCTGCACTTTCTGACCATTCTCCAGTCCTCCTTTCTCTGGAAATAGGACTAGCTAGACCGGGGCGTAAACCATGGCGCATGAGTATTCAACGCTAAAGAACACCTAAGGATAAAGTCCAATTGCAAACTCACCTTCAGGGTTACATCTCCACTGATCAAGGATCTGTAAACTCGAACAGAACCCTATGGGCAGAAGCAAAGGCGACCATAAGAGGCCAACTTATGAGGGATGCAACACAAGCTAATAAACAAACTGCTGCCCGACAGAAAGAATTGGATGAAGATATAACGTCCTATACCCGCTTATACACAGCTAAACCTACCCTCCAGCACCGCAAATCATTAGAACAAGCTCGTATGGCCCTGAATAATCTTTTTACCTCCAAAGCAGAATATGCCCTACAAAGGATTACGAACAGGGGAAAAGGCAGGGAGGTTACTGGCGGCACAACTACGACAAAGAGAAGCAGCTCTGGCTATACCAGCTATAAAAGCGGCTGGAGGAGTCACACTAACTAGACCTCAAGGCATTGTTAACGAATTTGCCTAGTTCTACAAATCTCTTTACTCTACTGAGATACAAATTGATGATGAGAAGCTAGATGCCTTTTTAACAAGGGCAAATCTACCCTGCCTCTCAGATAAAGGTAGAGAACTTCTAGAGGGTGAAAGCAGCAAAGAAGAGATGTTGCACGCAATAGCCAATTTACCCTATCATAAGGCCCCGGGCGAAGATGGCTTTCCTGCAGAATTTTATCGATGGGCGGGAACGAAGATAGTTGATTCTCTTCACACTGCGTTTCAGGAAGCAGAGCATAAGACTTCTTAAGGTCCCCTATCCAATAAAGCTGTAATCGCTGTCTTACCCAAACCTGGTAGAGATCCCCTACTTTGTGGCAGCTATCGTCCCATTTCGTTATTAAATTGTGATATAAAAATTCTAGCTAGTGTCTTAGCTTCCCATCTATGCACGGTCTTGCCTTCCTTGATTCATCATGCACCAGTAGGATTTGTCCCAGGGCACTCCTCTAGGAACCCTCTCCGCACTTTGGCACACGCATTGTGGTCTGCCAAACGCCTCCAACAAGACGCAATAGCCCTTTCACTCTATGCAGAGAAAGCGTTTGACCGTATTGAATGGGAATATCTTTTTAAAGTATTAGAAAAGTTTGGATTGGGTGACCAATTTATAACCAAAGTACGCCTTCTATACGATAGCCCTACTGCGCAGGTAAACTGCGGGGGCTTTGTGTCAGAACCATTCCCGATTCGTAGAGGAACTCGTCAGGGTTGCCCCCTTTCCCCACTTCTTTTTCTTTTAGCTATGGAGCCTTTGGCAGCCACAATACATGAAGCTACCAGTGTTGCGGGCATGCGCCTCCCAGCGGGAGAATCTAAACTCTATTTATACGCAGATGATATTCTACTTACACTTACAGATTTACCCCATTCTCTACCATCCATACTTAATATTATAGATGACTTTTCCTCCTTTTCGGGTTATAAAATTAATTGGGACAAAAGTGAAGCTCTACCCATTTCAGAAGGGACCACAAAAGCGGCCATACATGGATTTCCTTTTCACTGGCAACCCTCACGCCTCAAATATCTAGGCATTCTGGTGAACAAAGGGCTAGAAGGGATGATTGTAGATAACTTAAACCCCCTGGTTATTCAGATGCACCGTGATTTTGAAAAATGGAAGGCATTAGGGCTTTCAATGTGGGGTAGAGTACAAGCCGTAAAAATGGTCACCCTTCCACGTTTCATTTACATTTTAGGCATGCTCCCCCTTCAGATTCCCTTAACCATATTGCGCTCAATAGATTCTAAGATAAAATCCTTCGCATGGAATTCAGCTAAACCTTGTTTAGCAGCATTGAAACTAAAGGCTCATCACTCCTGCGGAGGAATGAGCCTTCCTTCAGTGGAGCATTATGCCCTTGCACTTCAATTATCTCAAATAGCTTACATGATATCAACAACCTCTGATGTGCCGCAATGGGTGTGCTTAGAAAGGCATCTTTTATCAACAGAAACAGGCCTTTCCGCTTTGTATGGGACAGGAATTAGTCATGCCGACCCCACCAATCTAATTTTGTTAGCTATGCACAGGTCTTGGCAACGAGCACATCGATTATTGGGCTCCAACCTTCGAACTCATAGAAATGCCCCTTTGTGGGATAACACAAACATACGCATTAACAGACAAACAATGTCCTGGCCTCTATGGAAAGCAGCAGTCCTTCATACTCTGGATCAGATCCTTCATGATGGTGATCTTAAATCATTTTCACAACTTCAAGAGGAATTTGACTTACCTACCCAACAATCCAGGAAATACATACAACTTTGATAATGCTTAAGGAGGGCCTTAGGGATGCAACCTTGGTTATTACAGACTTCACCAGTTGTATCATACTTACATATATAGGGAAAACATAAAGGGGTCACATCCGGTTTATATGAAGTACTCTCATCTCATCCCTTTTCGCAACCCTTATTACAAGATTTGAGCACCAAATGGCAAGCCAGACTATCAGTTTCATACAAGGATGATGAATGGAGAGAGATCCTAGATGATTTGAATAAGGGCACTGGTGAGGCAAGATTGAAATTCTGTTTATTCAAAATTCTTCATGACTGGCACTGGTCCCCAACAAAACTGCATAGAGCAGGACTGCTTCCCCATGCTAACTGCTGGAGATGCGCTAATACTTGTTGTGATATAACCCATATTATTTGTGAATGTCCACTGTTACAACCTTTCTGGGCCTATGTGGGTAAAACCTTACGTACTACGATGCCTTTGCATCTCCCACACACTTCTGCCACCATTCTCCTCCATGATCTGCGTCAATCACAAACGCTCTCAAAACCTCAACGCCGTCTCCTACACACAGCTTTAGCAACAGCCAAAATATGTATATTACGACAGTGGAAATCACCAAGTCCACTGTCGCTGGAGGCGTGGTTGGTAGCCTTGATTAATACAGCTTCTTATGAACGAGTCATATACAATCTTCAGGATCAGATTGATTTGTTTCTCCAGGTATGGTCACCCTTCCTAGATTCAGGAAACGACAATAATCAAACCCTTAGAGTGAATAACCCTACTTAACTAGTGATAATATAGAACATTAATTGATTAATATTATAGTAATTACCCCTCGTTTCACGCACTATTTTATATTTTACATATGTTCTACATATATATCATTATTTATGTCCTCAGTCATACATTTCGATAATTTCTTCTTTCTTATTATTTACATTCTATAGAGCTGTCCTTATTCTTCCCCTATGAATATCAACTTTCCTTCATATTCTTTCCCTCCTGATTCCGCAACTCTGTAACAATGAGGGGTACAATACTCCGTGCTACTCTAAGCCTTACATGGAATCCTAGTAATATCTTTCAGAAAAGACTTATTATTATTATATTTTCCTTTTTCTATGAGCGTTTAGTCCTTCTTCCCCTTTCCTTAATATGATAATTATACCTCGTAGAATGGTAAGTATTCACCCAGAACCGTTAGTGGCTATAATTGATCTATAAGCAGTATTAAAAGTATGCGCAGATCTCAATCTATTGTGTAACAGTGTTACTTATTAGTCATTTTTAAGTCCTTACATCGACATTTACAGTTGACTAATGGTGTTATTATTGTTTTAATATGGTTTATTAGAATTATCCTTTTAATAGGTATATATTATTTTATCAAATTATTGTTCTTAGTTTCTCATATATTTGATAAGTACTGATTATGCTATTATTGTTCTACATACCAGTTTTTTCTTAGCCCTTTTGTTCTACCCCTTACTTCCCTTCCTTCTTTCCTTCTTATATAGGCTAATACATTATTTATCTATTTATATATTTACATATTTATATGTTATATTTAATTTTTAAAGGACTTTAAGTCATATTTGCTTCTTGTTAATCTATTTATCTATTCATTGTACAATGAGACTAAAGTCATTGTTTCTTTATGATGAAATTCTATGCAAAATTTTAATAAAGAATTACAAAAAAAAAAAAAATGAAATCAACCTGCACTACTGTTTTTCTAAACTCTGTAGAATGTATCAAAGAATGTACATTTCTCTCTTTATCTGCGACCTTCAAACTGCCTGGCAACACCGATTTTCAATGATTTGCCAATTTCTCTCCTTTCTGTTCTAGGTTTTAGCTCATTCAACAAATCAATATGGAGCAGCTGAACTCAGCAAACAGTGAATTCTGTTTCAAACTCTACAAAGAGATGGCTAAAAGCAAGAAAAATAAAAACATCTTCTACTCTCCGTTTAGCATCTCATCTGCAATGGGAATGGTCTACCGGGGAGCTAGAGGGAACACTGCTACCCAGATGGGTGAGGTAGGTGTCAGTGCCAACAGAGCTACTTTCCCTATTGTAATGTGTTGCAAGTGACACACATGTAATACAGCGTCTGCCGGCTGAATAAAGACCCAGAGCCATATTATTGAAAATGCATTGAGCCCTGGCAATTTTGCAGCAATTCTGGACAATCGTGCACTGTGCAGCGCAATTTTGTAGCAACATTTACATCATCCGACCATTGTGAAAATTACATGTGCCCTGACAGGTGAAAATTATATTTTTCATCAGTCTGTAGGTTGAAATGTAGGTGGAATTTACTTAACCTGGCTCTTACTCTCCATAGTGTTTTTGCCACTCTGTGTACAAATGTCATGTGTTCAACTAATGAATTTGTTCATACATGAGAGGGATTTGACTAACAAGGAGTATAGGAATAAAACAATCAGGAATCTAGGCAATTTATCTAAAATTTAGATGTCACCTGCTAAGAAAGATGTGTTCTTTATTTTCTGACCAAAGAAAGGCAACATTGCCTTTTCTTTAAGTTCACGCAGAAACAAAAGGCGATAGAGAAAAATGCAATAGATTTCTCAACTAAGACACACTGTGCACTAAAGTTCTTTCTGGTGTGGAAACATCCTTAAAACGTGTTGTAATGGGGAGAGGAAACATCCTTAAAACGTGTTGTAATGGGGAGAGGCAAGAAAGCTCCACCCACCGTTGTCTGCCCCATTGTCCTCAAGGGACCTCAAAGAAGCTATTTATCACAAAGTGCATGCATTACTAAACCTTGTGAGAATATGACACCACACAAAGCCTATATTGAAAGGGTGCAACCATTTTAGGTCTGACAGAGAGAGCTTTACCTGTTTTGCACAACTTATATAATCCATGCATAGAGTGTGGGACAAAACGTCCCACCCCCTCAGGAATCAGTTGTTGTAAGTGGCATTCACATGCTGATTAGCTCACATTTATCAGCCATTGGTTGATTGTAACTCCATTCACGGTTTGGGAGTATTGCCTGTGCCATGACCATTTCATTCGTTTAATTGGTGCATACGTCCACAAAGGAGTAAACATCCTATTTTTTCATTGTGCCCATCTTCAAAAATGACAGCTTGTTCACAATTTCCCAGGAAAGTCCAGTACTTGTAATTGAAATCCATTAACAGCCATTACTTCGTTAACAGATGTACTGCAATTACAAGTTGGTGCACAGCTTGGGCATTCTGGTGCAACCAACCAATCACACATGTAGAAGCATGTTGAAGTAGTCGCAGCAAAGGTTGATGAGCTTGGATTGGTTGCAGAAACCTTTGTCATGATTTAAAGAGCTGCAGGAATTTTTGTTGTTTATCAGCTTTTGGCACTGACTGTGTAACTTTTGGAATCTATTCACTGGCTGCAAGCTCCTTGAGAATGCAAAAGCCACTTGCACAAAATTGGCCTGATAGACTTACCCTTTTGCATCAGTGGAGGGTCTCTGACTCTGCTTGTATATAATTGAAGTAGTAGATGGAGGGTTGAGGAGCAAAGGCCTCTTGCTCTGTTAAAGGAAAACCACACCCTCGGGCTTTAGAAACATATCTTAAAGATCCCAATTCATCTATCCATTCATGCAGTCACTCATTCATAAATCTATACAGCCATCTTTCCTTGCACACACTCATTCATCCACAGTCAGATCGCTCACTCATCAATCCTTGCGCTGACTTGTCCTATCCTTTCTTCCCACTGTTGACTTATTCGTGCATTGATCCACTCACCCCTCCACACAACCGCACACATAAACTCATCAATTAATGAAACACTGTCACTTGTAAGGTTTTCCTATATTCTTTACCTGTGATTGTTTATTATGCACCCGAATTGTTTACATATATATGGCACCAATTAGATATTAAAACTATTATGCAATCAGCACCAGGAGGTGTGCAATCTACCCTGAAGTATGAGGGGGCTGTCTGCCTTATGTTCTTGCTAGCTAAACCCAGCCACTAAAACTGCATCAGCCTGACACTTGCCACTCCCCCCCCAGACCTGAGGCCTAAGCCTCAACCTGAGGGGCACACTAGCAATTGTCACACTCAGTATGTCTGTATGTCCTGCCCCAGCAGATGCCAAGCTGTTACTTTTCTAGTTGCTCCAAACTAAACCACTGAGCCAGTTGAGGACAAAGGATTACGCCGCAGCCGCCTAGAAAGACCCCGCACTGACATGATGTGCAAGGACACCAGGTATGGCATGTGAGAATCAACCTGTACAATGCAGATTTCTTGTGTCAGGGTTATGGTGCTGCAGACATAAAAGTAAGCCAATCGGGCGACAGGTATAGTTCAGGTCAGCGACAATGCCCAGCCCGCCCACCCCACTCATCTCCAGCCCTGGCAGCCAAAAACTGAATTTCCCATCTAATGAAATATACTTACAGTAATTCAAGTTTTTACTGTGCACAAGGCACATTTTGTAAATTAATCAATAAATAAAATTGATAAGCGTGAAATATTCTGGAAAAATAATTTTGGAGGATCCCAAATGTTTTTTTCTTCAGTTTTTAATAGCTACAATACGTTTTGCCGAAAAAAGACATAAAATGTGTTTCCTCAGCTGGGAGGTTAATCCCACCAACAAAGTATGTGCTTCTATCATTGACTACCAGTATTAACCAACGGTTTCCTTCAGTGTCTGTGCTCCTCATTGGAGGAAAGCATGTTTTGGGAGAATATTGGATTGAGTGTGAGTGAGCAGCCTTCGTTGACAGAGTAAATTGCACACAGGCTCTGGCATAGGGTTGGTCCGATCATTTGCTGTTTAGCCAAACATTCAACAGAATATGATAAAATGAAACACTTCAGATCAGAGCCGGCTTTAACGCTGGTGGCGCCCGGTGTGACAATCTTTTTTGGTGCCCCCGCCCATATGACCTCGGATTCCGTCACAACCACCCAGCAAAAGTGCACCTCATCTCTCCATAGCCCCTCTCTCAAATACATTTCATTTGTTTAAAAGCGCTGGTAAAGGCTGGCTTTACTAAAATACAGATCTGTTCTTTGCAGCAGGCATATTAACCGTCTGTGCTTCTTTATGGCAAGTCAAAACTGCCACTAGATAGAACTCTATCTCTCTGTCTGCAGGAACATTAATCACAAGAGTTATCATGACATTTTTATTGCTGCCTGAAAGCTGGACGCATAAGGAAGTCTGCAGCAGGCGCTTTTAAATCGTAGGTTATTGCTACACTCAGGGCCCCCCCTGAGGTCAATTCCCCCACTCCAGGTCAGCGCCAGTGGCGTAACGAAACTTGAGGGGAGCCCCCTGCTTCGGACTCACGGGGCCCCCATGCACTGCGGGTGCTGCGGGGGCCTTTGTTATACCACTATCAGCGTCCAGTGTGTCCATAGCGGCTGTACCAGTTGCACCGCCCTAAACTGGTTCTACTTCAGAAAAAGAACTCATTTACCCACTGCTGGCAAAGGCATCAGGATGTGGTTCCAAGTGAGTGAACCCTCAAAATTGAAATGCTGGTGCAGGACTTGCAACACGGGTAATGCACACCTTGATGTACAGAGAATTGATACTGTTTTGCACAAGCAATGAATTATTTTCGATGCAGGCTATTAGGTTCTCTCTTGTAGCGTATCTGATTGACCTGCTGCTTTCAGTCACGTAGCTCTGTGGCAACCTTTGGGATATATTTCCTCAGCACACTAAAATTAACAGGTATTATTACTATAAGCACGCAAGTGACACATTGGATGGTAAAAAATAGTTTAGGTGTAACATATAATTACCCTATGGGTGTGTGCTACCCCAGAGGCAATGTAAAGGTGGAAGGGCGGGACGGAGTTAAACCAAAGTGAAGATACAAACAGCAGTTACTACTTGGCGTTGGAGCAATTTGCAATTTTTATTGGGTAAAAAAAACTTCTCCATGGACACCTATGCTGATCTCCCAGTAGCTTGAAATGCTAGTTCAGGCAAGAAACAGCAGATTTGCTTGCTTACTCTCATTAAAACTCTTGAGCCCAAGGGGCAAAATGGAGCACCGAAACATGTTGATGGAACAGAGAAATAGGGTTCATTGCTCAGCCCTTCTTTTTTAAATCTTGTGGTAGGGAGATACTAATAAACCTATCCTATCTCACCCACATACAATTTTAATATAAGTCTTACAGTGTAACAAAGGGAGAAAATAAAAGTCGACATAAGTGACATACCTGCACCCAAAGTAGGGAACTATACTAAGAGAACGTACAAACAGGGACCAGTACTGTTCTTGAATTGTTTCCAGTGCAAGATATGGAACCCACTGATGAACATACCACACTAGGTAGGAGAGGGTTCATCATCCTATACGAGTGCATTAATGTATACTAATTCCATAAGAGGTTTGGCTGTTTCTTCCAAGAGTTTTGTGCTTCTTGTATGTTTATGGAAGTTGCACAAAAGTTGATTACCACCTCTCACTCACTCTTTATTGTGTTAGCTACCCGTGTTGTACCTGTCCAGTATGTGTGAGAGAATCGCCTTCTGTTCCTTCTGCTACTGCCACATGTCCTTAACTTACTTGTGTTAAGGAAGGCTGCGCTGCTGCTAACCATGTTGTACCCTTATTGTGTTATGAAGCTTGGTATAAAACTTTCCACTTCTTACTAAAAAAACAATTCAAGTTGCCAATGCTTGATTCATACATCATTCATACATGATTTGAGTGAAAGAGTGAACGTTCACATAATATATCAGCTTAGCTTACTTTTGGATTTATATGTGAAACAAGTATGTTTTTTTAATGTAGTAGTTGGCTTTGTACATTTTTAAAACAGGTGACAAGACAACTTTGTAAAAATGTAAAACTACTGTAAAGACAACTTTGTAAAATTTTAAAACATAGCTGACAAGTGGCCAATTCTGACATTTTAGCCAGCAGCACTTTTATATGCTGTGGTTTTGAGCCCCTAGTGAAACTGTTAAAAATAAAAAAAACTACAAGACCCTCAATGCAACATGCTGTTTGTTGAAAAAACAAAAAAGATGATGGTATCTTATGTCATAGTGTAATAATTTATAGCTTCATAGTTGTAAAATATAGACTAAAATTTAGTTCCAGGCTTTTTTCCTTTTTCCTTGTAGACTATCATGTGTTGAACAGCCCAGTGGGTGAGAGGGCAGAGAACACCTTTCAGGTGCAGTTGCGAGCATCTCACTGTTAATGGGCTAACATTAACCCTCCTTAGAAAACATGCAAAAGGCTTCATTTACCAGAACAATGTGAGCAGCCACTGTTAGACATGTCTAGATACTCTCAGGAAAGAAAAATAATGGCCTGTCGCCGTTATTACTGAACACATCCTCTCCTTGAACCTGGTGCGATTTAGGTGGCTTGCTTACGACGCAGTGCGAGATGCCCTGCGTGAACAAGGGCAACACTTGCTGCAGGTGCTGCCCTGTGAGGGACACTAGTGGCCAGAGACAGCAGCACACCCAAAGGCGGAAATTTACAGTGATATGTGGATGTTCTTTGAGAATTATTACCAACACAAATGGATTGTTATGTCAAATGTGCACGATTCCACTAGCAGCATTTCGCGGAACACAAGTTGCATGAACATAAGTAAAAGCGTATGAATAGTAATGTATGTTCAATCAGACTGATGAATCTGGGATGGTTCTATATACTAATGCTTATCCTTGCCACCCACCTGAAAATTCAAATCCTCTCTCTCTTTATCTCCTGGCATCTTCTTAGATCCCAGCTACAGGACCCCAACAGAGATATAAGAGAACACCCATGCACACTCATGGCCTGACTGAGAAGACTTTCAGACTCCCAAAGTCACAAATATTGTGGCTGGATTCCATTCATGTGGTGCTGCCAGTGCTTGATTTGAGCAGGTGGTTGCGTTGGGGGCTGCTGCCACTCATTTTTGGGGACCGGCACTTATTTCTCTGCATCAGATATTTAACAAGACAAGAGAGTGAAAAACACACAGACGATAGAGAAGAAGAAAGACTGTAAAACCTTCATAAAGGGAGAAAGCAGGAACCTGCAACAGTGAGAAAAATGGGCAGGGAGTGTCTGGTAGTGGATGAAAGAAGTATGAGGTGGATTTAAGACTACCAACCTTGATATTGCACATGCTGACGTTTAATTGCAACAGCTGTGGGATTCTGAGTGGAGCTTTGTACACTGGCACTTTTTTTTTCACAAATTAAGCTTTGAGTGCAGCTGTATAATGGAAATTGCCTTGTACAGTACTGTGCTGCACATGATTCATTGGTCCATATCCTTAGCAGCCTCTGCACAGATGATCGCACTCAAACATGTAGCATTGTTGTAGGTCCTGCTCAGAGAGGACGTGGCTTATTAGTTTATGATGGGCAGTTTTGCTACGGGGCAAAGACTGATTTCCTTATGGTTGGTCCCTAACCTAAAGGCTAGAGTGACCAAAAGTGGATGTAGTTGGATCTTCCTAGAGCAATTAGCAGTGGTACAGATTAACTCAACATTTCCAGTAATCACTATTTGTTTTTCTCAAAGAACCATCAGTGAGGTATGGGCCTACTCAGACTGAGAATCTTGTGACTGGCTGTGCCATAGGGACTCAAGCTGCACCTCACTGATGAGGCCCAACAAGACTGAAACATGTCTTGGGAAGCCTGTATTCCAGTTCTGAGAAGATGTGTTGCATCCAATAACAGCCATGTTGTTGTAAGGTACAGGTCTGCTGATTAATCAGATGAGCAGATACTTAACAGAGGTTTCTAGAAGGTGCCTGCATCAGGAGGTGTCCTGGACCCCGTGTATGCTGTATGAAGAGTGCAAAGGACCTTGAATGTATTCCTGGCATCAACTGGGAGCTAATGGAGAGTGTGAGTTTGATGTGGCGACGCATGCTGAGTTTTAGGCGCAATCTAACAGTCTGGTTCTGTAGTATTTGTAAGCTGGCAATGAAGTTCTTGGTCAAACAAATATAAATGATGTTAAAATAATTCAGCTATGCCAGTCCAAAGCTCTTGTCAGCACCACTCAATTTCGATTTGAAGTAGTGGTAGGACTTTTAAGAGTGAGAAGTGTAAGAATAGATGTCAGTTGGTACCTTTATCCACTGCTTTGACCTGGAAAGGCCAGAGTCAAAGCGTATACCTACATCTATACTATCGGAGAGAATGGGTTCCAACGCCTGGGGGCTGGTCAAAAGGTAATGAGTCAGACTCAGTTGCTCTTATTGTTAGGATTTAATTTTCGGCGTCATTCCTGCGGCAAAAGCGGAGCTTATTCCAGAATAGAACATGGTTCAAGCATAAGGTGATGTTAGTTGAGTTGTCAGGTGTCTTGTCTAGCTGGAAATGGATTTTCATATTGTCTGTGTCCATTTGGAAGTTTATGTAGTGCTGGTCTATTAGCTGTGAACACAGACATTTGTAAATATTAAATGGTAGTCACAAGAAAGATGCTTCTTGGGGTATGCGAGAAGCACCGGGGCATGTAGTTGACTTGACAGTCCATATCTGGAATGTTTGACTGTGGTTAGTGAGGCACAGTTGTATCCATGAGAGACCAGAGCCAAGTATACCTGCTTGTAGATCGTGTGATTGATAGTGTCATAACCTAGAAATTGGTCGAGGAGTTTTTTTTATTCTCGGCCATGGAGAGAAGGACCATTTCTGCATATATCTGGAGCCTGACTGATGTTCATGGAGACGGTGGATGAGTTCTAGCTATTTTTGGAGCTATCTTATCACCTTTCTTTCCATGATCTTACTAAGTCGGGTACGTTAGAGAGGGAATCAATCTTTAACCACCCTCTGAAATATGCTGTTTATGTTTGGCCAGGGTCTTCAGGTCTGCTTATTGATTTTTGAGAAGGTGGGGATTATACAATGTTTTAATAGGCTGGAACAACTCCATATTGGAAGGCAAAGTTAATCACATGTGATATATTCATCACGATGAGGGAAGGAGTTGTTTGAAGCATGAGGCTGCACATTGGATGTTTTTATCTTGTTGACAAGATTCAGAAAATCTTCAGTCTCAATATGCTGGAAAGAGATAAAAGCAGACTCCAACAGTAGCTGTGGGATGGGAAAGCAGTGAAAATGAATCTCTGAGCTGAAGATGACATTGGGATCTTGGGGACTTTTGCTTCACAGAAATCGAGACAAAGTGAACATTGCTTTTAGGCCACTCAGGAGTTATTCAGAGCTTATAGGCTGGAAAACATATGGTAAATGTTAAAGATTTCCTTAGTTTGGGTGGGTACCTTGAAGAAGTGTTTAACATCGAAATTCTTTTCGAGTGTTTTGATGGCTTTCTGATGGTCTTTCCTCTGTGTCTTGTGTCAGATTTTCTCTTCTGTGGCCTGAGACTTGTGCCATTGTTGTTCCAGGTTATGGTTAGCACATTTCAGTTCGGTTTGGTAACTGTTGAACCACTTGCCCTAGTGGTGACTTATATGTATTGAAAAGTAAGGTTTGGATCTGGCAAAAGGTTTATTTTCCCAGGTTGACATGGCAGTTTAAAACTGCACACACAGGCTCTGTAATGGCAGGCCTGAACAATGTTTAAAGTGCTACTTAAGTGGGTGGCACAATCAGTGCTGCAGGCCCACTAGTAGCATTTAATTTACAGGCCCTGGGTACATATATTACCACTTTACTAAGGACGTATAAGTAAATTAAGTATGCCACTTGGGGATAAGCCAATACCACCATGTTTTAAGGAGTGAGCACAAGCGCTTTAGCACTGGTTAGCAATGGTAAAGTGGGAAGAGTCCTACGGCCGGCAAAAGTGAGATCAGAAAAATAAATGTGGGAACAAGGCAAAATGTTCGGGGAAGACCATCCTAAGCGTGACTGGTCTAACAACCACCATGCATGTTAAACAAACAACACCACTCATGGAACACACAATACAACAATAAAGTGTGTGGTGTGCCAATCATACAAGAATGGCAAATTATGAAGAACATAAATCATGTAAAGTATAAAACCCATGAATATGAATCGCAGAGCCCTGGCATCACAAAGGAGCTTATGGTCAATTGCCAAAACCTACACTACCAACCAGAAAAAAAGAAAGTGACTTTTGAACCATTCTTATTGGCCCAAGAAAATAGGACAAGCCTCGACACTCCCAAAATCCATGGAAAGGAAAAGCAAGCCAAGCAAGAACTGACTAAGGCCCTTCCTGCCCAGCGGCCCCCGAAGAACCGTCCAGGGCATGATACATCTTGGAATCCTGTAAAAACTGGCAAAGGTGTTTTATGCCCTGCAACCATGGAAAAACAGAGCAAGGCTCGACACACCTGGAAACCAAGTACAAATTCTGGCAAACATTCAAATGGCATAAACATTTACAATAAACTTCAGTTGTATACGTGCATCCAGAATCCCAGGCCTTCAATATCCATGCAGCAACTCTGCATCACCCCAGTATTAGACCTGGCTTTTCCAGTGGGTTTATTCCCAGACTTTTTGCTTTTTGGCCTCCTGTTTTTTACCCAGTTTCTGTTGGTTTTAGGACTCTGGGCACTTTACCACTGCTGATCAGTGCTAAAGTGCATATGCTCTCTGTGTAAATTGTTATTATGGATTGGTGTTTCCATGATTGACTTATTTGATCTACTACTAAGTCCCTAGTACAGTGCACTGTGTGTGCCTAGGGCCTGTAAGTCAAATGCTGCTAGTAGGCCTGCAGCACTGATTGTGCCACCCACACAAGCAGCCTTTCAAAGGGTTCTCAGACCTACCACCACTGTGTCTGCGCGCAGGTTTACTGCCATGTCGACCTGGCAAGTGCACCCATTTGCCAGGCCCTAACCTTCCCTTTTATTACATGTGAGTCACCCTTGAGGTAGGCACAAGGTATCCCCGTGGGCAGGGTGCAGTGTATGTGAAAGGTAGGACATGTTCTGGTGTGTGTGACAGGTCCTGATCGTGAACTACAGTGTAATTTGTTTTTCACTATGGAAAGGCTATCTGTCCCTTAGGATAGAATGCGAGTTTATTTATAATATCTTATAAATATAACTTCTCATTGGGACAAGATAGAAAGATGGAGTTTAGTATGCCTGAACTCAGAATATAAAAATGCACCTTTTAGTAAAGATGATTTTTATATTGTGTGTTTGAAAATACCACTTTTAGAAAGTGGGTATTTTGTTGCTTAGCCATCCTGTGTGCCTCTGCTGGTTTGTGGATTGACTGTCTGGCTTTGGAGTGACAGGGGCTGGGGATGTGCATTCTCTTCAGACTGCCACTTGGGGTTGAGGTGTATCCTCCTTTTCCTGGATGATCAGGGCTGGGCTGAATAGACCTGGGCTGCATTTAGAGTAGGGGGCGGAGATTTCCATGCACCTGAATGGGCCTGGTCTGCCTTACACAATGCTGTCTCCACCTCCTTCCAGGAAGCTAGACCAGGGAGGACAGAACTGGTTTTGACTGAGCACAGAGCCTCTCTGCCACATGAGAACAAAGATAAATTGAGTATAAATATTGGGGCCCAGAACTTTAGAATACTTCTGGACTCAAGAGGAACGTCTGCCAAGGAGAAGAGCTGGGAAAGCTGTAGGAGAAATACTGCCCCTTTGCTGTGTGCTGTCTGGGGTTGGCCTGCAGTGGCTGTTACTCCCAAGGAAAGGACAAAGACTTTGCTGTGTGCTGTGTATCCTGCTTGAAGAAGATCTCCAGGGTTTGAAGTAGAGCTTGACTCCTGTTCTGAAGTCTCAGGGACACAAAGACTTCACCACCAGCTCCCCTGAGCATCCTTGTTGGGACTTCGGACCTGCCAAGAGATGCATATTGCTGAGTTGAGCCTCTGGAGGTGGTTCCTGCTGCTGGGAGCTGGGAAAAGAGAAGCAACTAAAGAAGCATGACGCATTAACACCCAGTTCCGATGCCACACCGCAGTGCGGGAAGAATTTCCACGCATCGCCATCATGCCGCTGAAGAAACCTACGCAGCGCCTGCCCGCAGCTGGAGAAATCGCTGCATGCCGAGTCTCGTGCACCAATCTCTAAAGTCCGAGATCACCGCACCGATTCCGATGCAGGCCTTGCTGTGTGACTGCAAGAACCGACGCATTGTGGGACCGTGGCTGGAGAGATCATCGTAGCGCCGTTAGAGCTGCAACGAGAACCACCGAATCCCCGAATCTCCACGCATCACACCAGGCGCCAAGTCTACAGCAACACTGGGGCCGCAGTAAGAAACCAACGCATTACCTCCACACACAGTAAGAAACTGACGCATCACCTCCTCTTCAGTAGGGAACCGACGCATCACCTCCGCTGCGTGGCAGTAAGGAACCGACACATCACCTCCTCTGGAGCAAGGAACCGATGCATCACCTTCCCTGTGCGTAAGGAACCGACGCATCACCTTCCCTGCAGCTGTTTTTGCTTATGATTTTGACGCATCCAAGGTACTCTGTGTTGAAAGTGTCGCATCTATAGTTTGCTATGGACAGAACTGTTTTTACCTTTTAAAAGTCAAATCTTGATAACTGTATGTTGGATTTTTGTCGTTTTGGTCCTCTTTGGTTTAGATAAAGATTGCTTATTTTTCTAAACTGGTGTAGTGTCCATTTGTAGTGTTTTCACTGTATTACTGTATGTGTGCACAAATGCTTTACACACTGCTTCTGAGATAAGCCTGTCTGCTCATGCCAAGCTACCAAGGGTTGTCTAAGGGTGTAACTCCCTTACCCTGACTAGATGCAAGGGTCCCTACTTGGACAAAGGTGCAAACCATTGCCAACGAGAGACCCCCATTTCTAACACCCACCAAAGGAAATGGAATCAGCACAATAAAACATCACTCAAAATTGACACCTCTACTAAATATTAGCACCTTATATACATGCAAGACTTTGAAGGGGCAATAAATGGACACCAACACAATCCAACGGCAACAATGATAAAGACATTCAGAAAAAGAAAACTTCCTGTACCTATGCAACCACTGCACATCTCCACCAATGCAAAGTGACACCTGCACAATGAAACCACTGTCATGAGAAAAGGACCCGGAAAGCAAAGTCACCTCACACCTGTAAAATGTGTTGCAACATATGCAAAGGGATGCCATCACATTAGTATGTAAACAGGTTGCGCATGCACTGAAACGGATCTCATGAAAATCACCAATCAGGTTAGTACAACTGAAATCACAGTGAAGTCAAAATAAGCTGCAATCAAATAACTCAAAACACGCATTGAAGATCACACTATTAACCCAGAATAAGCATGCCGGAGAAACAACCTCAAACCTTACTGGACATTGAGATAAACTGCATCCAAATATTTCGCCTCAATATTGCACCTCCTTCCACCTCTCCTTCAGCGATGCACCTGCTTCCCACTGACCCTCCCCGCATTCCCAAACCAGGCCTCTCACACATAAAACTGTTAGGGCCTCATTCATAAAAAGTGTTGTATCGCTGCGTGAAAACAGCGATTCAACACTTTTCAGTGCGCCCTCCTTGCGACACCATGGATGCGTCGAATTTACTGTAAGGCACTCCATGTTGCAAGGATTTACAGATACGTTAGTATTCTTGACGTATCTGTAGGCGCAGTAATGAGGCATTGCTGGAGTGTGTCACAAAAGTGACGCTACTCCAGCAATGGGCAAGTCCCATGTTAAAGGCGCCTGCGTTAGTCTTACGCCTGCTGTGAGGCAGGCGTAAGATTTTGACGCAGTGGCGTACTAGAAGTGGCTTTGGGAAATGTCATAGATTTCTCTGCGCCACTTCTATGACCCTTTTTTTGTGGGGGAATGCCCACACTGCATACATTATACCTGACGAAGGTATAATGTAGCGCAGGGCTTTACAAAGTGACACATCTGCTTAGATCCGTCACTTTGTAAATATGGCGCAACGTGGCGTATTTTTTACGCCGCCGCAGTGTCACAAAAAGTGACGCAACGGCGGCGCAAAGGGCTCATAAATATGCCCCTTAGTTCCTCTGCACAGCAGTAATCCTAAAACTGCTCAGTTTGCAGTCACTAATTCCCAATAATCCCCTAACGATGTAAATTAATGTTTATTTTCTCTGGTTATTTTGTGATGAAAAATGCTGTGTATTCTGAATGATATTGCGATGTAAGCTAAAATTATCAAAACATTTCCCCTCTCCTATGCAGTAAGATGAGAAAAACAAAGAACCACACTTAAAACATTTTTGGTTACAATAGCACACCAGATAAAAAGCATCACTTGTAACCATGCCAAAGGTGTGTTTTATTCTGTAGCATTACCGAAGCACTTTACTAGACCTTGGCAGGGTCCCAGAGCACTTTTCGGTTGGCCCAGTAAATCGCTACTCCTTCAGTCGTACAAGTTGGAAGAAGGTGTACTGTGATTTGTCCACCATGGGTGGACTGTGCTGATGTGTGTGACATTTAGAGATGTGCTCCAGACTTGATGCAGCGGCATGGCGAGGCATCGTACGCATAGAGAAGTATGGAGTGTGACGGATAGTTTTGCTCACTGCATAGATAAAGCAAGCGACTTGTAGTCTGTACAGTTGTTGCATCCTGATTTAGGTAGCAGCCAGGTTTCTGAACCTCAGATGGCTTTGAGAGCTTACTGCGACGTGTGCATGTCTGAAAGCAGAAGGAGCTGCCACCAAAGCTTGGTTACTGAACTAGAAATTATTAGGAGTGGTGCCATTTGGGATCTGAGTTTTTTGCTTTTACTATAAAATCTGAGGGGTATATTTACTTAAAAATGGAGCGCAGTGTTACGCCAAATTGGAAAAGCCACGCTCTGACATTTTTAAGACGCAGGGATGCGCCGTATTTACAAAAATATGGTGCACCCCTGCGTTTCCTCTAGCGCTGGCACTAAAAATGCTTCCTAGCACCAGCGCAGGCACCCTTGCGTCATGTTGCAAGGGTGCCTGTGCTGCAGTGGCAATTGTTTATGTGCAGGAAGGGACACCTTCCTGCACACGGACAATCAATAATGGCAATTTTTCCTTTCGATGTGTGCTGAAGAATGCAGCACACATGGAAAGAGCAAAAAACAAGGAGAAATTAATTATTTCTCCTTGTATCGCCATCCTAAGACCAGGTATTACCTGGCCTTAGTTTTTGGTGCTGCCCCAGCCTTGTTAAATCTGGGGCAGCGTCAAAAAACAATGGGTGTTATGGTGGATTGCCCACTGAAACACCTATTGCCCGCTCCTTTGCCGCTGAGGACTGCTGCGGTAAGGGGCATATTTACAAGGTGACATTAAGCCACTTTAAGTGGCTTAGCCACGTTAAGTGGCTTACCGCCACCTTATAAATATGTGAAATGGCGCTACACCACCAGAGCGTCAGAAAAAGTGATGCTCAAGTGGCGAAAGGGGCTTGTAAATATGCCCCTGGGTTTGTATGAAGACAAGCCCTGTTGACCCCCACCCCCTCACCGGCTGACTCCGGGTGGAATTCTCATTCAGAGTTCTCTGTTGAATACACGTTTCACTTGACTCAGAAATTACACTACTTAATTAGCCAATGAACATTGACTGGACTGTCCTGTTGGAGCACGGTCAATGCTTATTTGCATATGATGTTCCTATAGCTGCTAAGAGCGCAATAAAGCAGTTTAATCTATGAAGGGGGTGTGAACTGAATCCCATCTTTCCAAACACATGAAGAGGAAAGGACACTCAACTGCATCAAATGCCTTTGTGCTATCTAGGGATAGTGTTGCCACCGGTTCCATGGTTGTTCATGTATACTTCAGGCAGTTCTCCCTTCACTGCCACTCTTGTTCTCCCTTTCATGGGGACTTCACCACAGGTTCTCTTACTTCAACCCTGTATTTTCCAAACACACAGCCAGTCTTATTCTTTTGATCTGTGCAAATGGTAGCTCTTTGTCCTCGATCCTAAATCTTGCAGCCGAGAGCATTTTGTATTTAAGGCCCATATCCATAAGTCTCTTTTTCATGCCATGAAAATATCTTCTTTGCCTCCAACCACCAGGCATGAAATCAGGGAAGAGCACCAGTTTGGCATTTTCAAAAGATGCCGGCATCCCTTCCTTGCTTCCTGCACAATAGCGTCATGGTCTTGGTAGTTGTGGAACTGCACCAATATGATCCAAGGAAGAGCCCTGGTGGATGGGGCAGGACCTATGCCCCATGGCACTCCCACAAAAAGATGATGGCAGACACTTCCTTCAGCTTCAAGACAGCTTTTACCCAGTTTTCTGTGAACAGCTTCACACTTGGGTTCTTAGCCTTCTTTGGAACACTGAAAAAGTGAATGTTGTTATATCCTGGGCACCCTTCCACATCTTCCCTCCACAGGAACAGGAATTGTGACTCTTCTGTGAGCTTTTTGACCCAGGCTTTTAGGTGTTTCACATCATTTGAGACAGCTTGAAGTCCCTATTCCATTGTGCCTGCTTCCAGTAGAATTATGACAACATTTACAGGCTCAGTTTCTGTTGCAAAGTTTTTCTAGGCTTTCTATTTGCTGTAGTGCTTCCCTAAGGGAGGTGTTATTGCAGATGGTCCCAGATTTACAGCCTAGATTTACTAACACTTTGCCCTGAGATTGCTTCACAAAAGAGACACAAACCAGGCGCAAAGTGTTGATGTGGGATTTACTATCCAACGCAAACCCAAATTTGTGTTGGAAAGATAGCCAAAGGGACTCAGAGTTGCGCTATGCGCAATTTTGCATCAAGGTTGTGTTCCATGGGTGGTACCTAGGCGTTACCAGGCAACCTTCCATAGTTTTTAACACAAATTCCTATCTGCTAACATTCATAGACAGGGATTTTCACCAAAACCTTCCTCCTCCTCGAGGAAGGCTGAATAAGGAGAAATACTCCATATTTTCCAACTTTACATGAGTGCTGCATTTACAGCACACATACAAAGTGGGATATGCCTCAAAGCTTAGTTTTTGTACTGGAAAAGTCTCTTTCTAGTACAAAACTTATGCTTTAAGAACACACACAAAACCATTGCACTGCAGCAAGGGTGTGTGGGTTGGCGCATAGCAGCCAAAACTGTGCCAGCGTTGGGGGAGAGAAGAACTGTGCTGCGTCAAATGTTAGCAAATCTGGGCCACAGCGGATAAGGTACAGCCCCCTTCCAAGGCAGGATCACCATCACTCACTTGTGGCCTTCTTAGAAAATCATACTTATCAACTCAGTTTGTTATTGTCTGGATCCTCGGCCAATACTCATGATGTGAACTTCTAAGTCTGCCACTGAGTTCTTTCTTTCGCTCAGACGATAGTTAACAGATCTCAGAAGCGGGAACCGCAGAGAAGAGTGTAGTCAGACTCACCCACCTGTGCACTTCACTTATGTACATTGCATCCGACTATGGGGGGGGGGGGGAAGCGTATGTAGATGAGGATGCACCAGGAAGGCAGTACTATACCACAGCTATTATAGACATAGGATTAACCGTTTTGGCCGTCTCATACTCATACTGAGAAATTGCCTGGAGGTGATCAGAGAAGTAATGCTGTACATCTCAGAGTCACAATATCAAGTTCCTACCGGCCCTTGAAGGGCAACTCATGGTGGGCCCTGTTTACTGATGGTTCAGGAGTTGTTGCTCTTTGCAATGGGCTCTGACTTTCTGCTTCCATCACTCACTTTTGCAAGGGTAATTTCTGGAGACTATCTGGCGTGCAGGGAGCTCTTGTAGAATTCGGCCATCTTGCACCTCAGCATTTGTCATTACAACGCCTTTTTGACACCAGTCTCAAAAGGCAGCGCAGGTGCTATTTGTGGCATTAAGCAGAGTAAGGTAATTGTCTAATCTGATTGGATGTCTGTCAAACAATGGACACAATTCAGAGATAACTATTTTGAAAGTCTGAGCACAGAGTTTGCCCATAACAACGTTTTCCAGCGTGACCTATTTACAGATGCCCTTTTCATCAACATTAATTATACGTACATCCGTGTAGCTATCTTAGCAGGGAAAGTAAAATAAAAAAATAAATAAAACCACTTACCTTGCGCTTGCCTCATCACCGAATACCTTTATCTTACACCTGGCTGGAATGCATACAGTCAGCAATCAAACACTTTGCTCTCCTTTTTTGTCCTGATAATGACCTGATGAATTGCGAAAGGTCGAAACGCTGTCGACATATATCCAGCTGAAAAAGGATATTTATGGTGCAATGACACATTATTGAAATTTTGGACTCTATCTATATTCGTGCACAATATTTGATTATCATTGCTTTTCGTCATTTACTTGTTTTTATGTGTATCACTTTGTGCCGTCCACATGATTTTCTCGAGCACTGTGTACACTCTGCACACTGAGCACTTTCCTGTCTAATTCATATTTGATGCTATCAATTGAATATAAAAATTAATTGATTACAAAAATTAAAAAATTGTAGTGTGTTTGGCTATATCCTTTTTTTGTAATCTAGTTTTGTATGCAATACATGTCTTGTAGTACTGTAAGAGCGACCAAATTGTTTTTCTTCCATTAATGCCCTTTGGGACATTGTTGCATGATACTGGTGCATTATCACGGCTCAGAAAAGTACATCACCAAATGGCACTTGAACTTGCAGGTGAAATCCACAGGGGCGCATTTATTTAAAAAAAACTGTGCAACGCAGAGCAGCAAGCAAAGCAGCCACACTATGTTGTGCTAGTAGAAGAGTGCCTCACACAGCCATATCTAATAAAATATGGTGCTGCTGCACTCTTTCCCAGTTCTGGCGCTCAAACAGGCTGCCTAGCGCCACGCAAACCTTTACACCATAGTGCTAAGGTGTGTGTGTGATATCTAACATCAGTTTATGTACTGGAATGATATCCTTCCAGTACAAAATACTATACTTACACTATCTTTAATACATTTGATACATTGGAAGTGTGCGGTACAGTGCAGCACCATGCAATTTGTGAAACATTAGGAGAAATGAAAAACACTTGCCCTTGTTAATGCCTGCCTCAAGGAGGCGTTGTTTTGGCACACTGGCCTGTTTTCCATTCTGGTAGGTAAGGCTTTGCGTCAAAACCATGGAGTGTAGCATGGGAAAACCCATGTACCATCCATGGGAAGCCTCCTAAAGGAATGCAAAGCAACGATAAGCTTGCAATGGAAAGTAAATACTTTTTGAAGACTTTGCGCCGATTTGCATCACTTTGCGTGTCTTTGCACTTGCAAAATCTGCCTCATATTGTGTCAAATGATTTGTGGTACTGGTACACATAGATTGTAATGGGAACAGTATTTGGATAATGCGAATACAAGCTCTTATTCTTTGCAACATCACACTTTACTTTTAATGTACATCATGGAGAATAATGTACCCTTTTTCATGTCTTTCTTTGTTAATTGTTCACAGGTGTTTCTCTTTAACAAAGTCGGGAAATCAGAAATTCATCATGAAAGCACTCCTGACACTGCAAGTTCTGGAATGGAGCAGCAAGCGCTCAAAACACATCATCAGGTCCCCTTTCCAAAGGTATGACAGGCCTTTTGATTATGTAGTTTTAGAAACTCAAGTTTCACATGTGAAACGTTTTTTCTTTGGTAGGTGGGGTGCATATAGTCCCAATCCTTCATTTTAACAGGTAATTTCTCCTATAATATATGGGAGTATATGATATACATATAAACTGCTGTACTCGAGTTTGCTACTCGCTTGCAATAACTTATTACAAGTGAGTAGTCATGTTACATTGTTGCTCTCCTCAGGTGACAAGCCACTGGCACATATTCGCTGTGTCTTCAAAGCAAGAAGAAAAAACAAACAAACCCATACCACTTCCTTTGCATAGTGGCTGTCTTTGTGTGCCAGCCACCATCTCCCTCAAAAACTCTGAGGGAAGAATAATTTTAACTAGCTTTGAATTGAGTACTCTCTAACAGCACGGCCAATGGAAGCAGGCAGATTGCCACAGAAGCATGCAGAGTTAAGCTGCAGCTAAAAGCAGTAAGAAAATATTTAATTGGAAACCAGCCTACAATTTGGTGTTTATGAAGTGCGCAAATAAATAAGTAATCAGCTTAGCTGCATTTGGAAGTGGTGAGAACATATCTTCGGTAAGTACTTAACATTTTGTAAGGGAGGAGGTTTTATAGAAAACTGTCTAACAAATTCTGTATTGTAGCATTTTGTATTCACCTTTTCAAGCATGAACCAACTCATGCTCTGCCCAATGCATATCTTTTTGGTTGGAAACTGCCTTTCTATAGTTGTCTGAAAGCTCCATATCCTATGTAGGACCTTCTGCAATTCCAATTTATTTTACCTGCAGGTTGATGCATTATGGGACTTTTAGTTT
Organism: Calotriton arnoldi; assembly: GCA_963921515.1. Lineage (NCBI taxonomy): Eukaryota > Metazoa > Chordata > Amphibia > Caudata > Salamandridae > Calotriton > Calotriton arnoldi. Next base: position 1,526,268 of record CAWUFW010000888.1, on the reverse strand, counting down.
TGGTTCTTAGTAAAAAACATTTGAAATAATAATATTGCAGGTTGCAAAGTGGTCTAGCCTAAGAGCCAGGACTAGCTGAAAGTGTGACTTGGCCAATTGGCAGCTATGAAAGAGTGGGGGGGGCATATAGTTTAAAGCATAAAATACCCCCAACTATACAGAAAACCAATATTATCAGCCACTCGAATTTCTATAAGTGGATTGGGTTCCTCTGTGTGTTGTATTAGCCTTATAATCTACGGGTAAGGGGACACAATTCTATATATAAATTGGCATTTGAAAGGCTTAGTCACATGATATAAAGTCATAACAGTCAAAGCACAAATGGAGAGCAAAGTCAATAACAAAACTGCTAGAAATATGCGAACTGAATATGTCAAACCCCTCTAGAAAGAGAAGGTTTCAAGGTTAGATGATGTTGGTTCGGTGTTGTGGGGAGTTCAGGATTTTATCAAAAACAGTGGAATCATCAGTAAGGCACCAACAAGTTTGTACCTAATATAAAAAAGCCCTTGAGGTAGTGCACATCGCTTGAAGATGTCTTACATAATGTGCTCAAGGCAGGCTTTTCCACGTTATTAGAACATTAGAACGTTGAGCACTCCATTGCAGACAATGGAGTGCTCTGGGCTTCTACGGGCGGTAGAGCAAAACAACATTCTAATGTTGTTTCTCATTCAAAGGCCTCTCGGGGCCCAATCTTGCCAATCCTCTTGGAGTTAAGGAGCAAGGAGGTGTGGAGTGGCAAGTGAAAATTTGGTTTTTTTTGCAATTGATTGAGCAGGAAAGGTCATAGGAGAAGCTGAAGGTTTTAGGGTACTTGGAGACTAGGCAGATGATTCTTATGGTACCTTACAATCTTTTGTATAGCACAGTGTATGCTGTTTAGACTGCTCCTAGCCTAGTTTGAGTCATAATGGCTTTCCCTAGCAGCATGGGAGAGTGGGTGGGATCTGATCATGAAAACCTTTCACCAAAACTGACATCTGTGAGACCATTACAATATTTAGCAGTACCAAAACAATTAAAAAGCCAAAACACAACACAGTAAAACTTTCACAATTAATTTCTAACAATAGTAACAATAAAGAACATTTTATTAAGAAAAATTATACTAAAATGACAAATATCCATTAAGGGGAAAGTGTCAAGAGAAAGTAAAGCACCAATAAGAAGTCACTGTTCATGGTTGACGGGGACCTAAGCACGATTTCAGGCTGAGTGTGATGAAGCAGACACCAAGCTGGTCCTCACGGTCAAGGATTTTACCTTCTGACTTAGTCTCTGAAATAGATGTTAAAATCTACAGGCTGTATCTGGCAATGTCCTCCAAAATTGGATAGCTGTTGAGCAAGGTCTTACTGAAGCCGTTGGTTTAGCGGGAAAAGCTCTAAGTGGGAAAATTCAAATTTCATGCCTGCCAAAGTCCTCTTGTCGGACACCTTACCTGCGAGGTACCACTGACGCTCCGGAGGTCTTGGAAGTCCCAAAAAATCCCAACCTTTTTAGTCTTTCTGGAGCAGTTCCTCTTGGTCTCTTCTAAGGCTCCCACAACCTCACAGACAGCACTTAGGGGTCAGGACTCTGTTGCTACTGGTCCGTTTAACACTTCAGGAAAAAAGCTACACCAAACTGGTTCTGGGACCACATTCCCCTTTCACTACACTGGTGCCAAGCTGGCAACAGATGGCTCAGGGAACAAAGGCTTTTTTCCCCAGGTCTCCATTTACACATAACTATGAATGGGCAGGCCTCTCCTTGACCCTTTCAGGTTAATGAAGTTCCTGAAACCTCTCCAGCTGCCCTCACTGAGAGGAGTCACATACCTCACATTCAGGACTTCCTGCCAAAAGGCCTAAGCCAATGTTTCTACTCTGAGAGCGGTTTTAAAACCTCTTTAAGGGGAAGAATTAACAGGACCCAGCTCCTCGCAGCCTAATGCTAGTTAGCCCGCTGGAGGTTCAGGAAGACAAACTGTAGCTTTTTAAAAGTTGCTTTTCCAAAATATCTAAAAAAGAAATACAACTCCACCTGCTCAAAAACCAGCAGCATCAGTCCACAAAAACATGGGAGGGGTCACACAGAAAGGTACTTTCTCACAAGAAGCGTAAATTCAGTCCACAACAAAGAATGAATGGCCTTAAATTGTAGATTAGGCCACAAAAGAGACTGGAGAATGTAGTCAATGTAGTCTTATTTCCAAGGGTCCTGTTCTTCAACGCGATCTCTTATCACCTAGGAACATGCTCTGCTCTGTACCTTGGTTTGTGACTGGGTGGACCTCTTTGTTCGTCAGTATGGTGCAACACAATACTACTCCTCTGCAGGTTGCAGAAGGATGGCTGGGCTGTTTCATCACAGGCATTCCTCGCTTTGCCCCTTCTACTTGTTGGGGATTCCTGCATGAAATGCTTGGCTGCAATTGAGTAGACATTTCCTCTGTGCCTGGATTGAAAACATGTAACCAAGTTGCCTCAGTTTAAATATATCGGAGCTTGCAATAGCAAATCCTGATCCTCTCTTTTAGTCTAGCTATTATCCATACAAGATATTAACTTGCGGAAAACCTACTTTGTAATATATTTTTGCAAAGCAGCTCCCCATTTATCATGTAGGAAAATAACTTCTTGTTTCCTTTCCATGTCCCAGGTCATCTCTCCATGAGCAGTTATAATGAGACTGGTCAGCCAGTTTGGTGCATCACAACTTCGCTCTTTGATCACCCCAGAAGGCATTCAGCTAAAGAACCCGAGATGCTGCTGTTGATCAGCATGTATTCTTAGGAGTTTTGCTCACAGCTTTTTTCCTTTAAGAACTGAAGTTTTCTTCAGTTTGTCACCATTTCGTCTCTTACTACAGTCTCCATTAAGGATTCAGAGGCGCAAATTTGAGACCCTACCTACACACAAGAAGGAGTCCATTAGATGGTTTCAGAAGACCTGCTCTTGACAGAAAAACTGGAATCTGAGAAAGATATCAATAAAAAGCCCAATGATCTTTACCATTGTCCAACTATAAATGATATGTGATATTTTTAAATAAAGGAAAACAAATAGAAATCTCTAAATCTTAATGCAAGCCAAATCTAAACACCAATAAAGTGCCACAAAGTAGCCAGGTACAAGGGCATTACTGAATGATATATAGGTAATTCAGAGAATAGATCAGATTCAGAGTAATTTTACAACTGCTTATAAAAAGCAACGTACCATTTTATTAATTTTACTGTTGTTTGTTATTAGTGTCTTCTACTGTTGTGGTAGTCTGAAATCAATTAGGAACCTGCTCCTTTGCACTCCTTGTGTGTTTTTTCCTTACCAATGTTTCAATGTAGTATTAAATACATATGGATCAATAGAAAAACAGTTGTGGTATGTATTCGCTGCACACTGTTGTTCCTTAAAAATAGAAACGTGCTCACTCTCCAGGTCAACCGTAAAAACCACCCAGACAGGTAAAATTCAAAACTACAAAGTAGTGGAGCACTGTTTTTTAAGCTAATGGTTCCGTAGAACACTTATATCTCATATCCCTTAAAACACACTGAGAAAGAATCAATGATTCAATGTGACAATCTAATGGATACCGAACACTTCTTAAATTATAAAGAAACAGCCGTAAGTTTTGTATGTTGTGTCCGTATTTTCTTTTTTATTTCATTTTGTATCTTTCTTCACATAACACATATTGGGAACTACAGCCAACTCGTTTCATCCCAAACTCTGGGGACTTCTTCAGGGCTGTTAGAAAGCACACAGGACAAGACTTTAGTGACAAGACAGTGATAGTGAGCTTATTTGCCAATAGTTACAATATACAAATTCATTAATCTCTCAGGTAAATGAACATAAAACTTCTACAGACAATAAGTGCATAAGTATGACGCTTAGACAGTTGTGAGATTAAAAACACATTTCTTATACAAACGATAATTCCATAGGTTCTTCTTCATGTCTATTTCATACAATGTTAAGGTGATTTCTTAAACCCTATAGTGAGGTATCATATCCTTGACGACCCTCAACCTATCTTCATTTTCACCATACATCATATTCGTAATAAGTATGTTACAACATACATATTTTTGAAGTATAATACTTATCACACATAATTCCTTGTGATTGTATTATTAGACGTCCCTTATTAGTAAAAATCACATTTTATAGAAACAAACCAAGAAGTGTTCAGTAAGCGAACAATTAAACTAGATAAAATATATCCATACACCCATAAATGCACCCCACTGAAATGCCCCTCTTGGTGTGTAAACAAATGAACTCACCAAATTACAGGTGTTCAATTTCATTGAAAGGGAGTCATTTTTCCAGAAGTCCATAATTAGTATATGTGACATCCAAATTAAAAAATAGAGGTAAAGCACTTAGTGATACCTAGTTGCTTATGTTTCAGGCATAGTTCCTAAGCCAAAAGTATTGTTAGATAATTTTATTTCTCTTACCCAAAAGGGTTCTGCTCTCAGTAAAGGTCACGCCGGGAAATTAGTATATAACCTTGATGCACTATTCTTACAAATGTTCATAGACATCCAACAACATATTCTGCTCGTTTAGAGTTATCTCAAATACGCGATAACCTGTAATACACCAAGAAAAACCACCACTGTAGTTCTCCCAGTAAACCAGTATACGTTAACAAGTCGCATCATTTATACCTTCTAAAAGCGCTCACCATTTGTATTAAAGCGATCCATTCGTACGCATCGTGTATTTGGTTGTTGTTCCGTACTTCCCATACCAGCACTGATCTATATCTAAAATATGAAAATGAAACCCACAATATAGATGAGTAAATCTATATTGTGGGTTTCTTTTTTATATTTTAGATAAAGATCAGTGCTGGTAGGGGTTAATTTCCAGCCAGTGTGGACATGTTGTCAAATACACGATGCGTACGAACGGATCGCTTTAATACAAATGGTGATCGCTTTTAGAAGGTATAAATGACGCGACTTGTTAACGTATACTGGTTTACTGGGAGAACTAAAGTGGTGGTTTTTCTTGGTGTATTACATACATGTTATTGCGAATTTGAGATAACTCTAAACCTGCAGAACATGTTGTTGGATGTCTATAAACATTTGTAAGAATAATGCATCAAGGTTATACACTAATTTCTCGGCGCGACCTTTACTGAGAGCAGAACCCTTTTGTGTAAGAAAAATAAAATGATCTAATAATAATTTTGGCTTAGGAACTATGCCTGAAACATAAGCAACTAGGTATCACTAAGTGCTATACCTCTATTTTTAATTTAGATGTCACTTATACTAATTATGGACTTCTGGAATGACAATGCCTTTTCAATGAAATTGATCACCATGTACCTGTAATTTGGTGAGTTTGTTTGTTTACACACCAAGAGGGACATTTGAGTGGGGTGCATTTATGGGTGTAGGGATATATTTTATCTAGTTGAATTTTTTGCTTACTGAACACTTCTTGGGTTTTTTCTATAAAATGTGATTTTTACTAATAAGGGATGTCTAATAATACGATCACAAGGAATTATGTGTGATAAGTATTATACTTCAAAAATATGTATGTATTAACATACTTATTACGAATATGATGTATGGTGAACATGACAATAGCACAAAAAGAAAGAGGCTTGAGCGGCGGACTATTGCTTCTGCACCTCACGCCAGTTTAATTGGCTGTAAAAGTCCTGCACAGCAAACCCCGGCACCAGCCGCCACGTGGTGCCTCTGTGTCCCAGATCCTAAATTCAGCCAAAAGCAGGTGTGCGCCAGGTAAGGAAGTCCAAGATATCAATGTAGTATTTGTAACGTCTTTTTTTCAAATCGATTTATTCACACGATAAAAGAACATTGAAATCAGCCAACACGTTTCGTTCTCACATGGAGAACTTCATCAGGGCTTATGTAAAGTGAAGTATGCAAATATCATGAAGAGATTGTTCACAATAAATGCTCCAGGTAATTGCGCTGGACGCAAAGCGGGAATTCCCAGGACCAAGTCCGACCCTAATGCGAAGATCTTAGATCAAGTGAAGTATGCAAAAGTCATGAAGAGATTGTCCCCAAAATTAACGCTCCAAGTAGTTGCGCTGGACGCAAAGTGGGAATTCCCAGGGCCCAATCCGGCCCTAAAGCGAAGATCCTTCCGGTGCCGGTCACACGTATCAATGTATCGCAACATTGATACGTGTGACCGGCACCGGAAAGATCTTCGCTTTAGGGCCGGAGTTGGCCCTGGGAGTTCCCACTTTGCGTCCAGCGCAACTACCTGGAGCGTTAATTTTGGGGACAATCTCTTCATGACTTTTGCATACTTCACTTGATCTAAGATCTTCGCCTTAAGCCGGACTTGGCCTGCGAGTTCCCGCTGCGTCCAGTGCAATTACCTGGGCGTTATTGTGAACAATCTCTTCATGATATTTGCATACTTCACTGCATAAGCCTGATGAAGTTCTCCATGTAAGACAACGCGTGGCTGATTTCAATGTTCTTTATCGTGTGAATAAATCGATTTGAAATAAAGAAGTTACAAATACTACATTGATATCTTGGACTTCACTTACCTGGCGCACACCTGCTTAGCTGAACATGACAATAGGTTGAGGGTCGTCAAGGATATGATACCTCACTATAGGGTTTAAGAAATCACCTTAACATTGTATGAAATAGACATGAAGAAGAACCTATAGAATTATCGTTTGTATAAGAAATGTGTTTTTAATCTCACAACTGTCTAAGCGTCATACTTATGCACTTATTGTCTGTAGAAGTTTTATGTTCATTTACCTGAGAGATTAATGAATTTGTATATTGTAACTATTGGCAAATAAGCTCACTATCACTGTCTTGTCACTAAAGTCTTGTCCTGTGTGCTATTCTAACAGCCCTGAAGAAGTCCCCAGAGTTTGGGATGAAATGAGTTGGCTGTAGTTCCCAATATGTGTTATGTGAAGAAAGATACAAAATGAAATAAAAAGAAAATACGGACACAACATACAAAACATACGGCTGTTTCTTTATAATTTAAGAAGTGTTCAGTATCCATTAGATTGTTACATTGAATCATTGATTCTTTCTCAGTGTGTTTTGAGGGATATGAGGTATAAGTGTTCTACGGAACCATTAGCTTAAAAATCAGTGCTCCTCTACTTTGTAGTTTAGTATTAAATATGTGTCTATAAGTTTGTAATGTATCTCACCGTAAGAGTATAAGTGGAGCAAGCTGGGTAAGTTGTGTCTCGTGGCTCAATGTATTAATGCATCCACTGCAGGATCCGTGTTTGTCCCCATAATCACAGACTCGAATTGTGGCAGTCCACACAATCTTATATAATTTCAACATCAATAAAATGAGTACCACTGAGTTCGGTAACAATAAACATCTTTTGTTCACCATCTGTCAATAGTGCCCAGAAATTCCTTGGGCTGAACGTGTGTTCTACAGAGACACCTATTATGTTTAGTGAACTAAGATTAACACAAATACGGTGGTCTTTAAAGAATCTCCCATCGATAGTAAGAGGGTGCATTACATGTAAGTAGAAGAGTTAATTAGCTAAGTCTGTCTTGGAAGTACTGAGGATTAAACAGATAAATAACTAGAGAAAATTTCATCTTGTAATAATTTTATCACGTAATATCTTGCCTAATAATAGACATTCTATTACAGCGAAGTAAAACTAATGAATTTGCAAGGTTGATAGTGAATAATCTGCCCTAAAGGCAAACAGGATGTGCTTTCTAATTAATAAAACATGAGCAAGCAATAAAAATGTCATCATGTTAGTAAAGTAAATGCATAAAAAACACACACGGATTCTAAATTCTACAGACTAACAAAGGACTATTTGAGCTCCATCACAAATGGGAACACAAGTGGGACAATGTAACCACTCTCAAAAAATACCATGTCTTTGACAGACAGCCTATCCAAGCAATGACAACACTGAAACAAAACATGAAATCCAATGTCTGAAGTGTGCTGACCCAAAGCCCCCCCTCTATTTTTCTCTCTCCCTCTCTATTTCTTCTTACATGTTCTTTTTTAAGGTATTGGTAACATGATGTCTCCCAGACAGCTAGGACTATCTATAGTGAGACCTAAACAAAGGGAGGAAGAGGGAAGAATGTTTCCAGTTTAGGATTATTCACCACAGAACTTTTGCTTACACCAATCAAAATGCATTTTGTTTCTTGCTAGTTTACAAATATGTTTGAAACAATTCAAGTAACTGAAGTCTGCAGGTTTGTATCATGTTTTGCTGTTTGGCTTCAGTGAATGTCTGAGTATGAAAAGCAGACCTGGTAAACATATTTACATCACCCCCACATCGCTCTGAGCTAATGTTGCAAGGAAGTCAATCCTCTCTTAAGTTCTGAGAAATAAAGTTCTCACGAAAAGAAAGTTATAGAAAAATGGAGTCTAGATAGTGCACTCTGGATTTTTCAAATATATTGGCGAAAGGCTGTTGATTGTATAAGTGCATCAGAAGGAAAACTTGTGACATTCTGCAGACTAGCAAAGTAAAGAGGAGCAATCCTTAGTCATCATAGCCTAAACACAACAACAGTCACTGAGCACACTCACAAACAATTAGTGTGTACAACAATAGGTAACACAACCATTCACAATCTCAATTAGGGGTCGGGGAGCTCACTGTCTGGCATACCTGCACACACTCAATGTGATAATGACTGGTGCGATAAACACTCATTCATTGTTTGCAGATTGTTGGAAATTGGGTTACTGGTTGGGTGGGGTGAAATAATACTCAAGCAGCAACACAAACTCTGTCATGGTGAAACACAGGCAAACCCCAAATTAACCTGTGCTTAGCCCTCTGGTAGCTTGGCACAAAAACAATAAGGAATAACTTAGAGGCAATGTGTGAAGTAATTATGCAGCACTTCAAAGAGTAATAAAGTGAAAACACAACACAAGAAAAGTCCCACACCAAGTTAGAAAAATAGATTAAAGTTTAGTAAATTATTTGAGACCAAAACAACAAAAATCCAACCAGCAGGACCGGAGATATACAGTGTTAAAGATTTAAGTGAAAACACTGCTTGGAAGCACGAAGGGCCAACTGTGGGTATCTGGTCGTGCCGGACTGGAGCAAAGTCATAAGTTCAGGCTGACCAAGATGGAGCACAGGATGGCTACAGGGACCAGGGACCATGTTAGGCCCACTGAACAAAGAACCTTAAATTCCTGTTGCGGAGCATTGCGAGATCCCATATTGAGGATGCGTTGTGCAGCTGTGGTTCCAAGGAACTGCAGGGTTGCGATGTGGAGTCCTGCATCATCTTCGAGGATGCTGCTGCCAAGGGACTTGCAATGCAAAGGCCTGCGTTGAGAAGCCCATCCTGCCATCACCTATTCTCCTTTGTCTCACTGTCTGGGAGCAATACACAAAGACCAACTGTCAGGGTCTACAGGAGAAACCAACGTAAATCATCCCATGTTTGAAAAGTTTGAAGAATTGGAATTCGTCTGCCAAGCACTACAAATCACTCGACTGGAATTTGTTGCAGCACAAGAGGAATCTTAAGATGGCCGCCGCCGAATACTGAGGTCGTTGCACTAGTTGTTATCAATTTGGAACTCTCGCAACATCCAGTGAGAAACAGTTTCTAAAGTGCGCGCTGTGCTCTGAGGCGTCGCACTGCACCTGAAACCTATGTTGGGTAGCGTTGGTGATTCGTGCGTGCGCATTTACCTCAGTGTTAGTTAGTTAGGGACTATATTCACTACGTAGTGTCTGTGAGGAGGGGATTAGCATCTCGATTTAGTGACGTGTCAGCTCGTTGGAAAGGAGTTCTTTTCTGAACCTCCCTTCGGCTCTTTATGAGTAATTGAACAGTTCCCACTCTTCCCGGACAAGCGCTAGTCAGAGTCTACGAACTCTAAAATGATTTCAAAGAGAAAACTTCACAGAAGACAGTCAGTTAAGCAGGAAAAATGAACGCTTAAAATAGAAAAGGAAATACTCACCATTCAGGAGAATTTGCACTCGCTGCCCAACCAAAGGAAGTCCTGTTCACGCAAGTACCTATTGAGAAAAAAAGAAATTAGAACACCATTAATATCTGTAATCATACTCTGAGTAAAAACAAATGCAAATGAATATCAGAGGAATGATTAAGACAATTTTCTGGAGGTGTTGAATTGAAAAAATACATTTAACTAGAATTCTTTGCTACACACTATTTAAAACAACAACAGGTGAGGGCTAATTCTTTAGTCTTATGGGGTAAGTTGCAGAATTGAATGCGTATATATATATCTATATATAAATATATATAAATATATATATATGTATGTATATATATATATATATATATATATATATATAAATATTTAGAACTCTAAGTATAGTCAGGGGAGAATTATAGAAGTGCGGTTGATGTTTTATTCACAGTTACTCTTCAGTACTACATCCTCTCTGTTTAATAAGAAGAGAGAACAAAGACGAGTAGAATAGGAGAACCCAGGAAAATAAGACAAGCAGTCTCTTCTTATTTCTCCCCATCCCCTCCCCCCCTCAGAGCACTCTTAAGTCTCTGGATTCAGTTTAGCAGATTAGGAGGGGTCTGTAGAAGGCATTGGGAATAGGCACCATTCTGCTCCTACGAAGGCTGGGTCACTCCACAGAGAATCTGACATCAACTGCCAGTTACAGAAAAATGCCAACTTTCTAAAAGTGGTATTTTCAGAATTTTGACTTACAATCTGACTTTACCATTAATGAGGTTTTAAATTACAATTCTTTAGACACCAAACTCGACATTGCTACCTGCTCCCAATTGAAAGTTATCACTTATTGAATGTAATAAGTTAAACCAATATTATTCTATAGGAGAGGTAGGCCTTGCAATAGTAAAAACGAATTTAGGGGTTTTTCACTGCAAGACATGTAAAACTTAAAAGTACATGTCCAAATTTTTAAATACAATGCACCCTGCCTTGTGGGCTGTTTAGGGCCTACCCTAGGGGTGATTTATATGCATCAGAAAGGAAGATTGCGGCCTGGAAAAGGTTTATTTTGCCAGCCCGAAATGGCAGTTTAAAACGGCACACACAGGCTGCAATGGGAGGCCTGAGACATGTTTAGAAAGGCTACTTAAGTAGGTGGCACAAAAAGGGCTGCAGGACCACTATTAGCATCTAATTTACATGCCATGGATACATGTAGTACCACTTTACTAGGGATTTGCAAGTAAATTAAAGGTGCCAATTGGGTGTAAGCCAATTTTACCATGTTTAAAGGAGACAGCACAAGCACTTTAGCACAAAAATGGGTTCAGGAAGCAGGATGGTGAAGGCAAAAAGTTTGAGGGAAGGCCACTCCAAGGCTGGCAGGTCTCAAATGGATGTTATTGGTATGCATACACTTGCAAGCACTCTATGTTTTTGCTCTCTTCCCTATGTGCACACTTGGACAGACATTGTGTGAAGGGCTTACACAGTGCACAGAAATACAGTTTCTGGTTGAAAACACACTGGATCACCCACACTGTCCTTCCCCCGTCATGTAATAATTGCTTAAGGAGTCTTTCTTTGACTTTTCCAATGCATGTGAATGTAACAGACTACTGCATAAGTTCTCTTTGTAGAACTGAATAAGCATATGTCATGAAACTGTATGTAAAATATGTCTAGAAATGATTTTAACACTGCTCAGAACATTCCCCACTAGCAGCAGCCTGTACAAGTGCATGCTTGAAGAGATTGGAGGCGGCTATTACAGCTAATAACATCAGCAAAGGAGGAATTGATGGGCAAGGCCAAGACAATGCAGCAAGCTGTGTTACCATCCTAGAAACAAATTATTGGTTGTAACTAGTCTGTTAAAGAGTCAGGCAGGTTCATCACGACCTATAGACATTCAACGGCCTAAAATGCTGCATAGGCGAGAGAGACCCTTGAAAGGATTCTGTATGAGATTTGTGTCTCAGGTGAGCAGTGTAATTAAACGAGGGGAAATACCTTGCCTCATATAATAGAATTTCCTAATCCATGAAAAAAATTAGATAGGAAGTAGTCAAGGTTTAGATAAAAATCCACAAATTTGACTGATATAAGAAACATTATTATGTCAAAGAAAGTTCTTTAATTTCATTTTTATTTGAATGATGACACCATGGTTCTTTTTTTCCAGAGGGCCCACCTTGATGAAGATGTTGAAATCATAAACATCCTGCCTGCCTACAAGGCACTGAGTGCTGAAATCAATAAACCCAGCAGTAACTACACCCTTGAAACTGCCAGCAACATCTATGTGGAAAAGACATACCAGGTCAAGAAGGTGAGTGGAATACTTGAATAAGAACTATAAAATCAAAATATATTGTTTTCTTAACAGTTTCTTCTTTGCTGTTCCAACCAACCCCCTCCAGATATTTTAGTGAGAGCTTACTAACCCTCTATTCACAGAAAGTCGAGTACCGTCATAAACCCCTTTGAAGTGATGAAACAAGTTGAGCACTCAAAGTGAAACACATTTTTAAACCAGTACACCACAAAAACAAAATTGCACTTGATGAAATTGCAAATTACACTACCATACATGAAGCTTTTTTCCTGAGTTAGTCGAGCATTGATTTAGTATTTAGAAAAATAAATTGATTAGGTGGGCAGATTGAGGTAATGCCCGAATGTTCAGACTTAATTAATACACAAATGTATTGAGCTTTACTCGAAGTTGAGAAATTGAATTTGAATGTGTAAATATTCACCAGTACTTATTGAGGTTCAGTTTCTCTAACTCTGAATCACAGTTCCTACAAGCTAGAGGAAGATGCAACGTTGATGGGGGATAAGAATTGTCATTTTGCTGCCAATGTTGACTTCTTTGCCACATGCCTTCACACTTCCCTTCAGCAGCCTTGAGACACTTTTACATTTTTTGCCCATATACATCACCATGCTGCCTAGTGCCTACATGTTAACTCTCACAAAAGATGTATGACAAGTGGACCTCCTATTTCTCTAATGTGTTTATCAAGATTTATTATGAAATTTGTTCAGTTTAGAACAAATTCCCATGCAATATGATTAGGGAATCATAAAGAACATGCTGGCAAGATCCTAAACATACTCGATATCTCATTGGAGGAGGAGAGAAAAGCTTTTGGTAGTCTCAAGTCAGGTTCCCCTCTTCATCCAGGTCCAGTAGCTATTCTGACACCACCAGCAGCTAAAATATCTTGCCTGGTAGCTCATGCCATCAACACTTCTTTTCAAGAGGGATTTGGCTGTGCTTTTTGTAAAAAGGGATTGATCGCCCATGCCTCTTGAGTATGGTAGATGTAGCCCCGGTGGACCCAACTAATTGTAATCCCATCTTAGCACTGGCCAGGTTTATGGAACAGCAACACGCTAAATGGCTTACTGCCACCTCAGAAGCCAGAGAATTACTTGATCAGTTGCAGGCACGTTTTTGTCCAGGACAAAATACTAAGATGGTTCTTGCGCCCACACTCGACAATCTCTGATTCATGAAAGACCAACATCAGACTGCATTCTTCTGCTTCCATACCTGTCTGCAGCCTCTGATACTGCAGATCATCACATCCTCCTTGGTCAGCTAGCAAACCTTGACCTGACTGACCCTGCTCTAAACTGGTTTTGCTCCTTTTCCCACAGCCTGCCGCCAATCAGGCTTCCTACCTCTGTTCCATCCCAAAGACATGAGGGTGAGATGCGGGTCTCTGAGGCTTCTGCCTTTTCTCTATTCTATTTAATATGTCTTTTCTGTTAGTGGAGTTTATTAGTAAGTTTTGGTTTCATGTGTATGCGTATGCTGATAACACCCATGTGCTCTTGAAATTGGTCTGCCGGAGGTACCCCCTCTCAAAGATTGTCTGCTCGCCATTGAAGGCTGGGTGGCAGCCCACCTATTGAAGCTTAATAGTAACATGACCGAAATCCTGATCATTGGTAATAAATGTACTGCCTGTTTCAATTATCTCTGGCTCGCTGCCATGGGTAACTACATTCTCTTGCAAAAAACGTTATAAACCACGCATTCCTGGTTTGATAAAAATCTTTCTTTGTCTTCTAAGTCCACAAACTCCAGACTTTCTGTTTTCGGCTTCTCCGTGCTTTGGCACACAATCCTGCCCTTTTTTCTACCTTAGTCTCCTGCCCCAGTGGTCAACTCCCTAATCAGCTTTCATGTAGACTATGCTAACATTGTCTATCTTCGGGCCAATGATGCATAGATTATTACAGCCATCTCAATCTAGACTGGCTTCCAGCTAAACAGTGCATTCAGTTCAAGCTCTTATGCTTGACTCATTGTGCCTTCTACCAGAGGGAACCCACACTGCTCTCACAGCTGTTGATGGTTCATTTAACTTCTACATCCCAAAAATCTAGCTCTCTTTCACTTCTGAATGTCCCATGATATAGGAAGTAATGCAGCAGAGGTAGAACCTTTCAGGTCTTAGATTCCAAACTTTAGAATAGGCTGCCCGTGGAACTGTGTTAGACATCTTACTTCATGAACTTCTGTAAAACATTGAAAACCTGTCTATTCGGCTGGTTACTATTTTTCTTCTGTCTTGGTTTTTTCTTCTTCTTTCATTCTTTTTTCATTTGGTGTCTTGCCTTAGGACCATGGTGGCCTTGGCACACATCTCAAACACCCCCCAGGGTCCCCATAGAGGGAGGAGAAATCTTCCTCACAAGCAAAAAATATATTAAAAATGAATTGTATGTGGCAATCAGCTACATCTTTAATTATTTATGTCTACACTCAGGGTTAAAAACAACATACCATGTTTAGACCATTTTAAATAGAACGTCCGCCATGTTTCAATGGCACTTTTTACTTACTGGCAATTTCTTCAGGGCATAGGGACCACATTTCACCCATGTGTACACCGGATCATATGGCAACCGGGTGAATGCCTACCAGTGGGCCACAGGAGAAGAGCAGGAATGAGATCTTTGGAAAAATGCTTGGTTGCTGCTGGGGTCAGCGTCACACAGACGTGGCAATGAACCATGTTGGCCATTCTATTTAAAATGGTCAAAACATGGTATGTTGTTTTTAACCACGAGCGTGGGCATAAATAATTAAAGACGTAGCTAATTGCCACACGCTACTCATTTTTAATATATTTTTGTTTGTGAGGAAGATTTCTCTCCTCCCACTATGGAGACCCTGGGGGTGTTTGAGATGTGTGCCATACATAAAAGGGTTAGATAGGAAACACACACACCCACAACATTCTTTTGCTCTGGTTCGGGTGTTGGCTCATCTGAATACATAGGAATGTTGCAGATGATGAAAAAGTGAGCAAATTGGTGAGAACCTGGCAATCGCTCCTTGGTGGTTGCTTACATGACGCTCTTCCTATATTTTTATTTTTGCAAATACTGTTCCATTCATACTGGGTTTCATTTTTCTGATACATTTTCTAGTTTCCCCTTAGGCACAGGACATATTTTTTTAAATGCACACACATGTAGTAGGGGTTTCCTAGATAAATACTAGAACCATTCCCGCCCTTCATATAAAAATAGGGGGGCACCGTGCACTGAGTATCAGATGTGTGATACGTATCAAGGGCTTCTGTTTTGAGTGACATTTCAAGTGGAGGGCGTCCCATACATTGTTCCCTCTAATGCTCCTTATTATGTATAGCAAGGCGAAGCTTCGCCAACTGGACTTCCGCTATCCACTCCTATACCCTGCAAAATTGCGAGTGGAAAAGGACAACGCCACTCACTAGTTCACAACACTGGAGGAGGTCCAGAATGCAACAGAGATGACTTGGACTTGTAGGACACAGAGGCAGAACTTTTTCTCAGACAGGGGCCAGCAGTGACCCCGAAGACAGTGGATACGGTGGGATGAGGAATTATCCGTGCACAGTAACTTTTGAACTGATCCATCCCAGGGAGACAGGGATGTAGAGCTGCTGATTGATTTGCGAAACCATGACACCGTGCACTGGCAGTTGGGGGCCCCTGCGTTGACAACTGTAAGACTTTTCATACTCCTCTTTCGGGATCATCTAGGCCAAGGCATTACAGCCTGGGAATTTAGGACATATAGTATAGTTGAACGTTCTATTGTTGTTTTTTTTGTTTTTAGGGGAATTGTGGGGGAGGGGAGCGACAGAACTTTCCTAAGTTGGGGGCAAGCATAGTTTGGCGTATGCCTAGGAAATGTCGGTTGGGGTGGGGCGTATATAAGAGGAGTTCTGAATCTCATAAGTGAAAACATACAGCATGAGGGGTGTGTGCGACGGTTGCGGTTGACTACTGAGCCCTTAGAGGGCACCCCGGGGAGGGCATGCAAAATGTTCTTAGACTGTGGATGACAATGGGAGGGATGCCTCAAAATACTCACATGGAATGTGAACGGCCTGGGGAACGAAATCAAACATGGAGTGGTGGCGCAATACATCAAGCGCAAGGCCCCAGATATTGTCTTCTTACAGGAGACCCAACTGCTGAGGACACCTTGCGAGCTTCTTGGACAACAAGTGTCTCTGGGGAATGTGGGAGTTCTCCGGGGATCCAGAGGAGTGGCTATATTAGCAAAAAAGAGCCCCATTCATAATCACCAGGGTGTGTGAGGGCTTGAAAGGGATGGTCCTTGGTGTACAGGGGACCAGAGTTACACAGGGGCACACTCTTGTCAATGTCTATGCCCCCCCCTCGTCTACAACGGTATACACTAGAAAAAATAGGGCCGATAATCCTAGAGGCGGGTGACACACTGCCAATAGTGGGTGGGGATTTCAATGAAACCATGGTGCAAGCTTGGATAGGACAAGGGCACTGTCGGACAAGGATCCGCAATACACCCTGCTCTCCAAATTTGGAGACTCTGTCATCCTGTGATAAGGGTGTATTCATTCTATTCTGGGGCCAGAGGGACATTCTCAAGGCTGGACTACCTGTTCGCACCTATGGGAGAACACCCGGCTTTACGGGAGGCGGAGGCTAGGGGTATTTCCGACCACTCAGCGTTACTGGTCACCCTGGACAAGGGAAGCCGGTGTGGATAGGGACTCTGGAGATTTAATGTCTGGGCTTCGAGACCCAGAAATTCTCAAGCAACTCTGACTGAATTCGCAGATATACTTCGAGGAAAACAAAGACTCAGTGGAATCTCCCATCATTGTGTGGGAAGCATATAAAGTGGCCCTGTGAGACAAAATGAAAACTTTGGAGTCACATAAAAAACAAGCCACGGAGGACAGAATAGCTGCTCTTGAACACCATATCCTGACCCTAGAACACAGGGTTACCACGCTAACTGATGCGGCTGCCCTCCAGCAGCAGTATAATAGAATACCACAACATAGTGGAGGCCGCGGCTCACAGTCACTAACTTGCTACCCAGAGGAAACTATTCAATATTGGGGATAAGATCAGACACTTGCTTGCCTGGCTGAGCCATAGAGAAGAGGAGGTGAGATGGGTGCGAAAGATCATCACTGAGAGAAGAGACTCTAACTGACAGTGAAGACATAGCGAGGGAATTTGCCAGACATTACCATGCAATCTACAAAGCATGACAACAAGTGAAAGACTGGAAAACAGAGCATTTCCTGGCCTCACTGCCCCTTCAGACCTTGTCCCTTGGGCGACTTCATGAACGAAGAGCTTACAGAGGCACTCACGGCCATGCAGAATGGCAAAACACCAGGGCCCAATGGGCTACCCATGGAGCTGTTCAAACAACTGGCAAGCTGGTGGGACCGCACCTGTTGCAAATGTTTGAAGAATAACACACGAAGGGGTGGCTGCCGCCCGACCTCCGACACTCTTTAACTGTGGTAATTTATTTGGGCTGTAAGCCCAGGACAGACTGTGGTTCATATCGCCCAATCTCGCTTTTCAACATCGAGACCAAATTACTGGCAGCCATGCTGATCTGCAGGCTCAAAACAGTCATCACGTCACTTATTCACTGTGACCAAAATGGGTTTATGCCTTGTAGGTCCACCCAATTGAACTTCAGGAGACTGGCTTGAAGCAGTGAAGGGGTTGAATACCTCCCTGTCTGTAGTCTCCAAGGATGCTGAGAAGGCATTTGACTCCATTCACTGGTTCTATCTGACCCTGGTTTTGAGGTGATTTGGATTTGGACCCCACTTCTGCAGTTGGGTGGCCCAGTTATACAGGGATCCCATGGCAGCGGTATGGGTAAACTGGGAAATATCTGAGACCTTTCCACTGCCATAGGTGACCAAATAGGGATGCCTCCTCTCTCCCTGTGTTTTGGTTTACGCATCGAGCACCTGGCGGCCTCGGTTAGGACTGATCATGGGTCCGGTCACAACGGTGTTGAGGCAGAGTGGGAGAAAGACGTGATCTCCTTGTACACTGATGATGTCCTCCTCTACATATCAGACCCTACATGACAATTTAATCCTCTCCTGGGGACCTTTGGCACCTTTGGAGACGACTCCAGTTATGGGATTAACTAGCTCAAATCAGTGCTATATCGCTTGGGGAACTGGGATCCACAAACTATCGTTGAAGCCCCCCTGTGGATAGTCGATGATGGCTTCCGCTACTGGGGAATTTTTGTCACTATGGACAAGGAGCTGTTCATGAAGAACAAACTGGGGAAACCACTGATTGAACTGCAAAATTACGTATCCCTGTATCGCAGGTTACCACTGACGCTTCATGGTAGGGCGGCCATCTACAAAATGATTTTTCTCCCAAAACTGCTGTATGTCATGCAGAATTCTTATCATTTGATTTCTGAGTCCTACTTTCTTAAGATAGACAGGATGTGAGATTAGATTACTACTGTGGGACGGGGCAGCCCCCTGAATAGTACTGAAAACCTTACACTGATCTGTATTTAATGGAGGGATTGCCTTACCACATCTTTGGGCATACTACTGGTCTGCCAGGAAACAAGCTGTTAATGACTGGGTCCATGCCCTAGTTGGAGACCCGGCAGTCCGCCTGGACAGATGCACCTCGGTGTACCCCACATAGGAGCACTACTTTCACGATGGCAAAGATAGGAGGACTCTGACTGCTTCAACTCGGGCTGCGTTGATAGCCTGGGATAAAACATGTGCACATATTGGATGCAAAGGGAAGTTCATGAAGGCCAAAATGCTATGGGTGGGGGCGACGCTAAAAGGAAGTTTCCTGATTACAGGGCTTTGACAGGTGGGATATACTCAGGATCTCCAAAATACGAGACGTCATTGAGGATGGGGATGTCCAAACATTTGAGAGTCTACAAGAAGTATATGACCTCTCATGCACACAATTCTAAAAATACACACAATTTAGACATGCCCTCTACGCTGAAGGGATTACTGGGAAGACATGCCAGAATCGGCCCCCTGGAGAACCTCTTACTGAGAGACCCACCGGTTAGGGGTGCCGTCTACACTCTGTATAAAGTCATCATAAACAACATCCCGAATAACCTACAGGGCCTACCACAGCTCTGGGAATGAGACCTGGGAGAGATGGAGGACAAGGACTGGGTAGTGGCCCTGATGCATCCCTGGGAGGTGGCAATACGGCACACTTTCACCTGATCCAACTGAAAATACTACACAGGGTCTACATGGATAGAGTCAAGCTCCACAAAATGGGGAATATACCTATGCCCAGTTGTCTTAGATGCTGTGATACTGAGGGCTCGTTCTATCACACTATCTGGGGGTGTCCAGAGATCTAGATGTATTGGGTCAGGATCCTTCTCCAGCTTAGCGCAGTGCTCGGGGAGGAGATACCACACAATCCCCAATTCATACCCTTGGGTGTCCCCGGGTATATTGATCTCCTGAGGGAAAAACAAATATTTAGCACACTTGGGCTGATAGTAGTGAAGAGGGACATTGCCCAGAATTGGGGGTCACCCACATTGCAGACGAAAACCCAGTGGCTTGCTGGGATGGATGCATGTATGGGGGCGGAAAAAGTCATATATGAGGCCAGGGGCTGACCAATGAAGTTTGATCAGGTCTAGAGTATGTGGAGAGAACATTATGGACTAACACTTCCTGATCATCGAGGTTTCACACACTGGGACTCTGAAACAGACCTCTAGTGCTGGCTAGAGCTGTTGATTGGTAGAGACTGCTGGAGTGCCACACCATGTTCCTTGGTGTGGGAGGGGCTCACTTTGGTCGCATAAGAAACCCCAGAAGCCTACACTAACCCCCCCAATGCGCATATGTAATGTACTGCAACTGCATCCTAACATCGCCGTATGTCACATTCTGTACACCCACAGTATTTGTTTAATGAGAAACTGTTAATAAAAATAATTAATAAAAAAACGTCATTGGAGACCATTTTGTTCAAACTCTGAGACATTTTTTAGGTCTCGCCTACGCAGCGCGCATGCGCTGAATAGGAGGACCTTTAGCCGTCGCTCTGGTCATTTTCAAGCACTGCACTCGTGCTTGTGGCGGCATCCACCTTGCGGGAGCGAGCAGGGGCGCGCCACAAGCACGAGTGCAGTGCTTGAAAATGAGCAGACTGCTCTTCCAATCGCGCGCGCGCGCACCACTCGCGGGTGCACCCCTCCGCCTCTCTCTCCCTCTCTGACGTCCCTACTGCTGCAGCCTGCACGCCTTTTTTTTAAAACTTTCAGCGTGAGGCGCGCGCGCGCTTGTTTTCATTCCCTCCAATGCTCTCCCTCTGTCGCTCCTTTCCCTCGACCACCTCCTTTTCTTGCCCTGTCTTCCCTCTCCAGTATTTACCATTTTGCTAGGTTTCTCTTCCTCATACTTTCTCCCTATTCTGCTCTGGAATATATGTGGTTCAAAAATTGCGTCTGCTGCATATAGCACTGCTTAATTGTATGACAGGAAGGACTAATGGATTTAAATTTGTTAAAAAAATTGGAGAGTTGTTCAAACATTTACCCTGCAAATATGACTGTTAAACATACAAGCACTGTTTACATTCTGCCAGTTTCATCTTTCCTTGCATTTGAAGAGGACAACTCTTACAGTTTCATCTAAATTTCAGGTTATTAATTTGATGAGCCTGTCGACCTACATGCTTTACAGAGGTTACTTTTGAAAGGCACCGAGTCCGTTTATATTGCACAATTACATTCATTTTTTCAGCATTTAATTTAATTAGATCACCAAAGAAGAGTTTGTGTCTCAATATTTTTCAGCTCCGTACAGAAGGATTCAGTTGAACCTTTGTCCTTTGGAGATTATTATTCTGTCACCAAAGCTTGGGAATGGATGAGGCTGACAAGGAACAGAGGAAAGCGTGCACTTAAAAAGAGAGTAGGTGGGAACAGAGACGACACAGAGGTGCCCCCTTTGAGTTTTTAAAGAATTACATCAATGTCATTGAAGAGCCACTGAAAAAGGCATAGGCTTGAGATAAAATTTGCAAAGCCAATCTTAATAGGACAGTAATTTTTACCCATTTATACCTCATTCAGCAAGTCCTTTAAACACAGTATTATTGAAATATAATGCTCATATGCAGAGCTGCCCTTTTCAGAAGTCCTGCAGAATCGAATTAGCCGACCTATTGTTCTTCGCTAGTTTCTCTTTTCAAAATCCTCACACTTCTTTAGGGTTACTTAACACACTGACGAGACCAGCATTTTTCTCTTCGGTAGGTGGCCATTTCTTGAAACACTTTGGGCCCAGAAAATATGGGAGCACTATTATTTAAATCTGTCTTCACAGCACCCTTTGTTGGCCCATCCAAATATGGAGATTTCTCTTACTTGTGACTTTTGCAGTAAAAGCTACATGCAGGTCCTCATTATTTATTTTTGACTTGTAAAGCACACAGTATAAGCCTTATTGTTCCTCGCTATATGAGCAGGTATAAAAAGCAACCATCAGAGACATCAAACTTGTACTTTACAACCAAAGGTTATTTAAAGTTGTACTAAATGATAACATGAAATACATCTGATGGAGATGAAATGGAAACCTACACTTTAGCCAAAGGCCTACACCAAAAGCATATGCCCCTTGTATAACACAGTTTGATTCTGGGACCTTTTGAAGGTGGTAACCATCGCCATCCATCTACAAAGATCACCCTGGATGCTACCAGTTGATCTTGTTCATTTTATAGAAATCAGTCTTGAGCATGAACACATTTTACAGTAAAACTAAAAGCACATGTTCTTAAATTTGATCCTGATCCTAACCTTCTTGTCTGTCATCCTAACCTTATGAGCATGTATTTGAATCCATAGACCTTGTTCATCTATCCAAGCAAAAATATTACCCTACCCTCAACAAGTTATCCTTTATGAACCGGCCACCCTGTCCTAGAAAATTAAGAAGTTATTGCTCATTTCCTATTTTTTGTTCTGCAGCAAGACAGTATGGTTTGTCTTTCGAGCAAGTTCATTACATGTAAGAATTTGTGGGTTTATTTTTCTTTTTTTTTCTTCGCCATTTTAAGTTCTTTAAAAACCTGCTATAGTGTTTTGTTCTTCTTATGCAGTACCCTGGTTGAGCCGTTCCTCCAAGGAAGCTGTGCATGAGCAGGCTCAGTGTTCTTTAATTGGGTGGTGCACATGCTTTTGCTCTCCAACTGATGCAGATGATTGGGTTGCCCTCTTTTGATCATTTTAGTGGGGGCATCCTAAACGGTTGTCTCCTTGTGTTAACGAGCACATGCCAGATTTCAGCATGGCAGTGGTAATGCAAAAATTCAGCAGGACTCAATACTTTGTTGCCTTTGAAACTGTTCAAAGTGGGAATTGTTTGATCGACCCAAGGTAGAGCGGGGCGTATCTTGCTAGATACATGGAGTCTGTCAGAGGCCCAACTCTTTCCTTGTCTACACTCCTCTGTTTAATGGCGCATCCCAGACATTACTCCAGGAAGCAGTGGCGGAAGGAAAATGACTAATAAACTAAGCACAGGTTCACATAGAACTCCTTTTCAAACACAATGTGATTACACAGACTTCTGTGCAGACTTAAGTTGTATAGAATGAGTTATAGTAGAGCAGACATATATTCTGTAAAGACTTAATCTTTTTACAAGGTCGAATAATATTCTGACCATCAGTATTCCATCCTTTCTTTATATAATTCGATTCAGCCAAACCAAAGTTTTATTTAGCAATACATGAAAAAACCGATTCTCATCACATTTATAATGAGGTGAGTGGTGGAAAGATTTAGAAAAACACCCCAAGTGAAAAAACCAGAACCAGACAAAGAACAAGCATTTGCAATGCAATAGGTCTCGCATTTACGCAAGTTTGCGCTATTGGCATTGTAAATGACAATGCCTTTTATTTATGTTTTGGTTTTTAAAACATAAATAAAAGGCAAAGTCATTTACAATGCCAATAGCATAAACTTGCGTAAATGCGAGACCTATTGCATTGCAAATGCTTGTTTCATTTAGATACTAGTCTCCGCTCTCCAATTAAGTGAGGTGGTGTTCAATTTGTATTACTTGGGGCTATGTTAATGAAGGTATTTCTAATCCCTCTAAAATAATATAAGGGGGTGGAGGGTTTAAATCAACCTCTGAGCTAAAAATGAGTGCAACTTCCTAATTGGTCAACAAATCTTTCCTTAAATACAAGTCTTTATTCAGCCTTTATTGTGCCCTTAGCTAAATCACTTTGCAACATAGTAGGTTGTATTTCTGAGTTGAAACTCTAAAGGACATTTCCACCCAAGTCTGTCAAGGGATTGTCTATGTCTCATACCTCTCTCTAAAGTTTGGTCAGTTCTTCCTTGTTTTTTTTCTCGATTATTATTGTCCTCCTCATGAAGGCTTCGTATTAGTTCCGAGCTGTTAACAAGTTGGGTTGATATTTATTTCTGCATTCAAGGCTTATTGTGAATAATCTCTCATGTGTTGAGTTGGACCAATTAAACATTCTGAATTCATTATCATGCCCCATCTAGTCTGTAGTGGTAATTGCTTTTCGTATGGAGCTTAAATTTAGGCTATAATGTAATAAGACCTTAAGGAGCATATTTATTTGTATTCCCAATTCAAAATTCCCTGGAACACAAGATAATCTAATTTTAGAACATTAACTGCCCCAAGAAGCATTGGTAAAGCCAATAGGTCCTGCCTTTAAATTGCAGAACAATTGGCTTTACCAATGTTTGTTTACCTAGGCATGAAGACGTCATGACACATCTACACGGTGTGTCACAGCACATGTTCATTTTGATGTGTCTGTGCTTATGCATCATGACGCAAGTTGTCCATTTTATATTTTTTTTACTTATTGTTTTAACATGGTGGTTGGCCATATTACATATCAAAAAAAGGTACCGCCTATATGTACTTTAAGGTCCAAGAGTGAGGGGGAAAAACAACATTTACTATAAAAATACTCTTGTCAGACCTATATTACTTTTCTAGTGGCTACAAGAGGCTCTTCACACGGGCAGTTCCACAACACTATGGGCCCAATTCTGATGCGGGTTGGAAAAGCTTCCCGACCGAGGGCCTGATTCTGATGCGGTTAGGAAGGCCTCCTAACGGCATTTGCTCCTTCCAAATCGGATCGGGAACGTGTCTTCCCGACCGAGGGCCCAATTCTGATGCGGTTAGGAACAAATGTTCCCATTGAAGTCAATGGGAGTTCAACCAAATCGTATCTGGAAGCATCCAGATGCATCCTACTCCGCCGGTCGGACTTTCCCGATCCGAGTGAGTCGGACAGCATTTCCCAACCGATTCGGGATGGAAGCTTTTCCAACCCGCATCAGAATCTGCCCCAAAGTCTTTCCAACAAAAATTATGCAAAGTTCATTAATTTTTATTAAAAGATTTTTTCATATATAATCAACATTTTCTAATATTTTTTGTGATTTTGTTATTTTTTTAAGGCATCAATCTATGCAGACATGTACAATTAATTGCAAATATCGAATTGGTAGAAAACATTACATATTTCACAAAAACAAAATTGAATTATTTACAGATAAAATACAAAAAAAAAAAAAAAACATGAAAAATCACTGTATGAATTCATGCATATGACCCCACAAACAACCATCAAGCAATCACTCTCATCAATCAGTGCACTCTCACACAGGCAACACACTCGCACACAGACAGCAATCCTGGGGAAACTTCTGTTTATTCATGTGACATACACTGCTGGTAGTTCTGTGGATTGATTCAATCTCAAAGTTGTCCACTATTGTGTTGTCTTTAGGAGGTTTCCCACATATGGTCAACGTATGTTTCGTTGGATGAACAATACTACCACCTTCATCAGGACCATTCTTTGTAGATAGCTATTCAAGTGAGTGGGCGGGGGTTCTCTCTTATTATACGAAGATAGAAATCTTCACTCTCATAGGTACATATCAGTGGCTCGCAGGTTGCAGGCAATAGTAGTGACACTATGTCTGAGAGTCATGCGTTGCAAAGCAGACGGTTCCTTATTAGTCTTAAAGTGCTTTGTGATACATCTGTATCCAGCTCCTCATGCCATACAGTGGTACTACTCCATATAATCGACTGTAAAGTCCAAAGCCAATCTTATTAGCTTGGTGGTGCCACCATGTAGCAATGTATTGATTTGTTTTATTCTTCCTATTGAGGGCTGAGTGCGCGCCTGGCTCCCAGCCTGCTCAAGCAGATTGAATCAATCCACAGAACTACCAGCAGTGTATGTCACATGAATAAACAGAAGTTTCCCCAGGATTCCTGTCTGTGTGCGAGTGTGTTGCCTGTGTGAGAGTGCACTGATTGGTGAGAGTGATTGCTTGATGGTTGCCATGGTTGCTTGTGGGGTCATATGCATGAATTCATAAAGTGATTTTTCATGTTTTTTTGTTTTTGTTTTTTTGTTTATTTTATCTGTAAATAATAAGATTTTTGTTTTGTGAAATATGTAATGTTTTCTACCAATTCGATATTTGCAATTAATTGTACATGTCTGCATAGATTGCTGTCTTAAAAAAAATAACAAAATCGCAAAAAATATTAGAAAATGTTGATTATAGATGAAAAAATCTTTTTATAAAAATGTATTTACTTTGCATAATTTGTGTTGGAAAGACTTTGGGGCCGATTCCGATTCGGGCCGGAAATCTCTCCGACCGAGCCGGACCCGGAGAGATTTCCGACTGAATCGGACCCGTGCAGCCCGACCGAACGAGTACGATGCGCACGTATGCCATCGGACTCGATTCGGTCGGACTCCCATTGAAGTCAAGGGGAGCCGGTCGTACAACGCGTACGCGGGCTCCCATTGACTCAATGGGTGCGGAGTCGGACAAGGGCGCCCCCTACAGCGGGTACGCGGCGAAGCGACTCGCGCCGTACACGCACAGGTAGGGGGACCCATGGGTCCCCCTGTGTGCGACTCGCGCGGCTACGCGTACAGGGGGGTCCGACACGGACCCCCAAAGTACGGCTCCGACTGCTCTTTCGAGCCGGAGTGCGCGGCTCGGTTGGACTGCTCGCGGCGCGCATCGTACTTACCCGGCCGGGGAACGTCTCCATTGCGCGGTGCGAGTCGGGTCCGTGTGAGTCGGTCGGAGCGTGTTGAAGCCGCGTACGAGTCGGTCGGCGATTTCGCGGGCGCTTGCATCGTACTCGCTCGGCCGGACCCGCGTACGAATCGGTCGGGAAACAGGGCTCCGAATCGGATCCGGTAAAGCCGAATCCGATTCGGAGCCTTACCGACCGAGATCGGAATCGGCCCCTTTGTGTTGTGGAACTGCCCGTGTGAAGAGCAATATAGGTCTGACAAGAGGATTTTTATAGTAATGGTTGGCCATATTACAACAGCAAATTGAAATGTAAAAAAAAGGAAAAACAGAGGAAAGGATGCATTCAGCCTGGCAGCACCTGGCAGCTGCTGAGCCTTTGTAAAAAAATACAATTAAAACACAGGGAGCGGAACATGGAGTGGGGCCAAAAAAGAGCATGATCGGCCCTGTAATGGGATGGGGAGCGAGCTAGCAGTGTGCAGGGATTGAAGAGGGATGGAAAGTAAAAAGAAAATAGGGAATGCTTACAATAAAATGAAAAAATTGAAATATGCAGTGGAAGGATACAACTCATCTATTCATAACTCTGTGAGACTGTAATGCTCTTGCACGGGACAAACACATAAATACAAAAGAAGGCGATTGAATCAAGAGCAGACAACCGAGATACATAAAAAGCTATCCAATCATGAGAAAAGGGCTGACCCAAAGTCCATTTGACGTATATTGGAAACTGTGAGCCTCATTTACAAGCCCCTTGCACCGCTCCGTCACTTTATTTTGACTGTGTGGTGGCGCAATCAGTGTGCCACACTGCTCCTTATCTACAAACTGATGCATTTGTTGGGTCCAATGCGTCCGTTTGTAGAGCCCTGTGTCACATTATACCTACGCCAGGTATAATGTATACAGGGTTGTCGTTCCCATGCAAAAAAGCCACGTAGAAGTGCTCAGTGAAATTGACAAGATTTCACTGCTTCACTCTATGGCTTGACTGTGCCAAAATCCCTACGCCTGCTCAGACCAGGCATAAGGATTGACTCAGGGCTTTTCCAATGGGACTCGCCTGTGTGTTCTGACGCTGGCTAGAGATGCATCAGTATTACGACCAACTCCAGCAATGTGTCACTTTTGCCTCAACAGATGCGTCAGAATTTCTGATGCATCTGTTAATCCTTGCGCCATGGAGCCCTATATTATAAATACAGCGCATCCATGGTGTCACAAGAACATTTGACGCAGGTGCAAGGAAACTGACGCATCGAGGCCGATGCATCAATTTCTTGTGAATGAGGCCCTGTAGATCTAGTCAACAGACCAGCCGCGGTCCGTGCAGGTAACAGTGGTGGGGCGGTGGGGCCGGGTGGGGGGGGAATTTTGAGGGACGATGCCGAGGGAACATTAAATAAATAATTAATTTCCCCTTGGCATCGTCCGTCCGAATCCCCCCACCCGGCCCCACTGCCCCCGCTGTTACCTGCACGGACCGCGGATGCAAGAGACCTAAAATTAGTTTTTCTACTTCCACATTTCTATAAACCCATACATAATTCTGAAAAAAATAATTTGACTCTTTCAACTTCCACTAAGAAATACGTAATTTCCATTGGAAAGTTTAATTCCTGGTCTGATACCTCCAGTAATTCTTCATTTTGGGCCAGACTTTCACTGGGAGATTTCGGCTGCTTTTAGCCACTAAAATCTCTGCCTGAAAGTAGAAGATCTGCAGTTCATCCGCAAATCTCATAATTCCATTGGGGCAAGTAACTGCTGTTACTATCCCCATATGAATTAAAAGGCCACTCGTAATAAAGGCCCATCTCGCTACCCTTCCTCACAAGCTGTGATCTAGAAACCCTTGCTCATGATTTTGCTTTGAGTACGATTAGGTGTAGAAAACTGGGAACTCTAATCTTTGATGTTGCTATAAAATAATGAATGAGTTCAAATGGTGCAGATGCAGGTCTGATTCACCCTAGGGACAGTGACCACATGCATCCTAAGTTGTTTGACTTGCACTGATAAGTAGTGAAATTTTTCATCCAATGTATGGCTGCGGTAGTTGTCTTTACTATTTAATATGGTAAAAGCCCTAGATATTCCGGAGTCACAAAATTTCACCCGTTCCTGTCTGGAATCCCAAATCCTATGCAATGGCTCATCTGTAGAGTTAATGGCCTGAAGCTTGAGTTCTTCTACTGCTTTGCATTAAGTACAAGCTTTTTGTGGCAAAGCATGATCTATGTTTCAGTACCAGTACAATTTGGATCCATGTGTCTGGTAAAATTTAATTTGAAATAATACCTCATGATCCATTTTTTTCCCTTTTCTCTTAAAGTTACACAGTTCCACCGCAGATAAAATTAGAGCATAAACAATATATTACCCATTAATACTTTGAGCAGTAACACTCATAACAGAATTCCAATGACATATACACTTCTATTAATTTTGATATTTCTAGTGAAAGTGGGTTCCATCCAGAACATTCAAAATTATATATTATAACAGTCCTCAGAGCCAGCAAAAAATATTGTTATAACCATTTTCAGAGGACTTAAATGCCTAATAAATCCCAAATCTAACTTTCAAACAAAATAACTCTTTTTCCAATGTCCACCTTCTAAACCACTTTACGTATAACACATACATCCAGGAATCACATGCCATGTACAACTTACACAACTCACAGCAGCAGAAGGGCCAAGGTTAACCAATTTGCTTCAACATAGTAAATAACCCCTTAATATCAGAACACTGGATGGTAATACCACTCTTCATCTCAGTATGCTTTTATACCCTCTGACTATATTCTTCACAAAGCAGAGTGTTTCCAGCATCTCTGCCTCTACCCCTCCTCTTTATGTAGAACCAAAATTGAAACAAAAACTTCTTTCCTTGAGTCTCAAAGGCAATATTCTGTCAGGAGAACTTCAGGATCGGTGGCCACATTCTGACTTCATTCAGTACAATCCAATGTCTTTAAATTCATATGAGCCCCTATTACTCGGCCTCAGTTTGTTATCTTTGCATCCTTTGCTGTAGACTGAGTTGCCCGTTTGTGATGCTGTCGCCTTTCAGAATCCCATCACCCTCAGTGAACTGCTCATTTCATGATTACTTCTCACATAACCCACTTCCAGTCACTGGATAACTTTACTTTGAGTGACTGTATTTTGTCTTTCACAAGCAGCACATCCGCACACAATGTAGTACTCTTCAGTGCCTATGTTTTTATTTTTACTTTATTACTTTGGTGTTACATTTGTGCTTAGACTTTGATGAGATAGCATTGTGCTTTCTACCTGCTCTCCATGTTGATCACAGAGCACGTTCCAGCAATATCAGCTCCTGTCTTCTGCTATGGTGTTGTAAATTCCTTTTGGAGTGGCCTTTTTATTATCTGACTACCGCTATTTCACAACATACCAAATTGTCCTTTTGAAACTTTTCTTAATGAAGTTGTAATTTATTTTTTTAGTATGCACGCAAATCGACTGGCTTTTTAGGTCTGGTGTTATCCAAGACCTTTTATTTTGCTAAATCTATGTGCGTAACATAGTTTTTTATAGGGTTTTTCAGTCTGACTTCATCCATTTGTGTGTTGATGTGTCACTCACATTTTTCTTCCACCCACTCTAGCATGCTTCATAGGGCAATGAGTCAGACCCCTTCTGCCATTGGCTGACTTCACTGTGAGTTATAGCATGCTGCCCTTTCACAAGGAGTACATCCACACACAAAGTAGTTCTGGTCAGTGCTAGGGACTACTCTATAAATGTGTGCTTTTTGCCGACCAAAACGCCAGAACTCTTGGATTTGCCAATGCTTGTTTTCGAAAATGGTTTGTCTCTGCTGCCTCGGAGCTTGTGTTCGATATTTTCTTCCCTTCCTGATGCGTAAGATTGTATGGAATGTCTAAAAGAAAAGGCCACCCGGACTCACCTTCTTTGACAGTAACCCCAATGATCAGCTTGCTACCAGCCGGCTCTTCTTTTG
This sequence comes from Calotriton arnoldi, assembly GCA_963921515.1. NCBI lineage: Eukaryota > Metazoa > Chordata > Amphibia > Caudata > Salamandridae > Calotriton > Calotriton arnoldi. The sequence continues at coordinate 1,495,830 of CAWUFW010000888.1, read as the reverse complement.
CTAGTGAAAGCGTTGACAGATCATGAAATATCTTGATATTTGCTTAGACAAAGACGAACGACATTTTCCTATTCACCTTTTTCAAGATTTTCCTCTTGTGTGTACAGTAGTGGAGTCTTTTCAATAATAATCTCTGGGCTTTGTCTGGTTGTGTGCCCCGGCCTATTAGAACTTGGAGCCTACACTAATCCTGAAGAATTTATTGCAAATGAATTGCACCATTGAAATGGCAATATAACCTCTCTGGCCCACCATCAGTTACACCCAGGATGTGACGTAATATGTCGTCTCTGTTCTGTACGTCATCCAAATAAAGCTGAAGTTCACTCGTTATTTTTAAGCTCCTTCATTCACTCCTTTCTTCAGCCTCTCTGGTGTTGGGGGGCTGAATATCTATGAAAGAAAGTTCCCCTGTCCTGTCAGTTTAATAGGTGGCAGTGTGTGTATCAGTGTCCCTCTCCACCCGGATACACAAAGCACCATCAAGCATCATTGCCTGTGGAGTTGGGGAGGTGGGCGTGGGGTTCGAAGGCACTGGAGGTGAGTATCATGGTAACCCCCTTCCCCTGCCTGGTGGTCTCCCTCTAAGTTGTATTTAGCAGTAATATTCTATAAAGTATATTTCACCTACTGCATAAGCATCACTGAAAGGATATTTCTTGCTTTAGCCAACATCATGGCAAACAGTGTAGTGGTACAAACCATTTTGAAGCACTTTCATAACATGTTATTATGGTGAAGCTATCAGTCTGTTTGGGTTTTCTTGACCCCCAATCGCAGGGTTCGCCCATATTGTAATGTTTGTGTTTTTATTTGTGTATTTAATAGCGCTGTAATAACACTTATTTGATTCTGATATGATCCCGCTGAGGCCAAGCCCTCTATTTTACGTACCATTTTGCTGAACATGAAAGGACTCGTTGATATATGCCTATCTTTTCTTGCATTCTAGGAGTATGTCAGTGACATTAAGAAATACTATGACGTACAGACAGAAAGTGTTAACTTCGCTGGAGATGCGGAAAATGCCCGAAAGAAGATAAACGGCTGGGTGGAAAACAAAACAAAGAGTAAGCGCACAGCATGAATGCTCCTTTCTACCTTTAGCTTCCTTCTTTCCTCCTTCCCCTCTTTCCTTCCTTCCTAACATTGTTTACCTCTTTCTATTCACACTTCTTTCTTCTTGTGTTTTATCTCCCTTTCTTACAAATCAAGTGATATTGTACACGTCACCCGTTGTCACTAGCCAACATCGTGTCTTTCAACAGTGGCCTGGTGCTGTCAGCAGAACCTCGCTTCCTTTGGCACATGGGGCAGTGGGAAGGCTTGTGTGCTGGCTTTAGGCGCTCCCGAACAATGTTGGTCTACCCTTCCGCACACATTGCGTTTTGTTTCGGATGTGTTCAAGCCACTTACCAAAGTGAATAGCTGTTGCCAGCACAGCAGGATTATGGGACCGATGTAGACACTTGTGGTCCTGCTAGAGACACCAAGAATAAGAACACCCTTCATAGCATTGTGTTCCTATCAGTGTTCTATCTGCTTTCATGAGAGCCTGACATTGAACCCAGGGGCGGCTTCTCCGCCAAGGCGGAGGAGCGTTGCCCCACTGCCTTTCAGCACGGTAAAAAAAGGAAAAATAAAATGATAATAATGCAATGTTATTATCATTTTATTTTTCCGTGCTGAGGCAGTTTTGTGGGGCGGGGCTAGGCTGGGCAGCGCAGGGGGAAGGAGTGGTGGCACCCTCCTAAGTGCGCATGCATGTTTGGCCGGTCCTCTGGGGCCAGCCAAACATTCATGCACACTTTACATGTTCTCCACCCAGGCAACATGCCCATGCTCCCATTCCCCATCTGAGCGCCGAATTACTGCACTCAGACCAATCACAACACTGCAGTGCAGCATTGTGATTGGCTTAGGGGAACCTGGGTGCTTCCTGCTTGCTGTTCGAACAGAAGCCAGGAAGAGGACAGAGAGAATGATAGAGAGCTGGCAGTCAGCCAGCTGGCCGACCGGCAGGTAAGTGATCTTTTTTAATTTTATTTTTAACAGTCACGCCCCACTGCTGCTTCGCGGGAGCAGCTCCGACTGATTGAACCCCCACGATGGCCCTTGCTAAAGCACGAGGCATGCTCAACAGCCCCTGTTAAGAAAAGGCCTGATCAATCTCTTCTCTGAAATGACATGTCTGTAAGCATTGTTGGGCACCATCTTGGCATTCAGTGGGTGAGGGTGGTCCATCTTGGTGCCGGGAGCGCAGTGCTATTGAGCTACGGCTGCACCACTGGCACAGCACTCACTAAAATTATGATGAAATGGCTAATATTGGCATTTCTTTTGTGATCTGTACTTTACAAATAAATTGTAATGAATTAAAGAAAACAAAAATATTCGTGATAGTTCATCCCTAAGATACATCCGTTACTCAGGGCCAGTTGGGCAAATGAAAGGAAGAAAAGGGTGAACATGCAAGGTATATCACATAGTCTGTCGTACGAAAAGTGGAAAAAATTCAAACGCAACCCATCTGCTCATTTGACTTTTCTAAACCAATTGTGCAACATTGTGAAGTACAGGGTTTCACACAGTAAAGGATTGACACTATTTCTATTAAATTTGATATTTTAACTATATTTCCATGAGTACTCAGGGGATTTTTTGTGACTCCCATAAAGGCTACAGTTCTACAAGAAGTGAACTACCAGACCTGCTAAAAGAAAATGACCCACCCTCACAGTAGCATGACAGAACCTCAAACCCCAAAATGTGGACACCCCGAAATTCAGATCATCCCAAAATTTACCTTTGGGGGTTCCGCTCCAATCATTGATCTTTCGATAAACAACACCCTCCTCAACACCAGACCCAGCATTAATTTAGTAGAGTATAAAAATAAGTAACTGGGTCCACTCATTAACTGAGTTCTAGCTAAGGAATAAGTTCAAGGGTTTTATTGCGAAATTTCAAAAATCAAGCGGTACAGAGTAATTAGGTCCAAAATGAACGCAAAATCAAAAGAGAAATGGATAGTATCCCTATTAGAAAAGGAAAGGTCTCTAAAATCTATGTAATAAATGGGACAGAGTCTCTGGTAGAAAAGGAAAGTCATCTGGCTCACGCCCAAAACCACGGGTTTATAAAGGAAATGCCAGCACATTAAATGAGCAAAGACGGCAAATTCACAGTAGTATGACTAGAGATAACTCATTTTGGGCAAATCAGAACACAAAACGTAATAATAAAGTACACAACACTAACTCACTTTTGGGAAATCATCTAGCACCTTCTATGCTGCTGCTGTCCACAGATGCACAACACAGTCTGAAACATAACTTGAGGAATGACCCATACACCACCGAATTCTTGCTAGGCCATGTCGGAAATACAGTGGAAAAGACCTTGGGTACTCGATACATTAGGAACACAAAGCCCATTCATACTACATGCACTCTAAGGAAAATATCCAGTTACGTCACAGTGTCGTGCTCTGTGAGGACTGTGGGGAGAGAAGACATACAGTGGGACTTGATGGGAGGGGGAATGGGCAGGAGCAGTTTGAACAGCATTACAACAGCATCCATAGTAGTTAAAATAGTGTCTTCAGGAAAATGTGGCACAACTAAATGAATAAACACACTTCTAAATATCATTTTAAACTTCTTTCAAGTGCAATGTTATTAATCCAGCATTTGCATTTAGAATTCATCATAAAAATCATTAACACTCATTATTTATTGTCAGGGCCGCACTAGCCGTAGCGGGTATCAGGCGTTTACCCGGGAGGCTAACAAAGCAGCAGTGCTTCACACTTGCACTCCCCAAACCCCGAGCCGCCCCCGGGGGCTGGTCCTTCAAAATTGCCAGGGCTGCTTTGGGTTCCCAGTCCGGCCCTGTTTATTGTCACCCAAAATTGTGCATTAAAAAGCAATTCAAAGTGGTATCTGGACAACCTTCTTTTAGAGGACTAGAACCTAACTCTACTACTCAGAACGCTGATGGGCTGTCCAGACAATAAACTCAACTGTGATTTAAGGCAATACAGCTCATTCCTGCCTTTTCCCCTCTGCTGGCGCCCTTTTGGCAGTCTGGCTCCAGTGCAGGCACCCTTGCACCATGGGGCAAGGAAGCCTGCGTTGCATGCAGGATTGTTTTTGTGCAGGAAGGGACAAGTAAGTATTACTTAAGTGGAGGCATGGGACAAGTAGTAGAGTAAAGTATTACTTTAGGTCCTGTATTTTGCATAGAGGAAACTTCTTACATTTGGTCACTTTGGAGTGCTTAGAACCATTCTAATGTTGCAGGAATATAAAAACAAGAGACGAATACAGAAACTTCTGTTTGCTAAAGTGGACAGGGGTAGCATTGTGGTTTATTTGATGGGTTAAGAAAATAATGGCTTAGTTTGGATGGAGGCAAGGGACTTCACCATAAAATGATGGAAGTACCACTCACCCTCCTATTATGAGTGTGGGGCAAAGATGATTGGCTCTTTGTCAAGTAAAGATGAAGGTTCCAGAATTTACCTACATCTTTCACAATCCCACATATTTCCCTACCCATAATGGAACCCGAAATCCCATTGGAACAGTGTTTTCCCCAATTACTCTTCCTGGTGTAGCTGTTTTTATTTGCATCAAATCAATTTCCTCTCAGGTGGAAAGAATGTTGTACTGCCTTCTGTTGGACCAGTGTATGAGTCACAAATTTGTAATATCACCGTAATTGACATGTAGAGAAAAAGGTCCAAGACCTATGCATTTATGGAGACTGTGAATTATACTTCTTGTTTAGACTCTTCCAACCTCCAATTTCATTTTTCAGATGCTCGCTTGATGAAGCAGGCAGTGATTTAGTCAAGTCAGAGATCGTTTACTTTTTTCATTCAAAGCACCGGCGTCTTCACTGAAAAAAAGAGCACTATCTTGCAAGTCATTATAATCAGCGTGATAGAAATAGAGCCATTTCAGCTGATATTTTCTATCATATGCAGAGAAGGGCCAACACATAGTGAACTCTAAAATAACAAATATTTAAACAAAAACAAGCCCGGCTCACGGTTCTGCATTTTACTTACATTTTCCTCACTTTAATTACTCTGGGGCCGATTCACAGAACTAATCTGAGATAAAATCCTAAACTTACTACTTTTGGTATTCACAGAAGGCATTTAGTAGTAGTAAAGTTAGGACTCCTAACTTTACTACTACTAAATGCCTTTTGTGAATACCGAAAGTCGTAAAGTTAGGATTTTGTCTCAGTTTAGTAGTAGTAAAGTTAGGAGTCCTAACTTTACTACTACTAAATGCCTTCTGTGAATACCAAAAGTAGTAAGTTTAGGATTTTATCTCAGATTAGTTCTGTGAATCGGCCCCTCTGAGAGACGAGCCTAAGACAAGTCGGGGCACCTGACTCCAAAAGCATGCGAGTCCTTGGGGCTCCATCTTTGTTTATATGACGCAACTCACAGTATAAGAACTTGTTTGTAATCAAAAGACGAAAAACTTGCCCTAGAAGTTAGATAGTTTAATATCCATTCACGTTTACTTGAATTAAGAATAATTAGCATTGGAATTAGAGTTGTATGGGGCAATCATTAGCATTCCATTATGCAGCATTTTGCAATCATTTCCACAGTATCCTGGGGGTGGAAGGTTTTTGATGAAAGTCAAGCAGCATCTGTAAAACAATTCTTCATCTTTATAATAGACATTGGTTAAAGAGAGGCCTCTGCAGCTTTTACACCCTGCCGGTGCTGCAAAAGGCCAGTGTCATCGCTTCTTACTGGCCATCACACTCCAACAAATGTGATCATTTGGATTATTCCATGTCACCAAAGCTCTAAGAATGGACTGCACGAGGTATTAATATTTTAATTTTCTGCTGATCTGCTCTGATGAAAAATTGACAGGCAGTGCAAACATCTGGTGGACTGTCAAAAATATTAGTGGTGGCGTTGGGAAATAAGTGTCAGTGCCGAGCACCAGCAAACACCAGCATAATTAAGCACTGCACAAATCTATAAATATTGCTTAGACAGAAACTATGACATGCTGTCACTGATAGAGCAGGTGCAGTGTCACACGAGCCTAGGAGTTTGAGAGGCCCCCTTACCCCAAATATGCTGTATTTTGCTACCCAGTCAGAGCGAGGAGCCCTTTATTCTTTCTTGCATTAAGGCTGTGGCACTCTTGCTACCTCATTGGCTACTAGCTGTAGACATTATCATCAGAGATGAACTCAAACGTCCCACAGTGCAAAACTTCCCCCGGGTAACAAAACTGCCCCTCAGGGGTCTAAAACTGGCCCCCACACTGGCGGCCCACCGGGGAAATGCCCGGTGTCCGCTACAGCCAGTCCGGCCCTGGCCGTATTATTGCACATTCTCTGCACTGTGCAGATGTAGAAGGGATCTGTGAATTTCTTTTTCCCGTCTTCAGCACATACTGTTGCTCTAAAAATCTCTGAGTTAGTGCAAACAGCAAAGGCAGCAAAGCTTAGAAGCACATGACAGTAACTGCCTCTTCTTGTTTCTGATCTCTGCAACCATTAAATACCTCTGACATTTGTGGAGTTCATGTTTGCACTGTAGATGAAAAAACATAACTCACAGACCCCCTTCTGCATCACCGCAGAGCAAAGAATGAGATTATGAATGGGCTCCTGAGTTCGGAGATACAAAGATGCAATTTCTGCCCAGGATTTCAGAGACTCTGCTGTCTGCAGCCCATGCACTAACGTAAAGATTTTCAGAGATAATGTATGCGCTGCAGATGGAAATAGAAACACACACGTTGGCGCAGAGACCGGGATCATGATATGGCCCCTGATCTTAAAAGTAACATATCACCAGATTATCTGAACGTAGGATACCTTTCAGGGGTACCAGGTTTGTATAAGGGAAACCACTGAACAGGGCGTTGCCTCCTTCTAGATGGGATAGGACTAAGGCTTGAATGGTTGCTCTGAAGTCATTTCCCAGGAGGACCTTCTTCACTTTCTTCCTGAGGGAGAGTTGAAACCAAGATGTCTTCTACTTCCTGGCAATGTGCTTCTTGAGTTAGAGGTCCGTGTCGAGGGTGAATCCCAGAGATTTTGTATGATCTTCAACCTGGAAGGTGTAGCCTGGTAGGTTTAAATTGGAGAGTCAGGCATGCATCTGGGGTCATTTAGTACTGTGGACAAACAGGAGGATTTTCTTTTTTAGGTTTAGCTTGAGGAAGTTAGTTGGCATCCAATACTGGATAAGTTTGAGGTAGGAGCTGAGTCTCGGTATTTCATTGGGAGGGAATATTTTTAAGTACAGTTGAGTATCATCTGGGTATTAATGGATGAAAAATGGATCTGAAGGTTTCCATGTAGAGGATTAAGTTGATGGGAGAGAGAATGGAGCCCTTGGGCACACTGCAGGTGATGGGGAGTGCCCATGATTTTGTAGAACCAATTTGCATGAGCTAAGGTCAAATGGTAAGGTATAATGCAAAACCATTCAAGATCCTGCTTGAAAATCTCACCCGTGTTTTCAGGGCATTGGTCAGAGATGGTCGGTTTATTGAAGGTTGCTGAGAGGTCAAGCAGGACCACGAAGCATAGTTATTTCCTGTTGTTTAGGAGGGCATCGTAGACTACTTTCATGTGGCTGTTTCAGGGCTGCAGCATGATATGATGACTCATTGGTAGTCCAGTAAAACATTGTTCTTCTGCAGATATTAATCAGTTTTTAAACAGCTCACTTGTAGCCCTATGCAGCAGTGGGAATGTTCCTGCTGCCTTGAAGAGCCCAATTTTCACAATCTTTTTTTAACTTTGCCTGCTTTGTAGCTTGTGAAGTGGAGAAAGGGCACAATTTATTTCCTGTTGGGCGGCCCCTTGTTCCACCAGGACGACAGAGTAAATTACTCTGCCGCCCTGGTGGAGGGACGACCCGACAAATTTATAAATGACCACGAGGCTGGCGGTCATTTATAAAGCATTGCACAGACAGTTGTCCCAGCGGTTCCTATCAAAGCATTTTGCTGTTTGGTACAGGGCTTCATCAGCATGACAGAGCCCTGCACCAAACAGTTTTCTTTTTTTATTTTCTGTAAGATTAACCTGAAACTGGAAGACAATGCTTCCCTTGCCATGGGAGTTCTCTCCCATGGCAAGGGGAGCATTTAGCAGTTTTAACTGCCTCTTACTGCCAGGGTTTTCCTGGAGATCATTGGCAGTGAAAACTGACCTCTGTTTCAGCCCATCTAAATGAGGTGGGCGAAATTACAAGCCACTGCCTCCGGGGCTCCTTACTCCATAGGGCTGTCAGAAGGGTTTAATCACAAAGGAGATGGTGTAGTCTCCACTGTGTTTAATTCTGTGGTCTGCCCACATCTAAATCGGGCAGGCGGACCATTATCTTGGTGGCAAGCATACTCTGTTGCCGTTGCAATGGAGTATGCTTACCTTCAAGATAGAAATTGGACCCAAACTGTTTTAAAAAACATTGAAAAGCTGTGGGTCATTAAATTGTGCAAATTTGTACATCAAAATGCCTTTCTACTAGTGAGGACTGGGATGAGCAACGTGGTGTCATTACTATCATGCTTCCTTCCCTGCCCCTCTTTATGCTCTATGTCCCACTATTAGAATACTTTCTTTCCAATCTCTGTGAACTGGGTTTGCATTATGGAGGGATTGTAGTTTGGGCACACTTACAGAGGGCAGAATATGGGGTAGAAGTACTTTTGTGTTTAGGTAGTGCTCTGCCCATCTTGCGAAGTACGATAGTCTCACGATAAATGAGGACAAGAGTGAGGGAGGCAGGATCGTGGTGATAAATGTTATGGGTCTATTTTACAGTTTGGCAGTTTGGCTGGGTACTCTCTCACAAACATGACCAATATCCTGTCCACCTTATTACAAGTGCATTAGGAAATAATCCATGTTTAAGTAGGTGGATAGGATATCCATCATATTTGTGGTGATGTACCAGTTTGCCAAACTCTAAATCATCAGGTCCTAGGAGGCAGATTTATAGTTGGGCAGTAGCAGAAAATCATCCAGTTTGTACGGGGCAGTGGAAATGATAACTCTGTTGAAGAGCCAAAACATTTGAATAAGAAGAAAAAGCAACACAATAAAAATCCATCACCAATTCATAATATTAAGCTGTAGTTTTATCTTTAAATAGACACTTCAATGACACACATCCACCAGAGGGTTCCAGAGATGTGAATTTTTAAAAGAACAATGAATCACAGATTTTCACTTAGCCCAATAATTAATTGTAACGGACCACAATAGCGATATATTTTTTAAACTTTTATAAAATTGTAAATAACTACTTCAGCAGTCTTTGGGTGACCAACTCCAGCACGGAGCCAGTCACAGGTGCCAATACGGTCGAATTGAACAGTTACCTCGCAGTCAAAGCAATCTGCAGTCCACTTCCAGGCTCTATGGTTGAAACTACATAGATTTTAATAGAGTGGTCCAGATGCTGGGGATATTGGATGCTGATGATGCACAAAGACGCTGGGGAAGCTAAGCCAGAGATGGGGGTCTTCCTGGAGCCACCCCATGGTCCATGAACATAGTGGGGTGACTTTGGCCACATGGGCTAATAATCCTCGAAGTCTGGATGAAGGCCAGCCAAAAATCATTTGCCACTGGTTTACTGGTATCCGGTCACAGCGAAACCAGCCATTCCCTTAACTGCCAGTGGCTTCCTTGATGGGCAACCAAACTGCACTCCGACAACACTCTGGGGTTCAACAGACTCGGATGCAACTTTTGAGAGTCAATACTTAGGGCCTGATTTAGATATCGGCGGATGGGTTACTCCATCACAATGGTGACGGCTATCCCGTCAGCTGAAATCTAAATCCCATAGGATATTATGGGATTTATATTTCGCGGACTGGATATCCGTCCCGTTGTGATGAACTAACCCGAACGTCGATATCTAAATCAGGCCTTAGCCTCCCATGCTATACTTTGGTGATCAAGGGCTGTCAGCCAGCTAACTCTTGGAGTTACTTCATATGTGTGGGGCTCGGGACAACTTTTTCTTGAGCCGGGAACCACATGCACTGTCCTCTCCTTGCTAGGCCGTGGAGCAGCAGGTGCAGTACAGTGTTTGGGCAGCCTCTTTTTTCTGGGTCCAGGGAATCAACAGGGCAGTCCTTCTTCAGTCCTCTCTCCAGTACAGATGTGATTTGAGGTTTGGGTGACAGGGGTGGCACTTCTTTTTTCCAGGTCATGCTCTCAGGGGATGCGGTGACTACTAGCCAATGGGCTACCAGTTACCCTCCTGGCTGACAACTTCTTGTGAAGTGTGGAATCTAGTTAGCCCAGAATGCACCATTCTGCCCACTCCCAACATGCCAGAACCACTTCTCTTGGCATGTGGAGCTACATGGCCTATCCCAGAGGTGTGGCTACCTGGGGGCTACACACCCACAGAAAAACTGATTTGGTAGCAGCTTGCACCTTTCTGTCTTGAATGCCAACTTGTCTGCAAAAAAGTAGCCCCTCTCATGTGTGTCCACCATTTGCCCTTCAAAGGCGGCTTCCCCTTTGAACCTCACCTCTTGGGCTCACATCATGTTTGGCCTTCCTCCCAGGAAGAGGGCATACCTCTTCCAATGTCAGGCCCTTTGTGTTCCTTCCTGAGAGTCATTCACACCTTCCCAGCCACGGCCCGTGCAGGTAAAAGCGGTGGGGTCGGGAGTGGGGAGGAGGGGGGGGGATTTCGACAGACGACGAGGGAAAATTAATTATTTATTTACTTTTCCCTCGTGGTCGTCTGTTGAATCCCCCCCAACCCGGCCCCACCGCTCTTACCTGCATGGGCTGCTCCTGCACCTCCCCCTAGGAGGGTAGAAGGCTGTCTCCCATCCGTCAATGCTTACTGGAAAAATGTGAGCAACAAAGTGGCAATTTTCTAAAGTTGCCATTTGTGCAAAAGTTACATTAAGTTCAACTTGAGCATCAAGTCAGGTTTAATGCAATGATTCTTTTGATACCTTTGTGTATCATATTTAATAGCCCCATTCAGAAGTTAGCACTGCTGAGTTGTCAGTGTGTAACTCTGTACTTGCCAATGGGGCTACTAGCCATTCTACAGTAAAAGCAACAATGTGGGGTTTTTAATGTCAGGGTTTGTAAAAAGCCTTGACCTACTTTTTAATATACAGTACCTGTCTTAGGGCTTGTTAGGCCCACCTCAGGGGTGACTTATATATATATTAAGAAAGGAATGTTTGGGCTTTGCTATTACTATAAATGGAAACTTGAGTTAGAAGTTAAAACTTGCTCTACCAGTCTGGAATGGCAGGCTGGAAGACATGCTTTACTTTGTCACACTCAAGGTGGCTCAATAAGCGCTGCAGCTCATGAGGGACACTTTAACTTTACAGGCCCTGGGTACTCCTAGTACCATATACTAGGGACTTATAAGTAAGTTGACCTATGTTAATCTAGTATAAGACAGTTAAACATATATTTTATGGGACAGAGCACATGCACTTAGACCTGGTCAGCAGAGCCCAGAGCATTACAGTTATTACACCAGTACCTAATATTCAAAAAGCAGAATTACCTTCACTACAAAGATATTTTGGCAGAGGTATTTCCAACAGCAAATTCTCCACTGGAGAAGGATCCTCCAGTTATGTACAAATCAGAGCATTTGGTATTAACACACAACTCTAAATAAGAACCTAACCATGGGTTTACATGCATGCACCTAATCAGTATTTATTGCTACTATTAGTCATACATATTAATACAACCTGATGTTCTTTATTCCTACCATGTGACACATGCATAAATGATCTTAACATGAAACGCTACGGCATTATGTGGTAAGTTTCCCATATGCTGTCTTTTTAGAAGTTTGTTTTTTCTTAACATTTTTGAGGTGTGATTGTAAAATAATATATTAGTGATTTCCAGTCTCACCTGAACCCACTTCAACTGAGCTTTGCCTTTGTATTCCCCAAGATAAAATAAAGAATCTTTTGCCTGAGGGAGTTCTTGACCCGTCTACAATTATGGTGCTGGTGAACGCCATTTACTTCAAGGGAAACTGGGCAAATAAATTCAGTGTGGAACATACTGAAGAAAGAGAGTTTAAAATGAGCAAGGTAAGTAAAAACACTGTACAATCAGTTGATTCTTGGTTTGTATCTATTGACATATTTGAAAAGTGCATGCCTTTTAAGAGCAGTTCTTAATGTTAGAATGCCTAAATACATTTAGGTTATAACACCACTGTGAGCTTTTTTGTGGGGCCACTGAAGTGCTAATGTGGGTTATCAGACTTGTTAGCCTTAGGGTGGTCTTCCAAACTTTTTGCCTTATTCCTGTTTTTGTTGATTCGTTTTTGTTGGCTTTAAGACTCTGCACACTTTACTACTGCTAACGAGAGCTAAAATACTTGTGCTCTCTCTGTTGAACATGGTAAAATTGGCTTACACACAATTGGCACATTTAATTTACTTATAAGCCCCTATTAAAGTGGTACTACATACACTGTAAATTAAATGCTACTAGTAAGCTTGCAGCAATGATTGTGCCACCCACGTAAGTAGCCCACTAAACATGTCTCAGACCTACCATTGCAGCCTGTGTGTGCAGTTTTAAACTGCCATTTCGACCTGGCAAAAAAAACCTTTTGCCAGTTTTAAAGCGTCCTTTTTAATACATATAACTCAACCCCATGGTAGGCCCTACACAGCTCATAGGGCAGAGTGCAATGTATTTTACAAGTTGGACATGTAGTTTTAGCTTTTATATGTCCTGGTAGTGAACACCTCATTTTCAACTGCGAACAGGTAGGAAAGTTGAGATTGGTCTCTACAAAAATGTAATTTAAATCCCTCTTTAATTGTAAAGTTGGATTTTAAGTCACAATTCTGAAAATTCCACTTTTAGAAAGTTGGCATTTTGCTTGTCTTGACTATTCGGTGCCTGCAGCATGTATCCTGGTTCACATGACTAGATCTAGCTGGCAGTTGGTCCTTGTGTATTAGTGAGAAGTTGGCCTGGTATATGATGTCCACTAATTAAAGTGGGCACCTTGCACCAGCCCAAACAACCCTTATGGTGATTTAAGAGGTCAAAGATAACCTTAGAAAGGTATCCAAGTGGTAGCTGTGGAGAGCAGCCTTCAGGCTTAGTCTTGAAGGAATGTTAAGCAGCTTGTTTTACCAGAATGCAACCTTATTGTATTGATTAAATGAAAGGAGAACCCCACAGTAGTTATAAGAATATATATGTATTATTATAATACCTTAAATACCTCACAGTATCTGCTACATGCAGATAAACACAAAGCACACAATACTTTAGCACAGAAACAATCGTATGTAGCACTAATACACAGTGGGCTCCCGGGGGAGACCAAACCATATACTAAAATAGTGGTATAAGAACCACGACTCAAGTCAAGACAATGTCTAGAATGTGTAGAATTGCTGGAACCCCAAGGAACCACCCAAGGTGATTAAGTAGGGACCCCACTGAGGATGGGTGCAGTGTGAGAACACAACCACGTGCTACGTACAATTCAAAGGGAGAGTCGTGCTGCAATTTTAAAGTTAAAGGACCCTTCCCAGTGGATTACGAGGAAACCCTTTGGAACATAGAAGGTTGGAGAGCCACCCCACCCGTGTATACCGAAGTACCAGAGTTACCTATCCCAGGGAAGCTGGGTGCATAGGTCTGAAGTTGCGTTGGAAACCGCTGTCGTTCTCAATGGGAGTCTTCAAGGAAATGCCACTGCTGGAAAGAAGAAAAGTGTCCGGTGGAATCCGCAGGTGGATTCTTGATGGAAGGAATCTAAAAGCAGAGGGGAGAGAGTCTGGGTCACTCAAGAGTGACCAGGGGCTCGGTAGACGAATGCCCACCGATGTCGGGTGCTTCAGGTGCGAAGAAGGAGACCTTAACTCTACAGCTGCAGGGACCAGGAGATGTTGAGGATGACCAGGAGCTGAATACGAGCTGTCCCACAAAGGTTGTCAAGTGCTGAGGGGTCGGTGTCCGGCGGGATCACCAACAAGCCTTGGCCACGGCAACCCACGAAGAAGGTCAAGAAAGGTTACGGTCTGGCCCAGCAAGGACCAGAGGACTCACCACAGCAAGGGGAGTCAGGGAAGGCCTGTAGCCCAAGAAAATCAGGATTGTTCCTCAAATATACCCACAGGCCGAAGGCACAGGAGTCGCAAAGGGACCTCTAGCAGTTTCACCAAACAACAGCTTGCAGGGCACAGAGTGCAAGGAGGCCAAAGTCCTTGGTACAAAATGTGCACAGAGGTTGGGGCTATCGACAGCCCAATGCACGAAGTTGGGGAACACCAACAAGCATATGCACTTGTAAATGTACGCGGTGCACAGGGGTTCGAGTTATGAGGTCCCCACGAGGGATATTGGCCTTAAACTTGGTGAGAGGGCAGCTCAACCTTGAGGAACGTAGAAACCCACCTCCTGTGTTGCTGGAGCTTTCGGAGTCCGCTGGAGCTCAGGATCAGCAGACTGGTCAGTTGCATTACAGTGCCTGCGAATGCAGGGGAGTGACTCCTTCACCCCAAGAGAGATACTTCAGTTGTCCTTGATGCTCCACAGGTCCTGCATGGAGCCTGTATGGTGCACGGGCACAGACGATGCTTTGGAGGGAGAGGGAGACGAAGTCGGGCCCAGTCGAAATCCTGCGAAGGCCAGCGTGTCCAGACGGTCGAAGGTCAGTGCTTTCTTGTTCAGAATCTTGTCCACGTCGAATCTAGGGTCCTGCAGCCAGGTAAGCCCTTTTGTACCCACGGGAGATGGTTGGACAGATTCATGGGACCCTCCCAGGGGAGGGTCAGGACAGGGGGGTGGTTACACTCATGTCCTTTGTCCAGTTTCGCGCCAGAGCAGGAGCCAAGGGCTCCCAGAACTAGTTTGAGCTGGATTATGCACAGAGACACCAAATGTGCCCCTCGTGCAGACTTTCAGGCTCTTTGGAAGTGCACCCACCCAGCTCCAATACACTAAATCCTCTCTGGGAGGTGGTCACACCTCCCTGTGACAGGATGCCTATTGTGGTGCCTTCCTCGGCTCAAGCTTGGCTCAGCAGCAGGAGGGCAGAAATGTGTCTCTGCTCGGCAGCAACCATTTTGTGCTGTCTGGGTCGAGAAGGCTGGTACCGGGAAGACCAGGGACCCACGAATCTTGCTTCAGAAGGGTGGAATCATACCTCCCACACCGGTTACCGGTGTGGAGGTATGATTCCAAGGTGTTTGATACCAAACACGACATGTTTTGTTTCAGCCGTTTTCGAGATAGCATTTACCGCGGGGATATAATGCACCTCTACTTATATGTCTGGCTGTGTCACCGACAACCCGGTAGAATGGTCTCCGAAGGCTGCAGAGGGGCTCTGCTCATGCAGGGGCACCCTCTCACGTAAAACCCAGCACCCTGCCTTCAAGATTGTTAAGGCCTGCTATAGGGGTGACTTAACGGTTTTAAGTGTAGTGACCTATAGATATAGTAAACCTATATCTATCGTAAGTGGTGCATGCACCAGCTTACACAGACTGCAATGGCAGACCTGTAGTTCCATTTTCCATGGTCTCTCATGGGTGGCATAATACATGCTTCAGCCCATGGGAGGCCTCAGGGGTACCTATGCCCTTGGTACATGTGTACCATATACTAGGGACTTCTAAGGGTACCCCAGTATCCAATCTGGAGTGTACCTAAGTACATATCAATACATTTTAGGGAGAACGCAGATAGATTGGGTCCTGATTAGCAGGATCCCAGTCAGACTAGTCAAAAACAGTGTAACATCAAGCAAAAAGTGGGGGTAACCATAAGAAGCAGATCCTACTTTCCTACAGTATTACTCCTAGACAGTGAGACAAATGTGGAATAGGTGTTGGCAGAATGGGCCATCTCTGACCTGACAGGGGAAGGAGCTGTTACAAAGGCTCTGCCCACCACACTCACATAGGGTTTCACATTAGTCTTTTGTGCCCCCAGAGAAGCTGGGGCCAGGGCAGTAAGGCAGGAAATTCAAAACTCCTTTGAGGCGTAAACATCCATAACCTTCTCCTACTTCAAAGCTGGCACCAAGTATAAATTTGGGCCCTCAGACCCAACTCAGACCTAACTTTTCAGTACACCTCTGGCACTGTGGAAGACTCAGAAGGACTGATGTGCTGCTGCTCTCCTGCAAGAAGAACTGCTACTCTGCTGCCCTGCTACTCTGCCACCTTACTGCCCTGCTGCCTGAGTGAAAAGGACTGGATCTGCATCTTGAACCCATGACTTCCAGAGTGACTCATAGGGCTAGTTGGTCTTCTGATCAGAGCTTCAGGGACAGAAAAGGCACCAACCACCTTGAACCCAGCACCTGGACTCTGTCTGCTGTGAGTCCTGCCCCTCTTCCAAGTGCTACCACCCCAGTCCTGGACCCTTGGAAGTGTGCCTATGTGCTCTGCCAGCCCAGCTGTGGTCCAAGGAGAACTGACGCAGCGTGACTCATTGCCTTTCAGCCTTGCACATGATCTGCTGCTGCATGATGCATTCCCGATGCAGACCTCGCAGCTTCTCGGAGCGAGTGCTGTGTGTCGCATCCCCGATGTAGGACTACACATCCCAAGCCTCCATCAATGGCATCCTCGATGACGATGCAGGACCTTGCATCCCAAGCCACGTTAACGGCTTCATCGGAACTGCCACTACATGATGCATCTCCAATGCAGGACCTCACATTGCAGCCGCAGCTTCTTTGGAACTGCTGGTGCATGGCACATCCTCGACGCAGGATCTCACAATGCTCCGCAAACAGGATTTAAGGTACTTTGTTTAGCAGGCTGTCACGAGGCGGGTCCGACCCAGGGGGGTGTGAAGCCGACTGTGGACTGGTGGGGTGTGTCACCCACCGTTTCCCCTCCTCTCTTACCGCAGCAGGACGACTGGAGCTGTCCGGACATACGGGAATGCGAGGGAGACGAGGAGTCCGGTCGCGGCTCCTTTAACTGGGAGGACATCATTGGAGGCCCCGCCCCGAGGGATGACGTCGACGGAACCTGGCCCACAAGAACCCGAGAAACACGGAAGCCGGTGTGTGTCAACACCGGAGGAGACGAGAGTGAAGGACCGGAGAGGAGCGAGGAAGAGGAGTCACGGACGGAAGCGAGCAGAGGAGAGGCGACGGAGCGGTGGAGAGACGCCAGCAAGCCAGGAGGCCAACGTCCCCGTGGTTCGCCCAGCCACGTTCCAGGAGGAGCGTGGCTTAAACAGGTACGCGAGCGTTTTGCGGGTTGGAGAGGAGGAAGGGAGGGACCCGATTCGAATGCTTAGAGTGTCCCCTCTCCCCGATGTACCCATCCTGAGCACCTCACCTTCACTTAGGCTTGCTGTGGAGATTCACCGTGTGCTCCCTCACTACCCATCCCATTCACTATATGCCATAACCCTCATACTGATACCTGGTATCTATTTCCTCCCTGCACCTCATCGCCTCGAGCACCCGCCTCACCTGAACTGACGACTGCGTGGGTTCACTCCGGACCGGATGAGGAAAAACTGGGTCTCACCGAGGGATCGAGACTCCAAGACCAAACTATCAACATCCCCTGCGCCCTACAAGAAGCCAGTTGTACAGAAGAGACGTGTACTAAACCCAATAAAGCCTTCCATACCCCTACCTCGTCTCTGGCCCCTTACTACCAGCCCGCTACAAAGGCCTAACCTGGTCCCTTTACCCGGCCCGCGCTCCATCACGGTCGGCCTGAACTTGTGACTTTGCCCCGGTCCAGCGCGACCTAATAACCACAGTTGTCGCTTTGTGCTTTTAGGCGCTGTTTTTACTTAAATATTTAATATTGCACATCGCTGGTTCTACCAATTGGATCTTTGTTGTTTTGGTCTCAAATAATTTATTAATGTAAGAAATTGGGCTGTTGGTTGACTGAGTTGTGAGTCCTGGTCAAAGAGCAACCACAATCCTAGTCAGGGTAAGGCACAAGCAAACCCTAAATTAACCTGTGCTCAACCTTAACTTAGAGGCAATATGTTCAGTAGTTGTGCAACACTACAAATAGTAAAACGGTGAAAACACCACACAAAAAGAATCCCACACCAAGTTAGAAAAATAGAGTTTTCTTTAATAAATAAAAAAGACCAAAATGAAAAAAATCCATTCTGTAGAACCAGAGTTTTAGTAAAAATAGCACCAAAAGGCATAACGCACCAACTGTGTATATCTGGTTGCACCGGACCAGGACAAGTCATAAGTTCAGACTGACCGCGGTGGTGCATGGGCCGGCTACAGGAACCCAGTTAGGCCTGCTGAACACAGGACTTTAATCCTGGTTTATAGAGCGTTGCAAGGATCCGTGTTGAAGATGCGTCACGCAGCCAAAGTGATGCGTCGATTCCGAGATGTGGTGAGGCTGCGGAGCGAGGGCCTGCATCGTCATTGAGGATCCCATCGATGGGGCTTGCGAGGCAAAGGCCGGTGTTGAGGATGCAGCACGGAGACGGGATGATGCGTCGGTTCCGAGGAGCTTGTGAGGCTGTGATGCGGAGCCGTCATCAAGGCTGCCGTCAACGAGGGTTGCGAGGGCCTGCAACGAGGATGCATCACGTAGTGGCAGTTCTGATGTGCCGACCGGCTGCGATGCGATGCGGGTCTTTGGGATGGGTCCAATTCACACAGCAGCGGCAATGCGTCGGTTCTGCTCAGCATTTGCACTGTGCAGCAGGTTAGATGTGTGTTTGTTCCGCTGGATTCATAGACTGGCAGAACACCTTAGGCTCACTTCCAAGTCTCCAGGAACGGGCTGACACCACTAGGCAGGGTGGACTCACAGATGAGAAAGCCCAGGTTCTGGAGCAAGGTTATTGGAAACTTGTTATGTCCCTGAAGCTTCAGATCAGGAGACCAGCCAACTAGCCCCTGGAGTCCCTCTGGGTTAAAGAGATGCAGGTCCAGTCCTTCTCACCCAGGCAGGAGGGCAGCAGGCAGCAAGTGAGCATAGCAAAGCAGGAGCCCATCAGAGTGCTGTCTAGCAGAGTGGCAGTCCTTCAGCAGCACAGCAGTCCTTCTTCCTAGCAGAGTATCCACAGGTCCAAAAGTGTACTGAAGATTTGGTGTCTGAGGTCCAGTATTTATACCCAGATGTGCCTTTGAAGTAGGGGAGCACTTCTAGAGGTTTCCCTTTGACATGCCCAGGCATCCTGCCTTCCCTGGCTTCAGACTAACTACAGGGTCATTAGGCCCTTTGTGTGAAGGCAGAGCACAGGCTTTTCAGCTCCACCCCCCCCCCCCATCCTGCCAGCAGATGACCCACTCATGCACAACTAATGCCTCTATTGTGTGGCTGTCTGGGAGGAATTCACAAAGTCTGACTGTCAGTTACACCCAGTCATGTGACCCAGGCCAGGTTATAGGCACAAAAATCTAAGGGTAGAAAAATGTTGACTTTCTAAAAGTGGTATTTTTAAAATTGTGATAAAAAAACCTGACTCCACCACTAAATAGGGCTTTCCACCCCAATTCTAAAGACACCAAAAAGGAACTGTTATTTCTCCCCATTTGGAAATCACCCTGATAGCATATAATAAGGTAACTCCAATGTTAACTTATGGGAGGGATAGGCCTTACAGTAGTGAAAAACAAATGTAAGAGTTTTTCACTACCATGACTTGTAAAACTTAAAAGTACATGTCCTACCTTTTAAATACATTGCACCCTGCCCTCTGGGCTGTCCAGGGCCTACCCTGGGGGTGTCCTATGTGCATAAAAAGAGAAGGTTTGAGCCTGGAACAGGTTTATTTTGTCAGGTCGAAATAGTAGTTTAAACTGCATACACGGGCTCTACAATGGCTGGCCTAAGTAAAATTAAATATGCCAATTGGGCATAAGCCATTATTACCGTGTTTAGAGAAGAGAGCACATGCACTTCAGTACTGGTTAGCAGTGCTAAAGTGTTCAGAGTCCTAAGGCCAGCAAAAACTGAGCTGAGCTAAAACTAAGAGGAAGAAGGCAAAAAGTTTAGGGATGACCCTGCAGAAAGGGTCAAGTCCAGCAATTAAATATTACTCTATTTTTCTAAATTGGTGGGTGATTTTTCGTGTGCTATTACTGTTTGAAGTGCTGCATAAATACTTTACACATTGTGTCTAAGTTAAGCCTGACTACGTTTGTGCCAAAATACCAAAAGGTTAAGCACAAGTTAATTTGGCATTTGCTTGTGCTTCACCCTGACAAGAATTGTGGTTGCTGCTTGAGTAGAGTTTCTCTGGTAACCCAATTTCCTGCATGGCTAGTAGAGCGGCATTAGAAATCAATAAACTAGCTTTTTTAATTGATGCAAATTGGTCATGACACATCAGTTTGTCTGAGAGTATAGATGGATCTCACCGGGGAGCGGCTTGGGATCAGTGTAGGTGGCAATATGGTCATCTTGCACCACAGCAGACTGGAAGGCAGAGTGTCTCTCATGTACTACACCTCTGGTGTGAAGGTATTTGCACTAGACGCACAAGGATGATCCATGTTTGCTTCACCCACGACCACAAGCTGCCATCACAGTGCTCTTGGCCACTGAAGCCTTGAAGGTTTTCAACTGGCAGCAGGCCACTTTGCAGGATAGTGTGCAGAGTGGTCGGAATAAAAGAACACAGAGAGATAGAAGATCAGAATGCCAGAATATCAAACATCTGGCCTCCGTTCTTACTCCTGTTATAGAAGGGGAACAACATTTTCCTGAGAGGAAGTGTGTGGTTAGACGTATATCCCATTCTAACCAAGATGGTTGTCATTCCAGTTTGTGTTGCCTGAGCTTTCATCTTCAAGATGGTGCCCAAACATTTTCCTGTTAGGCAGAAAACCACCATGGGAAAGAACTCAAGATCAAAAACATAATAAAGCACAAAACGAAATGATGACATTGAAAAATTAATACTTTTAAATAATAGGAAAACATAATTAATATTATCCAAAAGGAAGGGTATAGAACAGCTATAGTGCATGTCTTTTGAATAGGCTGCTATTGTTCTTCCGCATTGGCCTACTGGTTTCAAATTAACTCTTTACACGGATCTTTGCTTTCAAGAGCATGAATGAATCTTCAGCAGTGTGTTATTGAGGCAGCACATTCAGGATTTATAACAGAAATGACAGTGTTATGTGACTGGAATGTGATATTCTTAGCAATGGGTTTGGCACAACATGACAATCCCTGCATAATAATTCTGTTAGGATTCATGAAAATGTTACCTTTCAATCAATCAATCAATCAACAGTTTTATAAAGTGCACAGCTACTCAAAGAGTGTTCTGGCGATAAATAGACTCATTGACCACCTGTATCAAAAGCAATTTACTGATACACCATTTAAAACAGTCAGGTTTTAAGGTTGGGCTTGAAGGAGCGTGCGTCCTTCACAGTCCGTAGGTGAGAACGGAGGGCATTCCATGCGGTAGCGGCAAGAAAGGAAAAAGAAGTTCCATCCTATTTTTCCCCTTCACTCACAGAACTCCGCCAACATGGTGTCAGAGGAATGCAGGGTTCATGCCGGATGGTATGGAGTGATCCTCTTGGCCAGGTATCGCAGACCAGCCCGATGGAAGGCTCTATGGGCCAGTATAAGCCACTTAAACCATACTCTCTCCTTGATCGGCAGCCAGTGCAGCTCTTTAAGGTGATGACAGATATGATGGCCTCTTGGAAGTTTTAATAGAAGCTGAGCCACAGCATTGTGTAGCAGCTGGAGTCTTATGAGTTGATTTGCCGGTAGGCTGCAATAGAGAGAGTTGGCGTAGTCAAACCGAGAAGTGATAAGGGCATGTATTACCATCTTCTAGTACTGCATTGGTAACAGGTACAGATATTTCTTTAGTGATTTTAGAAGTCCGAAGCAGATGTCCACTATGCCATCCACCTGTGGGCCAAAAGAAGTTCTATTGTCAAACTTTTTTTTTTTAAATATACTTTTATTGGCATTTCCAAATATAATCACAAATCTTACATGCTTCTTATAGGTAGACATT
The DNA here is from genome assembly GCA_963921515.1 of Calotriton arnoldi. Classification (NCBI taxonomy): domain Eukaryota; kingdom Metazoa; phylum Chordata; class Amphibia; order Caudata; family Salamandridae; genus Calotriton; species Calotriton arnoldi. Next base: position 1,473,801 of record CAWUFW010000888.1, on the reverse strand, counting down.
ATGTACAGTCAGGTACATTATAGCATCCGCAAAGGGCCACTTAGCCTTTATTATATTGTTCAAACAAGATAGCGTTTGAGGATCGAACAGTTTTACAGCAAAAACAATGCTGGCCTGTTTCATGCCAATATGCAAACAGTATGTTCAGTAAGCAGTCAAAGACATCAGCAGTGCCATTCATGTGCAGACCCCATCTTCGCTATCCTTCCAACCAGCTGCGGTCCGTGCAGGTAACAGCAGTGGGGCGGGGGTGCCGTGTAAGGGGGGATTTCGAGGGAGGATGCAGAGGGAAAATTAAATAAATTATTAGTTTTCCCTCGGCATCGTCCCTCGAAATCCCCTTACACGGCCCCACCGCTGTTACCTGCACGAACCGCGGCTGCTTCCAACTTATCTCAATGTGGTTGTTCAAGAGTATCCGGGTGCATCGTAAAATGTGTGATGCCGGCTGCAGAGAAATATGCCAATGATGGAGGGGGAAAAAAGCTTGGAAAAAACCATAATAAAATGTTAATCCAATACACTTCTTGTAAACTGAGTCTCTGGGGGGTCCCGGGGGTGTGTTTTATCTAATCAACCACAAAATGTGTGTATACATCAGTGCTAGTGGGCAGCAGACTGTCTGCATAGTTTGGATGGGTTCTAAACCCAGAGAGGTCAGGTCCAAGGGGGGGGCAAAGAAAAAAATAAATAAAAAAAGATCCCAACTGAGGCTCATGATACCGCCCTGCGTGTACTTGACCCATGAATTCTGTTGGGCACATTACGCAGCCACTTTCTTGCTTCCACTTCCAAACCCTCAATTCCTCTCGTCCTCACTGCCATCTTCCCTCACTCTTCCATTCGTATCGGGCTCATCTTGGCCAACAGCTCTTTGCTCAGCGGCACTCAAGTCTGAATCTGTGTCGCCCAGTTTGTTAAAATCTCGTTCCACAATTCAGCTAGTGGGTGCCTTCATATCCCCCTGACATCCTCTGACCACATCATGACATCCCTCTCCCAGATCTCCAGTTTTGGCCCTCTTTCAGATTTCCATGCCATTGCTACCCTGTGGCAGGCCAGAGCCTGGGCCAAATCTAAGAATCGAGAGCCAACTCTTTTGGCTTTAGGCCTGGGGAAGCACCCCAATAAGCAGGTCTGCAGCATCCAAGGCAGCCCATGCCCTAGTACAGTCTGGTATCTTCGCAAGACCGCAGCCAAAAATGTCTGCAGTATCTGGCATCTCTAAGTCATGTGGCAGAAGTCCGCATCAGGCTCCTGAAAGCGAGGGCAGCCACGAGGGTCCCCACCAAATATTTGCTGCAGTCTATGCGGGGTGAGGTATGTCATATGGAAGTAATTAAACTAAACATACTGCAATTGTGTACTTCTAGAGACCGTTTTGGGGTATGCTAACATTCTGTCCCATTCTCTTTGTGCGATGTCATGGCCCAATATCATCTCCCAGCGGGTCTTTAAGGCCTTCAACATTCTCCGCCCCATTTCGTTCAGTGCTCGGTAGAACCATGTCACCAAGTGCTGTGCTGTACTCATAGTAAGGAGCAGCTGGAGTACCACATGTGGCGAGGGTTCGTCTCAGCCCCTGTCCCACAATTCCGCAAATGTCCGCACCAGCTGCTCATATGTCAGAAATTGACCCCTAGGTAGGGCGTGAGTGTCAAATAAATCCTCCAGTGGAATAAGTGCCCCCTATAGAAAACAATCTCCCACCGGTGGGCGGAATTTGCGTAGTCACGCTACGCAATGCTCTGCGAAACGGTAAAAAATCTCTGCGAGCACGCAAAAGTTCCGCGAACACGCAGAATTGCTTGTTCTGCCCGTTCGCGATGCTTTTTTCCTGTTCGCGAACGCTGTTTGCGTGCTCGGGGAGAAATATCTTGCGAACACACATTTTGAAAGCGCGAACAAGCAAAAAATGCTGCGAAGCCGCGGATCGCAGAATTTTTGATAATTCCGAGTTCTCCGCGGAACACGAAATTACCCAAATTCCGCAAGCGGAATGGAATTTACCGCCCAGGCCTAGTCTCAATCCCCGCCTCCGCCCATTCTGATATTCTGACAGTTGTGAAGCAAGTAACAGGTTCCCCGTTTGGGAGGCCTACCAGCGGTACAGTCAGTGGATATAGGGAAGCTCTGTGGATAACTTACAACACAGCTATGCCAGCACTGCAACATCACTTTCGGCTGTGGTAGTGCTACATCCGGGCGCAACAAGCAGGCCTTATATTTTCAAACTTCACCCCTAGATTACGTGCTATGGTGGCAGGGGCTGTCGGGGGCGGGACAAGACTGGGCCAGCATTCGCCATTCCAGATGGGGAGAGGTGTGCTGAATAGCAGGATTTCTGTTTTGCTCGTATTACACTGTAGATTGCTAAGACGCATCCACTGGAACACTGCCGTAATGCAGGTCTTGAAACTACTCAAGGCATTTGGTACATTTCTGTCCAAAGTAAGGGGGATCTGAGTGTCATCAGTGTAAGGCACAACCTGAATGATTCTACCAGAGCAGCCAAAGGGGTCATATAAATGTTGAACAGTGTCGGGCTCAGAGCAGAGCCCTTGGGGACACTGAACTTTAAAGGCTTAGGATCTGAAGCATAAGGCGACATACAAACCAATTGGCTTCTGTCAGACAGAAATGATCGGATCCAAGCCAGCGCGGATCCCCTTATGACTATATTTTCCAGCCGATGCAAAAGAATGGAGTGGGACACCATGTTGAAAGCCGCAGATAGATTTAAAAGTAGCAATGCAACCTGTTTCCCTTGATCTATCGCCAGCTTAATGGTGCCAGTGACTTCCACAAGGGTGGATTCCGTGATATAACCGGGGCGGAAGCCATATTGAGAAGAATGCAGCAGCTGGTATTATTCTAAGTTCCTAGACAATTAGTAATTAACCAACATCCCCAGTATCTTAGAAAAAGCCATCAGTAATGAGATAGGTCTGAAGTTAGCCAAAGTTGTTCTATCTGCCGATGGCTTCTTCAGCAGGGGGATTAGTTTGGCTTGTTTCCAGCATCTAGGTATCATGGTAGAGAGTATTGAAGTATTTAAAAGATGTTGAGGATGGGATTGAGGGCTGTACGACTAGCTGCAAGTATATAAGAGGACACAGGTCATCTGGCACGCCAGACTTGCAAGCTTTTAAAGCTTGTTAAGACTCCTCCAATGAAATTAACACAAACTCTTGTGAAGAGCAAAACATAGACTTTGCTAACTAATCCTCTGACCAACCCAAGTTAAGGGGGCCATCAGGCCCGGTAGTGTTAAGTGCATTCACAATGCCCCTAATTTTGTCATAAAAATAATCAGAAAGCTGTGCGCATAGCTTAGGAGAGGCAATCTTAAAACTCTCTCTTGATCTGCAGCCAGATTCAGCAATTTGATTGCTCAGTGGTAATTGTTTAACGCTTTTTGTAATGTTCCTTATCTGAAGAAAATTAATTATTTCTCCAACCTCTTTCCAATTTTTTACACTGCTTGCACAGCTTCCAGAGTTCCTCGTCAAACCATGGAGCAGATGGGCATCTGCTCTTGGAGAAAGCAGACCTCTCCTTAATCAATAAAAATCTGTTTATTTCAGAGTGCAAATCCAAAAAACAGTCAATAAAACACAATAATTAGAACGATGACCACATTCCAAAGCTAATTCATAGGTATCAATAAAAATTATAATAAAAACAATTACTGTTTCAACAATCTCTTGTGCAAATTAACAAATGCAATTACCTGTTCTAGATAAACATTAAAACACAGATTCATAGAATATTACCGGCCTGATTTAGATCTTGGCGGACGGGTTACACCGTCACAACCATGACGGATATCCCGTCTGCTGAAATATAAATCCCATTATATCCTATGGGATTTATATTTTGGCAGGCAGGATATCCGTCAACATTGTGACAGAATAACCCATCCACTAGATCTAAGTCAGGCCCTAAGAAAGTAATAATAAATCCTTTTGATTCAAATTGATTTATAGGGAAAATTTTCATATAGAGCAAGGAGCAGGTTAAAGTGCGAATGTTTTAATAGTAGAAATAGACAAACCCTGCATCACATGTGTATGTAGTACATCATTTTCAGGTATATGACTACCTGTCAAACAAATTATTCAGGCAAGGTTGCCAGAAGGAATGGCTAGGTTCCATTTTCGTATGAGTCAAGCGGCACGTAAAAAATGTTTTGCCACACTAATTGCTACCTCCTCGCTTGAATCTGTCTTAGTGCTACTTCAAATTTCCTGACTCCCAAGAGAAGGCACATGGTAATAATCCACTTCTTGCTGGGGGGCCCTATAGGCGCTTCAAAAGAGAAGGAAGTGATGCAGAGTTTCAGGGACAAGATTGCATGTAGAACATAAGATGTTCAATACAGGGGTTCTTCCCCCACTGGCAGTGAACCCATAGATTGGAAAGGTCCCATATGTAAATTTTAAATACAGCTGTCTTGGTAGGGAGACTTGGAAGGTGTCAAGGGAAGCTTCCTACATAGGAATGTTTCTATGGTCTAAAAATTAATTGGTCAGGCTGCCTGACTTGCAGTTCCTGATCTGCTCGCCCCAGAAGTATTCCCTGCACCTGTCCTTGATTAATTGCTTTGGAATATGAGCAGCTTCATCCGGGGATTCCCAAAGGCAATGGAGGCCAAGTATATAAAGCATTTTTTAATATAGGCCAACCATGAACTTCTTAAATAACTCTTTGTATTTAGAAGTTCCATGAAAAGGAGTCAATGTTTGGGTGGACCATAGCCTGTGCCAGAACAACAAGGATCTTGTTTGTACAGTAAGAGAAATTGGATATAATCCCATGTCTTGCAACAGGGGGAGGCGGGGTGTACCTTGAGGAAGATTAGTTAGGCACCTTAGAAATCTATTTCCCGCCAGTGTCAACTCATTTGCACCTAAGTGGCCCCAGAGTTTGGGGCCGTATAGGGAGGCACTTTTTACTTTCACCTTATAGATTTCTAGAGCAGGAGAAAGATTGTTAGATTTAATTCTTTTTGCCAACTTCAAGACCGCGCCTGCCTCCTGTTGCAGTTTTGATGCGCTCTTGTTAATCTGAGCCTTCCAACGAAGATTATGAGTCAGATACACCCCTAGATAAACCAAATCTTGGACCTGATGAAGAAGTAAGTTTTGGGCTAGAATTTTAGGTTTTACTACCCTATATGGGTTTAGCACCATGAATTTTGTTTTATTTACTTTGAGCTCAAGTCGTTTATCTGTGCAAATTTTTGAAGAAGCAATTCATTATGGCCTGGAGGCCTACAGGTGTTTTAGAGATGAGAAGGGTGTCATCTGCAAATAATAAAGTGGGGCTTTTAGTTGGGCCTATTTTTGGGGCATCATTTTAGGGAAAATCAAGGAACTCAGCTAAATCATTGATCTACAAAGAGAAGAGAGTCAGGGCTAGAACGGAGCCCTGACGGACTTCCTTCTCAATTTTGAAAGAGTCAGATTGTTTCCCATTGGATTCATACCTGACACATGCATGGTTGTCCGTGTGAAGTCTTATAAGGGTATCTACAATGTTTCCTAGGACTCCCATTTTACCTAGGACCTCCCACAATTTATTGCAGGAGACCAGCTGAAAAGCTGACTTTAAATCTACGAATGCTACGTAGAGGTGACCCTTTCCAAGCGCTACTGTTTTCCAGTAAATTACACAAAATCTCATTATTTGGTTCAGAGTGCTGGTTTCTGCCTTAAAACCCGCTTGGAGGTCCAAAAGGATATGGTTCATCAAGGCCCAATCTGTTCGTTTCTCTAGGATCTGCCGGCAGAAAGTCTTCTGTAGCCCTTCTGTTAGACTTATTAGTTTGTAGTTACCGGGATCGTCCTGCCGGCCCGTCTTGTATATTGGGACGATCAGCACTCAGCCAAGATTTAGGTACAGGGCCTCCATTAGTAATTGCCCTAGAGAGAGTATTCAGGTAGGGGGCCAAAAAATCAGACTCGGATATATACATATCTGCTGGAATACAGTCTGGGCCGGGAGCCTTCCTTGGAACAATTGATTTTAGGGCCCTTTGTGAGTCTGAGATTGAGATCACAAGAGATTCTTGTTGCCAGGGATGGTTTGTTTGGTCCTGCCCTACTGGCCCGCTACTTCCCACTCTAGCTCCAGCACTCAAATACAGCTTCTCAAAATGCTCCACCCATCCATGCGGTTGGACATGAAATGCAACTGGGAAAGCTGCAATATGACTGCTGTGTGCAACTACAGTTCAAAAGGTCTTAAAGTCTCCTGGTTTCGCAGCAAGGACCAGATCAGACCAGATCTCATTCTCCCAGCTACATCTAGCGTGGGTCACTGCTTCTTTATACTTCCTTCGCGCTAAGGGAATATCGCTCTGGTTTTTAGTTGTAATGGATTTCAGCAAGATGACCTTTGCTGATCTGCACTGGGCGTTGTACCATGGGTGCGTATGTTTTTTTTCTTTATGCATGTTTTTGAGTTCTCTTGAGAGCAAATCTCTCAAGCTTGCAAATAGTTCCTCTTGGGACACTACGATGGAGTTGCAACCAGTGCCATAAGCAGTTATTTTGCTCATTTATTCCAGTGGTCCTGATACCTTTTGGTATATCCTTTTCATTAGGTCTGGCTGTCCTACAGTATACTCCCATTTTAGTGATTTTTTGTTATTAGAGAGGGTGGGATTGCCCAAGAGGCTTGGTTTTAGTGCCTTTGGTCCAGGGGTTATTATCCCTATCAGGTCTAGTTTAAGGGCATTATGGTTACTATTCTCCCTCTCGATAACTACCATGTCCCTCATGTGTGGCCAGGTCTGCAGTGATAGAAGGATATAATCTATTCTGCTGGATTGATTCACTCGCTTGAAGGTGTGTGCTCTATCCAGATCAGAGTGCGATCTACCATTGCCGGCTCTAAGATTTGAACTCAGGGTAATGCCTAAAAGTTGGTTGGCCAAAGCTGAGCATCTCTTAACTTGGGATATATCAAGTTTCAGGATTTGCCATATGGCATCTTCCTCCTTGGTTAAGTCTACTTGCGAGTTATCGATGGGTTCATAGGTCACATTTAAGTCATCTGCTATTATCCGAAATGCATCAGGGGGTAAGGCACCTAGAAAGTGTTCTAGGGACGCAAGAATAGGTGATTCCTTATTTGGACACATAGGCCTAGTGTACATGTTATATAGGTAGACTAGATAGACACAGAGCTTATCTTTGGTGAGAGAGAGCACTAATAGGTCTAGTGAAATTTCAGGGAGCTTCTTGATTCTGCAGTTGAGTTAGTTTTTCACCCATATAACCAAACCACCTGCTCGGCGACCTCACCCTGTGCCACAGCAGGACAGAAGAAGTTCAAATAACCACACATGTAAAATGGCTCGACACACCAGAATTCCTAAAACACAAACATTATGTAAATCTATAAAGGGCCCCATAGTGGATCTAACAATTTAGATTTCAATCCAGAAATGTTCCAAGTGAGTACACTCTGTGAGACCTTGGCAGGAGTGCTCTGGAAAGAGCTATTAGATGCCAATGAGTTTGCAATATCAACTTTGGCTACATGCTCCAATGACAGGGCTGGGGGCTTTGAGGTCAGGGCTGGTCTTATCCAGGAATTTCGAAGTAGTGCGATCAAGTCAGTCTATTTCCTTGAGTGGCGATAGCAAGGGTCAATTGGAATTAGCAAGCTCAATCGAGATAGGTAGAGAATGACTTCCCTCTCCCTGATGTGGACCTAGCAAGGTCGGTACAATAGAATTTTGAAGGTATTGGGGACCTGCAAAATGTCTGCTGGCACTATAATAAGAGAGCAGAGCAGTTTTAAATTGGATATTAGAGTCTCTGGGAGGAAAAGACAGAGCTTCCAGGGCCAAAAGTCCGTCCAGAAGGGCCTGGTCTTTCAAGAGCAGTTTAATGTTATCATAGGAGCTCGAGATACTAATCAAGCTTTGTGCAGAAATTATATCCGAGTAGATCAAGGCGAGGCACTTGCGCTTTTGACAGATCCAGTGTGTTGCCTTGTTAATTAGTGCCTCAGTCGATTCTCTCTGCCCAGACATCAGTCTGGGAACTTTGGTCATGTTTGCCTGCCTCTGAGGTGTTATAGCTGTGGAGCTCCTATTTGGATCCAACGGAATACGTACTGCAGGGACATAGGTTAGAAGGAGGTACGTGGGCTGATTCTCTGCTTGCGATCTATTATGGAGGCTAGTTTGTGAGAGGGACAGAAGATGGTGTGATCTATAGCAAATAGCCTTGGGAAACTTACGGCTGTAGGATCCATAGTGGTCATTGGCCGAATGGTGTTTCCACCCCCAGTGTTTAGGCAGCCTCTGCTTTCAGTGCCAGTAGGAATGCCTAAAGGTCTAGAGATGTGATAAAATGGGGCTCCTAGGGGTAGCTTACCCCCTTGTGCTGCGCCCTCTGCAATAGCATCATCTGGCCTGTAGAAAAATTGGTCCTCTTAGCACTCAGTTTGATAAGCCGCCAGTTTGTTTGACAAGTATAAATTTGTATTTTGGAGCTCAGTTACCCTTAAATTTAGGGTTTCAACTTTCAACTTCATGTCATCAAGTTCACCCCTTAGAAGTGTAATTATTGTTAACAGTGGGCTTGGTTCCCCTACTTCCTCCTGGGGCATTTTAGAGGCATTTGGACCCATAAGTTACTCTCCCATGTTTGCGAGGGGTGTATAACGATTTGTGCATACAATACTGGGTGATGCTTCAATCCTTTTGGGTTGGCTTGTGGAAGCAGGAATTGAGGTGCTAGAGAGAGCTGCTGGAAAATATTCTTTAGTGGTGCCAGATAGATCAGGGCCCGCAATGAGATCACAACTACAACTATCCTTAAGAGCCGACCCTTTCTTTTTGTTCCCTTAAATAAATGGGTGATTTTGGGTTTAGAGCCTGCGGCCTCTGGTTGCTTCTTCCCTTTATTTAAAATGACCTCAACCTCCTCTATTAGGTTGTCGATGGCATCTAGAGTGCAATTGTCAGCAGCGTGTTTTTTTGCTTTTCCCCCCTTCAGCCCTTGGCTAACAACAATGTCCATTGCTTTCCTTTTACCCATTATGTGAGAGGCTGGCCTGGTATCTGATGTCCACTAATGTAAGTGGGCACCCTGTACCAGTCCAGACAACCTTTATGGTGGTTTAAGAAGTCTTAGACAACCTTAGAAAGCTCTCTAAGTGGTAGCTGTGGAAAACAGCCTTCAGGCTTAGTCCAGAAGGAGTGTAAAGTAGCTTGTTTTACCAGAATGCAATCTTATATGTATAGATTAAATGAAAAAGAATCACACAAGGTATTTATAAAAATATGTATTTATTATATAATACTTTATAACACGTTTAGATATCTCCTACCTGGAGATAAACACAATGCACGCAATACTTTGCATAGAAATCAAATAAATAGCACAGAATACACAGCGGACCCCGGGGGGGGGGGGGGACCAAACCATATACTATGAAAGTGGCATAAGAACCACGACTCATGTCAAGACAATGTCCAGAGGACGTAGAAGTGCTGGGGACCCAAGGAACCACCCAAGGTGAGAGACTAAGAGCCCCATGGCGATCGTGTGCAGTGTGGGAACACGACTGCGTTCTCTGCACAAATCAACGTGTAAGTCACGGTTGCAATTTTAAAGATTAAGGACCCTTCCCAGTGGACCCTGAAGAAACCCGGTAGAAGACAGAAGGTTGGAGAGCCACCCCACCCGTGGATACCCTAGTACTCACGTTACCTACACCAGGGAAGCCGGTGCATAGGTGTGAAGTGGTGTCGGAAACCACCGTCGAACCCAATGGAGGACTTCAGGAAAGTGCCGCTGCTGGAGAAGGAGAAAGTGTCCGGCGGAATCCAAAGGTGGATTCAGGATGAGAAGTACCTGCAAGCAGAGGGAACAGAGTCTATGTCACTCAGAAGTGACCCGGAGACCTGGAAGACGAATGCCCACCAATGTCGGGTGTTGCAGGAGAGTTGACGGTGACCTTGACTCTGCAGCTGTGAGGACCAGGCGATGCTGAGGAAGACCAGGAGCCATGCACAAGCTGTCTTACGTCGGATGTCGAGTGCTGAGGGGTCGGTGTCCTTCGAAAGCACCAACAAGCCTTGGCAACTGCAAACAATGTGGAAGTTGAAGAAGGTGCAATGTCGGGACCAGCAAGGTCCAGGGGACTCACCACAAGCGGCCCCGAGCAATTAGGGAAGCCCAAAAGAAACAAAGGTGACCCTCAACAGGACCCACAGGCCGGAGCCACTGGAGACGCAGAGGACCTCGAGCAGCTCACCAAAAGATAGATGCAGACCACGGTGCAAGCAATGCGGTGTGGACAAAAATTCTGGTCCCTGGAGATGCTTGAGGTTGGGGCTACTTGGAGCCCGAAGATCTTGGTGGAAGGAAGCCAACAAGCCTTTGCAACAGCAAGTCAACGTGGTGCACAGGGGTTCGATTCCTGCGGCTCCCACGAGGGATACTGGCCTCAAACTTAGTGAGAGGGTAGGGCAGGCCTCAAGAGCTATGGAGAACCACCACCTACATTGTTGAACCTTTCTGAGTCCGTAAGAGCTCAGGATCAGCAGACCCATCAGCTTAGTTGCGGCGCCTGCAGATGCAGGGAAGTGAATCCTTCACTTCAAGGGAGATTCCTTCAAGTGTCTGGATGCCCACAGGCTTTGGAAGGTTCCTGATTGGTGCACAGGCACAGACGATGAGGCAGACTGAAAGGGGGATGAAGTCGAGCCCAAAATAAGTCCAGCAAAGTCCAGAGTGCCCAGGCGGTAGAGGTTGAAGTGGTGTCTGAATTAAATTGTGTCCCACGTCGAATCTAGGGACCCACCCACAGGTAAGCCATTAAGTACCCTTAGTAAAGGGTTGGGACGATTCAGGGGACCCTCCCAGGGGAGGGACTGGACAGTGGGGAGGATACTGCCATGTCCTTTGTCCAGTTTGGCGCCAGAGCAGGAGCCAATGGCTCCCAGAGCTGGTTTGAACTGGACTATGCAAGGAGGCACCAACTGTGCCCCTCATGCAGACTGAGTGGTGCTGGCAAGCGCACCCACCCGGCCCCAATACACTAAATCCTGTCTGGGAGGTGGTCACACCTCCCTGTGACAGGATACCTATTTTTCTGCCTTCCCCTGCTCGAGCTTGGCTCAGCAGCAGGGGAACAGAATGTCTCTGGTTGGCAGCAGCCATATTGTGCTGTCCGGGTCTAGAAGACTGGTACCGGGAGCACTGAGAGCCTAACGGAGGGCTCTTCCAGTGCTTGGAATCATACTTCCCGCACCGTGTACGGTGTGGAGGTCTGATTCCAACATGTTTGACACCAAACATGATAGGATTCATTGCAGCCGATTTCGAGATGGTCATCGCGTAATTACGCGGTGCTCCTCTATATTGTATATGGCTGCTTCACTTACAACCCGGGAGAATGGACTCCGTAGGCTGTAGGGGTGTCCTGCTCATGCAGGGGCACCCTCACACTTAGATCCAAGCACCCTGCCCTCAGGATTGTAAAGGCCTGCTATAGGGGTGACTTATAGGTTTTAAGTGCAGTGACCATAGATATAGGAAACCTATATCTTTCGTAAGTGGTGCAAGCACCAGCTTACACAGGCTGCAATGGCAGGCCTGTAGTTACAGTTTGAATGGTCTCCCATGGGTGACATAATACATGCTTCAGCCTATGGGGGACCTCTCGGGTACCTATGCTCTGGGTACCTTAGTACCATATACTAGGGACTGATAAGGGTACCCCAGAAACCAATCTGGGATGTACCTAAGTACTGAACATAACAATTTAGGGGAGAAAACAGAGAGACAGGGGTCCTGATTAGCAGGATCCCAGTCAGGCTAGTCAATAACAGCTTAGCACCAGGCAAAAAGTGGGGCTAACCATAAAAGCAGATCCTACTTTCCTACACATTATTACTGTCAATTGTTTTAAGGAGGCACGCACGATGATAGCTGGGTATGGCACGTCCGAAGAGGCTGGAGCACGCTGGAGGAGGCCTCAGCCTCTTGACCGACTGTAGCTGTGCCTCTTGGCACATGAAAAAGTGTCAGCAGAGTCCGTGGCGGTAGGACACCCCAAAACATGTCACCAAGATATCCCGCATGGTGGGATTGCAGAGGCGCTTTTAAGCGCATTGGAGGAGGCCCTGCCCCCTTGACCGACAGCCTGCTGCTATGCCTCCTGGTGCATGAAACGATGGGGGATGAAGTCCCCAAGTGTCAGCAGGGTCCTTGGGGGAAGGACACCCCAAAACTTGCCACCAAGATAACCTCTCCTTAATAGGAACAACAGCATTTGCCATTTTCAGCAACCAGGCATTAACTGCCCGAGAATCAGCATTGATATCTCCGCTCATAGGCGGAATGCTGTCACCAATAGCTGACATTATCTCTGAAGGGACTTACTGAGTACAAATGCATTTAATTTTTTTCAGTTTTTTAAATGTAACTCCTTTAGTGTTTATAGTAGTGTTACTCACCTTGTAAGTAAATATAAACCCATTACAGAGTTGTTTTTTTTAAATGCTTCTTTATTGACTTTTATCATGACAACCTCATCCTTGTTAACAGAGTTTGCATACCGAAAAAATTTAACAATACTGTGCAGAACTATAAAGTCATGAGGTGTAACAGTTGAGGCAAACAATTACAGTATTCTCTGATGTCTTGCCCATGGAGCCAGAAACCCAGCAAAAACGTAGAGACAACCCTTTCCAACTGCGCATGGAAACAACTAAGTAAACTTATGACCTATGATGGCCAAGGACATCTGCTGTTAAGGGGTGAAATGGGCATCGCCCTGCCACCCTGGGGGAGTAACAAAAAGGTGAGAAGAAGCACCATGCAGCCAGCAATAAACTGTGCTTGCTGCTCGGTGCCAAAGATGTTTAAATCTGTGTTTTTTATTGAGGGGGTGGGAAAGGATGGCCCTTGGTCCTATGCATGCGTAGGCTGGCCAAGGTTTTCCTCAACCTGGAGGCATAAATCAGGGCAGTGACGACACACTGGCAGGTGTGGGGTGTGTGTTACTGCAGAGAATAGACTTTTACTTTGGGCGTTATTCACATGGCCCAGGGAGGAGTTGGAAGACCTCCATTAATCTCAATGGCTGGGGCAGGGCAGGCCGTCTGAGACAATGTAGGAGTTGGTGTGTCAGTGGCCTGTGCCTCTTCCACTGAGACCCAGCAACTACTGTTGATTTTGTTATGATAGGTGGGCTGGGATCTGGGGGAGGAGTCCAGAAGCTTCCTTTCAGGTTCTTCTACAGTGTTGGTTAATAGTTCATGCCACTGATGTCCAGTCACCAGGCCTGGGGAGAATCAGTACGTAGGTGAGTGAGTGAGTTTTGTGTTAAGTTTTGTTTTGACCTGCTGCAGTTCACCCTGCCTTCCCTCGCATGAAGCCCTCTCATTCTCAGTCCTACAGTAGCCGCACACATGACATCTAGCAAGTGTTATTGTAGAACCTGGCATGCTGGCTAGGCCTCAGGCTGCTTCGCCTACTGGCTTTGCCAAAGCTTGTTGTGTTTAGAAACGGGGAGATTAAGTGATTTATCCGTAATCACAAAATGTTGAACTGAGGCCAGGGGAAGATATGGTGTCCAGTTGTGAGAGGATGTGACATAAGGGCCAGAGCAGCCGACTATGGAGCTGGTAAACCGAGTTTGAGTTTCAGCGTCGGCTTTACATCCTTTATTTTGGGCAAATGACTTAATCTTGCCGTGCCTACAAAAATTGATGTTTCCTTGTGTAAAGTAACTGATGCTAATGTAGAGTGCTCCAATACCTTCGAGTGGTGTTGGTGCTATATAAAACTGCACAAATAAAAGTAACTGGTGCTAATGTAAAGCGCTCTAATACCTTCGGGTGGTGTTGGAGGTATAAACACTGCACACAAAAAGTAACTTGTGCTAATATAAAGTGCACCAACACCTTCGGGTGGTGTTGGTGCTATATAAAACTGCACCAAAAAAAGTGAAAAGCAGAGTCTGGGGAGGAGGTGATCTGTGCAATGGTCCTATGTAGGCAGTGGATAGCGTCTGGTGTGGTTTGGAGGACAGCAGTGAAATTATAGCGGAGTTTATTGGCTTACACATACCGTGGCGGGTGCACCTGACTAAAGGATGGAAGCGTGTTTGTGGGGAGCACCGGTTGTCAGGTTGGGTCAGTTGGTGTTCAGGGTGGGCCTTCAGGATATTTGGTTTTGACTGCGGACAAGTAGCCCTCCCAGTCTAAGGGCAAAGCAGAACTCCTAGTGATTGGGCTAAGTTTATGTAGTGCATCTAATTCAGCCAAGATGCCTGCTTTCAAGTTCCTGTGCCAAAGATAGTTTTTATCATTCAAGAAAGAAAAGTAAAGTAAATTATGTAACAATCTTGCACTTAATTCTATATTTGGGGGCAGGGCCTAGTGTACATTCCCCTCAGCTTGCCAATCATGCTTCGTAAGGCTGAATGGCTTAGTCATTTATAGAGACAAACTATTTTTGGGGGGTTTTGGTGGTTCTCAAAAGAACCATTTCCAGGGGTTTTGTGTTATGTTTTCTAGCCACTTATGAACTTCTAAACTTTTTTTTAGTGGCAGAATTTTCAATAATGTTCGTCACCTCATTTCCAATCCTTGTATTTGTTTTCCACCAGTAGACATTTGTTTTTCACTCCACACAGTAGAGTGCAAAGATGCTCAAGTGTGGATAATTTTCTTCCTCTTCCTGCAGCACCTCTTATGGCACATTCTGGGATACGTCTGAATCCTGGTGTGTAGTATCTTTTTTCTGCAGGAACCTCCCATACTCCTTCTCAGGCTTCATCTTGAGGTGATCTTGAGGGGTTGACACATGGTAGATGTTCAGAAGGAGTAGAGTTTTCTGGTTCCCCTGCTGAGCTTATGGTTACATAAATTATTGGTGAACATTAATGCATTGCGCTTCTTCTCTCTTCATGAATGAACTACTATATGTTAAACTGTTTCTCCAACTCTTTGCTCTCCCATGGTATTGGAAGTCTTCCTACACCTCCTCTTCCGGAGAAGCAGAGAATAGTCAAATAATCTCTTCTTCTTCTGATTGAGCCATAATGTAGTAAATGGGTTATCTCCTACTGTTCACAAAATAGTGGAATTGTGGAAAAGACTGTTGTTGCCAAAGTGAAGAGACTCCTTCATGTGGTGGAAGGTTAAGTTGGCTCTCAGCTAATGAAAACACAAGGACACAAGGACTGGCTGCACGTCTTTGGCCAACCTGGGATACATTGAAAGCAGTACATCCTTTACACCGGTGTTGTTCAAAGATTTTTGGTGGGTTTCGAAAGTCCAAGCAATAAATAAAGATGGCTTTAAGGGCCAGATGTACGACCATTTCATTTAGCGCCTCGCAATTTGCGACACATTGCGAGTCGCTAAATGAAATGTACAACAGTTTGTTTGACACTGTTTGCGATTCCCAATGGGGTCGCAAATTGCGAGGCTCATTAATATTAATGAGCCTCTCGCAATTTGCGAGCCCATTGAGAATGCCAGCCCTCCCAGATATGGTGGCCTGCTGGGCTCAGCAGACCACCATGTCTGGGACTGCTTTTAAATAAAGCAGTTGTTTTTTTTTAAATGCAGCCCGTTTTCCTTAAAGAAAAATGGGCTGCATTTAAAAAAAAAAAATGAAACGTTTTCGTTTCATTTTTTAAGGGCAGGCAGTGGTCCCTGGGACTTGAAGTAGGTAGTAATTGCGATCGCAAAACATTTGTACATGGTTTTGAGACTCGCTATTTGGAAGGGAACGCCCCTTCCAAATAGCGAGTCGCAAAACCTATTTAGCGAGTCGCAAAAAAATTCCGACTCGCTAAATAGGCTATGTACATGGCCCAATAGGTTTTTGCATGCGCAAATGGGTTCGCAAACCCGTTTCCGCATGCAAAAACGGCTCGTACATCTGGCCCCAAATTCTGTATTTATCTTGTCACATTTGCTCTGCCTTAAAGACATAAGTCCAATATCAGGCTATGTCTTCTGACAAATTGCTGCTCATCTTTTGACCTGGAGATTGGTGTTTACAAACTCCTCTCACTTTGCAGTCAGAGAAAGAAAAGTAAAGTGAATTATGTAACAATCTTGCTGGAGTACAGGGAGTAAGAAAAGAAAGGCTGTAAGGTGTGTTTTTTTGTAGCACACAACACAATGTAAACAGCTGTAAATGAAATATACTCTATCAGCAGTGAGGAAACTAAAAATGAAGCACATTTTTTGCAATTATTAAGTGTGATGGAAAAAAAGATTTTAATAGGATCAATAAAATGTCAAGACACTTGGTGATACACAAATGATAAATATTAAATGAAACCCGCTTTTCACACGTTATGCTTGGTGTGCAATATAATTTTATCAGTAAAACTGTATGTCTGTGCAAATTTAGTGGACGTTTTAATGAAAAATGTGCTGTCTAAAAATGACAGTGTGCTACCACACAATACTTTAGTTACATTAAAAAAATGGCCCGCCTCATGTCCATTGGAGCTAGGTGGGTTGCGGAAGTATGTCAAAAAATGGGTCCTGGTTCTAAAAGGTTTGAGAAGTGCTGTTTTACACAGTTGAAGCTCCACTCTTTCCTTGCACAAGGGCTAATTAATGCCTGTGCAAACGGTACCAGAGCGGCTGGTAGATCGGGCGGGTGTTAATAGAGCTGTTGTGTGGGTATGTAGTCATTTATACATTTATGCATCTTGCACAGAAAGAAGCTAGAAGGGGTGGCTCAGTCCAACAGTCTGCAGCTTATATTTCAGGGCAGCGAGAGGCAGGGTAATCAGGCAACCAGGCCCTGGCCTACAGGTGGGGGAGAATTCATTGCAACTATTGCTGACAGGGCAATATACTATCCCATGTGAGTTTGCAGACTGGCTAGCCCTTATACCTCAGTAGCAAATGGAAGGAGAAGCCTGCTCTGTGACATCACTACTCTTTTGTAATAAGTTATTACAAGCGAGTAATGATGTTATTGACTCATCACAAGTGTGTTGTGATGTCAGAACATGCTTGTAATAAGAAAATAATGTATGCCTATTTATAGGGAAATCTAACACTCCCACGTATTTTAAGTATATGTTGCATTGTATAGTACCTTTTCATGGAAGCCTCCAAGTGCCCTTTCCACCTCTCAATGTTATAAAAGTCATGGAGATTAAAACATTGAAGCAGGAATCTTTTTCTTGACTGCAAGTTATTAAACCTAATTCCTGTTTGTTTACCGTGCAAGAACAATTGCAATGTACCACTACTTTACGTGTGAACGAGGATCCCAAACATACTTCGAGAATGTTCATGTTTTGATAAAAAACAGTTATTTAAGGATTTTGCATATTTGATCACATTTAATAAATGTAGAGTTTATGGTTTTGTAACATATTTGATTACCTGCATAGTTCTCAACCTATGTTTGCATGCCCTTAGACCTCAAAAAAGCCAGTGAAGATGATGTTCAAGAGGGCTAAATTCAACATGGCCCATGTGGAGGAGCATGGGCTCGCCTTCAAAGTCCTAGAGCTTCCCTATGTTAACAAGGATCTCAGCATGATCATTCTCCTGCCCAATGAGATCCAAGATGACTCCACCGGCCTGGAAAAGGTAACTGCATATGTATTATGTACTATTATGGGTCTGTGTGGGTGTCTTTGCTATTGTTCGCAGAAGGTACCTTCCTGTTTGTAAGTCCTGAGTTAGATATTTTATGTGCCTTATGAGGGATGTAACATTTTTAGATGGGACAATAAATTCTAATTAAATTTGCCAAATCAAAGTTCATGGTGCTCAGACAGCGTGGTAAGGAAGAGCTTTACATTTATTAGGACACTGAGTGCCCCTCTTTAATTTAATGGGGGATGCTTTTCATGACATATTGGTGCTGGGCCAAGCGAAACAGAAATTGAAAGGCTCATTTTAGAGCAGGTGATGGGTGGAGTATCCCATTTTAACAGGGGTGGGCAGGGATCTGCAGGTTTGTGCAAGGTCATGCCAGTGGCAACCTCCATGGTGGAAAGTTGAGGCACCAAGTGAGGGTCTTTTAATATGTCTTTCCTTGTACACCGGATTGGGGACGAATAGGGGACCTCAGTGGCCCTCATAAGGGTGAAACAGGTCTGATGCCCATTACTCAAGACAAGTTTTTACGGAAAAATGTTGTCGGGCGTTCTTCTATTCTTTTTTGTGGTAATTCTGCTGTAGGCCTTTGAACCCTACCTTGACACAACAATTCCCTGGGAAGCCAGACACATCTATACAAAAGTTTAGGTCTGACATACTAAACTCACTGTATTTCAAATTTCACTTCGGTTTTCAGAATGTCCAATAAATATGCAAATTAATGTGCCATGCATGATTATTTTGGATACAGTCAAAACCTGATTGGCTTTTTCTATTTATTGGGACGATAGTCCCTGCCTTAATACATTGAAATATCACGAGTTACCACTGTTGGTGCCTGAAAAATGATGCCTAGAGAGGAATGTGATAAGGATGAGTCAGTCTTTGGAGGTACAAAGGTGTGTAAAGATGTTGGGGGGGAGCCTGCCAGCCAAATGCACCGAGTGAACCCTGGTGAATACTCAAGCAATCTGAATGTTTGCCAGCATTTCCTCGTGCACAGAGAAGGTTACAACACATTTCCCTCCCAACAGCAACAATACAACAACATGACAGCAAAACACATAGCTTCTAATAATAAAGCACACCACACTTGGTGATACTTAACATTTGATAAAAGTACATAATCGTACTACATTTCTGATTTAAACAAAAATGTTCCCAGTAACCTGCATAATTGCATTAAATGCTTTTTAATCATCCAACCACGTTGGCGTCTTACATGTTCTGACCGAATAACGCTTAACTTCCATAGTTCCGACCACGTTCTTCTCTTTTCCGATACTGTCCTCACACTTCATCAAACAATCAGGCATCCTCACCACTTTCTTCCAGTTTCAGACATTGCGATTACTTAACACCGTGTAAGGATCAACTCTAGTCTTCACTGAGAACAGTCGAGGATATATTGACAACCCTTTACCAAGACCACGATGCTTCTTCACACAAACTCAGTCACCTATCTGCAAGTCATCTGCAGCTTTGCCAACCATGTCATCTCTTGCTTTCTTACATAAACCCCTTCTTTCCACGTCCTTAGTTAGTTAGCAAAGCCCTCGGTTTCCTTCCCCTCATGGCTTCAAATGGAGTCTTTCTAGTGTTGGCATTTGGTGTGGTGCGATATGCCCACATCAGTTTCCTAACAGCTTCTCGCCACTGAATATCACTACACAGCCCCAACTGGATACCTACTTTCTAGACCCCGTTTCACAACTCAACCAACCCATTACTTTGTTGGTAAAAAACAGACGAATCAATGTGTTCAATACCTTTAGATTCTAAAAAGTGTTACATGGCGTGCGACACAAATTGAACACCATTATCCGTTACCATGTCAAACGTCCTTTGGTGCCCACAAGGGCACAAGTCGAGGGTACACGCGGAGAGACCGTTTCTACTCACTCTTCTCACAGGGTGGACACCGCCTACCCTGCCAAGAAGTTGGGCCCTACAGAAATATACTAAACTCGTCCCTGTGTAATTTTCAGACAACGGGACACATTCATCGATGCCTGCACTTAGTCTGCTTTCGTTATGAGGAGCAATGTGCAGGAGAGGGGGCTTTGTTATTTTAAATTTCAGCTGGGCCCAAAACAAAGGCCAAATTTAAGGGGCCATAAGACCTCCTCTTGTTGGAGTATCCTTGGCTGGGAGCTATCTGGAGCCTCACACCTTGATGCAAAAGCAATGAAAGGGTGACAATGGCACACAGCTTGTTATTGCTTCACAAATACTTAAGAGAGGCATGCATATGACTTCTTCCAGTCCCTTTTTATAAGAGATATGCATGCACTGTAAGAATGTCAGATGTGTTGGTCTGTCCCAGTATTTACACAAATAACAATTTAAATACCACTATTTTGTTTTAGTTCTTTCATAGCACTATAGCGTTACTCATCCCAATGCAGGGTGTCAGAGCGGAGCGCTTTACAGCACACGTACAATTATACATTGACAATACATAATTTGTGTGTAAACCAATGTGCAGGCTGTGTTACATAAGACAGTGAGGGTTACAAGGTGTAGGAGTTGCATGTCCATTTTAAAAGGATTCCAATTTATGAACTGCAAGTAACAAAAGGATCTCTATGTTAAAAGAAGTAACCCACTTACCCATTTCCATAAAATAAAAATCTGTCATCTGTGTGTTACATGATGTGCTTTGAAGGAGACATATTAACCCTCTATGCTACTTTGGTTCAAAACTGGGACTAGACAAAACACAAATCTCTCCAGCAAATACGTTAACCTCCAGAGTTATCTTACCATTATTATTATTCCCTGAGATTTACTGGTAACACAAAGATCTCTGCAGCGGGTGCCTTAACCCCATAAGATATATTAAAATGCATACTTTGCCACCAATTAAGCAGAACAGATTTACTGTCATGTTTCTGCTTGTTGCCAATTTCTTTGTGGCAGGGTTTAAAAAAATAAATGTATAAGTTGAGGCCCATATTTGCGTCGCGGTTATGTAATTGTTTTGGCACAACCCCGACGCAAAATCTAATTTGTTAAATATTGTAATGCACTGAAACGTACTCATGACAGCCCTGCTAAACATATTGTGAGGTCTTAAGATCTGATGTCATTTCTTGTGATGTCACTTCCTGTGAGGTCATGGGCTGTGGTGCCACGTGCGATGTCATGCACTGTCATGTCACGTGCCATGCTATGACATGTATATTGCCTAACTTTGTTAGTCCCATCCCTTCCGTTTTTTAGGACTTGTGCCCTGATACCCACTCCTCACTTACAGTTGTGTTGCCTCACTCTAATGGGATCTTTTTCATCCATGTGTTCTACTTTTGTCACTTCTTTCCTATCTCTCTCCTTTCTGCATTTTCTGCCTGTTTCTCTCCTACTTTGGGTTAAGGTATAATGATGAAAAATAAGTCCAGGTCCCCCAAAATCAGTGCTGCTGCAAATTATACATTGAATGAATGTTCCAAATTGGCACATAGTGTGCTGATATACCCTGCTATGTCAGATAACAATAGTTTCAGAGTGAATTATCCTTGTTGAATCTTGTCCCTCTGAGATCTTCTTCTCTTGAGTCGGGCATCAGCTTCCCTACGTCTCTCAATTCAGAAATTGTGGCAGGAAGGCTTGCCTAGGAACTTGTCTGTTTATGTTAAGCAATCTTAGTAGCCACCCAGGGGGAAGGATTGTTTAAGTCATTTGCCTTCGTTTTAGGTGTATTTGCTCCGTGTGGGCCATTCAGAGATCTGTGCCTGCAGATTATTGCACACTGTTGTGCTGGCTCATTCGTTTACAAAGTCTATTTTGTGTTCTTGGGGCCTTCCGTTTCTCAGGCCTCTACAGTATTGTATTTCAGAAATCATAATAGAAATGTCTTTGAGTATGTTATCAGTACACGTTTTATTGTCGGTGGCAACTTCCTCAATCAGGCATATTGGAAATGTGGGTGCTCTGCTTTATTGAGAGGCAAATTGCTGACATTGTCATGATCTCCTCACTCTTTGCCAATGACCAACATTTTGGCCAAAGGCATTATCTTACTTTATTCGAAAATCAGCAAAGCACAACAGGGTAACATAAGCTTTCCCTCGTTGTAGAGCTAGAGGAACAATTGAGGAATTGTGTACAATAGTATTTGGGGGTGGCTAGGCTGGGGGTCTCCCGGTATTAGAGAGTGCCGAGGGAAGATATGTTTCAGTGGATATCCAGTTGAGATGTGAGCACGAAGACCTCGGATGTGCTAGAGTAGAAATTCTGGAGATTTCAACACTTCTGAGATGTAGGTGGTAATTTACCACCATTTTATTTTTCTTCCCTGTCCGAACAGAGCATCAGGATGGGGGTGGGGCCGCTGCTTAGTGCAGGGCCGGACTGGGAACAGCAACCAGCCCTGGCAGATTGCTGCTCGACCTGCTCTGGGAGCGGCGGGAGTGCTAGTAAGGAGCACCGCTCCCTCTTTTGTTACAAGGGGCCGATATTGCAGCACAAAACAGGCCCCCACAGCCACAAAACCGGCCCCCACCCCTTCGGCCCGCTACAGTCAGTCCGGCCCAGGCTGAGTGACAGCAGCATGTCACTCAGCAGACAGCAGTCTGGTCTTGTATGGCACTGCACACTTTAAACATCTCTAACCCAGCTGTCTTAAGAGAGCCATGTTAGAGCAAGCCAAAGCCGCAACAGCACTTTGGAGTGCTGAGTGAGGGTGCTCCCTCCAATCAGGGCGCTGTTCTCATGCTGCATGAAAGCAGTGCCCTGATTGGTCAAGGGAGTTGCTGCTGCCAGTTCTGGTGGCGATGAGAGGACCGGAGGAGGACGTCGCATCGTGTTCAGGTAAGTTTTATTTTTTTAAATTTCATTTTATGCTCCCTCCCACTCCCCCCCTCCCCCTTAAATGCCAGCCATAGCTGAAAAGGGTGAGACATATTTGTAGGTATTTGTAATTTCACAATTTAGGAGTGTACACTTTTATAATTTTGAAGTTCTAATCTGTAGAGTGATTGACTGTTGGTGGTGTGCTTTCCAATATAATGTGTTTTTCTGTGGGAGATTAATTTATGATTGCCTTGCATGTGAAGTAGCAGTATTTCAGGTTCATTCTGGCTCATAGGCAACACCAGTGTAGACCGATTATTTTGTGTGTGATGAGGTGGACCTTCCATTGCCCTTTTATGAGTCAGGTCGTGGATTGGTGAATGCATTTTATGTGAGCCCAAGAAGAGGTGGCTATGCCAGTATGAAGTGCACTGCAACCATGCAGGTGGGATAGGATATTTATTTTGTCTCTGGAGGTTGTTCTATCATTTTGGTCTATATATGACTTGTTCAGGGAAGTTGTGGAAGACACATAGTGTGAGAAAAACTGTGCTTATTTACGTAGAAAGGTCTGCAGCTTTTTGTAAGTGCAACAATTTGTTTGCCATACTTAGAACCTCAAGACAGTGCCATAAGTGTTCTATATCCTTGTTGCAAATGGGTTCCACCCATTTAGTACGTCCAGATTTTTTGCTTTTTGATCACCCAGTTTTGGACTTTTAACTGTGGGTGAGTCTCACTACTTGTGTCTCAACCATGGTAATCACATGGTAAATGGACTTCACGTGTTTACCGCAAGTGTCCACCTTTTAAGATATGGCCACTGCAATGCAGCTAGAGTAAGAAGCACTTGGCTGGTTATGTGTGAACACGTGTTGTGTGCAGGCTGCACGTGTGAGATGCCATTGTGCATAGCCCAGTAACTGTGCACAGGTCGCCTGGCTCAGAAGGGACTCTGCAAGGTTAGATGTTGACCTGGGATATGCCTTTTAATATTAGTGGGCACTTAAAGGTTGTCAGTATAGTTTACTGTTTTATTTGCAGTGTTACTGTGTTTTACACATAAGGGGAAATCTGCCTTAGAGCACAGTTTTGCTTTCCTTAGGCCTACAAGTCCCATAAGGTATGAAACTGTGGTGAAACATGTGCGGCCAGTTTAAATATGCAGGTGCCAAAATCCTAAATGTACACCTTATAGGTCATCCAGAATGTTCATATTTTGCTGGCTCAGCTCAGAATCAGAGTCCTGCTGGGCCAAGTTAACTACGTTTTTTTGATAGCAGAGGGAATAAGGGCCTCCTCACAGAAAAGGAGTAATTAGCAGTGCTTCACTCAGGTCCTGAGAAGGAAAGGGTGGGGAAGAAAATCTTCATCTGGTAATTAGAGTCACACTGTACCAGGGTTGGGACAGCCCAGGCCCAATGAACAAAGGCGGAAGCCCAGACAACTGTAGCCAACACTGGAGGGGGCTCCCTTTTTAGGATTTGGGGGAAAGACCCTGGTAGTGGTTTCATCAAGGGGTGTACCTGAGGTCCTCAGAGTAGATGTGAACAGTGACTTCTTGACAGCACCACCTTGAATTGTCCCAGCATGCTGTGCACAATGGTTTGGATAAGGGTGGAGGGCTTATGTGGCATCCTAGGATTGGCCAGGCGTGCTTGGCTTCTAGAACTTTCCACCCTCATTTAAAATCTCTTGCACAAGGGAGAGAGAGTTGTTGTTGGAGTTGGACCCTGGAACTGGGCGGCGGCAGCAGCCATGGACCATGGGCCCTGATTTCTTAGTGGACTAAGGACTGTGCCTACAGTTGACCCCGGGACCAGTGGGTTTCTGCTGGACCACGGAAGCTGGTTCCCTTGCACCCTCTAAGGACCAGTTGGGGGAAGATCAGGACTTCTGTGCCCCAGAAGAAGGAGCGGAGCACCAGAGACAAAGGAAAGGAGAAAGACTGGTGCAGGGAGCCAGTGGAACCAGCTTCCTACAAAGTGTACCTGTTTTAAGCTAGGAGGACTACTGAAAATGCTCCTCGTGGCTAGAGCTTGCCATCAGGTGTAAAATGAGCCAGAATCATCCATATCGGCCCGAGTTATGGCCTTTTAAAGGATTTGACCTTTGACTAGGGTTGGGTGGGATGTTTAATTTCACCTGCAGAATTGGCGGAATTTGGCGACTCCACGTTACTGTTTTAACATGGAGTTATGGCCAAATTATGCCAATCGACACGTGGCAGAATTATTTTCCTGCCAGACTCTAGAAATGCGAGATGGCGGGCCCAAGCAAGATTTTGGCATCTCAGGCGTAATTTTCTAATGCATGCGGTTGCAATCAGAGGGTTCCATTTCAAGTAGATTTTCTGCCGCTCGAGTAGAGCTTTTACTCGCGAGGCAGCAAAATCCCCTTGAATGGTTGTGTGCTCTTGCATAGTGCTTAGTGCTGTTTGCGCTGATTTTATCTGCCAGTGCTAAATTACAGCGCAAGCAGCGTGAGATGCCTATTTGCTGCCCCGAAACTCCTCTGAACTCTGTGGAATTTCATGGAGTTTTTATGTAACTCCGCAGAATTCTGTAGAGCCAAATTCCGTGAGTTCCGCCCACCCCTACCTTTGACACCTGAGAGAAAACAGAGCACCTGGGGCTCTGCCGCATTTCCTAAAATTACCCTCAGGGGTTGGTGCAAGATTTATTAATACATTTTTCAAGGGAGGGGCTGTGCGTGGAACTCCCTTCCCAGACTCTCTATCAGTTCAGGGACCCATGCCTCGGACCTCATAAACAGTCAAAAGGCCCGGGACTCCAACCGTGGGCCCCACAGCAAAGAAGGAAGGGGGAGTGCCATCATGTCCCCCTCCAGTGATGGTGAGCTTGCACCCACTCCCCGTGTCTATGTCTGGGGGAACGGGGCAGCCACCCTAAACGCAATACCCTGCTCCCATGGAGCGGGCATGGAGGACACAGTTCCCGGCTTCCGTGCTGGCAACCAGAAGAGGTGGCCGGGGGGAGAGCATGCTGGGGGAGCCAGGCTGTCATCAACACAGAAAGCACCCCAGAATTCCTGAGGACCTGAACACCTGGAATAAAAAAAAAAAAGAAAAGCAAAAATGAAAGTGGCTCTCCTGAACTCAGCCGGAGAGCTGCTCATCAGATATTCACTGCTTCCTCGAGGGAGCTCCCCATAATGCACTGCGACGCTTTCTGATTTGCATACATTTTTCTACTTGAGGTGGCCTCCGGAGGACAGGTGCACCCCTACCACCTACAAAGAGATGCTTGGGGGCTTTGACTAACTTTCAAACGTGACCCTGCATTTGCGAGGTCAAAGAAATGATGAACCCCACCCCCCCTCGGGATTCAATTCAAAGCACTCTTGAGTCTGGAGCTTTTGCTCTCCAGCTAGGAACATAGTGAACTCCTAGTGGTTTATTTTGTGGCTGCAGTTTATGTTGGTTGATGGTGTATAAAAAGGATACATACACATTTAATGAGTATTTCAAATGCTTAATTGACAATGTAGTGCTGACAGTGATCAATTTTGAAATGCTTTATTGGTACTAATGATGCATTTAAACATGGTTATGGATGATGATGCAATAATAAAGATGCATGTAAACATGGTTATTGAGTATGATCATATAGTGATGGGACATTTTTTACATGTGGATTAGCGGTCTTTTTGATGTAATGGCACTTTGACAAAGCCAATAGACTTACTTTATATATTGTTGGGGTGACCCCTCGACAATACCAATAGGCTAGTTTTATTTAAAGTGATACCCCCCTTCTACTGTGATGGTCTATCTGGTATAGGTGGGGGAGGTACTGTGATTTTGGGGGTCATGACTCTTTAGGGGTCAAATGTGATTCCAGAGTATCACCAAGATATTTCTATCTGCCTTATGTATATATTTGTAAATTAATGCGTAGTATTTAGTAGATTGTGTATTAAATGTTCTCCTTTTCTTAAGAAAGAGCACTCAGTGGGTATTCCTTTATTGAGTGCTGTTATTGAGTGCCAGTGGCTGGTGATTACTAGCCCACACCACCTCCCATGACTTGGTCTTGAACTATTCTGCTTCGCTACCTTGAGAGAGTCAAATGCTACAATGGGGTGCTTGGTTCTCAGTAAGGGGAAAGTGTGGGCCCGTTACTTGTGCAGGCCTCACAACCTGCACAACTAATAACCCAATTTCTTACAATCCTCCTTGATGAATAAAGGTGGCTCTAACTCACTTCCTCTCTTTATTTGGGTCTGGTTGACAATGGGAATCACAAACCATGAAAGTTGTACAAATGATTGCAGCATACATGTATAAAGCCACTGGATCCTATCCTAGCACACACAATCTGGATTATAGCTTACAAACAAAACAGTGATTGAAGAAGAATTGTATGTCCAAGGTGCTGCAGAAGGTTTCTCATTGATATGCCAGGTGTGTAAATTAAACCATGAGTCTTTATTAATTCTTTTGGCTTGAACTTATGTGCTGCCTGGTTGCGTCCTCTAGCTGCAAGGACTGAGACAAAGAAGTGCGTCACAGAGGTAATGCCTATACTCAAACCCTACTCTTCCTCATCACTGCACTTAGTTTCTTCGCTATCTTTCTTCCATGTGGTCTGTCTTAGACATGTCATGATAAGGGTATTACTTGAACAAATTAGACAGGGGATGATTATGGGTAGGAGAACTTTCTAGTGGTCTGAAGACTGACTCTAGGGTGAAGAGGCACTTTAGATTTATTTGCTGTTAGAAGTAAAAGGGACATGGTAACAATGCAAAATAAAGCTTCACCTGTGCTACCCTTAGTAGTTTAAAACAGTTTTCATTGTATGGGAATGAGCTACATTTTGAATTCTATTTTTTGCATTGACTCTTCCACATGATAATATATTACTGTCTGCGAAAATCAGATGTTACGCATTCCAGTCTTTTTGTGCTACTAGTACTCAATTAATAAGAAAACACAATTTATGAACTAATGCACATTGTAAATCTCTCAACCATGCTTCTCAAAGATCGGTGTGTGCAAATTAAAGAATGCAATGGTTCTTTTTTCTTCATGAAGACTGCTTCATTTTGCCAAAGATGTTAGAGTTGTGAGTTTGGATTTACTGCAGAAGTTACAGATAAAGTTGCCACAGGACAGAAATAGGTAATGGATTTCTGTTGCATAGTAGATGATTGCCTAATAAAAGTGACTCGACTGTTTCTTAGCTTGATATTTGCAGATCTATCAGTTATTCAGTATGTATTTATCGGGTCCTGAGATTATAAGTGAACAGAAATAGATGCTGTTTTGCTTCAGTTGTCTCTCCATACTGGATGTTACTGGTACTTTGAATCACCTGAAGTAGGATCCGATACTCTGTAGAATATGTGGATTGAGGAATTTAACCATCCTAAAGTGATTACTCTAATGTACAAATGTAAAGCACCTTAGGAATTTTTTTACTGGCTCACTTCTTGAGATGGTTAATGTATCTTCTGCAGGAGACACAATGTTACATTTAATTAGTACTAGCTCAAATTAAAGGTGTTTTCCTGGATCCATGTTCTTTTAGAAATGTGTATGACTAATTTACTATTGTGAGAAAGTAAAGTAATAACTGGGGTGGATGGTAATCCACCACAAGTAATTAGGTCACTATCATGTTAGGTCCAGGTAAAGGTTTCAGTAATTTAAACCTGAGCTCAACCCTTGGTAACTAAACTAAGACACAAAGCAGATAGGCTTAACTTAAAGAAAAAGTGTAAATACCAAAATAGTTAAAAAGTCAAAAACAAACCAAATAAAAATCCTACTCCAATTTAGAAAAACTGGCTATAATTTAAGGAACAAAATGACACCAAAACAACACAAATCCAATAAAGGTACCTAGAGATGTGAATTTTAAAAGATGTAAGTTAAAAAAATAACAAAAAGCACAAAGATCCAGAGATAATCTAGGGTCTCAGTATACTGGGACCTGGGTGCAATTTCAGGCCGGCCGTTTTAGAGAGTGTCGGATACAACAATCAGGTTTATCTCAGTTGGAGATTTCACCTTGGGACTTTCTCAAAATGGAAGTCAAAATCCTTCTGCGGGACAAGACTGCAGGCTGCATCCGAAGAAGCCTTCACAAAGTAAGATTGGCACTGGGTGAGGTCCCACTGAAGCAGTTGGTTTTGGCTGGAAGAGCTCAGAGCAAGAAGGCACCCATGGAAGTCCTCTAGCTGGTGAGATACTTTTGACGCTTCACCCAGTCAAGATTATTACCTTCGGACTTAGACCTTCTTTGGAACTCAGAATCTTTTAGCGGGGCAAGGCTGCTGGCGGTATCTGGTGATGAGCTCTACAAGGCCAGACACCTTCTTGCCAAGGGCCTGCTGAACTGTATTTGCTCCTGGGGAGAAGCTTTAAGCAGGAGAATCCTGTTTCTTAAGCCCAACAAGGTCACTCCTTAGACGAATCGGCTTGGCAGCTTTGTTCTGGTCCTTCGGAGGACTTGGAGCTCAAAACGTTTCTAAGTGCCACCTTTTCAGAGGTAATAGAAGAAGTCCAGGTAGACACTGGCAAGGGTCCCAGGACCTCAGGAACAGCTCTTGGAGGTCAACACTTTCTCCAGCAGAGGCCATAAGCAGGTCCAGGCTAGATCCAATTCGAACTGGTCAGCTGGGCACTTTAAGGGAAAGACCTCCTGTAGCTTGTTGTGGCCCTGTAGTATACACAGGAGGTCAGTCAACTGACCCATGGAGTAAACTTCTTTGTCTTAAGTACAAGTGGGAGCAAGTCGAGCCTTTCAAGTCTTCTCACAGTTCTCAAACAGCAGGTACCCACCTGCTTCTGTTTTTACATGGGTCCAGAGTGTTCTGAAGAAGGTGCCTTGGAATGTCATCACATCTATGTCTGGCACTAGCTAGTGGGGGTGACTCCTGTCCCATCCCTAACCATTGGGGTAAAAGTTACCATGGGTAATCCTACCCACTTTTGCAGCAGTTTCTGTTTGCCCTACTGCAAACAATCACACAGTGCCTTCTACTCCTTAAATCCAAGATGGAAAAATCCTCCTCCCTTTGTGTAGAGACTGTGTGCCCACCCAGAGGTGTGACCAGTGTAATGAGCAGTCCTCTCCTCCTTGGTCACTCTAAGCCAGTTCTAGGGCAGTTTTCCTCCCAGTGGGTTTGGTGGCTGGCTGACTGGCAGGCCAAAAGATGCGGCCTGCTCAGGTGTCAGCTAACATTTGCTTGAAGGATGGGTAAAATGTGTTCCTGTGCTGTTTATGGGTCCACCCCAACTTGCCTTCCTGCCAGAGGTACAAAAACCTTCCCACACTTAGGCCTTTGTCTCTGCTACAAGGCCTGCATAGTTGCGACAATAATATTAAAA
This sequence comes from Calotriton arnoldi, assembly GCA_963921515.1. NCBI lineage: Eukaryota > Metazoa > Chordata > Amphibia > Caudata > Salamandridae > Calotriton > Calotriton arnoldi. Next base: position 1,444,015 of record CAWUFW010000888.1, on the reverse strand, counting down.
CATTTTTTCCTGTCACAAGGGTTATGTTGACATGTCAGGCTGCAAGCATTTTTTAAACAGTAGCAGCCATGCTACACTGCTACACTGGTAGGTTTGGAGTGATGTTTGTCTAGTCACACTAGTGGATGGCACAGTATTGCTGTATTCGATAGATGACATCTAACTTTCAATGCTGTCAGTGTATTTTGGACACCAAATACAATGGCCTTATAGGAAAGTTAAATATCACATTGAGGGTTTTAGCCAAGTACAACATGTTATAGGAGCCAGGGAACATGCACTGGGCACTTGGCAGCAGTGTCCCAGTGTGCAGAGACCAAAACACATCAATAAAATTCAATGCAAAATGGTGGGACCCCTCACAGAGGGGTATTTTCTCACAACAATTGTGTTAAAATGTAATTGAAACCTTGTGGATTTACATTTGGCTTTTCACCTGATTTATATAAACACGAAATACAAATATCCCCATATCCATTAGGACCATGTCAACACTGCTCCAATTTAGGAAAGAGTTGAAGGGACACCTCTTTACACTACATCGCAATGCATTAACCATCGACAAACTAGCTACCTCTTCTTTCACTCACTGACTTAATGCTTGTCTTTGACCTTATATTGCCTTTTGGTTAGGGTTGAGCTATAGAATTACCACATACATACATAAATCCATGTATGTATTTCTGGTCTTACAAATTACCACAGCTTATGGCCTTATAGAATTACCACATACATACATCTATACATACATATATGTATTTCCGGTGTTACAAATTGCTGCAGCTTATGACCCAAGATTGTAAACATACATTCAAAGTAATTGCAGAAATGATCCAGATCATCAGAACTGCCAATATCCTTACCCATTGTCATTGAGATTTTTTGCTATCTGTTTCGTTGTAAACCATGCTCATGTTTCAAGGGGTCATTGCATGACTCCCACAACCCTGACTCTCCTGTATTTTATTTATTTAAGGTTTTATAGAGTGCAAACGTGACCCGTTAGGGTATCAGAGCGCTTTACAGGGATAACACGTTGAATACAGGTTTGACAAAGGAAATAAACATGGATAGGGATAGAGGGAAGTGACTACATTAGGACATAACCAGGGTATATACAATAATCAGAGGAGCGATATGCCAGCAACATGCAGAGAAAACCAGCAATTACATATGAGGAGTGACATGTCAGCAATATGCAGAGAGAACCAGCAATTACATTTGAGGGAGTAGTAAATTAGTACAAAGAATAGGAGCAACCAAGCAGACAAGACATTTTGCAGAAGAACAAAAGCAATGCCGCAGAGCGGAGTGCGCGATGAAAGAAAATTATGAGAGGAATTTGCTCATTAGGAAGGTTTTAGCTTCCTTTTTAAACATTGACAGAGAAGGTATTCTTCTGATGGAGGACGGCAGCGAGTTCCAGATTCTTGGTGCAGCCCCAGAGAAGGCACGGTTATAAGTTTTTTCCTTACGGAAGAGAGGAGGCTGGAGCACAAGGTCTCTGGCGGACCGGGAGTTTCTGACTCCCCCCAATACCAAGATTTTCTGGGTGAGAGATGCAGGGGAATTTGTGTATAGTGCTTTGTGCGTGATACAGGCCAGTTTGAGCTGGATTCTGGCTTCAAAAGGAAGCCAGTTCAGCGCCTTCAGATGCTGTGTGATTTGGTCACATTTTTTTGAGCCTGTTAGGAGTCTTGATGCAGCGTTGAGGCAAGCTTTTAGGGGGGCCGTGGAGATCTTGGGTAGGCCAGATAGGGTTGAGCGGCCGTATTCAATTCTGGAGATAACTAATGCCTGAACTGCGGTTTTTAGGTCCGCAGCTTCAAGGAAGGGTTTTAGTTTTCTCAAGTAGCTTAGGTGGAACCTGGCAGTTTTGGCCATCGAGTTTATGTGTTCACACATATTCAGGTTGCTGTCCAGGGTTATGCTGAGATATTTGGCAGATTCCACTATGGTCAGTATGCAGTTAAGTGCTGTGATCGAGTTATTCCATTCCAGGATGTCAGTAGTGTTTTTAGGGGGGGGATGAGAAGGAACTCCGTTTTTTGTACATTCAGTTTGAGCTGGTTGCTGGTGAGCCATTGAACAGTCAACTTCAGAGCCTCATTCAAACAGTTAATCTCCTCTAGAGATGAGATTTTGATGTAGATCTGAGTATCATCAGCATACATGTGGAAGGAGATGTTGGCAGTGTGGAGTATTTCAGCTAACGGTTCGAGGTAGAGATTGAAGAGGGTAGGGGACAGGGTTGAGCTTTGAGGGACACCGATTGATATCGGGGAAGGAGCAGATAGGTTACTGTTGACTAAGAATCTCTGGGAGCGGTTCCGGAGGAAGGAATCAAGCCATTTGATGATGGTACCTCCTATTCCCGTCCTGGGTTCGAGGCATTCAAGTAGTTTCTCGTGGTTGACTGGGTCGAACGCCAAAGATAAATCCAGTAGGATTAAGAGACAGGTTTTGCCTTGGTCAAGGGCTTGGAGAGCGTTGTCTACAATGTGAAGAATAATGGTTTCGGTGCTGTGCCCAGGCCTGAAACCAGATTGGAATTCGTCTAACAGGTTGAAATTAGTGATGTGTTGGCTCAGTTGAAGTTGCACACATTTCTCCAACACTTTCGCAAGAAGAGGAATATTAGATATTGGTCTGAAGCTGTCTTGAATAGCAGGATTAAGAGTGGGTTCATAGGATGCGGATGACTTGCCCGGTTTTTAGGGAATCAATATGGACCCTTGAAGAAGGGAGGCATTGATAATTGTAGTCCAAATGGGAATGATGAATGGGGAGGTCGCTGCCAAGCAGTTAGAGGGGAGTGGGTCGTTGAAGTGGCTATTCGGTTTTAAGGGGGATAGAATTTTCGAGATGCAGTGGTCATCATTTAACTTGAAGTTGGACCAGTGAGCTTGGTTTTTGGGTGTTGCCTGTAGGGATGAGAAGAGAGATGAGTCCTGGCAGGAGGAGGTGGGAAGTTTGAGGCGGAATTAAGGTTGTTTCCTAGAGAGTTAATTTTGGCTGTAAAGAAGGAGGAGAACTCCTCACAGGTTATTAGGGATTTTGTAGTTTCTTTGGAGGTTTTAGCTAGTTTGTTTGATTGGTGTTTGATCATTGCAAAGAGCTTGTGGGGTTGTTCTTAGCGTTTTCCAGTTCTGATCTGAAGAGCTCTTTTTTGGATTTGAGGATGTTCTTGTTGAATGTATTTCTGGTCTGACGGAGATGTTTTAGTTGGGAGGCTGAGGGGTGCTGTCTCCAGTTTCTTTCTGTTAGTCGGAGAGCTCTCCTTTCGTTATTGAGGGGTCCGTTGAACCAGGGGATTTTGTCTTTGATTTGGGATCCTTTTAGCTTTACCGGGGCAAGATCATCAATTATGTTGGACAGAGTCGAGTTGTAGTGCTCTGTGAGGTTGTTGACCTTAGATAAATTTGGCGGTCATTCTCGCAGCGAGCAGTCAGCTTCTCGAGGTCGAGGCTCTTAGGGCCAGATGTAACCATTTCATTTAGCGCCTCGCAATTTGCGACTAATTGCGAGTCGCAAATTGCGAGGCACAAAATAAAATGTACAACAGTGTGTTTAACACTGTTTGCGATTCCCAATGGGGTCGCAGATTGCGAGGCTCATTAATATTAATGAGCCTCTCGCAATTTGCGAGCCCATTGGGAATGACAGGCCCTCCCAGGGATGGTGGCCTGCTGGGCTCAGCAGACCACCATGTCTGGGACTGCTTTGAAATAAAGCAGTTTTTTTAAATGCAGCCCATTTTCCTTAAAGGAAAACGGGATGCATTTAAAAAAAAAAAATGAAATGTTTTCGTTTCATTTTTTAAGGGCAGGCAGTGGTCCCTGGGACCACTGCCTGCCCTTTAAAAACTATTTTTGCATGCATTTGCAAAGGGGAAGGGGTCCCCTGGGGACCCCTTCCCATTTGCGAATGCATTACCACCTACTTGAAGTAGGTGGTAATTGCGAGTGTTTTGCGACCGCAATTAATGCTGCAAAACATTATTACATGGTTGTGAGACTCGCTATTTGGAAGGGGACGTCCCTTCCAAATAGCAAGTCGCAAAACCTATTTAGCAAATCGCAAATAAATTGCGACTCGCTAAATAGGCTTTGTACATGGCCCATGATGTTTTTGCATGCGCAAACGGGTTCGCAAACCCGTTTAGGCATGCAAAAACGGGTCGTACATCCGGCCCTTAGTGTCTCTGAACCAGCCTTTCAGTTTAATATGTTGCCCTGGCCTTTTCATGAGGAAGCCAGGTATTAGGAAGGTAATGGCGTGGTGGTCTGACCAGTCGCATGGATCTATTGAGTTAAGCCTGACTGCCGATGCCTTTGCGATGATCCAATCCAGCCTGGAGCCTTTGATGTGAGTTGGTAGTGTGCAGGCTTGAGTGAGTCATTGGTCAGCAAGGAAGACTTTGACAGCGTTGACCTGGGGGTCATTGGGGTCATTCCAGTGCAGATTAAAGTCACCAAGAAAAATGTCATTGGAGTGGGGGGAAGCCTCAGCAGTAATTATCTTTATTATCTTATTATCTGTATTATCTTGAACAGGGGTCCGTTCCTTTTCCTAGCTTTCTCAACAGACGCTGACTGTCTGTTTTCAAGGACTCGTCTCTCTTTCCACAGTCCCATGGCCCAAATGGGGAGGTGTGTTGCAAATAAAAGGTTGAAACTACATACTTATACCTTTCTCCTGCCATCATAATATAGCTGACTAGGTTTATCCTTGATCAACCCGTCATACCTCTGTCTTATCCAGTCATGATCTGTGTCCACAACACCCAATCTGGATACCCGGACATCTCCCCTAGTGAAATGAGGTGACGGGATTGTCAACTTCCTCCCCCTTTTCCATGTACATTCACCCTGGAACAATCAGCGAGATCACAACATAGAAAATAGATATTTTAAGTTTCACGGTATTGTGCTCAGATAGCAAAATGGTCTGGTAAATAAAATCCTGCAGTCAGTGATGGAGACACTTTCTGCAATAAAATGAAATTGTCAACACAATGGGATTTTAGCAGTCTGGCCTTTCCTGCAAACCACTCCCTTAAATGTCAGTGAGAAGCTCAATGTGAAACTCTTCAGCTGTAGGGGTCTGCACGAGGCTACCAAGAACTCTTTGCATACAAACTCCACAAATATAGAGGAAATGTAGAAACACCTATGCTATTCATTCGTAACAGACACTGTTATGGTTTCCTTTACTTCAGCTTCCTATATAAAACCTTGCCATATGCTAACTATGGGGACCTATTCTGGTTTTCAGTTTTATGGAATTGTTAGTGTTGCTCCTACCAGCATATGGTACATCTGTGGACCTGTATGAAACCTCCAAGAGTAAGTCCCGTCCACCATGTAAAGGAAATGAATCCAGTCAGTGGACTCCCTCTTAGTCCACCCGGGTCTCATTCATAACCCAATACACGTCTCTTATGACCGTAGCATCACTTGCCTGTAAAAGAAACAAGTCTAATCAGTACAATGCCGCCCAATAAGACAGGCCTTGTGCACTGACTTGGCTCCTTCATTTACATACTCTATAAGCCCCTTTTAGTTGTAACTATCCCTACCATCATGCTGATAGGTTTCTCCCTGACGGAGCACTATGATTCTTAATCTGGGGTAGAACCAAAGAGTCTGGAAGAAATTTGCAGTGCATTTATCTGGATTCCGCATGCCCTTTCCTAGACAAGGATGAGAAATACCTAGGAGGATATGGCATCCAACTCAGCACCTTTGGTATTCCTATCCGTTCTGTGGAAAACACCTAGGAAAAGTAAAATACTTGTATGCTGGTGTCTGAGGACTGAATCCTGGGCCTGCTTGACAATTTTGCGGTCCCAACCCCGTGAGCTGGCACTAGCAGGAACTTTGAGTAAGGCCATACACCTACACCGTGAATTGCATGCAGTGATAGAGTCTTAAGGCCCGATTTTGAGTTTGGTGGAGAGGGTACTCCATTGCTAATGCAACCGAATGCCCAATACACCAAACCCTCAGTCGTCCAGCCTCATTTAAAACAGGAGGATCATAAGATTTCTGTCAACGGAAAACCTCCTCCGACAGCCAATGGAGTAGGCCCGCCCTATTTAGGGTGGAACTGTGTATTGTCTGTTTTATTCCTGTCTGTCATTGCTGAGAAAAACATGCTGTGAGACACAGAAAAAGAAATTATGACACCACACCTTGGGGAAAAATCTCCTATGGTATGGGGTTCATTATTTTTTTCTTTTTCTGAAAAACAAATACAAAATGTTAAAGTTTGGTGAATGCCTGTCAAAACTGACAGTGGGGTCCACCAAGCCTTTTGTACATTGAAAGAAACCACTGGAAAGGTAGGTCATTTTAATGATGACCACAATACAAGAAGGGAGGGACAAGGAGCTGTTAGAAATAGGTCCTGTACCAATGCTCCCAAGGACACCGTAAAACTCTATAAATGGTATCAGTTCCTACAAAGAGAAAAGAGAGGGCGCTCAGCAGCCTTAGTCGGTTGCGAGTGGGAATATTAGTCTCCGAAACTAGGAATGAAAGATGGTCATCTTTCACTTTTAAGAACACCTTTATACTGAATTACGGGTTGAGAGCAGCGGGAATTCAATGGTTTCTTTCCCCTCCATATTTTTGCCTAATGTGCATCTCTATCCCCGTTCAGATTTTAGTTTAGCCCAGAGGACCCCCTAATAAATCTATCAGGGTACCAACGGGTTATTTTAGTTTCACTTACACCCACCACTTGGCCCACATACCCACATGCACAACTGTGGCATACTCCTGAAAAGATCTCCACCAAAGAGCCCTAGTAGGGCCCGTGAGGGACTGCACCGCCACCCCCACGAGGAGCAGTGCCCAATGATGATGCTTTACACTCGTAAGGGTGTGTGAGGGCACAAGACACACAGGAGTACTACTCCCCACTTTTGCATACTCATTCCTAGTTTCGGAGACTAATATTCCCACTCGCAACCGACTAAGGCTGCTGAGCGCCCTCTCTTTTCTCTTTGTAGGAACTGATACCATTTATAGAGTTTTAAGGTCATTTTAATGTACAGAGATGACCACTGAGCAGGCAGCCATCTCTAAATTTGACAGACGGTGGATTGTGAGGATGGCAGAGGTAATATTCTCGACCCCACTGATGAAGAACCATCAGTCAAATGCTAAATCCGACTCTTAGCCTTGTTACCTTGCAGGAAGCCGTGTATAACTCCCTGACCCACCCAAACACACTATCCCCCAAATAGTGGAAGCCACCCAAATGCCTTGTGAATGGAATCTTTCCTGGGCGCTCGCCATGTCTAAGGTACATGGTCAGCATGCATGATAAAATAATAAACAAGAAAGCTGTTCCTCACAGCCCATTTGACAGATAGACATTGCTTTTCCACTTCAGCATAATATAACTTTTGTTGGAGAAGGTTACGGCTAATGTATAGGATAGTATGCATCCTATCTTCTCAGTTTTGGGGCAGCTCCACACAAGCCCAATACTTGACGTTTCAGTTTGGGGCACAACAGGAAGCCTAAAATTAGGTCTATGGAGAACTGACTCCAAAGCCAATGATTGCTTGGGATCGTGAAAGGCAGCTTCCAACTTAGGACCCCCAAGGAACCGAGTTGGGTAAATTCTTTATAAGCAGTGAAGTAAGGGGAACTGCTTTTTAGGAACGGTCCAGTCTAAAATGCCAGACCAGGTCGCCTCTAGATGGGAGCACAAGCGACACTGGATTGATTTTGGCTTGGCTGTTCTGGTTGGCCTGCTCCTATTGAAGTACGACCAAAGTTGATTTGCATATAGCTAGAGTGGCATGTTGGGTGAAAGAGGATAATCTGTAAAGCGGCCCTGACTTAGCGCCAGTGGCTATGATTATTTCACACATTCTCTTTTTCTATCGATTTGTTGCAGCAGATGCCCTAAGTGTGGTGAGTAAGCCCAGAGGTAGGTCCTATGCTCCTGTAACTTTAGTGAACTTATAGTACGCTTTATTTGCCTCTGTCTACTTAGGTTTCTTCTTAAACTCCTTTAATGTTGTCAATATTGTTCAGTGAGTCAATGTCCATAGTGCTATCTTGTGTTATCTGCAGGTCGCGCAAGCCCAAATTAGCTAGACATCTGAGAGAAAACAACAATCCTTGGCTTCAGGAAAAGTTTAAAAACTCCATTATTCAAAAAGAAGTACCGAGCTAACTTCTATTTCTCTGTTCTGTCACTTTGTCTAGTTTGTGTAATTTATTTATTTTTAGTTTATGTAAATATATTTATTTAATATGTATGGCGATGCCACAAAAATGGTGGCTTGAGCCATGCAAAAGTGGATAACATAACATAACATAACATAACATGACATGAGGGTAGTCTGTCAGGGAGGTGAAAAAAGAAGCTGGGCAGTGGGAAAAAGTCAGCAGGAAAAAAATCATCAGTGAGTGTAAACAATGAATATCCAAGCCTAAATTCATCTAGAATGCCTGCCATTGAATTCTAATTTCTGTTTTAGGACCATGTTGTTCAATTTAACCTCAATATACTCTTATCCCTACTCTATGCGCTAAAACAATTCTACCCCATCTCTTTGACTCTGCCTGAACGACTTAATCCTCTCCTTTCTATCACTACAACTGAGATCGTTGTCTGTTTAGGTTAAATATTAGAGGGTCGAGCAGTACAGAATGAGTGGACTGCCATCTTTACTGCTGTGAATGGCATCCTTGGGAGGAAGACTGGTCCTGTAAAAATGTTAAGATCGCCTAACAGGGTCAGGATACCTGCAGGTTCCCCTGGTAAGGTAGGGAAGTTAGGAAGACTGCAATAGTATAGCTTAGATAGCCATCCCAACAGAATGAGTACGATTGGCCTGTTGAGTACCTGAAAAATACTTAGGACAGAGTGTTCTGAGAGGGCGTCAGACACCTGAGGAGTGCAGGAGTGCATGGATGTCTCCTAGCTGACATGCTCTGCATCCCTCTTGGGTGCATCCCTGAGAAAGGCCCTGCAGAAGAGGGACACTTGGCCATAAAGCCCATCTTAGCCACTAAATGATGTCCCTCTAATGAAACGCACTCCCCCCAACACTCTAAAGGACAGCAAGGCCCTTGACTCATGCATATGAGGGTATAGCTTTGCTTCAACCAAATATTTGTGATACAGGCTTAGGACCAAAGAGACTGTCAGGAGGCACACTGATTGTGGTCCGCATATGAGGTAGTGCACTGTCAGTGCAGTCACCTGAGAGCACCCGTTGGGAGGGATCCATGCGGCTTCCCAGCACAGACAGGTGCAGCCACAGGCTCAACCAGGTAGAGGGGGATTCCAGCACCCTCTTTAAACGGAGACTGGGTCCACCACATTCAGTTTTATGCAGGTGGCTTACCTTTCTTTAATGCGCTTATTACTGTGTAGGTGTGATTTTGCACCTTCCATTGGAACACCACATTTTTTATAAGCAGGCACATAGCTCCTATATATGCCCTACGCTCCCGATTAAGAGGGTGCCGCAGAGCAGACTGGAAATGTGCCCCCATATGTAATAGGACCTCACTTGATGTCTTGATCCCACACACGCAGAGTGAAGAGGAATACGGGCTTCAAGTGTTTTGGATTATAACAAATGCAAAGTGCCATGTTTATGGCATACTGCTGCAATGAGTAACATTGTTCACCAAGTCACTTGCCTCCTTTACTCAGTAAGTCACCCAATTTTTTAAGTTGTGTACAACAGTCTTTTTGATTTCCTTTTTTATTTACCATTGCAGCTAGAACGTGGATTGACTAATGAAAAGTTATCAAAGTGGACCCGGTCAGATAATATGAAGAACATGACAGTAGAAGTGTTTCTGCCCAAGTTCAAGATGGAAGAAAGTTATGACCTCAAACAAACTCTGAGCATCATGGGGATGAGTGAAGCCTTCAGTCAGGAAAGTGCTGATTTTACAGGGATGTCTGCAAACAATGATCTATATTTGTCCAAGGTGTTCCACAAGGCTTTTGTGGAGGTGAACGAAGAAGGCACCGAGGCAGCTGCTGCTACTGCCGCAGTTGTGACAGTGAGAATGGCGCCAATCAGTGTCTTGTTTGAGGCAGACCACCCTTTCCTCTTCTTCATCCGGCATAACAAGACTGGCAGCATCCTCTTCTATGGCAGATTCTGCTCCCCATAATGTGAGCATGTTCAATTTACCAAATGTTATCCAGTCAACCTGACCGTGAACATTTAAGGGATTTCATAATATTCATATAGCAATATTCACCTAATGAAAACAAGATTTGCTATTTGTGAAATCAGTATAATCATTGTAAATGAATAATTGCCTTCAAACAGATGTGCAGCAATTTCATGTGACTCATTATTCAAAATAAAGACATTTCCCTAAATCACTTTAAATGTTTTTGAACTTAATTTATTTTGACCAGCTAGCCAGGTGACTCAAAATGGCACAGTGAGCTTCGGCAATTTCTGGGTACCCTGAAAGGCGATTTGAAAATGATTTTCATAGTCTGGGCTTCAAACATACTAGTCAAGTGGTTATTTGTAAAGACAAACATGTCCATGATGTAGAAACTCTGATGTAGTTCATGATAATGAGAACAGAGGGGAAGATTCATCTGGTTCATCAGATGTGTTTCAAACCAATCTCCAGTGTGTATAAATCCACAAATAAGAATCTGTAATGTGTTAAAAGGAAGGATAGAGTACCTATGTTTCTACAAAGCGAAAAGGCATGAAACACTTCATATTTCATGGGGTGTAGTGTAAGGGAAAAATGTGTTAATGCACATTATCACACAGCTTACTCCTGCGAATGATCAACCCTGCACTTCTCATGCAAATCTACAATTCCCTGATTACTCCTGAGAATATCTTTAGAGACCCTAAACGTTGATCCCCTATGCAAAGTAATTACTGGTGATAAGATTGTGTGAAACCTTTGCAACATTTTCAAAGCAATATCCATGTACGTCACAAACATGTTCACCAATTGTGAGTCGACAACCATTAGACAGCACAAAACAGTAGAAGGACGAGGTTTCTATAACTTTCTTCATTCCTGATTTAGCACAGGCAAGCCCTGACAATGTGAATCAGATGCTTACTTTTATAACCACAAAGTGTGCACCACGTCACTACTCTAGACATTTGGTTATCATTGCCAAAAATCACTCAATGGTGCCACAGAGAAGCAGAGAACTGAAGCTGCAAAAACCTTTGATTCATAGACAGGAGAATTGAGCAAATAGAAATAATGTTTTGAAATTCCTTCAAATAACGAAAAGGATCCATATTCCCTTCCTTTCCAAAGGCTAGAGAGGAGTTTTGCGAATAAACGTAATCAATTCACAGCACAAAAAAACCTTCTTGACCGCGTCTAATCTGACTTCAGAAAGGGATGCAACACTGTGAGGGCTAGGCTTCTAATCAGAGATGATGCCCTCTTTATCATTGGTAAAGGAGACACATGACTTCCCACACTCCAGGATCTGTCAGTGGAGTTCAACACAGCAGGGACATCTTGAGGATTTTGTGGACCCTGGACAAACATATTTTGGGGACCCCTGTTGAGAACAGCTTTGAATTTATGATCCAATTTCAGTTTTTCATGGCCTGTTTGACCAGCTCACTGACAGGGCACAAGCACACTCATCCAAATTCCAAATGTGTTTACATCTAATATTTAGGGATAGTGACGTGACTTGAATATTGTAACACTACAGCAGCTCACTAATATTACTGCAAATAATACCTGTAATACGCTCCCACTTTTTTACGGATGTTGCATGAAACATAAAAACAACATCTCTCTGCAAAATGTCTGTAAAAGAGTCTCACACGTACCCACATTAAAAATAAATTAAAGAAAAAACAATCTGAAGAATGATGCATGATCATCAGGGCAGTATTCTCTGCAGAACAGAGCTGGCTCTATCAGGGGGCCCCTGAAAGCCCACTTTCTTTGCCCATGCCGTAAAACGTCTCTGCAACACAGTCACCCATTTCTAGCTCCTGAAAATTCTCAATGACAGAATACTTTTCTTTGTCCATTAACAAACACTTTCAATGTGTAAAAATTGCAAACACCCCTCCAGTACTCCTCCACGTCGGTAGGGTGCGACCGAAGTTTCGATTCTTTCCCCAGCCCTCTTCAATGTGCGTATGGAACTCGTAGGATCCATTCTGAAAATATCAGCATATCATACCATTTGTAGGTGGATGACCAGCAACTAACCTCCCTGAGAGGCATCACCTTCCTTGTGGAAATCCTGGAAAAAAATCTGTATTAAATGTCCCAACACCATCTCACGATTATCCTCTCAAAAACTTTACTTCTGCTATCTCCCACCAACTGCTAGCCCCAAGGACAATTGTCGATGAATGCCCTCAACATTCTCGACTGCTGTCATTCGTTCACTTAGTGTGCCAGGTCACAAGGCTTTATACTTGCCAAGAACCTCAACCTCCAATCAAACATAAACAGCCTGGCAAACAGTGGATAATTCCAAACTAGACTTTTCTGTGGCATAATACCCTTCCTGTTTCCTGAAGATCTCAAAGTGGTCATCTCTCTAGTGCTGTCAAGAATAGATTATGGGAATGCACTGATGAATGGTACGGTAAAAATCTTGCTCCCATGAAAGAAACACTCTATGCTGCACCCAGGTTGGTCAACAAATGCAATGGGCCACATTACACCGATCTCTCTGAGCTGGCTTCCTATCGAAGCAAGAAGCACCCTCAAACTGGCTTGCATCATACACAATTCCTTCAACTTTGCGCCTTCAAAGTGCTTACTAATCCTCTCAATAGGTCAGTTGACATTTCACGGCTCAGCCACCATTCCACTTCCGATCTTGCATTGTTGTTACGTTTGATTAATTTGTTGCTTTCTTTTGTCAGTGGAAAATTGAAGGAGCATAGTTTAGGATTTGAGGTGAAGGTAGCTGATTTAGCAGGATTGACAATTTAAGACAGTCAATGCCTGATTTTAAGACTTTATGGGGCATATGTGGAGGAGTGCGGGTTAGCTCCAAAATTGCTAGCACCGCGGTCCGTCACTTGAGAAATGCAGGGATGCGCCGTATTTACAATAATATGGTGCACTGCTGCGTTTCTCCCTGTGCTGGCGCTAAATTCAGCTGCCTAGCGCCAATGCGGGCACCCTTGCACCATAGTGAAAGGGTGCCTGCATTGAGGGAATGATTGTTTTGTGCAGCACACATAGAAGTTGCAAATCGTCATTTTTAAAATTATTGTTTATGTGCAGGAAGGGGCACCTTCCTGCACATAAACAATCATTCATGGCAATTTTCTGTTTCTGTGTGTGCTGTAGGCCTGGGCGGAAAACTACACTACGCTCGCGGAGTGTGCGTAGTTTGCGCAACCACGCGCTACGCTAATCGCACGTAGCACAGTGCAAAAACGCGTAGCGGGCATTTTTTGCTCGCTCGCGGTCCTCAACGTCAAGTTGGCGACCGCGAGCGAGCAAAATCAACATCCCGGTGAGACTTTTTCCTCGTTCGCGATCAGCAACATCAAGTTGCCGATCGCGAGCGTGGAAAATAAACCTCCCGGCGAGATTCTCAACGCGGGGAGGTCAGGTTTCTCATTGTGAGTGGTCGCGTATGCTCGCGACCACTCGCGATGAGAAACTACCAGTCCGCGTTGAGAAAGCTGCCGCTCGAGTACAAATCTACTCGAGCGGCAGAAAACGACAGCTTGCACTGTGCATGATGCCGTTTGCAATGATTGCACAGTGCGGACAAGCATCCGGCACTGTGCAATCATTGCGAACAGCATTACGCAGTTCGCGTAGCTACGCGTAGCGCGTAGTGCAAAGTACACTTTGCGTAGCTACGCGTAGCGCGACTACGCGAACTACGCCCAGGGTTAGTGTGCTGCACAGTGCAGCACACATGAAAAAGCAAAAACGAGGAGAAATAAGGCATTTCTCCTAGTTTCGCCATGTTAAAACCGGGTTTTCCCTGGTCTTAATGTTGGCGCTGCCTCCTATTTATGCCACCCTTGTAAATAGGGGGCAGCGTCAAAATCAATGGGTGTTCGCTTCGGAATGCCCACCACAACACCCATTGCACGCCCCTTTCACGCTAAGTGTAGCGTGAAAGTGGGCCTTATTTACAAAGCGGCATTAAGCCACCTTAACTGGCTTAACACCGCCTTGTAAATTAGGCGTAGGGTTTATCGCCACAGGAACGCCACTAAAAGTGACGATCCTGTGGCGTTAGAGGCTTGTAAATATGCCCCTGTACGTGTCCTAGATTATCTGCTGTTTTAGGTGCTCTGCAGAGGTCCTGTCTGTGCTTGACACCATTTTCGGTGCAGTCTGAGCCTTGAAAATCAGAAACTGCATTGAAGAGCTCTTTATGGTGGCCATAGTTTCTGCCACCATAACGGGCTTGACTTAGTGAGGGTGGACTCAAAGTATGTGGCATACAAGCAATATAGGAAGGGTAGGATACTATCAAATGCCATAGTATATCCTTGGTACCAATAGAGAGGCCACATAATGAGGAGGAGTGAGGAACGGTCCAATGGAGTACAAATGGAACTGCTTAAAAGCTGTTCTCAATACTTGTGAACAATCTTCAGGGATACATAGTGGTGGTACAGGCAAGTGTTCCAGGTGATCATGTCAAAGGATGACTTTGCCAGAAGGGGGCAGTATTTAGATGGTTGTTGTTGACATGGTGTAATGACGCAAACGTGACGGTATTTCAACAGGCATGTAAACAAACATGTGACTTTTACAGTACGATTGTAGATTGTTACATTGCTGTGGTGAATAGGTTCCTAATGGTGATGTGTTAGACTAATATTGATGGTATTTGCCAGTGGAGATACAGCATTGGTATGACAGTGTAATGTCCGGTAGACATGTCGGAAATTGCATACATCATCACTTCTCCTAGACCCTGAGTTAAACTCTTTAATGTCTTGGATGATTATTTATGTGATTACTTTCTGATTTCTCTTGGCTTATAGTTTATAATGGATAAAGAGATTGTATTGAAGTTGTCTTAGGTTTTAACACCTTAGTTGGCCAGAGGTCAATCTGTCAAACCTTGTGGTGTTTGTGGTGATTCCTCTGGTCATTATAGGGGCAGAGATGGGATTGTTTGTTCCCCCTACAAAGCCAAAGGTAAAACAAAATGTTGGGAATATCCAAGGATCTAGTGCCTTGGTTGACCAGATGTCTGTTGACCTAAAAACCTGCCTCTCTTGTGATTCTTCTGGCTGGTACAATAGTTCAGGTAAGCCTGATCATTGTTCTTGCTAGAGAGGTACTCCATGCTGAAAAGATGCTTGCTCTGGTTAGTATGTCAGCAGAGATGAGGAGATTATTTTTCTTTCATGACATGCATTATAGGTTGAGTGGATGATGAAGACAAAATAACACTGTCTCCTTCATTAATTGACCCACTGTTCAGTTGATTGCTCCAGTGGTTGCTCTGGATGTAGCTCCTGTGATTTCTCTCAGTCTTCTCTTGTGTTTGCTCTGGCCAAGTGTTCCACAGAGAACGGGAGAAAGGAATGGTAGCAAATAGAGTCATGATGTATATGGGTTAGGCTGGATAGACAAGTGTTATTATAAGATAAGCAGGTAGGAGAGCAATTAAGAAGCAAGGCTGGTGCAAAAGAGATAATGGTTAGGCGTTAGGGAAGGTTGTGAAGAAAGTGAGGACATAGATGGTATAAAGGAAAGGGTAGTATAGGTGAAGGTGGGAAAAGATGAGGTTGAGAATGAAAGAGGGTATATAAGTGACCTTGGACTAGGTCTTTTACAACAGAGTTCACATTAAGGGGCACAAGTCAGGAGAACAGGAGGAAAAGTGTTAAAGGTAGGTTTTGGGATTAGTAACAGGAAATAAACATAATCTCTGATGTGGATGACATTTGAAAGCTCAGAATGGTAGGTGGAAAGTAGGCGGAGAGAGCAATAGATTAAAGGGAAAATTAGAGAGTATAGTGTACTAGGGCATGTTGTTCAGAGGTGTGGCAGAGGGTGTGGGGTAAAGAAGTAAATTGGATGGATTCATGGATAAAGAAAGCTGGTGTTGTGTGGTGATTTTCTTTGAAAAGAAACAGAAGCTATATTAGGTCTAGTGGTTTAGGTGCAAAAGTTAAGTATTGGGAGGAGGTGGAGTAAAGAAGGTGCAATGGTACATAGGATAACAGAGATAGAAGATAAGATTCAAGTATTCTAAAGTAAATTAGCCAAGGCAGCAAAAGGAAGAGGAGATAGGAGAAAGTCTGTTCATGGTGAAGTGAATGTGTGAGAAAGTTAAGAAATAAGGAGAAGATGAGATAGAGGAGGAATGTAAGAAATGTGGTTTGTGAGTAATAGAAAGGTTTGCAGTTGAAGTTGAATGAGTTATTATAGGCACATGGTGTAAAGATGTAGGGTGCAGGGGTGCTACCCAGGATCGTGTTCATGAAAATGGAAGCATTGTTAAGATTTGTGCCATTTCTTATTGGACAGAGCCATTTTGCCACTGTATATACTGAGGTGCACTTAGATTCTTTGACGTGGGTCTATAATTCTCAATGAATTACTTCTTTTTAGCTCTGCAGCAGTGGATATTTCTTCCAACTCTAAGTGAACTATGCCTCAAAAAATGCCTGGATATCATCATTTTAAATAAAGATGAAAATGACCTAGGTTACACTCTTAGCCCTCAATCGTGTTTTCGAAATTAATAGTTACTTGGCGCTTTTGAGGAACATTACCCCAAAGTAAATTAGTTTTTTCATGCATTGCTCCCATACAAAACATGGCACAAAGTACTACCATTTTGGGGGAGAAGTGGTCAACTGCCAAACAAGATGGTCACTTTCTATAGCGGCTACCGATTCCCACGGACCCAATCCGCCTAAATTTGCCTAAAGATCAGACATCTGCAACCCTCCAACGACACTTCGGTGTTGCGTGGCTGCGGTGCTACTACTGAGCCTTCTGCAGGCCAAAACAGGTGACAAAACAAGAAAAGGAGGCAGGGTAGAAACACCCTCACCCCCTAGGCCTGTTCAGGGGGTCCCATAGGGACCACCCAGGGCCAAAAAAGCATTTTTTTCAATGTATTTCGACGGGAGTCGCATTGGATCCGCAAATCCCACCAAAGATGTTTTTTAAACGAAGCGCAGTCTTCTGCACTTTGTTTAATTAGGCCCCCGGGTGGGCCAGGTCCTGGGGCAATTGAATTAATAATGCAGGGGTCGTGCCGGCCCTGCTGTCCCGGGGACCGCCACCTCCCCGGGGCTAATACATTAAAATGCGGGGGCCACGTGCCCCCCGCTGCCCCAGGGACCACCACCTCCCCGGGACTAGATTACAACATCCGGGGGGGGGGCTCCAGGCCCCCCACTCAGCCCCGGGGACCGCCACCTCCCCGGGACTGATGGATTGTAATGCGGGGGCCACGTGGTCCCCCCCCCAGCCCTGAGGACCACCACCTCCCTGGGGCACATATGAAGTTAAGACGGGTGTCTGTTACGGACTCCCGGCCCCGGGGACTACCACCTCCCCGAGGCAACAAATTGGATGGGAGGGGGAACGCACTGCCCCCCTACAGGGGCCCTCCATGGCCCTGGGGACTGCCGCCCCCCCAAGGCCGGCTCCAGCAATGATCCGGGGTGCCCACCCCCGGGACACTGCAGTTTGCTATGGCTTGGCGGGAGCCATAGCAAATACTGCTTCACTTCATGGAAGCAAGAGCATGAAAAATGCTCTCGCTTCCATGAAGTGGAGCAGAATTGCTTTTGGACAGAGGGAGCTGCATGTTTTCAGCTCCTTCTGCTCAAAAGCAATGCCGGCTCCCGGAGGGTGGGCTAGTTGGCCCCTAAGGACTCTCAGTAGCGAAGGGGACTTCATCCCCCAACCAAGAGCTCACCAGGAGGTGCGTTTGCAGAGTGGTGGAGAAAGGGGGCGTGGCCTACTATCAGAACTGAGCAATCCTGCTGTGTGGGATTTACTGGAGGTAATAGGAGAGGTAGTTGGCCCCCAAGGACGTCCTTGGGGGCCAACTACCCCTCCTGTTACCTCCAGTAAATCCCACACAGTGGGGTTGATAAGATGTCTTTGGAGGCCACGCCCCCATTTCTCCACCACTCTGCAAACACACCTCCTGGCACACTACTGGTTGGGGGATGTAGTCCACTTTACACCTGAGGGACCATGGGGGCCAAGAAGCCCTCCTGGTACCTTCTGTAAGTCCTACGCAGCGGAATTCCTGAGAGCTAGTTGGAGGCCCTGCCCCCTTTCTCCACCACTCTGCAAACGTGACTGCTAGTTAAAAAACCTTAGAAGTTCCCTAAAAAAACCAAAGGTTACAGGGACGTTATAGTTAGCAAATAGAATTTAAAAAACTTTAGAAATTCACAAAAAAAAAACAAAGGTGTCAGTGACATTATAGTTAGCAAATAGAATTTAAAAAACCTTAGAAATTCACCCAAAAAAACAAAGGTTACAAGGACGTTATCTGAGATGTCACCAGTGATGTCACGGACCATGTCATGAGTGATGTAATATGTGAGGTCATAAGCAGTGCATTGCTGGGTCGCAAGTTATAATTAACTCAGCTAACTATAACGGCTGAATTTCACTAGTTTTGTACGACTGAAATGTCAGCCTAACTATAATGTCCCTGCAACCTTTGGTTTTTTTAAAGTGAATTTCTAAGGTTTTTTATTTTTAGTGAATATATATATGTGTATATCATATATGTGTTTTATACATTTACATTATATAAAACCTACTCTGAACGCTTTAACGGAGACATGAGTCATCCATCATACATTTTCCATTCCATATTTATCGATTATTTTTGAGAGATTGCATTTACAAAAGTGTGTAGGTGGATACTGATGGGTTTGTCTTTTGCATAGTTTGACCACTAAATTGCAGATTCTATGTATGTTCAGATCCGTTGACACTCCAAGGATAAAAAAAAAATGTAAAAACCATATTTGAATCTCATTGGCTCATGGACTATTTTTTCTCTGTCAGCCACTCCGGGATCTGCCGATTGCTGCGTGCAGATATAACTGCAGATCCATGCTATATGATTTTTAAATGTGGTGAAAAAATGCTGCTTCAGTTGCAATTGCATGATGCCATGATCCGCAGTGAGTTGCAGATCTTGTGTTGAAGGTTAACATCGGGTCGTAGATTAGATGTCTGTAAATGTATCTCGCATCCCCAAGGGCAAAAGTGGGCATGTTACCCCTACCATAAAAACAAGCATTGGCAATGCCAATAGACCTCGCCGTATAGTGGAGTTTAGTGGCGTGGACAGGAGAGAAAAGTAGGTTTATGAAGTAGGTTAAAATGTTGTGGAGGGAGTATAGTGTGTTAGAGTGGATTATAGTATTAGAATTTAGTATAGTGTTGTAGAGTGTATTGTTTTATAGTGTTGTGTAGTGGTGTAGAGTATATTGTAGTAGTGTAGAGGGTGTTGTGTAGAGTGTTGTAGAGTATAGTAAAAGTACAGTGGTGCAGAGTATATTGGTATAGAGTGAAGTGAGCATTTTGTTTTAGTAAAGCGGTGTAGAGTGTATTGGTGTTTTTGTGTAGTGGGGTAGAGTAGTATAGAGTGCTGTGGTATAGAGTATAGTCATATGGAGTATTTCGTAGTTGTATATAGTGTAATGGTGAAGAGTGGAGTGAGGTATAGTGAATTATAATGTTATAGAGTGGAGTAGTATTAGGTACAGTATAGTGGTGTAGAATGTAGTAGAGTTGAGAGGTGTTGAGTGCAATTATATAGAATGTAGTGGTATATAGTGTAGTTATGCAGAATAGAGTTTAGAGTGTATTTTTGTATAGTGATGTGTTGCATAATGGTGTAATGTATAGTGGTGCAGAGAGGAGTGAGGTAGAGTACTGTGGTGCAGAGTAGAATAGAGTAGTATGTAGTGTAGTTTGTTAAAGTGTAGTGATATTTATTTATTTGAAAAGTTTTATATAAGCGCGAACGTGACCCTTGCAGGTATCAGAGCGCTTTACAAGTAAATGAGGTAAAGACATACAAATCATTAAGCATAGTAAATGCACATACAGGATAAGAGAACAATAAGCTCATGAAGCAGAGTTCTGATGATCTATTCAAGAAATGTGTTCATTAATAAAAGTTTGACTTTTTTCTTAAAGGAGGTAGTGGAGGGGGTCAATCTTATTTCAGGGGGGAAAGAGTACCAGATTCTGGGGGCGATGCCAGAGAAAGCTCTGTTGTAGATTTTCTTCCTTACGAAACGCTGTGGTTTTATCAGTAGGGTGCTATTGCTTCTTATTGGCGAGATAACTTGGGGTGTTGAAGTGCAGAGCTTTATGCGTTATACATGCAATTTTTAGTTGAATTCTTGCTTCATAAGGGAGCCAGTTAAGGGCTTTCAAGTCAGGCGAGATGTAGTGTAATGTTATAAATTGATGTAGCATGTACTTTTGTAGAGTGCTGTATATATATATATGCTGTAAATATTAAAATGTCATTTTTTATAGGGGTGCAAAGTTCAGTGTGGCAAAGTAGTTGTTGTAGGTGGTGTAGGGTATATTAGTTTTTAGTAAAGTGGTGTTGAGTTTATTGGTATAGAGTGCAGTTTTAGACAGCAGTGGCATAGCGTAGTTTGTAGAGGCATAGAGTGACAGTGTATAGTGTAGTGGCATGGAGTTGCATGTTTTGTAGTGGTATAGAGTGTAGTAATGTACAGTATATTGTTTTAGAGTATAGTGAATTGGTGTAGAGTGTAGTGATGTTGAGTGCAATGGTGTTTAGTGACGTATGTTGCAGTGGCATATAGAAGAATGTTGTAGTGCATGTTGATGTAAAGTGTAGTGGTATAAAGTAGTTGGCATAGGTATAGTGGGGTAGAGTGTATTTGATTTAGTAAATAAAGTGCAATGGTTTCAGTGGAGGGATGTAGAGCGGTATAGAGACATAGAGTGTAGTGTGGAGTGGAGTGGTGTTGAGTGTAGTGGTTTATAGTGTAGTGGTGTATATTGCAGTTGTATACATTTGAGTGGGTAATAGTGAAATGGTATTTAGTATTGAGTGCTGTAGTATAGAGTAAAGTAGTGTAATGTTAAGTGGTAAAGGGGAGTATAAAAGTGCAGTGGTGAGCTGTATATTTTAGTGTTGTAAGTATATTGGTACATAGGTTGTAGAGTTGTTTATAGTAGAGCGAAGTAGTGCAGAGTTTAGTGGTGTATGGTAGAATTGTATATATTCTATTGACATATAGTAGTGTTGTGCACAGTTTATTGACCTAGTTAAATGGTTGAATGAAGTGGTAGAGAGTGGAGCACTTTAGTTGTGAGTGTTGTACTGTGCAGTGTTGTGGAGTAGATTGCTATTTAGTGCATTAGTGTACATTGTGGTGGCATACAGTGGTGCTGAGTTAAGTGTTTTAGAGTGTAATGTAATTACAGTATAGTGGTGTATTGTGCAATGGTATAGACTATAGTGGTGTACAGTGCAGTGGTGTTTTAGTAGTTTTGCAATGATAGACAAGAGTTTTTTCTTGGTTTTTTTGCCTTTTATTTATTCTACACACATAATTAGTTTCCATACTTTTTTTTAAATAATTATTTATTTTTAGATGCTAAACATTTTCTTTGTTTTATACATTTGGTATTTCCTTTAGAATGCCAATAGGTCTCGCATTTGCGAGAATTAGAGCTATTGGTGCTGTAAATGACAATGTCTTTTACCTATCTGTTATGGAGTGGCTTTTTGTGGTGTGGGGTAGAATTATGTCGGTTGAATTGGAATTGTTAGTTGTGGAATTGTGAGGCGTGGAATTGTGTGGTGTGGAATTATCAGGCATGGTATGCAGTGGAATTATGTGGATAGTAATTATGCGGTATTGAGTGTAGTGGAATTATGTGGAGTGGGATTGTGTGTCACGGAGTGTAAATATGTGGAATGGTATTTTGTGTTGTGGAGTGGTATGTATTGGTGTTTAATTATGTGGTGTACTGTTGAATTTTGTGGCATGATGGGGAATTCTGTAATGTGGATTGCATATATGTGGTGTGTTGTGTAATTGTGTTGTTGAGTGGAATTATGTGGTTTGTTGTCAAATTATGTGGTGCGGAATGGAAATGTGTGGAGTTGAATTGTGTGGCGTGGAACTGTGTGGCGTTGAGTAGAATTATACTGATTGGAGTTATGTGGCATGGTGTGTAGTGTGTTATGTGGTTTTGCTATGTGAAAACATCATAGACCAGGTGAGGAGGTAAAATCAGTGTGGAACTGCAAAGAACTGATTTCCACACAATGGTCAGACAGTCAACTGTATTGCATTAGGGAATAGAAAATGTACACGTCGCAAAATCTTAACAAAAACTGAACGGCTCTAAAACCAATGCTTTTCTAAAAGTGTCAATTGTGATTGAACTGCAATGTATCCATTGCTACAATGTATTAAACTACAAATCATTTGCTCACGGTCAGCCAATTGTCGGAAGGAACTGGTGAGGTGAGAGAAAGCGAGACAGGCACTTTAAGGTGATCTAAAGAGTACGGGGTTGATTGTAAAAACATGACACTTGAAGAGACTGAAAGGGTGATTTAAAGGTAATCCCAGGAGGCGATGAAGAGAGAAGAAGCCCCTGAGGAAGATTTGGACGTGAGTTCTGGGGAATATGGAAACAGAGTACATGGGAAGAGACAGCTCTCAGAGTGCAAGAGATGAATGAGGGCGGGGGCATTGAGACAGACGCTCCAGGATTTCACGATCTGCAAAAAAATCGCGAAATTGGCAGTTTTGTAAAAAGGCCGCACTTTTTACAAAAGGGACCACGAAATTCCTTCTATAGATTTCTGACCTAGGATACAACGCTGCAAACCCGTTCTTTACATCTTTTCAAGGTCAATCCCAGAACGAAATTACTTTTGGAATTGGTGGTGCAAAATTGTCAGGAGCCTTAGGACCGTTGGCCTCTTTGATATTATTAATGTTGAAATCTGAGATCAAATCATTCAATGTCTCCCCTTGCAAATCCGGTCTAA
This sequence comes from Calotriton arnoldi, assembly GCA_963921515.1. Lineage (NCBI taxonomy): Eukaryota > Metazoa > Chordata > Amphibia > Caudata > Salamandridae > Calotriton > Calotriton arnoldi. The sequence continues at coordinate 1,420,990 of CAWUFW010000888.1, read as the reverse complement.
AATGTGATGCAAAACTTTGACTAAAAATCGGAAAACAATGTTTAAGATGACACTGTCCTGCTAAGATGCATATTAAAATCCCCACAAAAATCAATGAGACAGCTAGCACCTTGGAATCCTTGTAACTGCATTCCCACAATCCCAGCATATTCTATGTTGGCGTTTCTGGGTTATGCAATGTAGTTTTTGTTTAATACCCCGTGTTATATGGAGGCTTTTGTCTTTTTGGCAGGCTGCTAATATCCACCTTTCAAGATACCAACTCACTCTTCTTCCTTCGCTGACAGAAAATCCAAATGATGCGGACACTTTTCTCCTTCCCTATAGATCACAATTGGCCTGGACAAAATCACTTTCCCTGGTTGCGGCAGATGCAGGTGAAGTGGACAGAATCACTTTCCCTAATTGTGGCAGATCACAACTAATGTGGCCACAGACACACCTGCACCATCCCTCTACCCAGACTCTACAGGATTTCCACTGGGGCACTATTTTTTTATTAAACAGAAAGAATGTTGGCCTGCTGCCCGTGGTTTATGTGGCGGGACCCGCTGGGGTAAATTTTTGTTTTGTTTTTAAAAAGAAACGAAAATAATTTGCTGCTAAAGTGCTGCAAAATTTCAATTTTTGCGCCGCTAAATTCCCGTATTTGTACCGCTAAATTTACTAATTTATGCCGCAATATCTTGGGGGGGTCTGATTGAGAGTATTTAATTGAGATGAGTTCGAGAGTTAGAGCAGAAGGCGAGACAGTACTTGCAATACAGAGAAAGGTGCGTTAGGAGGGTGCATACATAGTAGCACTCCTAATGCTTGTTGTGAGAATCCCGATTTTTAAAGAGAAAAACAATTTCAGCTTACCTTTATACCACTTAAAACTCACTTCACTTATATATTCGTTAATGTGAAATTAAAATCCACCGATTTTTTCGAAACCTGCTAACTGTTCATAAATGCTGTCATCAGTGGCAGCTGATAGTTGAAGGCGGTGGGGGGGGGGGGTGCGGGCCGCGGGGGGGGGGAGGGAATGAAATAAAAATTAAAATACACACTTACCTGTCTGCTGCAGCCACCCGCCGTTGCCTCCTCTTGGTCCTCTTCCCCGCTTCCAGGGCAGGAAGCAGAAAGCAGGATGTACCTGGCTACCAGCCTCCCGATAGCCAATCACAACGCTGTAATGCATCGTTTTGATAAGTCTGAGCACCATGGTTCAGCGCTCAGACAGAGAATGGGAGGCTGGGCATGTTCTCTATAGAGGCTTTAATGCTGCCTGCATGGAGAACATGCAGAGTGCGTATGACGGTTTGACTGGCCGAATCAACCGGCCAAAGCGTCCTGGCCCTTGGAGTGGTCAAACGACCTCCCCTGCGAGCATTATCATTTTATTTTTTCCTTTTTCGACTTGCTCAGTGGGGCGACGCTCCTCTGCCTTAGCAGAGGAGCCGCCATTGGCTGTCATAAAGGAAGGCGAAAAAGTGAAGTGCGTAAAGGGCGCGAGAGGATGAAGTGGATTCTTCAGCGAAAATCTGAAGAATCTGAGATACATAAAAGACTGGGTTACGGGTGTGATGAAGAGGTAGTGGCTGACACAGATAGCGAAGAGAGTTACTAGGAGGTATGAGGACAATAGAGTGTTGGAAGAGATGACAAACCAAGCGTAGTTTATGAGAGATGACAAGATGATGAGAAACTTGGAGTCTTGTTTGATTAGGAGGCACAAAAGGCAAACATTGTGAAAGGCTGCGACTGACATCTGTTAATAACACACATGGCATGGCTTGAATGCTGTTGTCTGAAGGGGTGACATCTCTGTACACTTCCAAAAAGTATGAATCAAACATCAGTAAAAAGAGCCAAAATATGTAGCAGCAGAGCTTAGAATTTGTGTCAATGGGTGCAGAGAAACAGAAACTAATGTCAGCATGCCAGCAAAGCACCTATATGCATCTCTGTGTTGTTATGTACAGAGATGGACCGAAGTCGCTATGAAGGCTGATGGCGCCACCTGTTAGGGTGAAGTAGCTATTGCAAGAGTTTCTGAATAACGTGTGGCACCAGGGCTTTTAGGGAGATTAATCTGCTGTAAGCATTACCCATCAGAAAAATTAAGTACATTCAATGCCTTGTAAGTTTGGCAGTCCCTCTCCCTACAAGTAAGGAAATGAAACAAGATAGGGTTAATTAGGCTGGAACCAATAGTTCTTTAGTCCTACCTTGGAATTAATGAAATAATCTAATTTAATGATACTAAAGTGTTGCTATTGTTCCAGGTTATCAGTGGCGGCTCCTCTGCTAAGGCAGAGGAGCATCGCCCCACTGCTTTTCAGCAGTGTAAAAAAGGAAAAATAAAATGATAATAACACAATGTTATTCTCATTTTAGTTTTCCCTGCTGAGGCAGTTTTACGGGGCAGGGTGGGGCTGGGCTGCTCTGCTTACAGAGCAGGGGTACGAGTGGTGGACACTTTGTAAGTGCGCATGACCGTTTAGTCGGCAGTCTTGGGCAGTCGGCAGTCTTGGGCCAGCCAAACAGTCATGCACACTTAGCATATTCTCTACCAGGCTGTATTGCGCAGCTTGGGTGGAGAACATGCACAGGCTCTCAGTCCCTGTCTGAGCGCCGAACCACGGTGCTCAGACCAATCACGTCGCTGCTGACAGCAGCATCGTGATTGGCTATGGGGAGCCTGTGTGCTTCCTACTTCCGTTCCATCCGGACTCGTCGGAAAAAGATGCGGAGAGACGACGGAGGAGAGACGCGGAGAAGAGGTAAGTGTATTTATTTTTCTTCACAGCCCCCACCCCGCCACTCCCTATCAGTGCCACCCACCACTGCAGGTTATCTCTAAAATCAACTGAGAAGCGACTGAAGCCATACCAGATTGACCATGCAGTAGCTAATACAATCCAAAGACATCTACAGAGGGCTCATATTGGGCAGGTGGCTGAAGTGTACGATGTTGGTTTCCTATTCAATGACTATAATCCCACCTCATTTATCTTTTATTGATTTAACCCGAGAGAATATAAATGGGTTCAAAATCTACTTTTGACTGCGTTATCGCTATATTAGTCCAACATTGTGTAAACATAATGTAAAAACGCTCCTTTCTCCTTGGCCTCTGTTGTATTTCCATGTAGGTGCCCCAATGGCATTTGTGAATTAAAATATCTTCATCTTTCACTCAGAAGCAGTGTACCTCATGAACAGCAATCAATAACAGAATTCATTATTTTGATACGACCCAGAGAACCAAAACAATGGCAGTGCACTCTAGAAACTGGGAGCTTCAAGTCTCGTACTAAGCGGTAGTTGGGTCATGCCGAACTGCAGCTGTATTAGGGTCGCATGTTTATTCCCTACAGCAGTGGTGACACTGAAAGTCTGGGGCGCCAATTGCTCTACACCAAAAACAAGTGATACACTATCCCAATTCAGTCAGAGGTGAGAGGATGGAAACAGATGTCTGGTTCACAAATTTTTGAGTTTCAAAGTCAAAAATGTTATCCAATTCTATCACTTAGAGAGCCTTCATATAATCTACATTGGTCTCAAAGAAGCATTTTCATGAACTTCCGAGCATACGAAACCAAGTGGTTAGAATCCGTCTATATATAAGGAAGTCAGACCTTAAATAACCAGCTGTGAAAGACTTCCATAGGTTCTGATCGGAAGTAAGGGGTACATTTACAATGCTCTCCAGTGAGTATAAGCCTGCTGGTGGAAAAATGCTAGGATTCCTCTAAAAAGTTCCCTTACCATTCTTCTTCTAGTCAGAACCTCATGCCTAACAAAACAGATAGAAGAAACAGAGAATATCTAGAATTGCTAGAGCCCCACCCAAGGGCATTCCCCAGCTAAACATTATAAAAAAGCACTGAAAATCAGCTTATTCATGGAGTCGGCTAATTCAGTCAGGTTCTACTGAGCCGCACTGCCAACCCTCCCCAATCCCAAGGAAGTAAAGAACCAGCAACTCTGTCTCAGATCACAGCATTGGCCTCAATAAATGGTGAGCAACCAAGAGAGTCTGTATGGATTAAACATAGTCAGACACCTGCCCTTTGCGACCATTTATCAGAGTCGCCTAGTGTCACTCAGCGCTGCAAAGTTGCTTTTTGGCCACATGATGCCTATGGTACAAATAAATACTTATGCATAAATATATAAATACAGTGTGCAAAAACAATTAAGAACAAGGGCCACTGATTCTAAAAATTCTGCCCAGTCTGCAGGATATTGCATGATTTTCCCAGACCCACAACCTTTCCATAAAACATGCAAATGTGTTTATTAAGTGTTAATTGTAAAAAAGAATTCCAACTAGTAGCCGCTTGCACAGGTAAGAGTGGTGGGGCGGGGTGGGGTTAGGGCTGGTGTAAGTTGACAGACAACGGGGTAAGTAATATTAATTAAATAAATACAATCACTTACCTTGTGCTCACCGCATTGCTGAGTCGGCAATGCGGCGATCGCAAGGTAAGTGGTTTTATTTATTTATTTAACATTACTTAACCCATTGTCTGTCGACTTCCATCACCCTCCACCCCGCCCCCGCCGCCTCACCGCTCTTAATAGTTAGAACAACCAAAATATGGTATACTGTTTAAAACAAATGTCAGGCATCATGAGCTTGCACTGAAGGTGAAGTTGTCTCGGATTCAGCGATGAAATAGGATATACTCTTTCCTTTCCATACCTCCGTGCAGCTCCGTGGCCATATTTTGGTTGTTCTAACTATTAGGGGCTATTCACCCCCTTATTATTATTTTTCGGTCTAGCTTATTTTTGCAGACCATTTTTTGAAGGATAGGCATATTACATATATATATATATATATATATAAAATGTTCATATATGAGTGCAGTAGGGATCATACTAGGTCCTGATGAGTGAAGCAGTGGGGACTGCTTACGAAACATGTTGACCCAGTAGGAAGTATCATATTTTGGTATACCACCTACACAACCCCATTTTTAGCGTTTCCAGCTAGGGAAGTGAATAAAATTTGTTTTTTTCCACTAGCCAGGGAATTTTTAACGACCCTTCTTTGTATTTTTCACTGACCCTACCACACTCACTCCAACACTACACATAGCCTATTTTCACAAACATCAAGTGCTCCCACGTATTCGTAGGTTGTAGCACGCCCCGCCCCGTAGAGGGACGGGAAGACCCCTATGATGAAGCATGACACTACAGGATTTTGTGGTGTGTGAGGGGCATTTTAAAAACACATAGTGCTTTTTCCCTGATTGTTTCAAGGATCAGCAACATACACTTTTTCTTAATTATTTAAAAAAACAAAAATTACCTAGTAGTTACCACATAGGGTAGAATCATATTGTTTACAAAAAGTAATAACATTATTAATCCGTGTCTGAATCATTAACAGTCAATCTTATTAGATATTTTCGCAGAGGTTCCCAAATGTCTCTGGGTCTTGACGTTACCGGTAATTCTTCCGCATATAATGCTAGGTTCTCCGTGCAGTAGACCATGTCTTTCAACCAGTGATCGGGTTTCGGAGCTAGCTTACTATCCCAATGAAGGGCCACTCGGCGCTTGGCCAGCAGCAGTGCGATTCGCACTAGTTTACCCGTTGCCTCTTTGACGTGTGGTACATGACATAGTAAGCAAATTGGCGGAGTACAGTGTAGCATAGTCTCAGTCATCTCATGAATGTGTTTCAAAACATCTTCCCAGAATAATCTCACTCTATCACAGACCCACGCAAGATGCAGAAAGTCGGCATCGAGGCGACCGCACCGTTTACAAGCGCTGGTCTCCCTTAGACCACACCTATGTAATTCAACAGGGGTGCGATAAGTCTGATGAATGAATTTAAAATGAATAATGCGCAGGTTTCCATTAGGTGTAAGGGTTCCAGTCAGTTTGCAAATGTGTTCCCAATCTAATTCCGATAGTGGTGTGTCTAGGTCACTATTCCAATGAGCCAAGCTTCTGCTCGAGTCGAGGGTCTTGTCATTCCGAATTTCTTTATACAGTTTTGTGACTAGTTTACGCCGTGAGGGCGCAACCAATATCATCTGTAGGGCCCGTGACGTGGGCGGTTCACCCGGATATGTGACATAGTGGGCCTTAACCGCCTGTCTCAGTCTGTGGACAGTAAAGTTGAACAATAGAGAAGGGTTGGAAATGTGGGACAAGTCATCGTTCGTGAGAAAGTGTCCGTCTGGGAATATATCTTGCATAGTTACCATGCCCACTTTCCTCAGAGCCCTGAGTGAGCCCTCCTCCTGTGTTACTGAGAGTGCCGCATGATGGGCAATAGGCATGGCTGGTGCATATAGTGGGAGTTTTCCAGTAGTGTTGCCTATAGCCCGCCATGCAGCAATAGTCGTGTCTATGGAGTTTATTTCCGTTTTCGGCGTGCCTCTGCGTGTGTGCGTGAGCACACCCGATAGTGGAACAGGGTGGGCATCTCCATCCTCCACTGCAACATGTGGAGTGTACGCATGCGGGCGGAACCAATAGTAGGCATATTGTGCTTGTGCACATAAATAATATATGAAAATATCTGGAGCGTTGAAACCTCCCTGGGCATAGTCTAGTGTCAGCGTTTTCCAGCTCACCATGGCCTGTTTACCCCCCACATCAATCGGAGTAGTGAGGATCGTATCCCCTTGAAAAAGTGTTGCATCAGCTTAATCGGAATATTACTAAATAAATATAAAAAACGCGGTAGGATAACCATTTTAATAACAGCTATGCGGTCTGCCAAAGAGAGTGGCAGACGATTCCATATGTCTATGTGTTGGTCTAGGGTGACACATGCTCTGCCATAGTTTTCTCTGATTACTACCTCTGGGTTTCGGTGCACCCAGATGCCCAAGTATTTCACTGGGTCCGTGGTCCACACTAGAGGGTATTCCACGCTCGGTGGTGGTGTATTAGTTGTAAGGGGTATCATTATCGATTTATTCCAATTGATTTGCAAGCCGGAAAAAAGCCCAAATCGAATATATTCCCTCAACACTCTCGCTATATGTTGTGCTGGATCTCTTATGAATAGGACCATATCATCGGCGTAGAGTGATATGCCTACCGGTCGATGTAGGAAGTTAAGTGCCGTTTCTCTATGACGCTGTCGGATTATACTTGCTAACGGCTCCAGTGCTAATGCAAACAGCAAGGGTGACAGTGGGCACCCTTGTTGCGTGCCTCTATGTATTCTAAATGGATTAGACGTTAGGCCCCCGACGCGTACCAGTGCGAACGTGTCTGTGTATAATAGCCGAACCCAGCCCAAAAATAGTGGCGGAAACCCCATGCGTCTAAGTATGTGAAACATGTAATCCCATTCTATGGAGTCAAACGCCTTTGCTGCATCTAGCATCACCGCAGCAGCAGGCAGAGCAGGATCCAGAACGTGTAACATGGCGAAGATAGTCCTCAAATTGTGTGATGTAGAACGTTCCGGTATGAAGCCTGATTGATCCGGGAGGACCAGGTGGGGCATGAGGGGCTGTAGCCGTGTAGCTAATATTTTTGCTAAGATTTTTGCATCTAGGTTTACTAAGGACAGTGGGCGATAAGATTCGCAGTCGTCTGAGGCCTTGTCTTTTTTTAACAGAGTGATAATTAGCACTTCGCGAAGGGATGGTGGCAGTATCCCGGTCTCGTGCGCCTCTGCGTACATTTCCAGTAGGGAGGGTGTAACCAGATCGACATATTCCTTATAAAACTCAGCTGTGAGCCATCTGGCCCTGGAGCTTTTTGGTTGGGCAGTGTACGAATCGCAGCCTTGATATCCGTTTCGTCTATTGGTTGGTCTAGGTATTCCCAGTGGTTATCCGACAACCAAGCCCATGCTATGTCTGATAGGTACTCTGCTAGATCGTGATCAGATCTGTGTCCCCGTGAGACGTATAATTCCGAGTAGAAACTGCGGAACTGATCTAGGATAGCTATAGGGGTGTAATGGTCCATTCCCTGGGAATCCGTGATCTTGGTGATATAATGATGGTCTTCCTGAGTTTTGATTTTAAAGGCTAGGGTGCGGCCTGGACGACCACCTTCGCCATATGCTCGCGCTGTGTGTCTACGACCTCTGTATCGGATCTCCGATTCCGCCAGAGAGTTGTATTCAGTGAGTAGGTCGTGAATATGAGTGAGTGTTTCGGGGCCAGGCATGGAAGTGTATTGACGTTCTAGCTCTGCAAGTTTGTGTTCGGTCTGTTCGAGTTGTCCCCGAATGTCTTTTAAAATACCAGCTGTAGTACCAATGCACACCCCACGTATGGTTACTTTAAAGCCCTCCCATAATGTAGCTGCACTCTTCACGGTGCCCGTGTTAATGGTAAAGTATTGTTCTATTGCTTGCCTGATAGTGTCGTTGTAAATGGGGTCTAGTAGAGCCTGGGCCCTGAAGCGGCAAGTGTAGGGGCGGCGGACGTTTCCCTCGACCTGAAGTGCGAGTTGTACCGGGTTGTGATCTAAAAGTGTGCGCGGTAGTATGGTGACGTCCCTGACCCAGTCGTTCGCTCCTCCATTTAGTAGCCAATAGTCCAGTCTGGACCAGCTGCCATAAGTAGGTGTAGCGTGTGTACCTTCCCTGGTTAAGCCATGACGCAGCCACCAGACATCAAGTAGCCCAAACTCAATCATTGCATCATTGACACTCTGGGCTATCCTAGGTGTGCGCAGACCATGCGGACTCGATTTATAGAGGTGTGGGTCTAAATAAGTATTAAAATCACCTCCCCAAAGAACAGCTGCCTCGGGCCACTCTCGTAGAACTGTGTAGATACATGTAAAGGTCTCCGGCTCATCTGTGATAGGCCCGTATACATTAATCAGAGTGACCAAGGAGTTATCTAGCTTACCATGTACCATGGCACAACGCCCTTCGTTGTCTGTGTGTGTATTAATAGGTGTAAAAGAGATGCCCCTCTTAATTAAAATGAGGACCCCTCTGGCATACGAGGAATACGATGTGGCTAGTTTATACCCAGCCCATCTAAGAGCAATCTTGGCCTCAGAGGTTGTAGTCAAGTGCGTCTCCTGGAGGAGCGCAATATGGATATTGTGTCGGTCTAAATAGGCAAATACCTGTCTAATTTTTTTGGGAGTGTTTAAACCTCTGACGTTCCACGTCAGGCAGTTATATTTTACCCCCATTTTGAATTACACTGAGTGAGTTCGCAGGTTCCCTAACTAGGTCATAACTGTCACAGGTCGTGGTAACCATGAGTTTTGCTTGGTTTGTCGGTGCAATCACATTAACATTCCCCAACTTGGAACTTCCCCAACCCCCCTCCCCCACCCACTTCAGCAGACCCCAATCGCCAAAGCCATCCCAGATTATTTCTAACAGTCCCGTCATCCCACCCCCCAAACAAACCCCCAATAAAACAAAAATTAGGTGTGGCTCACACAAAGAGTGGCGGGAGCCACCGGCCAAATACCCCAGTGACGCCGTCACTTGGGGGGTCGCTTTGTAGAGTTGATCTGATGAAACACAGTCTGCCACCTGCAGCGGCGAGTCAGTGCCCCGTTCATAGTACAGGCGTCTACATTTGTAGCAAATCTGTCCCTCATATATACGTATTCTGCCCCCAATCATTTCCAACAGTAGAACAAAAATTCAGGAGGTCATGTGATGTATCCCGCCATGTCCATATTGTCCATAGACGAGGGCTAGTTATGAGGAATATGCCAGCACTGTGCAAATAACGGTAGCTTCTCGTATTATTCAACATCTGAGGTGGTTCCCTGTTCGTCCTGTTCCCCTCTGGGTGATCTCCTGCGAGGTACTTGTGAGTTCTTGTGTTGTATGAACTTGAGCACCTCTTTAGGCTCGGCAAATATCACAGTTTTCCCCCCATCTGTGACTCGGAGACGGGCTGGGTAAATCATTGCATATGGGATTTGTTGGTCGCGTAGTTTTTTCTTAACTGCAACAAGTTTTTTCCGTGCTTCCTGTACTTGTTGCGTGAAATCCGGGTATATGGATATGTTCAACCCATTGTGCGTGAGGCTTCCTATCTCTCTGGCTTTCCTGAGGGCGTCATCTCGGTCTCTGTAGTTCAATAGTTTAGCTATGATCTGGCGCGGCTTTGCCCCAGGAGGTGGTGGTGGAGCAAGGGACCTATGTGCCCGTATAGGGACCTATGTGCCCGTTCGATGATGAAGACCTCCGAGAAAGTCTCCCGCCCAAATAGAGTCACCAGCAGAGACTCGATGTATCGCTCCATATGGCCCGTGTTCATCGATTCTGCCACCCCCAGAATGCGCAGATTGTTGCGGCGAGACCTCGCTTCCAAATCTTCGGATCTTGCCATGAGAGCTGTGAGCGTCTTGTCGACCTTTTCTTGTTTCGCCTCTGTTTGGCGCTGCGCGTCCTCCGCGTCCGAGATTCGCCGTTCTGCCATATCGATCCGCTCCGTATGCCTGTCTAGTCTTTCAGACATACCATCAACTCTGTATGTCAGAGAGTCAATTTTCCCATCAATGTTTGTCAGGGTAGCTTGAATCGTTGTGAACATGGACTGAAAGTCCACAGCGGCAGGGGAACTCGTATCCGATGCAGGAGGTTGGGTTGATGCCTGGTCTGTTCCGCTACTATCTGCCACCTTCTTCACCTGGTCAAACTGGAGTTTAGGCTGATTCCTGTCAGGCTTCCCCATTGTTACAGCGTCAATTGTGTTGTCAGCACACGTCTGCACTTGGGCCAGGGGTCCTCACCACTCGGCACAGCGCGGACAGCGGCTCTCCACAATAGCGATCAGGGGCCTCCAGCTACGCACTGGTAGAAGATCGGTGAAGGACAGTGATAGTCTGGCCAGATCTCGTGCGGTGAGAGCACTATTTCACCCCCTGGCGATGCACAGCTCTTCTCTGTGTCCCAAAGCGTCGTCGCGGCCGCCCCCAGCAGCACCACAGCCGCGTTTAAAGGCAGTAAGTTCAAATAGTGTAGACAGTGGGAGGCCCTCTGGTTTAGGGTTAGGCCAGGATCAGACGCCAGTCGTCAGTTGCGCAGTTACTTTTGCATGTATGCCTCCCACGCGTTGTGCGCCTTGCCGGTAGTGCCTCACTACACAGGCTACCTTCAGCAGCATCTGGCAGTAAGGAAGAAAGTGTGCCGTACCTGGGGGGGGTCCACGACGGCGGTTGGGTTGATGCCTGGTCTGTTCCGCTACTATCTGCCACCTTCTTCACCTGGTCAAACTGGAGTTTAGGCTGATTCCTGTCAGGCTTCCCCATTGTTACAGCGTCAATTGTGTTGTCAGCACACGTCTGCACTTGGGCCAGGGGTCCTCACCACTCGGCACAGCGCGGACAGCGGCTCTCCACAATAGCGATCAGGGGCCTCCAGCTACGCACTGGTAGAAGATCGGTGAAGGACAGTGATAGTCTGGCCAGATCTCGTGCGGTGAGAGCACTATTTCACCCCCTGGCGATGCACAGCTCTTCTCTGTGTCCCAAAGCGTCGTCGCGGCCGCCCCCAGCAGCACCACAGCCGCGTGTACAGGCAGTAAGTTCAAATAGTGTAGACAGTGGGAGGCCCTCTGGTTTAGGGTTAGGCCAGGATCAGACGCCAGTCGTCAGTTGCGCAGTTACTTTTGCATGTACGCCTCCCACGCGTTGTGCGCCTTGCCGGTAGTGCCTCACTACACAGGCTACCTTCAGCAGCATCTGGCAGTAAGGAAGAAAGTGTGCCGTACCTGGGGGGGGGGTCCACGACGGCGCGCCATCAAATACTCAGCTCAAGAGGCCTCCAGGTGATTAGAGGTCGTCACAGGCCTTTCCGCAGCGTCCGCCGGCGGGTCCGAGTGCGCTACAGGATCAGTGTCCGTCACAGGCTCAGCGAGTCGTAGTGTGGGTGCAGTGTGGTCCTCCGCCTCACACCTCTGCCGGCGCTTCTTCAGGAGACCACACGCAGCGATCCGGAGTCTCGCGCCGGGCGGCCCCCGCTCCCTGCCCGAGATCGATAAGCGAGGACCTCCTCACCCTCTCTGACCGGTGTGCCGAGCAGGATGTGCCGTAGGTCGGGGAGCCAATTCCGCCCAGCGCCCGGCACTCACAGGCCCAATAGTGGCATCCCTGCTCACTCGATCGCCGCGCTGGCCAGAATCTCTGTACCGGGGTCGTGGGCCGTGCGCATGCACCCCACCAGGCCGCACTCTCCTCCAGCACCGACGGACGTTTATTGTCTTTTTGGGGGCAGTTAGGATCGCACTAACCGGGACACTGTGTCGCCGCTATCTTCCGACACAGAATTCCGTCGAGTTCATTACCAATAGCAGGCTGTATGTTCAGGATATTTGCAGGATTGCTCAGCGACCACAGGAGCTCGCTCACAGAGCGGCCATTTGCATGCTCGGCTAGCTCCGCCCCCCTGCTTCCAACAGAAGGTTAATGTCTTCACAAGTCAGCATAATCTAACCAATATAAGAGTAAGAAGGTTATAGATAAAAACATCACGCTACTGAATAAACTTATAAAGCCTGCACTCTTTTGTCATGATTTTGACTACATACTAACCTTAATGTGTATCGTTACCTTCCCGCCCACCCTATATGTGGTATAGTCTTTGTCCCAAACAGTGATGCACTTACTTGTAGATATGCTCTTCAGTGCTCTGCAACATGCTCAGTAGCATGAATTCCTTTCCTTTATATTACACCATGAAATAATATACACTTATTTCCCTTGAAATCGTGAATTTGTCAAATCAAAATGTAGCGTCCCATTATTCATCAAGGTTACAGAATTATTATGAACTCGTGCAGCTGAATGCCTTGACTACCTATAAAAATCCCATCCATTGACTGAAATTGCTAGGTCCCAATCTTTAATAAAAACATAATTTTTAACCCATGAGGGTTAGCTCTCATTTGACAAATGTGTAACTGAGTTACACTTTACAGATTTAAAAGCAGAAGTCCACCAACCCCCTCCCCCCTGTTTTTAAACATTAATAATTAAAAACCAGGCAAAAGGCTGCAGGGTAGTTCAGTTTAAGTACAGAACTGAAAAGCATGCAGAGCCCACATTTTTGTCAAAAATATCAAGATGGATGTGGTACGTAAGGTTTGCACTTTTACGGGGCCAAAACTGTGCCAGCCAAAATAAGTTATCAGCGTTGGCACAGTTCGGCCCTCTGAATATGCGCTTGAAATGATGTGCGCACATCAAATGTTTCCTTTACATGATGCATTACATCATGTCACACCATTTGTTTACGATGACGAGCATTAATTAATGTTGTCAGCACCGCATAGGACTGCTCGCTGCCTTTAGCAGCACTTCTGAATGCTTATGAACCTGGTCTGAACTGGACAGTCATGCCAGCTGTGGCTAAATGAACTTGTGCCTGGTGTGGTGTCCAAGTGGTCACACTCACCATGTCAGAGGTTGCACCCAGAAATTACGTCACAGCGCCACAGCTCACCAGCCAGAGCTGGAGGCTAGCTCTTACAGTCCATAAACACCACATTTCTACTCAGACATCACATACATTTTATAACAAAATGGATCTTCAAGACGGTAGAAGGCAAGAGCAGTCGAGGGGTAGCTGCGTCCCTTGTGTACGCATGTTTAATGGCAGTATCTTCCTTATGTGCACACTTGTGCTTACGCTAAATTGCACACCTGATGTTCCCTACTAAATATAGCGTAAGCGATCGATCTTTTATTTACCTAAAGTGGTTGAGGGGAGGAAACAACTCAGATTAATAACACCAAAGTTGTCATGCCTGGAAAGACCACCAACTCCAAAGTGCAGTTTGAATATTTATTATAAGGCCAAAAACAATTGGATGTAAATACATCTCAATAGCAAAGAATAAAGGTACAGAAAAATCAATACAGAGCCAAGTTTACGAATATAAGTAATTCGGCCCAAAAGACAAATGATTATAAATTCCAAGATCACAACGCAACACAGAATAGATGCGATATTCAGTTCTCGACTCATTGAAAGAAGTCAAAATCTTTCCCTACACTGCTCTAGATGAGGGCCCTTCCTGTCTCTCTTCTATCATTCCCCAAAGGTGTCAGCACGTGTCGACTTCCTAAGTACTCACGTCAAATGGGTCGTATTAGCTTAAGGCTATGGAGCTTGCTCTAAGATGCTCCTTCTTCTCCGTAAGCTAGCAGAAGTCTCCGCTCTCTGTCCCTGCGCATCATATAAAAAGATGAGATTCAACCCACACTGCGTCATTCGTCTTAAAATTTTCCATCGCACCTCTAAGCAGTAGCTTTTCTTTCATGAAACAAATTTAATTAATGATATCTTCTTCCAGTGGCCTTGGCTTCCAGACAGACCAGATACGCAAGGCATCCTCCCTTCTCGCTTCCCAGCCATCTTCAAAGACATTCCGGGTTTCTCCTTAACTCTGAAAATAACGATGTGTTTCTTTCACCTGCAGTAGGATGAGAACATTCTAACCTTGAACACAACAATCATTTAATTATTTATTTCTCGAGAGCGAGAAGAATCGATAACACTAAGACATTGGGCCTATAATTCAGGCAACTTAAACTAACCACAATTACGGTGTATAGAAATAATATCGTCCTGCACATTATGCATGAAGGAATCGTAATACATACAAAGTTCTACTTAAATGCGTTCACTAGTTTTCAACATCAAATGATTCAAATAAATGTTTCTTAATAGTTGTAAAACACTGCAAACAATACGAATACATGTGAGTGCGTTTAAACCATGAGTATAGTGCACTCATACAAAATAGAGTGCTATCAGCGCTCTATCAGTTCCCCCTCTTATGACTAGTGTCATAACACCAACTTTCTATTTTCCTGTAGTTTCTCCTCGTAGAAGAGACCGACCTAAACAGAAGCTGTAGCTTGCCGTCCCTGTCTGAATCGTTCTAACCCCTTAAGGTGCTGGTAATGACTGTCCTGCAGTCGTTCAAGTTGGCGCTCGTGCTTTCTCGAAACAGTCTCCTGATGTCATGCCCTTTGCCATTTGTAAGCCTTGATGGCTCCTAGTAGGACAATTATACAAATGACAGCTATTATAATAGGCTTCAAGATGTATCCCATTATTCCTTGTCCCAAACTTCCAAACCAACTGCCTATCTTGCCAAATCTTTTCCCCACTTGTTCCCAGAGTCCTTCAGCAGCCATCTCACGTAACTCTTGGTGTATATCTGAAATATTGTTAATGTATTTCCTTATATCCCGACTGTTGTCAGGAATATAAGTGCAGCACTGTTGAACTTTCAACAATTTGCAGACTCCTCCGGCTTTTGCTAGCAGCACATCTAGGGCAAGACGGTTCTGCAAAACCATAGCCCCATCTACAAGTAATAAAATCTGAGCTGTATTTATTGAGAGCTTATCCACTAGTGTTGCCAGCTTTCTGATTTTCAAATCATTCAGAATCACACCCATACTCGGTATCATAGCGCCAAATATGTCTCCAATCACTTCTCCTGCACTCACACCACGTTTTCCTCTTTGAGGTCTTTTCCTTTCTAAGGGCCATAAATCATTCACGTGAAAAATCTTGGGAAATACCACAGCCAAATAACACGTGCCATACCAGTTTTTGGGCAACTTCACATAGGCATTCTTTCCACACACAAAATACACATTGGGCACTACTGTTATTTTGTCCAATAATGCTTTTCTAATTGATTCTTCGATCAAAAAGACGTGCTCACAATCACTCTCACCCACAAATATCTTGTCGTAGTATGTGGTCGGGTGTCTAATGCACAACTTCCCCTTCTGCTGGAAATCTAATGCTATGGGTCCAAAACTTCCTTTTGCTTAATGATCTAATTCTTCTTTAGTCCATGGGGCAACCTTGTGCTTTGGATCTGGTCTAAATAGAGTTTGTCTATGCCGATTCTCTATCTGATCTATGAACTTCTTTTCAATATCAGTTAACATACATGTTAAATTGTGTCTATGGGCATAGGACGTATCTAAAGTGATGGTAGGCACGAAATACTTTGACATTCGCTCTACTTCCTTATAATAATCATATTTATTCATGTATTTAAGAACGGGAACTTCTGAGAGTACCACATCATAATTTGAGAAATAGTACTCGAAGTGTGCTTTGCTATAAAACATGCTCAACAACACACTACATGTAATACCATATGTCACAGGCAAATGATGATATATGAATGCCTTCTTCTACTGAGGCTGGTAATTGCATACACACATAGCAATCCTTCGCTTCCATGGTATCCACATACTCATACAATAATCGAGCATACGCATTCAAAGTAAAATCACCCTTGGACAAATCAACATGTAATCTACGACTAGTTTCCTTAATCATTTCTAGATCCTTTGCGGATGCATCCTCATCTATCTCAGAGAGTGGTGTAGTGAGTGTTGCCTGTATCCTATTCTGTCCGTCATCCTGAGATCCAACTAGAGATGTAACAATCACCACAGTTATAACAATAAGCACCACCACAATGAGGGTGCCAATGATGCACTTCTGTTTGCGTGTTGATTTTTCGGACACCATGGTTTCTACTGATTCGTTCCGAAGCACAAAAGGAAAAAAAAACACAGTCTCTTTCTGTTTTCTTTGTTTGAACAATGTCTTTTTCACTTCTCTCCTCTCATGCAATTAATGTCCAAGTTCATTTGATTGATACTAAACCTATTGAAGAGATGTAGTCAGCCCTACTCCTCACTCCATCATCTACTAGAAAGTCCCTAATTTTAAATCTTCTTAAACTGGGGTCTAAGTTATCTTCTCTCTAAGGCCTAATGCTTAAGCTTCATCGTTAATGATATTTGATCCAAGTATTTCGAGGACAAATTGCAAAATCTCCGCACGAATTTCTCCTAATTCTTGCGCGGTGAGCTGTCGGCCAAATGAAGGGAAAATAACCTGATTGAGGATCAGGAAACGCAATCCACTCAGCTTTGGAGGATTTGGAACTTGCAGAGTTAGCTTTCCAAATGCTTCTACGCCTGGGACCAGCAACTGTATTTCAATCGAGAGGGTGTCCCCTTCGTAGCTCACCGTACCAGCTCCCAACCTCCCGGACTTCGCTGGGCTCTGCATTTGTAGCCAGGTACGTCCACTCAGGAGATGCGTATCTTCGATACGCTATTCTTTCTCTTCTGGAACGCCTCAGACCATCCGGTCTTTCTTCAGCGTCGCTTTGATCTGATTCAGATGTTTCAGGAATCGGAGCGAGATCTTTTTCGGATGCGAGCCTTATGTTCAGCCTTTCTTTTCTTGCTGGCCACTTTTCTGCTCTATCATCCGTTCTCCTCTCTTCCTCTTGATCTGATCCTTCAGAAATAGACCGCTCACTTTGCTCTGCTACACGGTTCACTTCTGCAATATCATCAATTTCCGGATCTGGGCTCAGTTCAGGAGCACTTAGCTCTCGTCCTCACTCGGCTGTTCCGTTTCATCCGAAACTCTTACAGCCGGGTCTGTGCCTTCGTCGTTGTCTGTGTCAGGTCCACACACGCTCCTCGGAACCAGGGGACTCTCTTCCTCCACAGGCGCTTGAACTCGGCGAGTGTGGGAAGCGTGGATCCAATTCGGCAATCCTCCACACTTCACAGCGGTACTTGTGACCAATATCACCTGATATGGTCCTCGCCAGCGAGCATCAAGACAACTCTTCCTCACGTGTTTGCGAACTAGTACCCAATCACCTGGATTTAGATCATGCAGCAGGTCTCTCGAGGTGGATGCAGTCGCAGCCTCGACCTGGTGGGATACAGAAGTAACCACATCAGCCAGTCCCTTACAATAATCCAACACTAAATCATCAGTGATGTTTATCAATGCTGTAGCTGGCACCATAGGCAAACGCATAGCTCTTCCAGTCAAAATTTCGTGGGGAGACAGCCCTGTTCTCCTATCAGGGGTGCTACGCAGACTCATAAGCACCAGGGGCAACGCATTTGGCCATTTCAATGAAGTTGACGAACACACCTTTGCCACCTTCGACTTGATGGTGCCATTGACCTGCTCTACAAGACCTGAAGCCTCCGGCCTGTAGCTACAATGCAGCCTCTGATCAATATTTAAAGCAGAGCACAATAGTTTCATGATTTCACTGTGGAAATGAGTTCCTCTATCTGACTCCACTGCTGTCGGAAATCCGTATCTCGGGATCACCTCTCTCAACAACAATTTGGCTACTGTGAGACTGTCACATCGTCTAGTTGGATATGCTTCCACCCAACGCGAAAAGATACACACCACCACCAAAACATATCTCAACCTATTGCACCTCGGCATCTCAATGAAATCTAATTGTATCCTATTAAAGGGACCTCCAGATCTGCCAATGTGACTCAATGCAACCACAGTTCTCTTTCCAACATTCATTTGTTGACAAGTGACACACCTGTGACATACCGTTTCAGCCCACACACGAAAGCGTGGATTAAACCACGTCTGCCTAAACGCTCGTACCATAGCATCTCTTCCCAGATGGACTGCTCTGTGAATTTGCCTTGCCATTGGGCTCAGTAGGCAATTGGGTAATACTGCTCTCTCATCTGTGGACACCCAAATGCCATTGTCTCTTTTTGTGCAACCTGCTCTGACCCATGAAGCAGCTTCCTCTTCTGGGACTTCATCCTGCAACCGCTTCACTTCATCCCAAGTATCGGCTATAGCTAACATCATGCTGAGCTCGGTCTCTTCTGTGCTCTCACCTACATATTCTCCATTGAAAATACAAGCATGTTCAGCGCAAAATCGTGCTACTTCATCTGCATAATTGTTGCCCTTAGTGACAAAATCTTCTCCTTTCCATGAGCTGCACATTTAACGACTGCTATCTCTTTAGGTTTCTGTAAAGCTTCCAATAGTTGGCGCACATACTCGCCATTACGTATAGGTGACCCTGAGGACGTTAGAAACCCCCTCTGTGACCATAACTGCCCAAAGTCATGCACTACACCAAATCCGTATTGACTGTCAGTATACACAGTCACTCGAATATCAGCTGCAATGATACAGGCACGTGTCAAAGCGACAATTTCGGCCACCTGAGCAGAGAATACTCTATTTAAACAGGCAGCTTCCACTACTCCCATGATGGTGCACACAGCAAACGCTGCTCTCAAATACCCTTCATTGTCTCTTAAGCATGAACCATCAACAAAAAGGATCAAATCAGATTGGGGCAAAGGTTCATCGACAATGTCAGGTCTGGGTTTGGTAGATAGGTCAGTAACATCTAGGCAGTCATGCTCTTCACAATCCTCATCTCCTTCCTCTGCCGGAACAGGTAACAATGTAGCAGGGTTCAGGGTGGTACAACGTCTCAGGGTAACATTTTCAGCGGCCAAGATAACCTGCTCATACTTGGTAAGTCTGTTATTGGTCAGATACTGTGTCTTTGTTCGGGTCATCAATAATTCTACTGAATGGGGCACATAAACAATGAGCGGATAACCCATCACTATGCTTTCACATCTTTCAATGCTGACACCGGTTGCAGCAACGGATTTCAGACATCCGGGCAACGCAGAAGCTACAGGATCTAATGTAGCTGAGAAGTAAGCTACTGGTCTACGGGCACCCCCATGTGTCTGCACTAGGACTGCTAACGCACATCCCTCCTTTTCACAGCAAAAGAGCGAAAACGCTTTGTTATAATCCGGCATTCCGAGAGCTGGAGCACGACAGATACTTTCCTTCAGCTCACGGAAGGCTTTCAAGCACTCGTCATCCCATGGTACCGGATCACTAACATCCTTTCGAGTCAGTTTCAACAGAGGCTTTGCTTGCAAAGAAAAAGTTGGGATCCACTGTCGACAATAGCCGACCATTCCCAAAACATGCAGACTTCTTTTTGTGTTTTCGGAGTTCCCATTTGCAGAATCGTCTCTATGCGATCTGGTGACACCCTTCGTTTTCCTTTCTCAATCCGGTGACCTAGGTACTGCACTTCAGACAAACAATACTGCAATTTAATTGGAGACACTTTGTGTCCATTCTCTACTAAATGATTCAGCAGCGCCACAGTATCAATCCTGCAAGCATCCTCAGTCTCTGAGGTGACCAAAAGGTCATCTATATATTGCACTAAGACTGAGTTGTGGGCCATCACTAGTCCTTCAAGATTCTTTTTCAGACATTGACTACAAATGGAGGGGCTTTCTGTATACCCCTGAGGAATTCTTTCCCATGTTAATACACGATCGTCCATCCTAAACGCAAATAAAAACTGACTTTCTTCATGCAATGGTATGGAGAAAAATGCATGACACAAATCTATCACTGTAAACCATTCTGCTTTGCATGGTATCTGGAATAGAATAACAGCTGGATTCGGTACCACAGGACAACATGGGATCACAATTTCATTAACCCGACGCAGATCTTGCACTATTCTGTACTTGCCACTTGGCTTCTGCAGTCCCATGATAGGTGAGTTGCAGGGACTTCCTCTTATCTCCTTAAGAATACCTTGGGCAATCATAGTCTCAATCACAGGTCTTATTCCAGCCACGGTTTCTGGAGTCAATTTATATTGAGGCGTTCGTGGGAATTCAGCATTGGGTTTGACCTGTATCCTAACAGGCTCAACCCCTCTCATTAGGCCTACATCCTCACCTGTAAAATCCCACACTTTCGGATCAACTGAGTCTCTCAAGTCATGTGGCAATTCTGCTATTGTAAGCACCACAAACATTTCTGCACACAGACTCATATTAGCCATCTTAAAATCAGCATCGTCATCATGCGTTTGCAATTCCACTCCTCTCAGAGTGCACAATATAGTACAATTGAGCTTGCACAGAAGGTCTCGTCCCAAAAGACAGACCGGACTTGAATTACACACTACAAATTGGTGTTTATCCCTAAATGGTCCTATTCTCACGGGTAATTCGTTTGTCAATGGATTGGTCATTTTCTGATTGCTCACCCCCACTACTTGAATCGATCGTCCCGAAAGAGTTAAATTTGGGACTACTTCTGTTCTCACTGTGGAGCGAGCAGCTCCAGTATCTAATAAGAAGGTAACAGGATATCCATTCACATCTGCATCCACAAACGGCCCACTCTGATCTACTTCTAGGATCGCATCTAAGGTGCATTCTTCGTGCACCCCCTCTGGCACTCTCGTAAATCTTGATTTTGATCAAATCTATCTCGTATTTCAAAATAAGGCATCTGATGGTATAACTGATTTTGCATGGGTATTCTAGGAGGTTGATGTACTTGCGGCTCATATCCTCCTCCATACATAGACCTGGGTCTTGTCACAGTGTTGACAGTCTCGGACAGCTGTCCCTCACCTTCCATCTGTATCTGATTTGCTGGATTCGATCTACACTCGTGCTTCCAATGCCCGATTTTGTGACAATAATGGCAGGCAGTGACTCTTTTCTGTTGGGCCACCCAGTCACTTGTACCTGAATCCATTCCTCTTCCTCTACCCTGACCAGGTTGGGTCACCATCTGTTGCCCCATACCTCTTCTACCTCCTCTGCCTCTGCCTTGACCTCCTCCAAACCCTTGCGTCATATCAGCATTTCTCAACTGCACCAACATCAACTTGTCCTTTAATTTCTTCTGTGCCGACTCCACTTGATCACTGCAATATTTAGCATAACGCAGAATCTCGTCCACCGACTTATTCTGCCAACATATCAAATGTTGCTGTATCATCAAACTGATATCAGATTTCAATCCCAACACAAACTTCGAGACAAACTGTCCGATATCTTTCTGTTCAATTGTATCCAATCCACTATGCTGCTTAAAAGCCAACAACAATCTTTTGTAATAATCATGTACTGATTCCTTAGAGTCTTGAGTGGTGCAGTCAATCTTCAACCAATCAACAGTTTGAGGAGCTACCTTCGACTGCAACCACGTAATCACTTGCTCGTATTTTCTCATTACATCAGGCGAAGGACCATGAGTCACTGAATCTCTAGGTGGCTCCGCAGTAGGCCACTCAATGGCGATCTTACATGCCGCCCACAAATCTGCAGGTACTACTATATCAAACAATGTGTTCAAATCAATCCACAACACTTTCGAAATTTTTAAAAACCGATCTATTTGCTTGTACCACTCAGCAGGTTTTTCCCTCAGCCGAGGAAAATCATTCGTAAATGCTGCTAAGTCACCCCTGCTCCATGGCACATTTCCGTACCCTCCATTCTGTACCTCCCTGAGGGGGAAATTGCCTGTGGCTCCCGTCCCTCCACCCGGAGGCGGAGTATTTCCTATTCCAGTCTGAAAGCTTTTCTTTTTGGCCCATCTTTCTTTCCATTTGTCTAGTTCTCTCCATATCCGTATCCCTATCACTAGTTCTCTAATTTGTACTTTTAATCCAATTGTTCGTTTCTCTTCCAAATCCTTATCTGTGTAATTTAATCTACAGGAACCCTGTGTCAGCTTTGTTTTTGACAAATCAACCTCATACCTTTGGGCCAAAAGCAACAATGCATCATAAGCTCGTTTGGCCTTTCTTGTCATGTCCTTTGCTACGAACAATAGTTCGCTCGAGTCATATGTATCAGTTCTGATCAGGGGCAGATTACCTTCAATCACCTCATCTAGTTCTGCCTTTAAACATACAACATCCAGCATTGGCACTTTTATTGCGCTTTTTAACACTTTCTGTATTTCCTCTTTCTTTGTATCTTCCCTGTCACAGCTCTGAGTTCTCCTAGGAACTGCATCCTCTTCTCTCTCTGACGCTGAGCGTCTATCTCGTTCCCAGCTTTGACTTCTCCAATGATCACCTGCACAAACAACCTGTGGCCCAAATAGTACTCTAGGCGTTTCTTGTCTCCTGTCTGTCTCTTCCCTCGGCATCATTGACTCTCTCACTGGTTGCACCCACATTCTAAGGTCTGACCTAGAATTCGCTAGAGTTCCTGTCCGTACTCGTTCCGCCGCACTTTCTCATTACATCAGGCGAAGGACCATGAGTCACTGAATCTCTAGGTGGCTCCGCAGTAGGCCACTCAATGGCGATCTTACATGCCGCCCACAAATCCGCAGGTACTACTATATCAAACAATGTGTTCAAATCAATCCACAACACTTTTGAAATTTTTACAAACCGATCTATTTGCTTGTACCACTCAGCAGGTTTTTCCCTCAGCCGAGGAAAATCATTCGTAAATGCTGCTAAGTCACCCCTGCTCCATGGCACATGTACGTACCCTCCATTCTGTACCTCCCTGAGGGGGAAATTGCCTGTGGCTCCCGTCCCTCCACCCGGAGGCGGAGTATTCCCTATTCCAGTCTGAAAGCTTTTCTTGTTGGCCTATCTTTCTTTCCATTTGTCTAGTTCTCTCCATATCCGTATCCCTATCACTAGTTCTCTAATTTGTGCTTTTAATCCAATCATTCGTTTCTCTTCCAAATCCTTATTTGTGTAATTTAATCTACAGGAACCCTGTGTCAGCTTTGTTTTTGACAAATCAACCTCATACCTTTGGGTCAAAAGCAACAATGCATCATAAGCTCGTTTGGCCTTTCTTGTCATGTCCTTTGCTACGAACAATAGTTCGCTTGAGTCATATGTATCAATTCTGATCAGGGGCAGATTACCTTCAATCACCTCATCTAGTTCTGCCTTTAAATATACAACATCCAGCATTGGCACTTTTATTGCGCTTTTTAACACTTTCTGTATTTCCTCTTTCTTTGTATCTTCCCTGTCACAGCTCTGAGTTCTCTTAGGAACTGCACCCTCTTCTCTCTCTGACGCTGAGCGTCTATCTCGTTCCCAGCTTTGACTTCTCCAATGATCACCTGCACAAACAACCTGTGGCCCAAACAGTACTCTAGGCGTTTCTTGTCTCCTGTCTGTCTCTTCCCTCGGCATCATTGACTCTCTCACTGGTTGCACCCACATTCTAAGGTCTGACCTAGAATTCGCTAGAGCTCCTGTCCGTACTCGTTCCGCCCCACTATCCATTCTTGATGGATCAGCTGTAGCTGGCAGTGGAGTACTAGATTCCACTGGTATCCGACTGAAACATGTCTCACTCATTGCAAGACTCCCTCCAGACATGGTCTCTTCCCCTTCACTCCTTTGCTGTTGACTGTCATCAGTTCTTTCTCTAGGAGTATATATCGGAACCACCGGCCCTATTGTGACTGGTACTGACAAAGCATCTAGTAACTGCATGTCTCCTGCAGGTTGTACTGGCTCAGAGTTGGAATACCTACTTCCTCCAGACCCTCCCGGAATGCATACCATGGTAATGTTGCCTCTTACTCCCACTGGTTGTTCCTCTGCACCCGGTTGTCCCACACCTACAAGCTCTTCTGATGGGCGCAACCTCTCTATCTCTGATCTAGAGTCGCACGTTGGAGGACGGTCCGCTAGCAATCTATCGAGGAAGCTGTCATCTGTATCACTGTCTTCCTCTGCCGTCTTTTTCCCTTCAGCCCCCTCCCTTTATGTACGGAACGTGTACAGGCGTTCTCCCTCTATGGTGTCTACTCTCCATCTTTTCAACTTGGCATCCCATCTAGCATCCTGATATGCCTTCATTGCTTTTCGCATTCTTACTCGTGAATTCTCTCTCTTTTTCGCTAGAGCAGCTATCATCCATGCATCTAATGCCTCACATTGTGTGGGTCTAGGGTGAGGTTTTAGTGCATTCATCACCCCCCTCAACTGGGTCAGTATTTCCATACGAAAAGACCCATAACGAGGGAAAGCCAATTCACCCTCTTTCTCTGTAAGTTTATGCCAATTCTGAAGCCACACTATCGTATGAAGTCCTACATTCGTTACCATGTAATGTGCCGGTGTCTCTTCTGGCGGTGCTTCTTCTCCTACCCGAGTCACTACCCCTGTGTCACCTCTACACAAATCTCGCAACACCCTAAAGCATCTCATTGTAAAATCGATCAATTGCAAGCCCAAAATATGCTGCTCCACTGAAAACGAACTTCCACCAATCCCAGCGCGGCGTTACACCAACCAACCTATCACAGCGCAGCACACCTTGATGTCACTTCTCACTCCTTGCAGCGGCTAACCCGCCTTTACAATTTCACCGCAAACTCGCACGCACACATTCATACACAAGTAACTGTATAACCAAAAGTTATTAAACCAAGTAACTGTTCCTACACAATTACAATAACTTACAGTCACATAAGACAAGTAATTGTCTGACACTGAAGATCAATAGAACACTCTCACAAGAACACTCAGCCGTTGTGACCCCCGACCTGCGTTGGTCACTCAATCGACATAGTCCACCCCGGTACCTGAGGCTTTCTACCGCGACCTCTTCCTCATTCACACAAAGGTCCCTAACACAAGTGGATCATTGATAGTGCTTCACAACACCCACATTTAATCAGACAATTACAATACAAAACTATCCCGGAATCTTGGACTTCTCTTCAGTCCGCTCACCAAAACTTCCTGCTCCGCACGTGTCCGGACCAGTAAACCAAAAACCACATTCACTCAACATACATCCCAACTCCGCAAGATATCACCCACTTACTCATCACCACAATCTAACACCACAATTCCTTTCATACTCACGCCACCACTGTTTCCACCGCACCATCAACGTCCGCCAGTCTCCGTTCTCCGCCGTCTTCCACTCTGCTTCAGGGCTCTTCAACCTTCAACCCTACTCCTGATTACTCCCCTCACCTTAGAGGTAAACCACTTTAAAGGTAAACCATCCTCTGCTACCATTTGCTTACGCTAAATTGCACACCTGATGTTCCCTACTAAATATAGTGTAAGCGATTGATCTTTTATTTACCTAAAGTGGTTGAGGGGAGGAAACAACTCAGATTAATAACAGCAAAGTTGTCATGCCTGGAAAGACCACCAACTCCAAAGTGCAGTTTAAAGATTTATTATAAGGCCAAAAACAATTGGATGTAAATACATCTCAATAGCAAAGAATAAAGGTACAGGAAAATCAATACAGAGCCAAG
Organism: Calotriton arnoldi; assembly: GCA_963921515.1. Taxonomy (NCBI): domain Eukaryota; kingdom Metazoa; phylum Chordata; class Amphibia; order Caudata; family Salamandridae; genus Calotriton; species Calotriton arnoldi. Next base: position 1,395,084 of record CAWUFW010000888.1, on the reverse strand, counting down.
TTTACGAATATAATTAATTCGGCCCAAAAGACAAATGATTATAAATTCCAAGATCACAACGCAACACAGAATAGATGCGATGTTCAGTTCTCGACTCATTGAAAGAAGTCAAAATCTTTCCCTACACTGCTCTAGATAAGGGCCCTTCCTGTCTCTCTTCTATCATTCCCCAAAGGTGTCAGCACGTGTTGACTTCCTAAGAAGTACTCACGTCAAATGGGTCGTTTTAGCTTAAGGCTATGGAGCTTGCTCTAAGATGCTCCTTCTTCTCCGTAAGCTAGCAGAAGTCTGAGCTCTCTGTCCCTGCGCATCATATAAAAAGATGGGATTCAATCCACACTGCGTCATTCGCCTTAAAATTTTCCATCGCACCTCTAAGCAGTAGCTTTTTTTTCATGAAACAAATTTAATTAATGATATCTTCTTCCAGTGGCCTTGGCTTCCAGACAGACCAGATACGCAAGGCATCCTCCCTTCTCGCTTCCCAGCCACCTTCAAAGACATTCCGGATCTCTCCTTAACTCTGAAAATAACAATGTGTATTCTTGCACCTGCAGCAGGATGAGAACATTCCAACTTCGAACACAACAATCATTTAATTATTTATTTCTCGAGAGCAAGGAGAACTGAAACATTTGCTTTTGGCCTGTATTTCAGGCAACTTAAACTAACCACAATTACGGTATATAGGAATAATATCGTCCTGCACATTATGCATGAAGGAATCGTAATAGGGGCGTGGCTTGGCCAGCAATGGAGACGGACACGCTCATGTAGAACCTCGTCGTAGGCTCCTGCCACCGGCCAAATACATCCGTATCCAGGCATCCGGAAGGGGTCGCTGACCTCCGAGGACATCCCGGGAGCAGACCCGAGGCTCTGGGATCGCGGCGGGGAGCGAGAGATGCGGAGATCCGAGGCGCGCTTCCCCGGCATTGGAGCCGCGCAGACAGTGCTCACAGCCTCGGGCGCCACTTGCCACACGACGCCGGGCATTGGCTCCACCCCCTAAGCCCCGATCTGTGGCGCAGCAACACGCTTCGCGCTACGGCCACCTTTGATCCAGCGGTGGTGCCTGGCAGCTGATTATCCCTGCAATTGAAGGACCCCCCCGGAGGGGGTGTGGCGGTCGCGGAGCAGCTCTCCCCACCAGTGGTGTGCTCTCTGTGAACAATGAGTAGAACTGATGCGTGACCAGAGGCTTTGGCGCACTACTAATTACATCCCTCCCCAGTGTCAGGCACAACACCCCTTTCTGACTCCACGGGACAAAGTGTGACTATGGGATGCAGATGCCACTACCTGTGGAGACTGGTGACACGGTGGACGCCGTCCACGGACGGTGAGAACTGAAAAGGGGGTGCAGTGGTGTGACACAATCCGGAGGCATTGATCCAGCCAACACGCAGTCCATTCTGCACGGGAACTGAACCCCTGGCCCTGATAGCAGTAAGCCCACTGCTGCGCAGCCCTCCGTGCCCGTCTTGCCCTGTTTCGCTGGGGGCTTCATGTCTACAACTGTGAGGTGCATAAGAGGTGCAACGTGCTGCAAGGACCGGAGATCACTGCCCTGGGGCCACCGGGAGCACCTGGTTGGAGGGTGACATGCCCTGGAGGAGATCACCTTAGAGGCAATACCAGGTACAGATTTATTTCCCAGTGACATCTTCACAAGGCCAATTATACTTACCGGTCCCATGCTAACACGTGCTTCATTGCATTAGCGCCTTCCCTGCTTTCCAGAGACACGCGGAGCCCTCATGTCGCGAGGGGGGCGCACGAAGACAGGCATCGGAGGTATTGCGGCCCCACCCCTGCAGACTCGGGCCCAGGCTGACAAGATGGCGGGCGCGGACGCAGTGGATCCGATGTCGCATAAATTGGATGCAGTGTTAGCGGCAGTTGAGAAGCTTGGGGAAACTATGAATCAGATCCGTGCCTCTCTCGAAGATAAAATCGACAAAGTGGCAGTTGACCTTACCGTGCTTCACGCGGACCACCGGAAACTGGCGGATCGCATTGCCTCCGCTGAGGGGGTCATTGCCGATGTCTCTCCATGAGTCTCCACAGCAGAGAAACAGATTCAGAGCCTCCTTGACCGTGTCGACTTCTTGGAAGAAAGGGCTGAAGACGCAGAAGGCCGTACCCGACGCAACAATGTGCGCGTGGTGGGCCTTCCGGAGGGAACAGAAGGGAGAGATGCGGTAGCCTACACGGAACAATGGATTTGATCGTTGCTGCCCGATGGCACCCTTTCTTCGTACTTTGTTGTTGAACGGGTGCACAGAGTACCTGCCAGGCCTCCCCCACCGGGCTCCAACCCTCGTCCACTTTTGATTCGCCTACTGAATTACAGAGACAGGGCTGCAATACTCCAGGGTACAAGAAAGCTGCAGGAGGTCCAAGTGGATAACCATAAAATCATATTCTTTCCAGACTATACAATGCAAGTCCAGAGACAGCGTTATTCGCTCATGGCAGTGAAACGGCGACTCCGACAATGCGATCTCAGATACTCGTTGCTGTTCCAGGCGAAACTTAGGGTGATCGCTAATGGAAAAACCCACTTCTTCACAACCTCAGTGGGGGCAGAAGAATGGCTGGACACTTATGACTCCTCAGGGAGCGGGGCCTCCACCGCGAGTAGGAGAGAGTTGACAACAGCGGCCTCCCCACGTTGTCGCCACAGGGGATGAAAGAAGTCCCAACCCCCTACCTCTTGGCCCTTCGCCCCGGCCCCGGAACTGATCCTAAGCGGCCAACAACAGGCCCTGCAGGCGGTGGTGGACATCAGCGGGGCGCAAGACGAAGAGACTAATTCAACCTCCGATCGACAAGGGCCACCAAGTGACGATGATCTCTCGGATAGCTTCTTTGCCTCTCAAACCTCCGGTGATCTGCCCAGATCACCCCACAGACTTCCAACGAGATTGTTTGAACTTCAGATGCCTTTTTGCCTTTAATATGTAGCCCCCGCCACCCAGGAAAGGACTGTCGTCCACTGTCACGCAAGTATCAGGGTTCCTATGATTGTCTTCTGCATTGTACTCCTTGACCTGAGATGTTAGGCTTCCATTGTTGCGCTGCTGTTGCAGCAACGGGTGGGATGCCAGGGTTCGACCACTTGATTAGCTCCGGGACATCTAGGCGGGTTGCCCCTGTGGCACCTGCTCCTAAGGGAACATTAATTAGGAAATGGAGGTAATACCCCAGAAAATATAGGCTTGGCCGGGGCAACGAGGTAGCCAGAGGAGACGTATCCCCAGCTACTGACACTTAGTATATTGCTGTGCATATCGGTCCCCCCCAGATGTTGACTGTATGCTACTTTTGTTATTTGTTTGGGCGGTTGCCTGTTGCACACTCGTCCTTCTGGTATTTTTCACTGTATATGGTTTAAATGTTTGCTTTGCCATCCATCACACCGCACGACATGCTGGCCACTCATCTCGTCCGCACAGCAGCGAAAACTCTACACGTACTTGTGCAGGCCTACTACTGGCTCTCCCCACCCCTCTGCCTGATGGGACATTGTGCGCTCCTCTCTCTCAGTCACTATGGCCCGATACGTATAGGAACTTGGAACGTGTGGGGTTTACATGACCCATCGCGACGATACCACATCTACTCATATCTGAAACGCCACCATATACACATAGCACTACTCCAGGAGACACACATACATAAACCTGAGGTGACCCGTTTGATAGGCGCTGGAGGGGACAATTATATGCCACGGGATACTCAGCGTATGCACGAGGGGTTCTGGTGTGTGTTAGACCGGGGACCCCCTTTCGAGTGGTGGACTCATGTATCAACACGGAGGGTAGATATGTCATTGTTAAAGGCACCCTAGATGGCAGACCTGTGATCATTGCCTCGTTCTATGCTCCCAATACTGACCAAGCAGCTTATTTTGAACTCGTTTCCCACAAATTGGCCACATGGCATGATACTCCTATGATATTAGGCGGGGATTACAATAGTGTATTAGATGTCTCATTAGACCTTTCCTTTTCTCCCTTGCCTGGCACAGCCACACACAGGGCAATGAAAGCACTGAACAACTGGGCTACACACTGGCACTTAACAGATGCCTGGCGACATCGTAACCCGCTAGACAGGGTATATTCCTATTATTCGGGTGCGTATGGCCTTCAAGTACGGCTAGATCGCTTTATGGTAACCACTGATCTCTTAGCCTGGGTTACAGGGTCACACTATATGGGGCGTTCGCATTCAGACCACAATCCGCACGTGATGGAGCTGGAGTGGGAAGGCGGGATCCCGCCGATCCCCGTTTGGCGACTTCAGCCGGATGTGTTATTAGATGCGCCCTTCCGAGACTTACTGGCCACCACTGTGGCACAATATTTTGACGAGAACGCCTGCTCAGCCTCATCGCCACTGCTGGAGTGGGACGCTCTAAAAGTGGTCGTACGGGGGCATTGTCTAGGAGCGCAGGCGGGTATCCGATCACAGTTGGAAAAATACCTCACCAAATTAGAGGCACAATTAGCATCCTGCGAGCAGGAAGCCGCTAGGGGATCCCCGAGGCATCTTGATTGCCACAGGGAGGAACATGCACAGCTGTTAGAGCGGATGAGATGTCTTAACTATGCAGCGCATTCGGCGCGGACGCACCATATGGGGGACAAGGCAGGGAAGCTACTCACGTGGCTTGTCCGTCAGAACGAGTCGTCAGCTCCGATAGCATCGTTACGTACGGCGCAAGGGGGCATAGCATATACGCAACGAGACATACTTGATGCGTTTGTGTTGCACTATCGGGACCTGTATGAATCTCGCATGCAGGCCACGCCCGAGGAGCTGCAGCTCTACCTTGAGGGGATAGCGTTGCCGCATCCCACACGCGCCCAGACAGAGGAACTGAACGACCCCCTCCTCCCGGAGGAAATTCGAGACAACATATTCTCACTCTCTAACGGGAAGGCACCGGGTCCGGATGGGCTACAGACTGAATTTTACAAAGCATACACACATATTCTGGTACCGCAATTGCTGAAGGTGTTTGAAACTGCGGTTGATGAATCCACTCTTGCAGACACACAAAACGAGGCCTTACTGGTATCTCTACTCAAACCCGATAAGAATCCTGAGTCCTTAGGCTCTTATCGCCCTTTAGCGCTCCTGAATACCGACTACAAAATCTTCGCGTCCATACTTGCAAAGCGTCTCTCGCCCATTGTGAAAACTTTGGTACATCCAGACCAAAACGGCTTTGTGCCCACTAAGAGCACCTCGCTCAACATTCGCAGGCTTTTTAGGCTCCAACACTACGCAGCGGGTACATGGCCCTGCTCCGGCTGTCTGGTGCTGGACCTGGAGAAAGCTTTTGACTCTTTGGAGTGGCCCTACCTGGCAGCGGTTCTCCATAAATATGATCTTGGAGATCATTACATGAGAATGGTTCAGCTACTATATCAACAGCCTATTGTTCGGGTCAGGACCGGCAAGCTCATCTCAGAGCCTATTCGGGTGCGACGAGGAACACGCCAAGGTTGCCCCCTGTCCCCGCTACTCTTCTCCCTAGCCATGGAACCACTAGCGGAGGTACTCCGTAATGATAGTGAGGCATGGGGTATTGAATTGGGAGACGGGATGCATGCGGTTTCCCTTTACGCTGATGACCTGTTATTGTATGTTCGGGATATTCACAACATCCCGTCATCCATAGCGGAGGCACTTGCAGCTTTTGAGGCAGTGTCAGGCCTTCGGGTCAACTGGGCCAAATCGGGGGTTTATCCCTTTAGTACAGACACGATCGAAACTGAAGTTCTTTTCGGCGGCACTCTCCTCCCGTGGTATTCTACCACGTTTCGCTATCTTGGCATCTTCATCTACGAAACGCCCAAAGATTTATTAGAAGGCAACTTAACAAGAGCGATATCAGCGGTCAGGGCGCAGGTACAATTCTGGAAGACGCTCCCACTGAATGTCATGAGCCGCATCGCCCTGATCAAGATGATCGTTTTCCCAAAACTATTATACTATTTCTCGAATCTTCCGCTATATGTCCCGACCAGAATATTTCACGAGCGGGAATGTATGATGCGAGACTTAATCTGGAACAAAGGCAGGCCTCGTGTGGTCTTGTGGAAGCTATACGCTCCCGTCAGTCAGGGAGGGCTGGCAGTCCCTAATTTGGAGCTGTACTATATAGCGGCACAGCTACAGTGGGTGACGAGGTGGCTTGGTGGCAAAGGACTGGAAGACACGGCGACTTTGCAACAGCCCTGGACCCAATCACAAATCTACCACCTCTTCCATCCCATCGCCAGACCCCCGCGATCATCCCAGTTCCACTTAGTACTGGCGTACAAATGCTACAGGCGAGGCCTACATCTCACCCGTGCAACGCTTCCATACGCCCCTATACTTCCACTCCTAGGGACACCCAGAGGGAGGACAGGCACTTCCGAAGAAACTCTTACTCATTGGCATGCAGCGGGAGTAGATACCCTGGGTGACTTATATTCAGATGGCACGCTACTCACATTCGCTGCCCTAGCGGGGGACAGTGGATTACCGGCAGGACAGTTTCTATTGCATACCTCTCTGGTCGGAGCCCTGTCAGCCTCTTGGGGGGATATGACAGTTGAGCCGCCTACGCACCTGTTAATTCAATACCTACATGTCATAGGGGCGGGCTCCCACATAGTGCACTGGCTAGTGGCAGCTCTTCTTACACATACACTGAAACCAATGCTGAGTCTCCGCATCCGCTGGGAAGAAAACAGGGGCTCACCCTGAACGGAAAAGGAATAGAGTGCTATCCTGGCCAGTTCCACATGCATCCCGAGAAGCTCCAAATTTAAGCTGATTCAAACATACATTGTACAACGAGCGTACCTCTCACCCGATAACATCAATAGATACCTCAACATCACTACATCTGCATGTCCTCGGTGCCAGCAACTAAATGCAGATTTACTCCACATGCTGTGGTCTTGTGCCTCTTTACACAACTATTGGCAGACAGTGGCCACGACACTTGCACGCTGCACCGAAACTCCCTTGCCACACACGTGGGAAGTCCATATACTAGGGCTTTACGCTAGATCTAAAAAAAACAAAGTCACGTCTTGATTCTGGGACCTGGGGCTGATAGTAGCGAAACGCTTAATTACGAAGAGGTGGAAACACAATGCACCCCTGAAAATGATCAGCTGGGAGAGATCGCTCACGATCTGGGCGCAGGCGGAAAGCACCACACTACATAGGGAGGAAACAGCAGGACTCCGCAAGTACCCCATAGCACAATATTGGGATAACATCTTCACAATCTTTAAAAATGGGATAGATGGGAATAACGCAGATGCCCCTCCCGCCAATACCTAACCCAATTTCGATTGACCCCATACCCGGAGACATTACTGCAATCGCGGATGCTGCCACGTCTTGCGTGGCAGAACGCCTGTGTCCTAGGTTCATCGTCATGCACCCCCCCCAACCCCCAGCCCGCTAGACAAGGGCTTTGATGATAGAGGTTTCTAATGCTTTCTAAATTCAAGCGTCATCTTGGTGAGCCACTGCAAAGCCCAGGTCGAAATGAGCGTGGGTGGGCCCAGAGATGCTATGTATACTCTCTCAGCTGTAATGTGATGGCAGTTTTTTCTTTCTTTTTTTATTTATTGTTAGTTTTGAAGTTTGATTAATATATATGTCTTATTGGCCCATCCTTCTTTTTCCTCCGCACATACTCCCGAAATATGGTTAGTTGCAATACAAGCCCCTGTTTTTTCAAGTAGATTTTTGATTCAAAACACCTGTAGTGGACGTCCGGCGGAATAAGATGTATTCACTTTATAAAGGGCGCAACTGTTTGTCACTTAGGTATTGCAAAGGACCACAGATGTTAACGGGAAGTAGCATACAGTGTTTTACAATCACGAGCCATCTACAGATACGACATAATAGCTATTGTGTTTTGTCTCTGAATTTCCGTAATCTGACACTAATAAGACAAATGCTTTCATGATGTGGTTTTGGATATGTAGATTTGCTATCTCTGCAAATGCTAATTTGTTATTAAATTAGAAAAGAAAAAAAAAAAAAACCCAATGAAGATATATAAACAAAAAAATGAAGGAATCGTAATACATACAAAGTTCTACTTAAATGCGTTCACTAGTTTTCAACATCAGATGATTCAAATAAATGTTTCTTAATAGTCGTAAAATACTGCAAACAATACGAATACATGTGAGTGCGTTTAAACCATGAGTATAGTGCACTCATACAAAATGAGAGTGCTATCAGCGCTCCATCACTTGTCTACACCCCCCGGACGAGAAACATGAACCACCAGGAAAGTATGTGGTTTCCAAAGAAATCATTTTCCATACTGGAAGCACTGCTTCTGAAATGTTTACATTTTTTTTCTAGAGTTGCCTCGTTTGTCAGTTGAAAGCAAGCCCACTGGTTATGTTTTGAGTTGCAGTAAGTGCCAGGAGTTCCGCCGTTTGTAACGGCCCTGGCATGCAGATGGGGCGGTAACATCCCCACAGGTGTGGTGAATTCATCGTGCTCGCGTGCACTGGTGGATGAAGAAGAGGGAGGAGGTGAACAGAAGCCTCCTGTATTGATGGCTGAGGCTTTAGACTAGGTGGGGAGGGATGGGTGTTTGATTGCATCGACACTCTATTACACACAACGGAAAGTATGAGTTTAACCAGCTGGCTCCTCTTGATTAAAGCGAACCTAGCCTGTGTGGTGAATTCAGCAAGTGAAACCTGTACCCTGGAAATCTCTGGGCAGTGGGATTCTGTAAGCGGCGAAGGCCGCTGGTGTTTAGTCTGTCGCACATCGGTCACCGTGCCTAGTGTTTAAGAATGAGTGACTCTTCCTCTGCCGCCTTGGGGATGTCCGTGCAGCGCGCACTCATTGGAGACTCGGGCTGGGGTAAGTATGTGCTACCCGGGATGAAGTAGGGCTGCCCACGATTCCCGTTTTTTGCCTTCACTTGTGCCATTGTAGAGGCACCTTTCTGATTGGTTCGCATACAGCAAGCTCTCATGGGCTGCAGCTATTGCAGACTTGAGCAAGGGAAGACAGCTCTGTTGGCCCAAAGATTGAGATGTTTTCACAAAAGGAACACACACGAAAAGGGAGGGGGTGGTCGGACAGCTCAAGCAGCGAAGCAGGAGGGGTTTGGGGAGGGGGAAATCCTCTCACTTTGAAGTCAGAGAAAGAAAATTAGCTCAGGTGCTTAAAAGCGGCTGTGGCATCGGGGGGTTTGTGAGGGGGAGCACTTGGAAACAGCCTCTAACATTTTACCTCAGTCTTTGAATGTACAGCAAATGTAAGGCGATAAGAACATGATTTACAGCCCTGTTTACAGAAACGGACCTTGGAGCACTGAAAACATCAAGTGCTCTCGTTAAATGTTCTTTGAGAAAGGGAAAAAAAGTCCCTAAACAGATGTTACAGTGGGACAAGTGGAAGCCTACAAGTCGTCAGCCATACTCCAGGGGAGTGAACAGCTTGGAAAAAGGAGGGACCAGGAAGCCAAATTACCCACTAACAAGCAAGGATTTTTACAAGAAAACCGAATAGACAAATCCAAAGTGATGGGAAGAGTCAAACCCCACAAAGTCCATACAATAAATCACCTGACAGCACAAGTGCTGTCTAGGCTCGACCTCAAAATACTTTCTGAAATGGGATCTACACTACTAGATGGGGAGACACGAATCCAATGGATGTGCATTTACATAGTTTGTGTATCTTAGAAAATATTATGGGTGGCATCTTGGAACAAGAGGTTGTTTGACATCCACTATTTTATTTGTTTTTACAAAAAGAAGCCATCAGTGATTAGTTAAAGAGGCAGTTCAGTCAGAAAGATTGAGTACTTATGTTCAAGTTGTTTGGCCATGTATATTGAGTCTTTGGGACACATTGGGGTTACAATCCTTTGAGCATAGCCAAATGTTGTGTACAGTAGTTTTGGGGGACACGGTGGGGCACTGGGTGGGACTGTAGGCCAGGCCCAGCATGATAACCTTCTACTCATGGTTGATAGAAGAGTGGGCTTGGTGCTTTAGAGAGGAGGGCAGAGGACATGACCAACAGCCACACACTGCACCCAGAGCACTTTGCCAATTGCCAACTATAACTGGTTTGTGGGATTCCTTGGGGGTACATTACAAAGTGAATAATTGTGACTTTATACATATGGTGGAGATAAGTCTGACACAGAGAATTACCTTTTTATTTTTGCTAATAACATAGATGCAGGTTGAAAATACAACATGAAATTTGGCAGAACATGGAGCCCTCCTGCTCCGTTACTTTATTTCAAGTTTCTTGCATATTGGTAATAGGTGGGCAAAAATATTTGGGATGCCCTTAAACTAGCATTTTCATTATTAAGTTCCATTATTAAGACCCTTGAGAACTTTTGTTCTCCACTACAGAAAAAACATGAAGGACAGAATGCGACTAAAATTGGCACAAAGGTAGAACTTTAAACAGAACTGTCTCTTTTTTTACATTTGGTGCTTCAAAGGGTTAATTGTCTATTTTCACTAATAAGTTACTAATTCTATGCTAATCCTGATGCACAAAGGACCAAATGATAACAAATTAAAAACAAAAGATAGAATCTGATCAATCAGAGAAGCATTTTTTGTGTCAGCCATTTTGACTCACAGGTAGATCTGCGGATCAATGTAATATGAGTGGCAGACATTGACTGAAATATATCCAAGAGATCCTGAATGGCAGAAACAATTGTGGGGATAGAAGTGAACAAGCCCCAGTCTCAGGAAGGATGGGGCGGGGAAACAGAGGGCACAAGGGCAAACCATGCCCCCCAATTTATTGTTAACAAAGTTTCTGAAGCAGGGTAAACAGTTCCAAATGGGAAACTGTGGATTCCACAAATTTCTGCTGGCTTTGTAGATACCACATGATACTTTGGAACTGTTGAGTTCTATAGATGTCAATGAATTAAAATATATGAAGCTCTCAGTGTGCAAATAAGCACTGTAGACTGGACTAATAGCCGAATGTAATGTTCAGGCTTAGACTTTCATTGCGAGTGTCCTGTAAAATAGGCTGGATGTTCGCCACCCCCAAGTTACTGATGCCAGAGGTACTGGTAACTTTGAGGCTGCAGAAAATATGACGCATTATGTAAAGGATAAAGTACTCCCTGCCCTTTATTATAAGGATATTGCAAGTCAACGAGGAGTTCCATAACAATATAGAGGAATGAGGCAGAAGACTAGGTTCCTTTATAAGGTTATGGAGCTCTGATGTGACTTGCAATATCCTTATCATGTACACTAGGATGTACTTTATCCCATATAATACATGGTCACACCATCACCTTTTCCACAAACCACTTAAAACCTTGGTGCGTAACTCTTTCATAAAAGAGCGAGCATGTTTGCAAACATGAAGAATGAAAAAAAAAACTCTAGTGCAAAATTAAGCGTATCAAAAACCTGTTAAATATTTTTTGCAAACAGATATTAGAAACAATTCAATATAAGTAATTTTTTTAAAATAAAAATAAAGCTGCAGGAGCTCGGAATGTGTAGAAACATGCAGAGAGATTCTTACTTTTCTCTAAGGAGTGTAAAAAATAAACATATTCCCTCTGCTTGCCATTGTAAGCTATTAAAATAGAGCAGATGAAAGAAAAGCAACGTTCCGATTTCGTTGCTTTAAACAGCTGCTTCAGATTTGCTCCGTGACCCAACCTGCCTTTCACCTGGACTGCTTGCTCTGGCAGCAGGCACTGTGACGTCAGAACTTGACTGTAATAACTTACAGTATTAGAGAACTGACGTCTTTTCTTTATAATCAGCAACTGGGTGCGTCACAAGTCGCCGATTCTAAAGAAATTATAGACTGTCGTTAATACTGGAATTACAGAATCCCATGTATTATAAGGTGGATAAAAAGGGTCCACTAGGAAATGGGGAATTGAAGAAGAATTGGTCATTCCGGGACCAATTCCTCATGTAATTCCTCATTTTTCCTGATCTTTCATTTGGAAAGGTTGTCTGTTTTCAGCAACCGGAATCCCAGTGTGAAAGTAGAAAACTAATAATTCCAGAGGAGCGGGTAACTGTTGTCAATGGCCCTATTAGAATTTAGAGGCCACTTCAACTGAATAGCTGAAAAAGGGACCTCCACATGATTTGCTTCTGTTGGAATTTGGTTATGTTGCTGCTGACAAAAAATGGATGTTACTAGCTTAAGTTATGCTTTCCCCTCCCTCTGTCTAAATTAAATCTGGTTGTGGGGGACTTTATGATCAAGTCTCAGATACACGAAAAATTAATAGGAAATCTAAATTGTATTCCTGCAAATTTTCTAAATCTTTAAAATCAAAATATGACTTGGCAATATGAATTTGATCATAGTCTGTTACTAAGTAATGCTTTAATCTGAGTGTCAAAAATGCAGTATCCTCGATTAATTGAATTGAGGGTACGGACGAAAAAAAAGTCAGGTCACGTAGGCTGTCTTTAACTTATGTGCCATGTTGTCCTCATGGATTCCGTTTAAATTCTTGCGATTCCATTTACATTATACTCTGTGGAATGGTTACATGAAATGTCATTTTAACATTATTAAATGTAAATTGTGTGCCCCGGATAGCGCAAGTTTTAGTCATTATTTCTGTTTGTGTCCTTGTTTTGAAGGATTGTGTAAGTCTAATTTCAAACATATATTTGGGAAACACAAAACTAGAACACTAAGGGCCAGATGTATTAAGCTTTTTTGCAATTGCAGACAGGCTGTTTGGCCCCTGTGCAACCGAAAGAAAAATTTTGTCAGTTATGAAACTCAAACTGTGATTCAGTACCATGTTAACGAATTGCAATTTGGTTTTGTGCCGAAAACCGATTCGGCATTAATGCCGAAGTAGGATGATATGTATTAATGTTTTGCGTCCGGATTCTAGTCACAAAACATTAATAATTTACCGGCTAAAGAAGTGTAGTGGTAATGCATTCGCAAACGAGGGACACCTTCCCTTTTGTGAATGCAAAAAAAAAGTTTATTTAAGAGGAGGCAGTGGTCCACAGGACCACTGGCTCCTCTTAAACAAACAAAAAACACATAAAGTTAGTTTTTTTTTAACGCAGTCCTGTTTCCTTTAAAGGAAATGGGCTGCATAAAAAAAAAATAGTTTATTAAAAAACAATCACAGATATGGTGGTCTGCTGACCCAAGCAGGTCACCATCCCACTGAGGGTGGCGATTCCTAGAGGTTCACAAATTGCGGCCTACCTCATTAATATTTATGAGGTAGTTCGATTTGCGAACCACTGGGAATCACTAATTTAAAATTCAAACTTACATACATTATAAATTGCCATTTCCAAATTGCGATTTTGTAAAAATGGCAATTTGGAAATATCAACTATTAATTTTGCTACATATGGCCCTAATAATGTCCCTCAACTATATTTGTAGCTTAGAGTTAAGGATGTATGTTTTAGAAATGCCAAATTGTAGATTATGTGTAAATAAAGAATTTTAATGTGTGTCCGGAGCTCAGTGGGGGGCACAGATATAAGACCATGCCACTGATCTTTTGGGGGAGTAGCCTCACCTGCATGTACTGGCCAAACACCATGCTTGCACTGAGACACTACTAGGCTTAATTGAAGGATATGATGTGTGGTAGTTGGGAGAAGCAGTGCTGGGAGCAGTACTTAATGTGGTGTGGGGGTTCTGACCATGAGCAGTGCTTCTGCAGTCTTCCTGGCTATCCCTGGGGCTGGAGGGAGTGAACTGTAGGTCCTCCCTGGTTGTCTGGCAAGGACCAGTGCTGCATTGGTTGGTCCCCTGCAGGACCTGTGGCCAGAGACCAAGTTGGTGGCTTGGCAGAAGTCTGGCAGAGACAGGTGAAAGCAATCCAAGCCCTCTCAACCTGACTGTGGCTTGGTGTGGGGCCCCTACCACTGACCCACCTGTGTAATGCAAGTGGTCTTGAGGAATCTGAAGTCTGTATCGCCTTGCACCGCAGTGCCTGTGCATATCTTGGGCCCAGATTAAAGAGAAATTGTTAGGCAGATCAGAAACAATGTGGTTGCCCTGAACTTGTTGCTTACTCCACACCAGGTAAGTCTTAAATTACAGTGTAACCCTTACATATACATGACCAATATAAACTTAAATCCAAAGCATACAGTCATCTTTTTTTTAATTTACCAGATTTTAGGAAAACTGTAATATGTGGGGTTTAGTCTTGGGTGGCAGATACTCTAGTACCAGCATTGGCAACCTACCCCACCCCTCCAACGTAACATGCATGCTCATAAATAAACACACAACACATTTCTTGTTTGGGTAAAATTGCTGCAGGTTTATTACATACACCGTTATGTAATATGGTGGGTTATCTTACGGGCGATCCAAGGGCAGGCAACCGTCTGGGCCGCCTGCCCGCCTGATGAGCCAAGCAGCACTGGGGCGAACCCCATCTGTGCTGCCACTTCTGGTGATCCTCTTCCCGGATCACGTGACACATGGTCCCTTGTTACTCACGCCCCTTTCAGGGCGGAGCGTAGCATAGCAAACCCCCGGTTGTTCAGGCCCACAACCGCCCGAAGGACTAACGGGGCGCCGACACGGTTTTCCAGGAACCTCCCATGAGGCTCCTAGGATTTGGCTCTGGCACCCACCATGGTGCCGCGCAGAGGTACCCTTCTGTACCCCTCTGCTTCCAGATCGCCCTGTAACTCCGCCTGCAACGAAAAAAGACAACATTACAACATTCTCTGCCTCCTGCCTGCCACGAACCACGCCGGGTAAGCGGTAGGGTGGGAGACGGCGTGTCCGGGCGCGCAAAAGAGGACGACAAGATGGTGGGGGAGGAATATATACCCCTCCCCCTGTCCTCGCGCCCCGGAAGTGATGCTCGCCTAGCGCGCTGCGCCAAGGCTTGGGGGACTCCTCCCTGAGTCCCTGCGGGGGTGTGGGGTGCCCAGCTGGCACTAGAGGGCTGCCCTCGTTAGTGGCCCCCTGCGGGGGCCTCGGACAGCCGCATAGTACCAGCATTGGCAACCTACCCCACCCCTCCAACGTAACATGCATGCTCATAAATAAACACACAACACATTTCTTGTTTGGGTAAAATTGCTGCAGGTTTATTACATACACCGTTATGTAATATGGTGGGTTATCTTACGGGCGATCCAAGGGCAGGCAACCGTCTGGGCCGCCTGCCCGCCTGATGAGCCAAGCAGCACTGGGGCGAACCCCATCTGTGCTGCCACTTCTGGTGATCCTCTTCCCGGATCACGTGACACATGGTCCCTTGTTACTCACGCCCCTTTCAGGGCGGAGCGTAGCATAGCAAACCCCCGGTTGTTCAGGCCCACAACCGCCCGAAGGACTAACGGGGCGCCGACACGGTTTTCCAGGAACCTCCCATGAGGCTCCTAGGATTTGGCTCTGGCACCCACCATGGTGCCGCGCAGAGGTACCCTTCTGTACCCCTCTGCTTCCAGATCGCCCTGTAACTCCGCCACAGCTCTGGAGGTGGCCACCGTCGCCGCCAGAGCCCCCACCAAAACAGCTCCTTTCTCACCTGCAACTTCTTATTTCCAGGCCTCCTGCAAAGCTAGGGAAGAGAACACTCCCACTGGTGATAGATGAACCCCATCTATATCATAATAGCCCTTGCTGATAGCCTGGATCAGCTAGTGTCTATTGCAACACAAGGCCCTTCTGCCCTGTGAATTTGTGTCAAGAACTATCCACCCTCCTGTGGGAAAGTTCCACTACTTCACATAACTCAGCCCTGTGTCAACTCTGGGCGGGGCAGATCCGATTCCCTGGTTCACATTGCCCCATGAATTTGCTGAGCACACCTAGCTGCCGTCCATCTAGGACGGTGTGTCTAGCACACCTGTGTGCCCGCTTAAGGGACAGCTGCCGGCTTGTTGGGAGACCGCTCCTACACCCACCTGCCTACTTTTGGCTATTCGGGCGAGACGGATTATACTTTAACCTTTGCACCGTCCATTTGCTTTCTAACTCATGACGCACAGGGATGTCCATAACTGGACGTGTGTGACGATGAGCCAGGGTGCCCTCCTGCCCTTGCATCCCTTATTTCTTATGGGAATTTCGCCAGCTCAGCTCCCTTCGTGGTGGACCCCCTAGGGATACCAGCTAGAGAATCCGTCTTATTAATGCAGTGCGCACTGGCTGCCATATGGTGCCTAACTTTAAGGATTGGCTAAGTCCTACTTTGCCCTTCATCCCAGAATATTCCCGAATAGGGGGGGGATATTCACACTGCTCGCCTTGCCTTTTGTGCTTGGCACCTTGTTGCCCCCTTTCTTGGGGACGCAGCACAATGTGTTAGCTGACAGCACCCCCGCCCAGTGAGGCTAGTATAGCTAACCGGGCAGGGCATTTGACCTTAACTGCAGGAAAATCGACAGGCTAGAACCCTCCCTGCGAGGGCCCCCGGATAGGGGGCAGGGGCGTTCACACTGCCCACCCCAGGGCAACCCCAGCGGTGGAAAATTACCTGCTCAGTTAAATTTAGCTTTTTGTTGGTCACTGGACATGCCACATGTTCTTTTACATAGTAGCCTTTTGTGCTTGACACCTTGTGTCCCCATTACTTGGGACGGCAGCCCACTGTTGGCTGACAGCGTCACCACCCAGCGTGGCATCTATTAATGATCGGGCGGGCGGGCGTTTGCGCCTGACTGCAGGATCATAGTCAACTGCCCTTTGTTCTGGGGTGCACTTATTTCGCCCCTTTGCCCAGACTTATGCACAAACCCCTTTGCTTGCTACCCTGGTGAACACCTTAATGGTATCGAAGCTGGTTTGAAACAATGTATGTCTTGCTCCCACTACTGGAGACACCTCACCCTTTTGTGTAATTACAACTTACTCAGCGCACCCCGCTTGCCTAACTGCCATCGGATCACAGATGCACAATACCTACTGTGCCTCTCCGACCCTGGATGCTTTAAACCTGCCACAGTGACGGAAACCAAGCTTCCCAGTTCCCTGTTTAGCTGCAGTACCCCGTCAGTGGGTCCGCTAGGATATACCACAAACGGACCACATATGTATTGTGCCCACTATTGGAGACAACTCACCCCTTCGTGGAGAGACAACTACACGGTGCCTACCCAAGTCACCCAACAGACAAGTAGGCCCTGACTACCTTGTGTTCTGGTGCCCGGTTTGGGAAGAGCCTTGCCTTCACTAGCTGCCCCCTGGGAGACACAAAGACAGTGCTCTAGCCGCAGCGCAGCGATGCCCTCGTGTAGCATCGAACCCCTGGTCAAATAAGAGTGACAACTCCAACTTACTAAGACTACACCATGCCCATGGGTGGAGTTTAGCTCTTCCCCAAACTTCTGCTAGCGTAACCCGCGGTCACGCCTCCTGTTCAGTTAACTTTAGTAATTCATGGCACTGACCCACAAGGGCCTAATACTGGGCTGTGTAAATGGGGCCCTGGGTGACCTTAACACTCGGCTTGGTGTCGATGGGTGCTAACAATACCTGGCTGAAGTGCACCCTTTGACAATCACTCCAGACACGATGTGCCAATGCAGGTGGAAGCAAGAATTATCCAGCCCACCTTACTTCCTGTCCCAGTGATCTGAGTAACTTAGTGAAAGATGCACCTTAGAACTGGAAGCGGGAACTGTTACTTACGCCTGCAAATGCTCTGCTCAGAGCAGCCCGCCAGACTAATGAAACGTTGTCAATTTGGCTGTCAACTTTGCTGCCTGTGCCACCCTTCCGCCCCATGGAAAATGTTCTGGGCTCTCGCCTACTACCCTGCTGAGTGAGCCCACTGTATTCACCAGATTCATTAACAATTTCCGCTTCTGACTGTACTTGGTGACACGTACACCCCATGGTATCTTGGCGCTGCATAACATGTTTGTTACTCAGCTCCATGCTACTTGTTTTATCGACCTCAGAAGGATGAAATGCTTGTTGATTGCAACCTTGTTGGTGTACATACATAGAAGAGCAGATAGACACCCGAGTATGAATTACTCTTGTGCAGCTTACTGCTTTTTAAATTAAGCCCCTGCTCGCAAACTGGGAGAAGGATAGTGCAGTGGGCACAGTTAACAATGCTTCCATCAGGGACAAACATCTTGCTAACCTGGTTTGAGGAGCAAGCACGCTGATCATGGGCGGGCCCATGAAATCCCACCCTTGTCCGCCCCCGCCAAATTCTGGTGGTAGTGATCCTAGCACAATTGCAGCAATTTGGTGAAAGTGCCAGGATTACAATGATCTGTACTCGAAAATACCAGGACTGTGGAAGGTCTGACCTCGTTCTAGTGCCACATGGGACTCCGCGGGATGTCCTGGTAGACCAAGTGGTGGGGACTGACCTGAGTCTCCCTGCCCAGAACATACCGCTGACACCAACCCAGCTATTGCTCACTGACCTGAACGCGGGAAGACGCACTGGCTAGTCCTAGGACCAACAGACCTCTAACCCCAAACCAGGCAACCTACCACAAACAACTCTGAAATTGCCATTATGGTCACCCCGCCTTCCCCGAACCGGACTGCTGGGAGCACAGGCCCCAACTTCGCTGACCACCGGCGACAGGACAGCCGTGCTCATGCCCAAACTGAGCGACACAAGCTACCCCACCCGTGGCACAGTTCCTGTGATCTGCATTGTAAATTAGTGAAAGATGCACATTTGGACTAGTAGCTGATAATGTTAATTAAGCCTGCCAATACTCCGCTCAGAGCACCCCGCTAGACGATGGCTTCCCTAGAAAAGGCGGAGCCAACAGACCTCCAGGCACCGAAGGCTGTACATCTGAGTACCGCTCTAGTCTAACAGATGCCCCCTGCATCAGATATCAACCATACCATACCTGGCTGAAAGCTGCTCAGTGCTTCTGATGCATCGGCGCTCCCTGCCCCCCCGCAAGCTCACCCTGATAAAATTAGCTTGTGGCTGGGGCATACCAGTGTGATTAAAGCACAAGACATACTTGCCCGACGTTAGCTCTTCGACCAGGCTCCCCCGCAATAGCCCTTCACAACCAGTGGCCTAAAGCATTCGTCCTGTGGGGCGGTTGCAAAACGGACTGCAATCAACCCTTATCCCTTCTCTACCAATGTTAAATTGGCGTTTAAGGTTGGGAACGGTGTGCACCTACGCGTGGCTGAGCCCACCATTAGTCCTGAGGATGGAGTACACACTTAGGCTAACGCCTGCTCGCCCCCCAAGTAGCTAGACAGAGCCTTAGGGCTTATCCCAGAGGCCGTGTAAAATTTTTATGTGCCAATCGCACACCCACAGTAGCCAACTAGGCACACCCCAGCAGAGACTCCATACAAGGTTATTAAATTGTCCTTCGTATACTCCATAAAAGAAATAACCTAGTTCCCACTGCCTGTATTGCACTGTGCTACCAAATCTCGTCATGACTTCATAGGGATTACATAGATCCCTAGCTCAATTGGGTCACTGTCCAGATCATTTTGCGCAACCCGGTAGCTACTGGTGGAACTGTACTTAACATGACACGGTATGCATCAACTCAATCAGCAGTGTACCCTACTAACTCATCTAGCCGGGCGCATCTCCAAAGCACCTCATGTCCGACCTAGGCATCACAGATCACCATAGCGTTACATACAATTGGCTTGACACAGGGGCTAAGGTGGAGCTTCTACACCCTCCTGTTGGCCAATCTCTGGTAAGATCATCGCAACGAGGAGCACAGAAGCCTCGGGGCCAGCCCCATGCAACTCTGCCTTTGGACGCTTCGAGTCAGAGAAATAACAAGCAACGGACTTCCTGCGCCGTCATAGGTCGAGGTAAAACGCGAAGCCCTGGGAGAAAGTAACTGAGGGCCAGTGCCCCAATAGCCCCAACTTGGCTGTACTCTGAGTTGTGTCCCCGCCTGTCACTGCACAGCTCAGGTGAAAGGGGGCTAAGAACACGGTGTTGTAGCAACTTGCTACAAATACAGACCAAGGTCTGACTACGGGCACCCTCGGAGGTGAACCCCACGGTACCCGTTTTATCAACCTCAGAAGGATGAAATGTTAAGCGGACCTACCAGGATCTGAACCTGTGACCGAGGGGATGGAACAAGCCATTCTCTGTCATGCCGCTTCACTGGCCCGTGAAATTGTATACCAGGGCATAAGATATGTAAGCCACAATTATAGCTTTGTTGCATCGCATCTTGAGAATGCATCCATTGGGTCCGTGCACCTACGCCTGGTGTAGGGAAGGGACTCTAATGCTGGAAGGTTTGGATGTGGAATTCTCACTACCGGGGCAAGCATGAGAATTGCAACTGATAACACAGAGGCAGCACATTGAAACCGTTTGCGCTGTCAAGCTAGGGGACACTGTCGCATTACTGGGCCCCTGCTGCACGTATCTAAGCGACAACTCAGAGTCCCTGGGCTGTATAGTACCCCCAGAACCAGGAATGAGTGGTCAAATTTGGAGCTTGAGTACGCACGAGCACGCAGTCGCTTAATCTATCAGCCTCGCGACATTCACTTCCATATAAAGGACGATGCACAACTTGACTTGGAGGAAAACACCGGCTCACTTGGAATGTGAGGATGAAGTCCAGGTGAGAGACCAAGGGTTATTAGACTAACAGCACTCTTGATAACGCCCGACAATGATGCCAAGTCTGATTAAAATATTCGCCCAAACCCATCGTACACATGTCCTGACCACCTGTCTCAACCCTGAGGTGAGAATTCAACCCATACTCGCCGAGCCACGGCCAGAACCGACAACCGGTTTTTCCATCTGTCAGAAGTAGCCGCATTCATCAACACAATATTGAGAGGGCAACCTGCATAACCCCTGGTGGCACAAGGACCTTGATAGCCAAGCAGCGAAGTCTTCGCTCAATGCAAGACAAGAAACAGACTGCTCACCGCGCCCGTGGCCTCCCAGGCACCAACCCTAATCTGGAGCTACAACACTAGGACCGCGCCGCTCTTTTGCCCCCCCATGCAACACCAGGTCAGGCGTGCCTCAATATGGCTGGGGCAAGACCGATACGCCCAGCACACCTGCTGCCCACAAAGCAAGCCAACGGGCCACTTGCACTGCCCGAATGATGCACAAGACCGGGTCCTCAGAATCACAGATGGCAGCTAACATGCTGCATCTAAATAATTGCTTCATTAGTCGGTGAAACTTAGCTAGATGCCGAGCCTGGCGCTCTACCCAGTGGTGTCAGACAACTATGCCCAGGACGAAAATCGCGACCGGCACTGCAAGCAGCTGATTGCACGTTGCCGCTGAAAAGCAGGGTATAACACCCTCTACCCGGCTGGCTGCAGAGCACTGTCTCGCTCTTGATGACACGAGCCGCGGGCTTTGGTAATGTTTACCGCAGCGGCGTGCCAGCCGGGCCGCCCGCCTCCTTAGAGTCCCATCCTGGCCGAGCCAACATGCGCCGCCCCCGTCGTGGCCTTTGAACATACCGGCGGTCCTGCGACAAACGGCCGCCCGGTACAATACAAACACTGCTGGACGCCACATGCGGGGAGCTGCGGCGGGCACCCCCTGTCATGGCACCTAAGGGGGGGGGGGGGCAAGATCTGAGGGCCCGTAAACACCCAGTGGTGCCCGATCGAGGTGGGCCCGCGGCCTCCTCTACCATCGGGTAGCCCAAGCCAGGTTACCAGCCAGGAGGAAGCAACCTGGCGCTCGCTGCTCCCGCACCCCCACCAGGCAGCCACAAATTCCGGCGGGCCGAAGCCCTGGAACCGGCACAGACCCCCGAAGTTCCAGCCGCATCTGAGCCATCCTCGGGCTCGTCGCAACACGACACCAACCAAGTAATGACGGAAGTGTTGCCCGAATACTGTCTCTCCCTCCAGCCCTCCTAAAGATGAGGGTCAGAATGGGCCCTGTTGGGATCCCACTCGTGGCATGCCCGTCGCCCTAGGCTCAGTGGTGATTAATATCACCCGGCTACCTCGACCTTGCCATCCGCAATGCCGTTACTGATCAACCGGGGTTGCTGCGGTTCACCGAACCGGGCACCCCGCACTTCCAAAGCCGCCCCAGCGTCCTGAAGCTGGGACGGAAGCAGCCTGACTGTGGTGCCGGGGAGGGCCCTCTCCCTCGCTGCACGGGGCCCTAAACATAGTTCCCCCGCACTTTCCAAAGCCGCCACAGCGGGCAGTGGAGGTGGACCCCCAAACACAACACAACGGGCCCACGCGGGCCGTGGCCTTGCTACCGACCCGCCGGATAGAGCAGCCAAACAGGGCGCTCGATGCCCCCCCAACCGCCAGCCCCTGCGGGCAGAGGGCCTGTGACCGGCCCTCACAAGGGGGGTGGGGGGCCTATATAACAATATAGAAATCTTCTATAAGGACGGACGACCGATTCGGTCAACAGGGAGGGAGGAGCGTCGCGGCAACACCCCCCCCACGGAACGGACCCACGTCTGTCTCTCCCCCTCAGGGTAAACTAGCAGTTAAACCCACTGAGCCCACGCTGTGCAGGGTCCCGGCACGCGCCGAGCTAAGAGGTGTTCTGGGCACATCCCACGCAGCCCCTCCCGCAATCCAGACCTTAACACACGGGGGGCCCGTGCCGGCCGGCTGTGCAGCGGGGCCGGGACGAGAGCAGCGAGGCGCCCCTTCATGAACCCCGAGCGCCAGAAGGTCCCCACGGAGACGCTGGTCGGGGCATTTACACTCTGGACGGGGAGGGGGAAACTACCGCGTCCCCTACATGCATGCTTTCCCCAGCCTCGTTCCTGCCATCTGTCGGCCCCTCGTGACCGGGACGCCACCTCCCTGCCAGCTTCAAACTGTGCACACACGCCGGAGGCCCGTGCTGGCCGGCTACTCAGCGACACCGGGGACATGCTTTGCAGGATGCCCACTGCACAGACCCCGGGCGCAAAAGGGGGGGAGGTTTGTGACACTAGGACACTGGCCCGTCGCAGGGGTTGTGGGTGAACAACGACTGCCATGGGATCGGCCAAAGGGCCGTGGGGTTACTCTCCCGGGACGTTAATTTCCCCGGGACGCCAACCTGGCCCGGCCACCGCACACCCAGCACCTAACCGTCGGAAAGGGTGGGGGGGACCGATGATCAACCCCCGGGCCAAAGCCTCGTGATTGGCGAGTGTGACGACTAACCTCATTCCCGATGGCAGCAGGATGCTCGAACAACCTCTCACGACGGCGTGTCCGGGCGCGCAAAAGAGGACGACAAGATGGTGGGGGAGGAATATATACCCCTCCCCCTGTCCTCGCGCCCCGGAAGTGATGCTCGCCTAGCGCGCTGCGCCAAGGCTTGGGGGACTCCTCCCTGAGTCCCTGCGGGGGTGTGGGGTGCCCAGCTGGCACTAGAGGGCTGCCCTCGTTAGTGGCCCCCTGCGGGGGCCTCGGACAGCCGCATTTCAGTCCTAGGTCTTTGACGCTACATTAGATCTCAATCAACTTTATAGAGTTGGCACAGCCGTCTAATGCCATCTTTGTCATACACGGTCATACCCCTGACCAATCGCTCATCCACCAACGATTTCAATTGAATACAGAAGTGATCTTGATTTTCTTTCCTTGCTATTAGAAAATGGATTGAACTACGAACAATTATCACAGTGGACAACAGCAGATACGATGAACATAATAAATGTCGAAGTGTCTCTGCCCAAGTTCAAGATGGAAGAAATGGATGAACTCGCACAAACCCTGGGTGGCATGGGAATGAGTGATGCTTTCAGTCGGGGAGAAGCTGATTTTTCAGGGATGTCTGAAAAAAATAACCTGTGTGTGTCCAAAGTATTGCACAAGGCCTATGTAGAGGTGAATGAGGAGGGCACCGAAGCAGCAGCTGCTACTAGTGTGGGCTTAGTAGCAACATCAATGCCAGTCACTGTCAAGTTTGAGGCAGACCATTCTTTTATATTCTTTATTCGACATAACAAGACAAACAGCATCCTCTTCTGTGGAAGATTCTGTTCCCCGTAGGGTGAGCACTTTCTCTGTTCAAAATGTCACCTTCCCAGTTAAGAGTCTAAACAATGTGCAATGTGTATTATTTCTATCACATGGTTTACACAGTGGTCTAAAGAAAAAGTAAACTTCAGATTGCTTTATCATTGTTATCGCTGACAGATAACAGAATACAAACTTGGTTTTGTTCTTGTATGAAATTTTCTCTGCAAAATAAAGAAGTTTTAGGGAATAAACTGTATACGCTTCTCATTTTTAGGTCTCGCGTTGGCAGCGCAGCGCTGTCTCAGCGAGACCTAAAGTAATCTGTATGTTGGCTTAAAGTTTATGTAAATGCGAGAGAAGGGTTTGAATTAATGCAGTATGCGATGGCGCCTACTCGTGTGTACGTGTGTGTAAAAAGGGTTCTTAGTGGAGTACGGTGCTACAGGCAAGGGGATTACCCTGAACCCCTCAACAGACACAAGGTCACTTAATTTTACACCAGAGGCCTGTGCACACGTAATGGTAATTTGCAGAGCAAAATCTGCGTCAATGGAAACAAACAGTATTCAGAACAACACAATTGTACAGAAAGCTTTGATATGAATGAAGAACACTCCAGTTATCACGTGTTCTTTATTGAAGATCGATTGCCCAGCCAACACGTGTTTCATCAGGGTTGTTAAACCCACGACTTCTTCAGGGCTATTAGGACAGACAGTAGAGACTTGATTGATCTCTCCGCCGGTTGTACTTCTGTCCCGGCTGTATCTAGGAATGGTGTATCCAAAAGTATAGTGGAGAAGGGCTCGTGTACGTGTCCGGTGGGATATCACTTGAGACACGTAGTTTTGTACTTCGCAACGTACATGAACATCAGAGCTGAGTAAAGCTCGGTCCATGGTACGAAATTCTCCTAGAACTCTGTGAGGAACAGTGAGTACGCTGCTGCTTCTGACGGACCACGGCGATCACCGGTCCGGAGAGATCGATCAAGTCTCTACTGTCTGGCCTAATAGCCCTGAAGAAGTCGTGGGTTTAACAACCCTGATGAAACACGTGTTGGCTGGGCAATCGATCTTCAATAAAGAACACGTGATACCTGGAGTGTTCTTCATTCATATCAAAACTTTCTGTACAATTGTGTTGTTCTGAATACTGTTTGTTTCCATTGACGCAGATTTTGCTCTGCAAATTACCATTACGTGTGCACAGGCCTCTGGTGTAAAATTAAAGTTTATGTAGTCTGTTTCTGCGCTTCCTATTGGTTTAAGTGTGGTACTGTTGTTGTTATGTGCGTTTCTGTTGGCTGTCGGTCATTTGTTAACTTCCGTGTAGTCCCGCTTCAGCGGTGACTAACTACAGTTTAATTCCGCTCTGTTTGCACTTCTTTGAAGTGCAGTGTGCCATCTGTTTCTCACGCTGTAGCCTGCGTCTGTAACTGGAGACTCTCCTGTTGCCACCCCCCCCTCTCCCTGCAGTTATAAATCACTCTGGCTCCTTTCTTGTCTTGTTTTTTTTGCTGCTATAATTCGAAGCATCCTGATAGGGCTTAACCGAAGACCAGATGTTCCCTCAAGTGCATTACTTACGGTTGCAGAGAGCAGTGTGTACACTTTGCTTGACCCATTGAAGTGCCTGACTGAAAGCTCACACCATGAAAAACAAAAGCATGCTTTTGCATGATCTAAGATGCAGATATTGCCCCCTGTAACGGTGACACATTGGCTGGAATACCCACGGGCTAGAGTTTGTGGTTTACCTGGTGAGTAGAGACTAGTTAGTGATGAGAGGCACAGAAACCGCAGTGTTCATGAGTGAATTTAGTACCTTGATCTTCTCTGACATAAACCGGTGATAGCCTGTCCTGTAAAGCCCTGAGTATTTAAAGTTAATGTAAACCGTCTTCTAGTAGTTGTGATCCACCAGAGTGGAGACTGCACACGTAGTGGTTGTCGGTACACAGATCACGCTGTGTTTGTTGTCTTGCACCCCGGTCTGCGTGTTGTTGGTTGGTACTCATAAGGAAAAGAAGATACCCGCAGGTTGCGTACTGGCTGCCTAGTTTGTGGTTACTTTGTGTGTTCAGAGTGGCCTCGACAGATCTTTAAACAAATACCCGCTGATGAAAAGCAGAACCCATGCGCTGCAGTCCATGAAAAGACCTAAAAATAAGCGCATTAATGCTGCTTTAGGACGGAACTCCTCTCCTTTATTTTTCCTGCTCATTTTTTATGAGAAGACATTTTTATTATTTGCCTTGTATAGCAGAATGGCCCGAGTCTCGGCAAATATTGGCAGAGCAATGCTTCAATCCCATAAACGTGTGAGGCGCTGTACAATGTAGAAGGCGAGGTCAAATAAATTCATTTCAGTTTGTAAACCAGTGTGCATGTCTTGTAAAGAGCTCGTTTTTTCTGCTTTCATAAACGCTCCTCTGTCAGCTTTTGAACAGCAGCTTGTTTACATCCAGCATGTAAAAGTAAACGAGAGGACGGGGTGAGCTCCATGTACCTTGGTGTTTCAACTTGCTTCAGCCTAACCAGTCGGGGAGCCTTTAGAGTGACGCGCTCGCCCTGCTGTCCCTAAAGCCGAGTCATCGTTCACATAGGGTAGCTTATTTGGAAGTATTTGGTTTGTACCTTGGTGTTTATCGGGCTGATGCTACTTTATAGGAGCAGAGCCCAGACCCACGTGTAGTGTAGTTCATAGTCTGACGAGTGCTTAATTTGTAAAATATGTGCCGGGGCCTAAACTTTTGCTCAGCTGTCACCAGCACTGTTAATGTGGCTCGCCCAAATCCATTTTTTTATTATAAATTTTATGTAGCGTGGCACGCTGCGCTCGATCTTTATGGTGGCCGCCTGCCTTTCTTTTATTTTGCCCGGCTCGTCTAACTGTTTTTTCCAATATAATTTATTTTAAACAAGCAGAACACTGCGCTCGTTTTATTATGTCTCGGCACCCGTATCAGCACGGCGCCTGCTTCAAGGATGGCGTGCTTCATATTTCTATATTTTATTCCAATGCAAAACAACACTGCGTGAGCGCTCGCCACAGCAAGTCAATAAAACTTGCCATTAAGGAAGTTCCCTGTGCCGCCCCTCCCGCACTTCACTGCCTGTAGCAAGCCCTTGGGGCACCCGTGGCGGACCCTGAGTTTGCCGCATCGAGACAGGGGGGGAGTTTGTCCGAGACGGCAGGTAAGGGGGGGGAGCCAGTGCCCCCACCCCCCTCCTACGCCACTGCTTGTCTGTGTGTGAGGGAAGAGGACACTGCCTAGCCCCCAGGGACTCACTGGAGGGGGGGGGGGCTCTTCAAGGGGGTGCTCACAGTCACTCCTGCGCACCGCACGGGGAGTCTGGGGTGGGCGAGCCGAGCCCAGCTCTAGTGGCCCGCGCACAAGCAGGTTCCTCAGCTTCGTAACCCAACCCTGCAACACACAGAGACTGGAGCTCTGCGTCACCCTGACTCTTCGGGCTGCTCACATTGTCGGAATGCAGGCTTCCCAGGGCATGGAGGCACTGGGAAGAATTCCAGTGTGTACACACACACACTATCACGGTATTCTTCACAGGGAATAAGGGCACACTTAAAACGGCTTCTGTCCTTTGCTACCACACACATCAGGCCCCTCCCACAGCCCACGTTGTTCAAATGCAGGGTTCCCAGAGCTTAGGTGGTACGTTGAAGGATTCTGCTGTTATTTCCTCGCCACAGCCCGCATTCTCCGGTGCTCACGGGGCCAAAGCAGGCATCCACATCCGTTTGCCTTACTGGTGCCTAGAGATTCCCCGAGACAGGTCACCAGTGCATTCAGTTATCGCTGGCGTTGTTGTTAACCCCATGTTGTTACTGGCGCCGTTGTGGAGGATCACAGAGGAGGTCACTGGGGCACAGGAGTATCCTCCCATTTTCTTATTTTGTACTTTAATCTAGGCTTGTGGCTTTGCTATCTTCCTCCCCGTCCATCCCCAAAAAACACCCGGTATCCACGACAGCTGACATTTTGTATTCTTTCCTGGTTCTTTCTGTGAGTAGTGTATGCCCCCTTCTCTTTGCTGTGCTGGTGTCCATCTCTTGTTTCTTTTGCCGTGGCTTGTTTATTTATTCTTCCCCTCACCGCCCCTCCCCTCAATTGTGCTTAACTTCTTTCTGCTAGTTTTATGAGCAGTGCCCGACCGGTTCTTCTGTTCTTCCAGTCTGAGCAAAAAGCTGAAGACTGATGTGGTATCGTGTGAAATTCTCCCACCTTCTAGACAGGAAGCCTGCACACTGGTGAACACTGCAAGGCATCATACTGCTTTTGAGTACACATTCTATAGTGTGAAATCCTACCAACAATGCACAGCAAGCGGGCGAGCCTGCTTCACCCTAGTGGAGTGTGCGTTGGGTAATAAATGGCCTGTGCTGCTTGAAACATGATATTTTATTATTGTATATATATCCTACCCTCATAAGGCATTGAAGCACTTGAAAAATGCTTCTTTAATTAACTTTAGTCATGAGCGTGGCGCTCGCTTCAGTGACACTGCATTCTTTTTTTTTTCTTTCTTTTTTTTTTACTTTAATGAGCACGGCGCCGTCTTCACGGACACCGCGCTCTGCAATGCAATAGGTATTGCTTTTGGTATTGTAAATGACAATGCCTTTTAATTTTTTAAAAGCATTGCCATTTACAATGCCAATAGCTCCAAAACTCACAGTTGCGAGAACTATTGCATTGTAAATGCTTGTTATTGATTGTCGATTTCCGCCTGGCTCCAAAAGGCTCAGTTAATCCTGATCAATTCATTGTGGGTTTATGGGTTTAGGAGTGGTCACTATACTGACCTTGATAGGAAAGAGAAACAATTGGTCCATATCATAAAAATTTGTTCTGAGGCAAATGGGAAATATCCAGATTATCATAGGGTTGTACAAAACATGCTTACATTATGGGCCTTATTTATGAGAAGTGACGCATCGCTGCATGAAAACAGCGATGCATCACTTCTCAGTGTGCCCTCCTTGCGACATGATGGATGCGTCATATTTACTGCATGACGCATCATGTAGCGGGGAGTTACAGATACGTCCGTATTTATGACGTATCTGTAGGCGCAAAAGTGACGCATTTCTGCGGTGTGTCTGAAAACAGACGCAACTCCAGCAATGTGTCCTTTCACATGGGGCTTACCCCATGTGAAAGGGCCTGCGTCAGTCTTACGCCTGCTGTGAGGCAGGCGTAAAATATTGACGCCGTGGCGTCCTAGAAGTGGCACACTGAAATCTCATAGATTTCAATGCGCCACTTCTACGAGGCTTTTTGTGGGGGAACGCCCACCATGCATACATTATACCTGGCGCAGGTATAATGTGGCGCAGGGGTTTACTAAGTGACGGATCTGCCTAGATGCGTCACTTTGTGAAAAGGGTGCAAAATGGCGAATTTTTTATGCCGCCGGTGCGTCACAAAAAGTGACGCACCGGTGGCGTAAAAGTGACACAAGTCCTCATAAATAAGTCCCTTTGTCTTTAGGTTTGCACCAGCGTATCAAATTGTTTAAATTAGGCTGACGTAATTGTGTAGCGTCAACCAACAGAAAGCCTTCTGATCATCTTTAGATTTTAGGCAAGAGTTAATTCGATATAGCAATATTCCTAATTTATTCTCACTGCAAAAAAACAACAAAAAACAAAGCGAAGTAAGGAGTGCTTGAATTTTCGCAGATATTAAAGATCTCTCGGTTTACATTCCAGTCCATTGTGTTTTTGCCCTCTGTATCACTCCAGACAGAGACCAGCTCTGTACAAATCAGTTTTTATCCTTCTCCAATAGAAACAGTCCACCTCAAACTGGGCTTAACTTGAAAGGACTATTGAGAGGATGCATGTGCATGAGATGAGAATGAGTACCTGGATAGGGATCTTCTACAAAGAGTGAAAGATATATGATACTATTACCGATAGTTCCATGAACATGAAGTAATGCCTGACCATTAAAGACCTACCAACAAATACCATTGCTCCAAACATCACTGGTTTCAGAGGGATAATTCCATTGAAGCAACAATGCCCCTTCACCACCAATCTTCTCCCAAATGATTGGACACAGGCTCAAAGAATAAGGAATAATGACAGTTTTGAAGACTCTATCTGGTTTCAACTTTCCTGGGTAAAGCCAATGAAGTGCAGCTTGAATTATGTGGCATATTGAGCATTATGCTCATATCTGGGCATAACTGACACGCTTAGGCCATTTATTGCAACTAACAAGTAAGTGATGGAAGGAATGTTTGAATTCATTTCAGCCGCTCAAGACCACTTCACAAGTTGATCTTTTTGCCACTGTTCAACTCTAAACAGAGTTCAACCACGTGCAATTCAGCCTTGGTTCTGCTCCAATAGGAACAATTCAGCTGAACTATCAGGCCACATCTCCTTCAGACACGAAAATAAGCAACACCAGTCTGGTGTTGACCTTCTTGGGCCTCATCAGTGAGGTGAAGCTTGAGTTCCCTAGCACAGTGAACATTGACCCTCATCAGGGCATTCCCGTTGCACAATGAGGTAATAGATGGATATCTTGAATTAATGTCAGCCACTGGTAATTGCTCAGGACCTCACTCGAGTGCATCGTTTTTTGTCCATTGTGCCAATCTAAGTACTGAATATCAATATGAGGATATCGGCATTCTAGAGTATCAACGATAGAATAAAGAGGGGCAAAATATCGAAAGGTAGGTGCATATACTGAAGTATATGTTTACTATTCCTAACTCCACATCTACGTACCTTAAAGATATACACCCAACATAAGTACATATATGTGGAGTTAGGTATAGAAAATCTAGACTTGCCTGTCAATATATTTTTTTGTTATTCTGTCTTTGATATTTAGTACCCTAGATAATCTAACTTTGATATTTAGTATGCACACCATTGTGCCACTCTAGATAGAGACCAGCCATTTGCAAATCCATCTTTATCCTACCCCTGCAGTCCAGCCCAAACTGCCAAATCAGGTCCCCTTCAGCATAAAAGTGATGGAAGCAGAGGTGAAGGATGGATTGTAATGCAGCTTGGTGATTAGATCTTAAAATTTGTTTTTGAGTGTACCAGCACACATGATGAGACCAGAAGTTGTTTTCATTTTTGGCAGGTTTTTGAATTTGTTTTTGAATCTTTCATTCTTCCATTCTTCTCTATTCTCCTCCCATCATATTTCTGTGGTGTCTTGCATTTTCCACTTCCAGCTTTATGGATATCTCGAAAAAATGCCATCACTCGTCACTTTCAATAACTAAAATTCACATTCTGGTTTTCAATCCCATCTTTTCTTCTTTTCTCTTTGCCTTGTGTTTATTGCATACATGGCTTATGCGCTCCTCCCTACCCTTGTCTTCTCCCATCCAGTTTTACATTCCCAACCGGCCTCATTGGTCTTCCTAGGATTTTCCTCTTATTTAGCACCTCCCCTAGTATCACCTCTGGCTAGATTCAAACCAATTTCTACTAGTTTGTTATGATTTTTATTTACGACGTAGAGGCAAGTATTATGCCTCTAGTCTTGCTTTAATATATTTGAGCAGCCCACATGGTCCAAGGGTCAAACAGTCAAGTCATTACAATAAGTAATCCCTGTGTGCAGTACACCTTATATATAATACTCTGCTGCAAACAGCAAGGCTTCTAATCTTGAGGTGAGTAAGAGTTGCAACTGAAGAACAGTGAAAAACACATTAAGTAACAGCAGGAAGATCAAGAGACAAAACCTTTTGTCAAATATGATCTCTGATGCAGAAGAATTACTGGGTCGGAGAATTTAGCACTGTAAAAAAAGGTGACACTTAATTGGTAGGAAACATCTTCTAGAGCATATAACAGGGAGGGATAATATTCACCTCAGTTTCCTTAATAAATCAGGAGTTTCCTGGCATTAACAAAAACTAATTTGAAATCTGCATTTCATGGCAAGACCCATGGTTTCTTTTGCATTTGTGTAAAGCATATACTAAAGAAGTGGAAGAGCAAGCCACTGGTTTGCAATAAAAAGTGCAGAAGCCTGAATTTCTAAACCAATGTCCTACCTTCAGGATATCCTCCTATCTGGAACCTACAAAAAATGCTTGAGATGCTGCACTGCTTATAGAGCAATAATCCCCC
This sequence comes from Calotriton arnoldi, assembly GCA_963921515.1. Taxonomy (NCBI): domain Eukaryota; kingdom Metazoa; phylum Chordata; class Amphibia; order Caudata; family Salamandridae; genus Calotriton; species Calotriton arnoldi. The sequence continues at coordinate 1,362,969 of CAWUFW010000888.1, read as the reverse complement.
AAAAATGTAGACATCACTAGTAGACAAATGAATAATTTATCTGACCCATTAAGGTAAGGCTTGTTAAGGCACTTGTTTAAGTTGTCTTTGAAAGGGCACAAGAAGGTGGGAAGAAGAGAATTGCCTGAGTGCACTAGTATGAAGTATATATTTCTGAGGAATAAGGAAAGAAGATACCTACTGTGGTACTTTTGGTGCTTCTTTAAGTATGAAAATAACCCCCAGAATGGGGACATTGGCTAGGATTAACACCCAATGCCTTAGCATCCGAAAATCTCTTGAATTTTACTATGCAGAACAAAATTGCCAGATTTTCTGAAGGCATCTTTAATCTAAGGGAAGCACTATATGGCCAGTTCAAAAAGAAAGCAAAAACAACGGACAAGTCCCAAAGAGAAGAGTATTTCAGTTTTGAGGGAATACTCAGCAGAATACATGTCAGGAGTCTACAAACTAGCACATGTACACCCACTCACTTACAGATTATCTATATATGTTCCACTGAAATAGTAACTCTACAAGCAATAGGTCTTGTAAGAAAGAACTTCAGGTGACAAGTGTCCTAAAGAATGAGAACAAAAGATGCATCTGCTGAAATTAAATTGAAACTTTTACACCATTTATGCATGTGACAGAAACCAGCAGTATAGTAATGTAGGCTAATTCCTGGTACAGTTTCTTAGTGATAGACGCCAGTCTGTGTCAATTAAATCATTACAGTTGTATCTGTTCACCCCCATGAGCGCAAAGAAAGCACTCCCTCCCCCTCAGAACTTGAACTGGGAAACAAGAATAAAAGAAAAAAGAAAACAAAAACGAAGAAGAAATCTACAGCGAGTTGCAATTAACTGTGTACAGTACTCGACCGGTGGGATGATAGCTGGACTATCTTATGTGAAGCGTTATCTATCTGGGGGTATGTCTGTGGGGCCGAGGGTACATATCCGCCCGCCGAGGCAGCCTCGGTGGAGACAATCAGAATTGAAAAAGGTGCAGCGCCCTTGTTCTAGACGGGCATGCCAAAAGTGGCAGCCCGGTGGAGAGATAGCTGGTTAATGATCCCCACGTGTATTCAAAGTTTTTGAAGTCGTCTCGAAAGATATCGCTCATCCTCTCCATAGTTATTGCCTGCCATAGCCGTGCGTGCCATTGTGTGGTGGATGGCGCCTCAATTTTCTTCCAAGCCACTGCCACAGCCATTTTGGCGCCCCCCAAACATAGCCACATGATACCCTTGTCTGCTTTTGTCTGATGTTTTAGGGAGTCTGACCTGAACCCTAGTAGTACATGCGAGATAGTATCTGGTATGGGGTAGCCCAGGACTTCCTTCATTTGAGCTAGGATTTCAGAGCAGAACGGGCGAATGTATGGGCAGTCCCACCAGATGTGGCGTAAATCCCCTAAAAACCCGCAGCCTCTCCAACATAGGTCCGAGGTTTCAGGATAAATTCTTTTCAGTTTAGTGGGATAAAGGTACCAGTCATATAGCAGTTTGTAGTGTGCCTCCCTAAGGCCAAGGGAGTGGTTGTGCTTGTGTATATCTCTCCATAAAGAGTGCCACTCGTGATCTAAATGCCATGTCCCAATGTCTGCTCCCAGAATGCCATGTGCCTTGGGGGAGGTCCCTGTGTGGAGCGAACCAGAAGTGAATACAAGAAGGATATGATGCATTTGGTGCCTTGGGCCTTTTTTACGAATACTTCAAGGGGGGTGAGGTCCCTCGTGCCAGCCTCTGTTGTCTCTGGTTGTAGGGCCCAGTGTCTAAGTTGTTGATAGCGAAAATATTTCCCCTTTGTTAAGTTAAAGTCTTGTTGACAGTGTTCGAAGGTGAGAATATCTGAGTTGTGAAATAAGTGCGATAATGTCACGCACCAGCCCTACCTCCACGCATCAAAGGGTCCTGAGTGTATGCCTGGTGGAAATGCAGGATTGAAATGTATTGGGGTGAATGGGGAAGGGAACGACGTCCAGGGGGATTTCGTAAGCACCTCATCCCATACCCTCAGGACCGTTCTCGTTGGCGTACTGACATAGGCGTTAGCAGGGCGGTCTGTTTTGTGTTTTCACAGTAAGTCCCATATGACTCTGCCCGCTATTGCTCTGTCAATGTGCAGCCAGTGCTTGTCGGATTCCCTTTGTGACCACTCAATGATAACTAGCAGCTGCGCTACTTTATAGTATAGGCTTAGATCAGGTAGTCCCAGCCCCCCCCCTCCGACCGAAGTCTCCGAAGTAATTTAAGGGGTATCCGTGCCCGCTTGTTCTGCCATATACATTTATTGAGCAATGTTTTAAGTTTATCCAGGTACCCTGTGTCGAGTGCAATGGGTAGGCTCTGGAACAAGTGGAGGAATCGGGGCAGCATCACCATTTTTATGGCGTGTATCCTCCCCAGCCAGGAAATATATAATGGGGCCCATCTCTTTAAATCTACTACTAGTTTTTGTAGTTTGCCTGAAATAGTTGTGAAATTTTAGGGGTCAGTTTAATGCCTAGATACGTGAGGGCTTTCCTTTCCCATTGGAAGGGGGGGGGAGCCAGCTAATATCTCCATCTCTCTATCTGAGAGTGTCAGATTAAAGATAGAAGACTTGGAGAGGTTAATACGATAGCCAGCCACTTGTTCGAAGAGGGTTAATTCTTTTAAGAGGGCCGCCAGTGAGTCCTTGGGTTCGGTAAGAGGGAGCAGGACGTCGTTGGCAAATAGCGAGATTTTATGCTCCTCTCCCTCGAAGGTAATCCCCTTAATCTCAGGTTTGGCTCTAACTGCCGCTGCTAGAGGTTCAATGCTCAGAGTGAAAAGGAGAGGCGAGAGCGGGCATCCCTGCCGAGTCAGCCGGTCCAAATGGAATGGCTTCGCGGCACATCCATTCACTAGGACTCTGGTGGTTGGAGCTGCATAATTAGCTTGGATCATGGTGACAAATTTGTCGTCAAATCCGTAGTGTTTGAGAGTTGCAAAGAGAAAGGCCCAATTGACACGATCAAACGCTTTTTCTGCGTCCAATCCCAGGAGCACCGGTGGTATTCGTTTTCTGGTCGCTTTTTCAATGAGATGGAGCACTTGTCTAATGTTGTCATGTGTCTATCACCCCATTGATGAGTTCAGGCATTAAGTCTTCTAGTGCGTCGCCAAAATGTTTGAGTAGATCTTGGCGTCAAGGTTTAAGAGTGCGATGGGTCAGTGGGAGCCACAGACCTGTGGGTCCTTCCCTGCCTTAAGTATTACTATTGTCATTGCTTCACTCATGGAGGGGGTGACCCTTCCTGTGTCTGCGATATGGTTAAATAGCGCTGTCAGGTGTGGGATCAGTTCTGCGCTGAATGCCTTATAGAAACAAGCCGTCAGGCCATCCGGCCCCGGCGACTTGAAGTGTTTTAGGGTGCCAGGCAGGAGCAAAGGGGAGTTACCTGCCTGTGTATGCCGCACTGTCCCGGGCAGGGAACCACAGCGTCACGGGGTGGGCTCCCAGGGATACTGTGTAGTATTACACCCGGGGAAGGGTTGTCATCTGTCAGGGCAGATACCACCACTGGGAGGGGGGCACGCAGCACAACATTCCTTTTTGTAAATTTTAGGGCCCTGGGAGATGGAATCCCTGGGGCCCAACAGAGGCTCAGGGAGGTGGGTCTGCACGCCCCCTCCCCTGCAATGGACATTTGGCCCTGGGAATAAGGTCCATGGGGCCCATCAGTGGCTCGGGGAGGAGGTATGCATGTCCCCCACCCCTTCAAAGTGAATTTGGCCCTAGGGGATGGGGTACCCAGGCCCTGAGTGGCTAGGGAAGGGGGCCCCACTCACACTCTCTTTCTCATATATATAATATTAAAAAACCCCATGCCCTGGCCCACCCTGCGGGGTCAAATTATTATTATTATTTTTTTAATTACTAATTCTGTGAGATTATAACTTAAAAAAAATAAATATATATAGATATTGGCCTCTGGGACCCCCCACAAGGGCTAGAGGGGCAAGGTATCCCTACCCTGCCCCCATATTTTTTTTATTTTTTAAACTCAGGACAGGGAGCTAAGTCCCCAAATCCTGCAATGACTGCCTGCAACATTTTTCCTCAAGTTGTAGGCGACCAATCAGAGCGCTTGCTCCCACAGGAGTGTGACTCCTGTGGGAGTGAATTGGCACAAGGGGAAAAAAAGCCCCCTGGCCCAATCAGAAGGCTCTATTTTTAAAATTGCGTTCAAGGGACTCTGGAAAAAGTCCCTTGAACCCAGCCATCCAGATATACAAATATTTTTGTTCCCGAATACCTCCAAAACTACTAAATGAATTTACACAAAATCACAAAAGTACACTTTCTGGATCAAGATGTAGCTTCCAGCCACATTTAGTGTAATTTCGTTTTTTGCAGTAGCACTGCTTGCAAAAGTCTCTTTTTTTTGGTATCAGCGCTGGGACGCCCCTTTGCTGGGGCAGTTGTAGCGCTCTATAAGTCTCAGTAGAGTAGAATAGAATAGAAAATGCATGGACATTTTGTGTTTTGGGACCCTTCTTTTTCTCGGCCCCCGCTTGACGGATCACCCTAAAACTTTCCATGCACAAACTAGACAAAAAGAGCAAATTTTTGGAAAGTTTCATGAACATTCATGAAATGGTGCCAAAGTTATTACCAAATCAAAAAAGCCATTTCCTATGGAAACGCCTACCTAACTATAAGTACATATATATATATATATATATATATATATATATATATATATATATATATATATATATATATATATATATATATATATATATATATATATATATATATATATATATATATATATATATATATGTATATATATATATATATATATGTATATATATATATATATATATATATACATATTCATTGGAAAAAACAACGGTTACATGTATGTTATAGTTGGGGCAGATTTCACTCGTATAAAACCATAGAAAATCAGCAGTTATAGTTACCTGAGCTAGCTACAGTTTACACCCCAGCAATGCACTGCTCATGATCTCACATATTACATCACTCATGACATGGTCTGTGACATCACTGATGACATCTTAAATGACATCACTGATAACATCAATGATGATATCATCCAGTGATTGTGAGTGTTTTCTAAAAGTTTCTGAGTGTTAAAGATATATACCAAGATACTACAAAAGTTAAATGAGTATAGTTTGTGTAGAACTGAGTGATACTATTTGTAACATATATTATGTGAGTGGCTGTGTGACTGTGTGTATCCATGTGTGAGTAGGTGTCTGAGTGGTGGCTCTATGGTGGCTCTATGGGTGTATGAGTGGTTTTATGGGTGAGTGAGTGGCTATGTGAGTGGCTGAATGGGTGAGAGAGTGACTGTGTGTGTGGCTGTGTGAGTGAGTGAGTGGGTGTGTCAGTGGTGTATGGGTTAGTAACTGGTTTTGTGAGAGGCTGTATAGGTAAGTGATGGGGTATATGAGTGACTGTATTACTGTGTGAGTGGGCACATAATTGGTGTATGGGTGAGTGAGTGGGTGTGTGAGTGACAGTATGGGTGAGTGAGTGAATATGACAGTGGCTGTATGGGTGAGTGTGTACTTGTGTCAGTGACTGCATAGGTGAGTGAGTACATGTGTTAGTATTTGTATGAGGAGGTGAGTGGGTGAATGAGGAACTGTATGGGTGAGTAAGTAGTCGTATGAGTGACTGTATGGGTGAGTGAGTAGGTGTGTGAGTAGCTGTATGGGTCATTGAATCAGTGTGTGAGTGGCTGTATGGGTGTATGAGAGGGTGTGTTAGTGGCTGTATGTCTGTATGACTGAATGTGTGAGTGGCTGTATTGGTGAGTGAGTGGGTGCGTGAGTGGCTGTATGGATGAGTTAGTGGTTGTGGATGTGAGTGGCTAAATGAGTGAGTGGATGTATGAGTGGCTCTATGAATCAGTGAGTGGGAATGTGAGTACTTGTATGGCTCTATGAATGGGTATGTGAGTGGTTGAATGGGGGTGGGTGTATGAGAGGTTGTATAGGGGTGTGAGTGGGTGTGTGGGTAGTTCTATGGATGATGTCATCAGAGATGTCACTGATCATGTCATGAGGGATGTAATATGTGAGTTCATAAGCAGTGCATTGCAGGGGTGTAAGTTATAGTTAACCCAGGTAACTATAACTGCTGAATTTCTACAGTTGTGTATGAGTGAAATCTGAGCCTAACTATAACGTCCCTGTAACCTTTGGTTTATTAGTGAATTTTTAAGGTTTTTTCATTTCTATTTCCTAACTATAACGTCCTTTTAACCTTTGGTTTTTTTCCAGTAAATTTCTAAGGTTTTTTAAATTTTATTTCTTAACTGTAACCTGTAACCTGTGAGAGTGAGTGAGTGAGTGCATGAGTGTCTCAGTGGGTGTGTGAGGGAGTGTGCGAGTGTCTCAATGGATGTGTGAGTGTCTATATGGGTCTGGGAGTGGCTGCATAATTGTCTCACTGGGTGTGTGAGTGAGTGCATGAGTGTCTGAGTGAGTCTGTGAGTGGGTGCGTGAGTGTCTGAGTTGGTGTCTGAGTGGGTGCATGAGTGTCTCAGTGGGTTTGTGTGTAGGTGTGAGAGTGTCTGAGTGGGCTTGCAAGTGCCTCCATGAGTGTGTGAGTCAGTCTGTGAGGGAGTGCATGAGTGTCTGAGTGGGTATGTGAGTGGGTGCATTAGTCTCTGAGTGAGTCTATGAGTGGCTGTGTGAGTCTATGAGTGGCTGAGTGAGTGGCTGCATGGGTCTGTGAGTGGGTACATGAGTGTCTGAGTGCATCTGTGAGTGGATGTGTGAGTGCCTGAGTGCATGAGTGGGTGTCTAAGTGTCTGTGTCAGTAGCTGTATGAGTGACTCACCACAAAGGAACTGCACCTGTCCTTTTATCGAACAAGAGTTCACAGTTTCGCACAAATTATCTACTCAAGTGGAGTACTTTCTTCTAGTTAATTACTAACAGCTACCTTGTGGAGAAAATGTCTAGTGTGTATTCTACATTACATCTGTGTAATGGACCATGAGGCAATGTCTCCAGTGACATTGTCTGTGTGTGGCAATGTGATTGTTCCTTTTGCAACTTTATCCAGAAATCTGTGATAACATGAATACTCCCATAGAGAGGACAACGAGACTACAAAGAGGTAAATCTCCACCAAGCAATGGTACTTCCGCTTATCTATATGAAGTAAGTGCTTCTTTGTTTTGTGGAGATGTCCTCATAATGCTCAGCATGAAGAACGCTGTGGTCTCACCCCTGGTCCCTTCCCCCTCCTCCTTCATTGATACGCCCAGTCACCAGGTGCATTTTCTGGGTTTGCTTTTATTCTTTTTCTTTTCTTAACCAAAAAGAAGTTGGTCAGCCTTTCTACTAATAGACAAGGTCTTATTAAGGACTGTGGGTCTTGGTCCCGAGTTCTCCTCTACACACAAGTTCGGATATGCCCCTCAATTCTTCTTCAGTCGGAGATCCTCAGTCTTCCCTCTAGATGCAGATAAGAGGCACAAGATGTCCATCAAGAGAATGGTAAAGGAGAGGGATCAGTCTTTACCCCATCTATGAACAGTGCCTTAACCCCTAGCATGCCCGTCACCACATCTGTGGTCTCCGTAGTGCACAACAATCAGTGATATGGGTACCCCGGTTTCCTAGTGATCCCACCGTGCAGCACGCACCCTGCCCACTACCTCCGTAAGGTCAAACATCGAATTTCAGGTACTTGTCTGGGGCCACAACCCTCCTGGGTCACGGCGATGGGTGCCTCAGCGTCCGCTTCCTCTCTGGGACAGCTGGACTCAATTGCGTTGTTCTTAGAGCGACTTTCCTCCTCTTTGGCGTCTGTGTCTTGTGCAGTGTCGACCTCTCGTGCAGCGTCGGCGTCTCATGCGGGTTCCCCAGACTCTGTTCTGCGGTTTTCCTGCTCTGTTTCTCGGTCTTGCCATTGTTCTCCTCTGTTTCTGCCTCATCGTTACCTCCGTCAGTGTTCTTGTGTCCGTTCGGAACATTGGCCACCCTCTCATCATCAACTCTGCCCCTTATGTGCCCAAGGTTCAGGACAGACCCCATGGTACTCTCTTGAACGCATAGAGCAGAACAACAGCATCCAGTAGGGAGTGAGGCTTTGGCCATCTTGAAAGTCCCAGAGCCGACCATGACTTAATCACCAATGCGTCACCAAAATCGGCTGGAAAAGCGCCTGAGGGACTTTTTGGTAAGCTGTCCATCATACTGGCACAAGGCAGGAAGACTTCTGAATACAGCTAAAGTGGGCAGGGAGGCCCAGCCAATGACTAGAAGTGGAGGAGGGGCTGTGTGGCCCTTCTCCCCATGCCGATTTAGGCACCGGGACCCCATATCCCGGGGCCTGGCCATGTTTCCCTGGGTGCCCTGGAGCCTACCCAGGGCACCCAGTGTGCATCTTTGGGACCGCGGGGGTGCCACAAGGCCCCGCAGTCCTAGCTAGCTCATCACCTCCTGTGGGAGCTGGCATTGCTATTGCACACAGGGAGCTGCTGGAAATGCAGCTCCCTGTGTACAAGAGCAATAGTTTCATCGCTTTCCCTGCTCACATGCCTGCGGGCAGGGAAAGAGATGAAACCTCAGCTTCCAGAAAACGGAAGCGGTTTGGCAACTCCCACTTGCTGGAAGCAGAGGGTTTGCTTTTGCTTGCTCCCGCCAAGCAGAAGCAAAACAGCAATGTCCAGGGGGTGGGCACCCTGGGATATAGCAGGAGCTGGCCCAGGGGGGTGGCAGTCCCCAGGGCCATGTATGGCTCCAGGAGGGGGGGGCACGTGATTTTCAAGGGCCTGCCCCAGGGAGGTGGTGAGCCCCAGGGCTGAGAATGGCTCAGGAGGGGGCCCCATGCCCCCTCTCCTTCCCAAAAAAAAGAAAGCCGCTGGGATGTGGTGGGCACCAGGGCCAGGGGTCTGCATAGACCCCCTCTATGTGTATTTTAGCCCCGGGGAGGTGGCAGTCCCCAGGGCTTCTTGGAAGCCCAGGAGGGGGGTCCACGCTGCCCCCACCATTATTTGAAATAAAACCCCGGGGAGGTGGTGGTCACTGGGGCTCAAAGAGCATCAGGAGGGGGGCGCCCCCTCCTTTTTTTATAAAATGCCCCCGGGGCCTGGCCCACCTGGGGGCACATTTCAAAATAAGTGCAGGAGCCTGTGCTTGTTTTTAATTTTTTTATTGTCTTGCTGCAAGTTCATGAATTTTACAAAGTTGCGGCAACATTTTTAAAAAAATGTTTAAAAAAAAAAATGCTTTTTCGCCCTACCGGGTCCCCCAGACCAAGGCTTGGGGGTTAGGGTATTTCTACCCTGCCCCCTTTTCTTTTTTTTGTTACCTTTTATTTGTGACTCGGTTGAAGCCGAGTCCCAAGGTGGCTGCCAACACTTCCTGGTTGAAGTGTTGGCAGCCAATTAGAGCTCTGCAGATCTCTGCACGAGCTTGCAAATATTCGCAAAGGCTTCGCAATCCTAGATATACAAATTTGGATTTCCTTTAATTTTTAGACAACTACTGAATGGATTTACACCAAATAACCGAAAGCGTGATCTATGTAACCAATGCTACCTTTCTGTCAAATTCGGTGTAATTCCGTCCAGCGGTTCGGGCTGTAGTCATGTTCAAAAATCCTCATGAAATTAGCATAGGAAACACACTTTTTTTGCCCTCCCTTTTTCGCGGCCCTACTTAATGGATCACCCCGAAACTTTCCATGCACAACAAGAATCACGGCACACTTTTGTTTGAAAATTTAGTGAAGATTCATCAAACTGCGCCAAAGAGATAGGCATGTCAAAAAATGCTTTTCCTATGGAAACATGGTCCTAAATATAACGACGTACTGGCAACCGCCTAGGTAATAAATATTTATATTGGTTCTTTTATGTTTTCTTACACAAACTCTATTGGTATATAAACCAATATTTCACAGGGGGCCATGAAAAATAGTTCCTGGTTACCATTGAAATATGGATTTCATCATCATGATGACAGCCCCCAAACCACGCTGCAAAACTTTAACATTGTCAGGGTTACTAGGATTACGTAACATGGAGGACCAAATTATGCAGCAAGGTTGTATAAATGATGTGACAAAAATGGAAAATATGTGGTAGATTCTCTGTCAGTGTTATTATATTGGTGTAATCTTCAGAATTTGCAAAATATGTGGTAAAATATACTCCAAAAGCAGTCCATCCATAATTATGCAGTAAACACTGTACCCTCCAAATTACCTAACCCTCACAACTGCCCATTATTTTATTAAGAATTTACTCCAGGAGAAAAGTTTTTTTCAAGCTATCTGTTCCTAAATAAACATGTAGTAAAAAAAATATCACAAGTACAATGCATAATATGGTCCTATGTTGCCATACAGTGTATCTGGTGACTTCGGCCATATGGTTTATGTAGGATGTCACAGTTTGATGGCAAAATTAGACCATATTTTGCAGTTACCGGTTATGTAAAATCTTTCTCACTCTCGCGCTCTCTCTCTCTCCATATATGTGTGTGTGTATATATAGCTTCATATATGTGGTTAATACATATATATTATATAAAACCTACTCTGCATGCTTTTACAGAGGTTTAAGTCATCCATCATAAATTTCTCATTCCATATTTATTGATCATTTTTAAAGATTTACAAAAGTGTGTAGGTGGATACTGATTGCTTTGTCTTGTGCATAGTTTGACATCTAAATTGCAGATTTTATGTATATTCAGATCCGTTGACATTCCAAGGATAAAAAAGATATGTAAAAATCATATTTTAATCTGATTGGCTGATGGGCCATTTTTCTCTGTCAGCCACTCCGGGACCTGCCAATTGCAGATATACCTGCAGATCCAAGCAATATGATTTTTAAATGTGATGAATGCTTCAGATGCAATTGCAACACAACACCTTCAACACAAGATCTGCAACTCCCTGCGGATCATTGCATCGGTCCGCAGGGAGTTGCAGATCTTGTGTTGAAGGCTAAAATCTGGTGGTAGATTAGGAGTGTGAAAATGTATCTCGCATCCCCAAGGGCGAATGCGGGCAATCACAAATGGGCCTGTTACCCCCACCAGTAAAAAAAATACTTTGTGAAATGGTATCTGCAGTTCTAGATGGGGAGCCACGAATCCAATGGATGTGCATTTACATATATTGTGTATCCTAGAAACTATTATAGGTGGAATCTTGGAACCAGAGGTCTTTTTTGATATACACAATGTTTTTGTTGTTTTTTTTACAAAAATGAGCCATCAGTGATAGTGAAAGAGATGGTGGATGCAGAAAGATTGAGTACTTATGTTCAGGTTGTTTGGCCATGTATATAGAGTCTTTGGGACACATTGGCAGAGTGGGCTTGGGGCTTCAGAGTGGATAGCAGAGGACATGACCAACTGCCACATACTGCACTCAGAACACTATGCCAATTGCCAACTATAATTGGTTTGTGGGATACCTTGGGGGTACATTCCAAAGTTAGTAATTGTGAGTTTATACATATGGTGGGGGTAAGCCTGACAAAGAGAATTGCCTTTTGTTTTTGCTAATAACATAGATGCAGGTTGAAAATTCGGCATTCAATTTGGCAGAACATTGAGCCCTCCTGCTTAGTTACTTTATTTCACGTTTCTTGCAGATTAGTACTAGGTGGGCAAAGATATATGGGATGGTCTTAAGCTAGCATTTTCATTATTAAGTTACATTATTAAGTCCCTTGGGAACTTTTGTTCTCCACTACAAAAAACACTGAAAGACGGAATGCAACTAAAATTGGCACAAAGGTAGAACTTTAAACAGAGCTGTCTCTTTTTGACATTTGGTGCTCCAAATGGTTAATTGTATATTTTCACTAATAAGTTACTAATTCTATGCAAATCCTGATGCACAAAGGACCAAATGATAAAAAATTAAAAACAAAAGATAGAATCTGATCAATCAGAGAAGCATTTTTTGTGTAAGCCATTTTTACTCATAGGTGGATCTGCGGATCAATGTAATATGAGTGGCAGAAGTTGACTGAAATTATATCCAAGAGATCTTGCATGGCAAAAACAATTGTGGGGACAGTAGTGAACAAGCCCCAGTCTCAGGAAGGCTGGGGCGGGGAAACAGAGGGCACAAGGGCAAACCATGCCCCCCAATTTATTAACAAAGTTTCTGAAGCAGGATACACAGTTCCAAATGAGAAACTGTGGAACCCACAAATGTCTGCTGGCTTTGTAGATACCACAAGATACTTTTGATCTGGTGAGTTCTATAGATGTCAATGAATTAAAATATAGGAAGCTCTCAGTGTGCAAATAGGCACTGAAGGCTGGACGAATAGCCGAATGTAATGTTCAGGCTTAGACTCTCATTGCAAGTGGCCTATAAAATAGGCTGGATTTTCCCCACCTCCAAGTTACTGATGCCAAAGGTACTGGTAAGTTTGAGGGTGCAGAAAATATGACGCATTATGTAAAGGATAAAGTACTCCCTGCCCTATATTATAAGGATATTGCAAGTCAGCGAGGAGTTCCATACCAATTTAGAGGAATGAGGCTGAAAGCCCAGTTCCTTTATAAGGTTATGGAGCTCTGAGTTGACTTGCAATATCCTTATCCTGTACTTTATCCCATATGGTCACACCATCACCTTTCCCACAAACCACTGAAAACCTTGGTGCGTAGCTCTTTCATATAAAGGGCAAGCATGTTTGTAAATATGAAGAATGAAAATAAAAACTACAGTGCAAAATTAAACACATCAAAAACCTGTTAAATGTTTGTTGCAAACAGATATTAGAAACAATTCAATATAAGTATTTTTTTTTTTTTTAAATAAAAAAAAATCTGCAGTAGCTCGGATTGTCTAGAAACATGCAGAGAGATTCTATCTTTTCTCTACGGAGTGTAAAAAATAAACATATTCCCTCTGCTTGTCATTGTAAGCTATTAAAATAGAGCAGATGAAAGAAAAGCAACGTTCCGATTTCGTTGCTTTAAACAGCTGCTTCAGATATACTCCGTGACCCGACCTGCCTTTCACCTGGGCTGCTTGCTCTGGCAGCAGGCACTGTGACGTTAGAACTTGACTGTAATAACTTACAGTATTAGAGTACTGACGTATTTTCTTTATAATCAGCGACTGAGTGTGTCACAAGCCGCCGATTATAAAGAAATTATAGACTGTCGTTAATACTGGGATTAGAGAATCCCATGTATTATAAGGTGGATAAAAAGGGTCCACTAGGAAATGGGGAATTGAAGAAGAATTGGTCATTCCGGGACCAGTTCCTCATGTAATTCCTTATTTTCCATGATCTTTCACTTGGAAAGGCTGTCTGTTTTCAGGAACCAGAACCCCAGTGTGAAAGTAGAAAACTAATAATTCCAGAGGAGCGGGTAACTGTTGTCAATTGCCCTATTAGAATTTTGAGGCCATTCAAACTGAATAGCGGGAAAAGGGACCTGATTTGCTTCTGTTGGAATTTGGTCATGTTGCTGCTGACATAAAATGGATGTTACTAGCTTAAGTTATGCTTTCCCCTCCCTCTGTCTAAATTAAATCTGGTTGTGGGGGACTTTATGATCAAATCTCAGATACACGAAAAATTTATAGGAAATCTAAAGTGTATTCCTGCTAATTTTATAAATCTTTTAAATCAAAATATGACTTGGCAATATGAATTTGATCATAGTCTGTTGCTAAGTAATGCTTTAATCGGAGTGTCAAAAATGCAGTATCCTGGATTAATTGAATTGATGGTATGGAGAAAGCAAATTCAGGTCACGTAGGCTGTCTTTAACTTATGTGCCATGTTGTCCTCATGGATTCCGTTTAAATTCTTGTGATTCCGTTTACATTATACTCTGTGGAATGGTTACATGAAATGTCATTTTAACATTATTAAATGTAAATTGTGTGCCCCGGAGAGCGCAAGTTTTAGTCATTATTTCTGTTTTTGTCCTTGTTTTGAAGGATTGTGTAAGTCTAATTTAAAACATATATTTGGGAACCACAAAACTAGGACACTAAGGGCCAGATGTATTAAGCTTTTTTGCAGTTGCAGACAGGCCGTTTGGCCCCTGTGCGACCGAAAAAAGCATTTTCAGTTATGAATCTCAAACTGTGATTCAGTACCATGTTAACGAATCGCAGTTTTGTTTTGTGCGCAAAACCAATTCGGCAGTAATACCGAAGCAGGATGTTATGTATTAATGTTTTGCGACCGGATTCTAGTCACAAAACAATAATTTACCGGCTAAAGAAGTGTAGTGGTAATGCATTCGCAAACGAGAATGGGTCCCCTGGGGACACCTTCTCTTTTCTGAATGCAAAAAAAAAGTTTATTTAAGAGGACCACTGCCTCCTCTTAAACAAACAAAAAACACACAAAGTTAGTTTTTTTTTTTTAACGCAGTCCTGTTTTCTTTAAAGGCTGAATGTAAAAAAAAAAATAGTTTATTAAAAACCAATCACAGATATGGTGGTCTGCTGGCCCAAGCAGGTCACCATGCCAGTGAGGGTGGTGATTCCTAGAGGTTCGCAAATTGCGGCCTACCTCATTAATATTTATGAGGTGGTTCAATTTGCGACCCACTGGGAATCGCTAATTTAAAATTCAAACGTACATACATTATAAATTGCCATTTCCAAATTGCAATTTGGTAAAAATATCAATTTGGAAATATCAATTATTAATTTTGCTACATATGGCCCTAATAATGGCCCTCAACTATATTTCTAGCTTACAGTTAAGGATGTATGTTTTAGAAATGTCAAATTTTAGATTATGTGTAAATTAAGAATTTTAATGTATGTCCGGAGTTCAGTGGGGGGCACCTATATAAGACCATGCCACTGATCTTTTAGGGGAGTAGCCTCACCTGCATGTACTGGCCAAACACCGGGCTTGCACCGAGACACCACTAGGCTTAGTTGAAGGCTATAATGTGTGGGAGTTGGAAGAAGCAGTGCTGGGAGCAGTACCTAATGTGGTGTGGTGGTTCTGACCATGAGCAGTGCTTCTGCAGTCTTCCTGGCTATCCCTGGGGCTGGAGGGAGTGAACTGTAGGTCCTCCCTGGTTGTCTGGCAAGGACCAGTGCTGCATTGGTTGGTCCCCTGCAGGACCTGTGGCCAGAGACCAAGTTGGTGGCTTGGCAGAAGTCTGGGAGAGACAGGTGAAAGCAATCCAAGGACTCTCAACCTGACTGTGGCTTGGTGTGGGGCCCCTACCACTGACCCACCTGTGTAATGCAAGTGGTCATTGAGGAATCTGAAGTCTGTATCGCCTTGAACCGCAGTGCCTGTGCATAGCTTGGGCCCAGATTAAAGATAAATTGTTAGGCAGATCAGAAACAATGTTGTTGCCATAAACTTGTTGCTTACTCCACACTAGGTAAGTCTTAAATTACGGTGTAACCCTTACATATACTTGACCAATATAAATTTACAACCAAAGCAGACAGGCATCTTTTTTTTTTAATTTACCAGATTTTAGAAAAACTGTAAAATGTGGGGTTTAGCATTGGGTGGCAGCTACTCTTCCAGTCCTAGGTCTTTAACGCTACATTAGATCTCAATAAACTCTTCCTTACTGTGGTCCTTGTCTTATATAGAGTTGGCACAGCCGTCTGATGCCTTCTTTGTCATACACGGTCATACCCCTGCACAATCGCCAAGTCATTCGCTCATCCACCAACTATTTCAGTTGAATACAGAAGTGATCTTGATTTTCTTTCCTTGCAGTTGGAAAGTGGATTGAACTATGAACAATTATCACAGTGGACAACAGCAGATACGATGAACATAATAGATGTCGAAGTGTCTCTGCCCAAGTTCAAGATGGAAGAAATGGATGACCTCGCACACACCCTGGGTGGCATGGGGATGAGTGATGCTTTCAGCAGCAAAAAAGCTGATTTTTCAGGGATATCTGAAAAAAATAACCTCTGTGTGTCCAAAGTATTGCACAAGGCCTATGTAGAGGTGAATGAGGAGGGCACCGAAGCAGCAGCTGCTACTGGTGTGGTCATGGGAATAACTTCAATGCCAAACACCGCCACGTTTGAGGCAGACCATCCTTTTATATTCTTTATTCGACATAACAAGACAAACAGCATCCTCTTCTGTGGAAGATTCTGTTCCCCGTAGGGTGAGCACTTTCCCTGTTCAAATGTCACCTTGCCAGTTAAAAGTCCAAACACTGTGCAATTTGTTCTATTTCTGTTACATGGTTTACACAGTGGTCTAAAGAAAAAGTAAATTTAAGGTTTGCATTATCATTGTTGTCATCACTCACAAATAACAGACTACCAACTGGGTTTTGTTTTTGTATGAAATTTTCTCTGCAAAATAAAGACATTTTACGTAATAAACTGTATAAGCTTCTCATTTTTATTGATTGCCGATTTCCACCTGGATCCAAAAGGCTCAGTTAATCCTGATCAATTCACAGTGGGGTTTGGGTTTAGAAGTGGTCGCTATACTGACCTTGATAGGAAAGAGAAACAATTGGGAAGATCACAAAACACAAACATTTGTTCTGAGGCAAATGGGAAATATTCAGATTATCATAGGATTGTACAAAACATGATCAATTTATGTCTTTAGGTTTGCATCAGCGTAGAAAAGGGTTTAAATTAGGCTGACGTAATTGTGTAGCGTCAACCAACAGAAAGCCTTCTGATCATCTTTAGATTTGAGTCAAGAGATACCTAGACATAGCAATGTTCCTAATTTATTCTCACTGCAAAAAACCCCAAAAAAACACAAAGTGAATTAAGGAGTGCTTGAATTTTCCCAGATATTAAAGATCGCTCGGGTCACATTCCAGTCCATTGTGTTTTTACCCTCTGTATCACTCCAGACAGAGATCAGCTCTGTACAAATCAGTTTTTGTCCTACTCCAATAAAAACAGTCCATCTCAAACTGGGCTTAACTTGAAAGGACTATTGGGAGGATGCATGTGCATGAGATGAGAATGAATATCTGGATATGGATCTTCTACAAAGAGTGAAAGATATATGGCGCAGATACTATTACCGATAGTTCAGTTCCAAGAACATGAAGTAATGTGTGACCATTAGAGACCTGCCAATAAATACTATTTGCCCCAAACATCACTGGTTTTAGAGGGATAATTCCATAGAAGCAACAATGCCCCTTTTACCACCAATCTTCTCCCAAATAATTGGACACAGGCTCAAAGAATAAGGAAGAATGACAGTTTCAAAGACTCTATCTGTTTTCAACTTACCTGGGTAAAGCCAATGAGGTGCAGCTTGAATTCGGCGGCATATTGAGCGTTAGGCCTTCATATTTTGGCATAACTGACACACTTAGGCCATTTATTACAACTAACAAGTAAGTGATGGAAGGAATGTTTCAATTCATCTCAGCTGCTCAAGACCACTTCACAAGTTGATCTTTTTGCCACTGTTCAACTCTAAACAGAGTTCACCCACATGTAATTCAGCTGTGGTTCTGCTCCAATAGGAACAGCTGAACTATCAGGCCACATCTCCTCCAGACAGGAACATAATCAACACCTGCCTGGTGTTGACCTTCTTGGGCCTCATAAGTGAGGTGAAGCTTGAGTTCCCCGGCAGAGTGAAAACTGAACCACACCAGGGCACCCCTGTTGCACAGCAAGGTGATAGATGGATATCTTGAATTAATGTCAGCTACTGGTAATTGCTCAGGACCTCACTCGAGTTCATCGTTTTTTGTCCATTGTGCCAGTTTTACTACTGAATATCAACATGAAGGATATCAGCATACAAGAATATCAAGGACAGAATATAGAATTGCTAAATATTGAAAGGTAGATGCATATAGGGAAGTATATGCTTACTATTCCTAGCTCCACATTTACGTACCTTAAAGATATACACACCAATTAAGTACATATATATATGTGGAATTAGGTATAGAAAAGCTAGACCTACCTGTCAATATTTTGTTTAGATATTATGTATTTGATATTTAGTACCCTAGATAATCTGACTTTGATATTTAGTATGCACACCTTTATGCCACTCTTGATAGAGACCAGCCATTTGCAAATTCGTCTTGATCCTACCCCAGCAGTCCAGCCCAAACTGCCAGGTCAGGTCCCCTTCAACATACAAGTAGTGGAAGCAGAGGTGAAAGATTGATTGTAATGCCACTTGGTGATTAGATCTTAAAATTTGTTTTTGAGTGCACTAGACCACATGATAAGACCAGAAGTTTTTTTGTTTTTGTCAGATTCATAAATTTGTTTTGGAAATTTTTATTCTTTCATTCTTCTCTATTCTCCTCCCATCACATTTCTGTGGTGTCTTGCATTTTCCACTTCTAGCTTTATGGATATCTCGAACAAAATGCCCTCACTCTTCACTTTCAATAGCTAAAATTCACATTCTGTTTTCAATTTCATCTTTCTTTCTTTTTTCTTTGCCTTATGTTTATTGCATCCATGGCTTACGCTCTCCTCCCTACCCTTGTCTTCTCCCATCCAGTGTTACATTCCCAACTGGCCTCATTGGTCTTTCCTCTTATTTAGCACCTGCCCTAGTAGCACATTTGGCCAGCTTCAAACCTATTTCAAATGCAAATAAATTTTCACTACTAGTTTGTCCTGGTTTTTATTTAAGACGTGGCGGCAAGTATTATACCCCTAGTCTTGTTTTATTATATCTGAGCAGACCAGATGGCCCAAGGGCCCAACAGTCAAGTCATTACAATAAGTAATCCCTATGTGCAGTACACCCTATATATAATACTCTGCTGCAAACAGTAAGGCTTCTCATCTTGAGGAGGATAAGAGTTACAACTGAAGAACAGTGAAAAACACAATATGTAATAGCAGGAAGATCATGAGACATAACACCTTTGATTTGATTTGATTGGCATATTTGTAGAGCGCAGCGAATGCCCGAGGGCGTCTTGGCGCTAGAAACAAAGGATCTGAGCGGTGTTGGCGGGATAGACATGATGGATTAGTTGTTAAAGAGCCAGGTTTTTAGCGCTTTTCTGAAGGATAAAAGTGAAGGGCTGCTCTTTATGGAGGTGGGCAGCTGGTTCCAGATCTTCAGTGTTCCCAGCAGGAAGCTTCTTCCACCCCAGCGGGCTTTCTTAAACTTGGGTGTCTGTAGAAGTTTAGAATGGGTAGATCTTAAACTTCTAGCCGGCGCATACCATTTCAGGTGCGTCCTCAAGAATTGCGGCCCAGTACCCTGTAGCGCTTTGAAGGCCAGACATTTGGATTTAAACTCAATCCTTTTTTTCACTGGGAGCCAATGGAGGGCTCTTAAGCCGTGGGAGACTGATTTGAACCTAGGAATATCTAATACTAGTCTGGCTGCAGCGTTCTGCAAACGCTGCAGTCTAAGAAGATGTTGGGATTGGATCCCCATATATAGGGCATTCCCGTAATCCAGTCTCGAAAGGGCCAAGGCTGTAACCAAAGTTTTAATCGCATCGATAAATGGGTGGATTTTTCTGATCATTTTTAAAATGAACCAGATGGTGGAGGAGAGCCTATTGATCTGACTCTGTCAAATAAGATCTCTGATGCATAAGATTACTGGGTTGGAGAGTTGTTTAGCACTGTAAAACAGGTGACATCTTCTAGAGCATGTAACAAGGAGGGATAATATTCGCCTCAGTGTCCTTAATAAATCAGGAATTTCCTGACATAAACACAAATTAATTAGAAATCTGCATTTCAAGGCAGGACCCATGGTTTCTTTTGTATTTGTGTAAAGCATATCCACTAAAGAAGTGGAAGAGCGAGCCACTGGTTTGCAATAAAAAGTGTAGCAGTCCAGATTTCTAAAACAATGTCCTACCTTCAGGATATACTCCTATCTGGAACCTACAAACAATGCTTCAGATGCTGCAGTGCTTATAGAGCAATAGTCTAAATTTGTTTTGACATCACTAGTAAACAAATGTTTAATTTATCTGACCCATTAAGGTAAGGTTTGTTAAGACACTTGTTTAAGTTGTCTTTGAAAGGATATAATAGGGTGGGAAGAAGAAAATTGCCTCAGTGCACTAGACGAAGTTCATATTCCTGAGAAATAAGGACAGAATATAACTACTGTGGTACTTTTGGTGCCTCTATAAATATGAAAATAGCCCCCAGAATGGGGACATTGCCTAAGATTAACACCCAAAGCCTTAACATCTGAAAATCTATTGAATGTTATCAAGCAAAACAAAGTTGCCAGATTTACTGAAGTCATCTTTAATCTAAGGGAAGTACAATCGGGCCAGTTCAAAAAGAAAGCAAAAACAAAGGACAAGTCCCAAAGAGAAAAGTTTTGAGGGAATCCCTGTCAGGAGTCTGCAAACTAGCACATGTACACCCACTCACTTACCGATTACATATGTTCCACTGAAACAGTAACTCTACAAGCATTAGGCCTTCTAAGAGAGAGCGTCAGATGACAAGTGTCCTAAACAATGAGAACAAAAGATGCAGCTGCTGAAATTGAATTGAAACTCCTTACCAACACTAGCTACACAAAGTTCTTCAAGTTAATTTGTAAGCTTTAAAAGTGCCTTGAGCCCCGGGTCCTGCATAAGGCTAACATCTGGTTGTGAAAGGCCCAGGATTCACCAAGATGACCGGAAACTTTCCAATCCCTGACTTATAGGGGCCAGTTCACAAAGGGCCTCCTCACTCATGGCAGAGGCTCTGCAGTCGTGGCAGAGCCCTCGCACTCGTGGCGGGAAGTCCGCAATGGGTAACTGCAGTATGGAAGCCCACCACGAGGGGGGGACCCACTATGTTTGCTGGGTTTACACCACGAGTGCGGAGGCCCTTTGTGAATCGGGCCAATAGTGTCTGGGACACTATGGATTCACAATGGATTCAAGAGAAGGGGGCAAAGAAGGGGAATCAAATGATAGTACAAGGTGAGTCTGCAACCAAATCTGAGATTCCTAGGATCCAGTTTGAGAACAAGTATAGCTGTTTGCCTCCACAGATTAGCCAGGCATCTAAAGGTCATTGGAAATGGAGGTAAAACATTGTTTAAGATGTGACACTAATCTTGACAGAAAGTATCTGACTCTAGGGCACCTTTATTTGATTTTTAGCTGAAAAAGAGAAATGGGAGTTTAAGTGGAATAAAAAGAGGTTTATAAGACAAGGACCCCCAAGCAAGTTGAGGGACTAAAATGATTGAGAAACTAGTTGTTGAAGTGTAGGAAATGCCTTGAATGCAGCCTGCTGTGCAATTGTGAACTCCTGGAAGGTATTCGGTGTTCAGTGACTATAGTTTTTGAACATACAATTCACAAAACCTTCTAGACGCAAATGTGGTTCTCCTCACTCTTTCTGATTGACTATCCACCCTGAGAAGTGTTGAAGACTTGTTTCTTCATTTTAGAAATGTCTGGGCAGCAAATGAACCACAAAAAGCTGTGATGTGCAATTTGACCTACTCCCCTAGGATCATGTTCCTCCAGTCTGGCACCCCAACCTAGGTTGATTGTATTGGACTGTAAGACTAGATCTGGGCTGGTGCTCAAGATAGCTCTGCCTTTCCAGGCATCTAGGTGATTTACCCACCATTGTAATTCCTGCCTGCTTACTAGACTGATACAAATGAAGTGAGAGTAAGATAGGCCCTTTTTCAGATGTTGGAGCACTCTGTAGGTGCTACAGACCCAGAAGACTTATAGGAATAGAAGAGTTTACTGATATCTCTGGAAAGAATCCTTAGTGAGATTCTTGATATGTTTTGGAACATCTGAAATTGCAAATTTTATGAGAACTATTTTGTAACATTGTAATGTAATTGCAGACTGACTTTCTCCATCCAAGTCTAGAAGAAAGCCCAGGAATTCTACTTTCTTGGAAGGGGAGGTCTCTGACTTCTCCCAATAGATCACCCAACCCACATTTTAAAGGAGTATTGAAGATAACTGAAGATGAGAAAAAAGGACTACCCAATCCTGGTTCATGAAAGCGTATCACCCACACATATATGATCATGGAGATGCATGGCTCCCTGAGAAATAAACCCAGAGGTTTCATCAACTTTCTGAGAACCACAGAGTTGACAATAGCCTGACATAAAAAGAGGAGAACTGGTAAATGAAACTGAAGACATTTCCTAAGATGATGAATAGGAATTGTGAGGTCTGTGTCTTTGAGGTTGAGACATACTAGCCAATCTTGGCACAGAAAAGTATCTCTCTCCTGGGTTCAATATATTTTCCATTATGAAATGCCTGCATAAACAAATACCATAAAATCTCTTCGATTGATGACAGGACAAATGTTTTAGTTTTGCTGCTGAACTAATAAAAGCTTGCTCATGAAACCATGAGTATGAGGTACACGCTGTTCTACTCCTAATGGCTGAAGAAGAGCGTGTACTTATAGAGGGACCAGCATCTTTCCTTTGGTAAGAATAACACTGGATGAGGTGGAAAGGATTTATATGGAATGTCATAAAATTCGATGTGAAAGTATTGGACTGTTTGAAAGAGCTGGGGATCTGACGTGAAAATAAGTCAGTTGTAAAGGAAGTTAACTATTCTGCCTCTCAGTGGAAGGTATAAAAAAGTAGAGTTGCGTTTTACCCAGGGAAACAAAGCTGAGATGTACTTTCCTAATTTATTTCTAAGGTTTGGAAGAAAGAAAAGCTGGGTCAAAGGGACAGTGTCTTGAAACAATAGTTTGTTAAGTTTCAGATCCAGGTTTATAATGAGCCATTTTCTTCTTTCTGTGGAATTATCATTCAGGTACCGGCTTCTAGACTCTAGGCTGTGATGGCAGCATACCATTTTTAAATGAATAGTGCCTGGCAGGTCCTTCTTCCCTGCTACTGATAGCAAGTAAGTAGCGTCCTGGCCTCACTCAGTAAAGTTCCACTGAAGTGCTACAACCGGGGTATTGTGTTGACATCAATCAATCAATCAATCAGGTTCTTATAGAGCACGGCTAATCACCCATTAGGGTTTCAAGGCGTTGGGGGGAGTTCTGCAGTTCAGTCGAAGAACCAGGTCTTGAGGTCACATCCTACGTGCTTGGATTGTGAGCCTTGAGAGCATAGGGTAATAATATGGCAGATTAGACAATCGATTGCCCCATGTTGAGTAAATAAATGTGCAACAGAGGTTCAGAGTGGAACAATCATAACTGGAGTAAAGAACGATCACATTCAAACTCAGGAAATCAAATGATAATAGCTAAAAGACTGGACCCACTTATGAATCTTTCAAAGAGTACTGTATTTACAATTTGGTACATATGTGCTCAGTGCTCATGTGATCACACAGTGAGTGAAAGACAAATAGTGCAATGGTGTGTATGAAAGAGCACGCAATAATGGAACATGTAAATAATTTCTGTAGTAGGTACAATTATTCCGCTCCAAATGATAGATTAATAATAATACAATTTAGCAACTATTATTTTCCAATTGCCAGAATTGTCCGACCAAGGGCATTATAAGAGTCATCATCAGGACAAAGTTAGTTTAATAGAGCAAGAGCACAAACTCTAAAATGAGCTTATTGAAAAACTTATTAGGAAGGCAGGAGCAGCCATTCGCGAATCGAGTGTCGTTACCAGCCTCCTAACCTTTCTTGATTTCCTGAATTTGAATATGATAGCTCTTTACTCCAATTACGATTGTTCCACTCGGAACCTCTGTTGCACATTTATTTATAAATGCCCATGGTTACAGGTGGTAATTGGGCTGCCCCTGTTGTATTTAAACCCTAATAAAGTATGGCACAAGATGAAGACTGGGTCATAGTCTCCCAACTATCAAGGAATTTATATCATTCCTCAGGCTTTTGAGGTGCACTAGACATTGAGGTGTGGAAGGTTGGAGAAGGGTTGCCTTAAGAAATGTAAAGTAACCTTTCTGTTGTGGTCTGCCTGAATATTCCTTCTCAAGTGTTAGTAATTGGGTTTCTGGTGGCAGAGGTATGCGCCCTGTCCAAGCAGGAACCACAATCCTATTCAGGGTAAGTCACAAACACCCCTTGCTCACCCTCTGGTAGCTTGGCACAGAGCAGTCACGCTTAACTTAAGAGGCAATGTGTAAAGGGATTGTGCAACACTTCAAACAGTAAAACAGTGCAAACACCACACAAAAGACTCTACACCAGGTTAGGAAAATGGAGCATAATTTTTATAAATCAAACAAGACCAAAACGACAAAAATCCAATAAGTAGAACTTGAGATATGAATTTTTTGAAGAATAAACTGAAAACTATTGCTTAGAAGCAATAAGCGCCTATTTGGTATATCAGGTCGCACTGGAAGAGTACAAATACAAAAGTTCAGGCCGACCGTGATGGAGTGCGGGCCAGATACAGGGACTAGGTTTGGCCTGATGAAAAAGTACCTTGTTGCATCAAAGACAACGAGATGCGGGGTGCAGGAGAGGCAATGCGTTGATGACGGTCCACACAGCGAAGGTGATACGTCGGTTCTGATCTGCAACAGCAACAATGTGTCCACAGTGGGTTTGATGCACTGTGCAGCAGCAACGATGCACAGGTGTCAATCCTCGCAATGGCGACGATACATCCGCAGTGTTGGTGATCGACCGGTTCTGGGCTCTGTGTGGACGGTGATGCATGGATTCTGCTGGAGCAGCATGTGAAACACACTTCCAAGAGTCCAGGACTGGGTAGACACCACTTGGCAGGGCAGACTCGCATGGCAGAGTCCAGGTGCAGGAGCAGATCCGTTGGATGTCTTTTATGTCCCTGAGACTTCAGATCAGGAGTCCAGTCAACTGGTCCTTGGAGTCACTCTGGGTTCTGGGTTCAAGTGATGTGGGTCAAGTCCTTCTCACCCAGGCAAAGAGGGCAGAAGGCAGCGGGTCAGCGCCGCAAGAAAGCAGTTCTTCCAGAGCAGCAGTCCAGCAGAATGGCATGTCCTTCAGCAGCACAACAGTTCTTCTTCCTGGCAGAGTATCCACAGGTCAAGAAGCATACTGAAGTGGTAGGGTCTGAGGTCCAGTTCTTATACCCAGGGGTGTCTATGAAGTGGGGAGACTTCAGAGAAGGCTTTGAAGTGCACAGGGGTCCTTCCTTCCTGCCCTGGCTCCAGACTCACTACAGGGGGTATGTAGCCCCTATTCAGGTGTAAGTGTCCAGCTCCTCCCTCCCATTTGGCCAGGATGGCCCATCAAGGCCCATACAATCACAACTAAGCTCCCTTTGTGTGTGGCTGTCTAGGGGAAATACACGAAGCCCAGCTGTCACCCACCATTGACATACAATCGGAGACAGGTTGCAGGCACCTAGGGCTAACAGCAGGAAAATCCCAACTTTTTAAAAGTGGCATTTTCAAAATTGTAATGATAAATTTGACTTTACCGTTATAGAGGATTTATCATTATTATTCCATAAAGAGTAAACATGACAGATATACCTCATCTGAATTAGAAATTATAGCTCATTAAGTGTAATAAGGAATCCCCAATGTTATCTTATGAGAGGGGTAGGCCTCACAGTAGTGAAAAATGAATTTAGGTGTTTTTCATTACCAAGACATGTAAAACTTAAAAATGCATGACCTACCTTTTACTTACACAGCACCCTGCCCTATGGCCTACCTAGGGCCTACATTAAGGGTGACTTATATTTAATAGAAGGGGAGTGTAAGGCTTTGCAAGGAGTTTTAAATGCCAACTCAACAAGGCAGTGCGCCACTGCATTTAGGCTGCAATGACATGTTTTAAAGTGCTACTTAAGTGGGTGGCACAATAAATGCAGCTGGCCCACTAGTTTCATTTGATTTACGGACTTACAAGTAAATTAAATCTGCCAAACGGGTGTAAACTAATTATACCATGTTTTAGGGAGCGAGCAGAAACACTTTAGCACTTGTTAGCAGTGGTAAAGCGCACAGAGTCCTAAACCCCCAAAAACTGAATTCAGCAAAAAGGGAAGGAGGAAGGCAAAAACATTTAGGGGTGACCCTGCAGAAAGGGCCATTACCAACAACAAGTATCCCCACTTCATTAGGTGGAAGGGGCAGGGAAGTGCAAACAGCAATCCTCTTTGTAGAGCAGAGGAACCCATTTTGTTAAGACCTATCTTTAGCCTCTTCCAGAGGTGCTAATCACAAACGGGGGATAGCTTCCAGGTGCAAGCGCTTCATGCTTGATTGTACTCTTGTTTTAGGTGCCTCAAATGGGAGACACCCCTCATCACTCCATGCTATGGAACCATCATTTGGGAACAAAGACTGTGTCTGCCCTAGAAAGGAGATATACATTATGTGAGCAATCTGCATTTTACAGGTTCCAGAACAATAGCATTGGAATAAACATACCATGCCTGGGAACCATCCAAAGCTGAAGCAGAAATTTTCATTGACCAAAGAGAAGGCACTTTGCAGAATGTCAGGGAAGTTTTGGGATTCAGGGTTGGTGTCACTGTCAGCAAGTCTCTCACAGGGGAGGGGCCATCACCTGAAAGTCTGCATCTGACACTGGAGAAAAGCTGTGGGTCTACCTTGGTTCAGAGATTGTCTGGCTTACTAAGAGAGGGGAGGGGATGGAAAACCCTGCAGGAGGAAGACTGACTAGCGGACAAGTCCAGCTACAGCAGGAGGGGATTGCCTAGGAGTAGGCAGTGACAAAGGCAGGGTCACAGGGTGTTACTCAAGTGCTGGAGAGGGTCTCTCTGCATCCCTGTAATCGCATTTGGTGTGCTGCACTAAAGCAAAAGAGCACAACTAGTTCCCTTTGTTACCCTGACTGGTAAGATGACACCAGAGCCAACCTTAGAGCTGGAGAAGATCTCTCTGCATCTCAGTAATCTCATCTGGTGGGCTGCAATGAAGAAAAGCAAGAGAGTGTGACCATTGCCTGTGGTCACCCATGACTAGGGGGACATCACAGGAACCGATCTGTGTATTGCAATAGGTCGTCCTGTGCCTCACCCCGGACTGGTGCGCTGCCAACAAATACCACCTTAACTGCAGCCTGTGACCTGCAAATGCCTGGAGCTGATGGCCTTATATAGATCTTGAAGGTGAGGACTTCAATGCTTTGATGGCGTGGAATTCATTGGGCCTGTTTGAGCCTCTGCAGCTTTGTTTGACACCCACAGACCAGCCGCAGTACCTGGTGCTTCCCAGGCATAATCAGAAGAGAGATGAGGTCATCAGCCCACATCACACCACAGCAAGGACTTTGTGCTGGGGTCCCGCTCCCATGAGAGAAGACAGACAAGAAACAGATTTGGGCCGAAGCTGGGACAAGGGCATACAACTGAGACTAGGACATAAAAGTCATAGACACAGCATTTACTTGCACTTTTACCATAAGCCTACACCTGTGACTTTGAATGGCTTGTTATGTTAATGCCGTTTATCTGTAGAAATGCAGTAGTAGCCTGTGGCCCTGTTTATATCCTTCTTGAGTAGTATCGCGTAGTCGATAATACAGTACAACTATATTTATAAAAAAAAAACAACGGGTTGGACCAGTGGTCTCCAACCTTTTGTGTAATAAGAGCTACTTATAGTCAATGAAAATCCTGACAAGCTACTAATGGCTGTATTTTGAGCAGACATCATCCCTTAGAGAAGGGGCTGAATTGATGAAAGCCTTGGTGAGGGGACACTGGCTCCTTAAAGCTGTCCAGGATATGGAGCATTATTTAGTCCAGTTGTCTAGAAGGTGTGACCGGTTTCTTTTGGCCAGGTTTCGTTTTAATCAACTACACCATCTCTTGGCCACACCCTGTAGTTGAGTCCACTCTGGTAATAGGACGTCCTGGGGCTGCCACAGTAGGTGCCCGCAAGATACCCTACATTTTGTAATGTTTTGCAGTTACTATAGTTGGCCCAGAAAGCAGTTCCTGATTCCATTGTTTAAGACACTGAACTTTACTCAAGTATGACCCCCTCTTATGTACTCACAACTGCTACCAGATGAACATATCTTATTCGCTGTGGTCAGTTTTTTACATGCAGCTCTGGCGTCCAGGCACTCAAGCTGGACTGAATATTACATTAATGTATTAGGTGCTTCCTTGTTATAAGTTGTTTTTATCGTATGTGGCTTTAAAGTTGTATTTTATGTACATGTGCCATATTTGTGTGGTTTTATGGATATTTATTGTATCTTTTATGGTTGCTTGTACCACCAATAAAGATTTTACTACTACTAATATTATTAGAATTGTACTAGTGACCACATCAGACAAGATTTAATTATTGGCTACTATATGCAAGATTACTAGCAGTAATCACCTCAGTGCATCAGACAGGGATGCCAGCAGTAATGTAAAAAAGGCTTAGTCAATTTGGAATGCCTCTACAAGGGTAATACACACCCGCCACAGCTGCAATACCCCTGGCATGAAAGTAAAAATATTGGTAGTAAGTCTCCCCACATGATTTATTACTCAACTGTCATCTTTAAATATCTTTTGGAAATTCAGTCATTTTTCTCCAAACATCAGCTTATTAGTTCTGAAAATACACACATTTTTGTCTTGAACACACAATTTTGGCATACATACTTTTATTCAACCAAGCAGAATACTCACATTTAATAGGCTAGGACACACACAGGAGGGCTACTTACAGGTAGCTGGAGAGCTATCAGCAGCTCACAAACTACTTGTTGGAGAAACCTGGATTGAACAGTCGTTATTTTGCTCTTTTGGGAGGTTGGTGATTTCTGAGCCTATGCCTCCGCACGCTACCTCCCTGAACAGTCTTGGGCTGCTTAACCCACTATCCTGATAGTCAAATTCTGAAAGTGTGTACCTGGTTGCTAGACCTGTCAGGCCTAGGGTGGTGTTCCCCCAACATTTTGCCTTTGCCCCTCCCCAAAAAAAGCCTTTTTGCTGAAATTAGTTTTTGCTCGCCTTAGGACTCTGCACCAGTGCTTAAGTGATTGTCCTCACTCCCTAACACATGGCAAAAATGGCTTACACATAATTCGCATATTTAATTTACTTATAATTCCCTTGTATAATGGTATACCATATACCCAGGGCCTATGAATTAAATGCTACTAGTGGGCCTGCAGTACTTAATGTGTCACCCACTTAAGTAGCCCCTTAAACCATGGCCCAGGCCTGCCATTCCAGCCTGAATGCTGTTTTAAATTGCCAGTTCATCTTGCCAACCTTAAACCCCCCTTTTATTGCAAATAGGTCACCATAAGTTTGGCCTTAGGTAGCCCACAGGGCAGGGTGCAGTGTAATGAAAAGGTGGGACATGTACTTTTACATGTCTTGGTAGTGAAAAACTCCTAATTTTGTTTTTCACTACTGTGCCTACTTGCCCCATAGGATAACACTTGCTTGCCTTATTAGAATTAATAAGTGCAAACTTTTGATTGGGAACATGTCAACATTTTGTGTTTCTTGTCTGAGAAATTGTAATTCAAAATCCTCTTTAATGGTAAAGTCGGATTTTAAGTTCAAATTCTGAAACTATCACTTTTAGGAAGTTGGCATTTTGCTGCCCTACCCATTTGGTGCCTGCAGTCTGTACTAGGTCACATGAATGGGTGTAGTTGGCAGTTGGACTTTGTTTATTCCTCATAGTCAGACACATAATAGAGGAATTAAGTGTGCATAGATGGGCCATCTGCTTGCAGAACGGGTGTCAAACCTGGGCACAGAACCACTTGCAGCTGAATAGGCTGTGTTGTGCCTTCACACAAAGGATCTGTCACCCCAGCACTGCTCATGCAGCCAGCTTGGAGCCAGGGCTTGGGAGTCAGGAAACTTCAAGCACTTCAAAGGGAATTCTCAAGAAAAAACTCCTACTTCAAAGAAGGCACCAGGTATACAAACAGGACCCTCAGACCCACTCTTTAGTTCACTTTCCAGACCTGCGGAAGGTCTCTGAGAGGATTGCTGCTGTGGACTGCTGTGTACTACAGAAGACTGCTTTCTGCACTTTGAAAGAATGCTTTGCTGCCTGGGGCCTGCCTTGAACCCTCAGAGGCCTGCCATGCTGCCTGAGCCCTGTTCATCATTTGAACCCAGGACTACCAGAGTGACTCCAATGGCTAGTTGGCTGGCCTACTGATCAGAGCCTCAGGGACAGAAAAGGCTCCAACCATCTTGTTCTGAGCGAGTTCTGAATTCCCAAGTTGTGGCCCTCCAGTCCTGGACCCTTGCTTGTGGTATTAAAGGGGCCCAGATAGCAAAAATCTAAAATTTAGGACTGGGAATATTTTTGCCTAAAAACTGATCTTAGAACAGAGGGAAGACCCGGACCAACGTGCTCGTCTATCTGCCCAACGTGCATCACCAGTCAGCCTGAGTGGTAGCTCCAGCTACGTTCTTCTCCGCAGCAGAACGTCCTGTTCAGCAGTCCTTCGCCAAAGGGATATCCAGCCTCCTAGAACTCTTGTTGGCTACAGCCTTGTCCTGCTAGATATTTTCGACTTTCAAAAAAGAGACTAAGTCCGAACTTAGAAATCTTCACCATGACTTTGTCCAGTGGCTCCCAAACGGCGATGCCTCCTCCTTGGACACCACCTGCAGCCTTGACCTACTGAAGTTCTACCTGCTCAGAATATTTTTGTTGGAATTTCTTCTACGTACGAGGGAAAGCGCTGACTTGGCCCAACCCTCTTCCTGTCTCTTACTCGTACCCCATCACAGTAAGTCATATTTTTAGACTTTGCCCTTGTCTCGCACGACTAGATGTCTGCAGTTGGTGCTTTGATGTTTTAGGTGCTAATTTTTTCCTTTAGCTTTAAAAATTCATAATTCTGGTTCTACCGATTGGATTTTTGCCGTTTTAGTGCCAAATAAGTTATTAAAATGTACTTTATTTTTCTACATTGGTGTGGGATTTTTTTTGCATTGTGTTTTCACTTTATTACTGCTTGTGTGCAATGTTCCCTCTAATTTTTTTCCTCTGTGTGCGGCAGAGTAAGGTCTCTGTGCGCGGCAGCCAAGGCTATGTGCGCCAAGAACCCAACCGCGCGTGTAGACCAGGGCTTTAAGTGGGATGAAAAAACTAGGGGGTCTCTCAAAGGGGCGTAACCGATGCAATTAAGGACGTGGCTTAAAAGCAATTAAGCTAAAAATATGTGCATCGCATAGTGTGCCACCCAACTGATATTTTGTTGCTTCTGTCATTGCATCCAGATATATAATACAAGTAACATTACACCTACAAGAAGCCAAGACTATTGGCTTTGTCAATGGTTGTTTTTTGCATAAAGTTGTATATAATATTGAAAATGCTTCCGTTCTTGTGGTAGAATTTCTGACTTAATGCTAGGAGATGGGTTTTGAGTCTCGGGTCAGCTTAACATCCTGTGATTCTGGGCAAATCAATGAATCTACCCATGTATACCAAAAAAATTATAAAAATAAATCATGTAAAGTGCTCCAGTACTTTCGAGTTGAGTTCGCACTGTATAAAAACTTGCTGCATTTCTTTTCTAAATGCGGGGCTGATGGTTTGCCTTGTGAAAGAATTTACACCTGCACTTGATAGGGCGGGATCGCTGTGCTCAAAGTTTGTGAAAAACCCAATGGGCATTTCAAGCCTGGGACAGCCTCTCCCTCCCTACGGGCAAAAATATACTCTCCCGGAAAGAGAGTGAGTGTATGTAGCTTTTGATAATATCAAGCGTGGATTTACACTCCTAAATCAAAAAAATATGCACACCTAAATTCACCTTAGGCAGGCAAATAGATTTGTGAATTATGTCCTAAGATTCCCCTGTCTAAGGGGACCCACAAAGTTATCACACTTATTCTTGGGCATGAGGAGCCACTACCTACATAAACAGTTTTTAGGTGTGGTAGCCCTTATCGTAAACTGAGAAACTTCACACACTGCCCGACAGTAAAACACCACTAAATCTTCTGGGCAAAACATCCGAGCTACGTTATGCACCATTATACCGAACTTTGTCAAACGCTGAATTTCTTTAGACTCAGAATCAATAGTCTCCAACTTGGGTCTCAGGCCCAGAAAGGCCACAGTGAAAAACACCAGATACGTTTAGGCATGAGCAAGAAGTCACAGCAAATTTAATAGAAATAGTGAATGCTAACTTCAACAGGTCGGATCCAGACTCAGTGACGTGTGTATGTTTGTAATGTGAGGCAACCTAGGAGGAAGGGTGGGACTATAGGAGCAGTGACCAAAAGGAAGAGAGTGGGAGAAGGACTGGGAAGGGTGGGAGTGAGGAAGGGAATGAATGGTGGGAGAGAGGAAAGGAATTAATTGTGAGAGTGAGGAAGGGAATGAAGTGTGGAAGGGAATGAAGGGTGGAAGGGAATGAATGGTGGAAGGGAATGAATGGTGGAAGGGAATGAAGGGTGGAAGGGAATGAAGGGTGGAAGGGAATGAATGGTGGAAGGGAATGAATGGTGGAAGGGAATGAAGGGTGGAAGGGAATGAAGAGTGGAAGGGCATAAAGGGTGGAAGGGAATGAAGGGTGGGAGTGAGGAAAGGAATGAAGGGTGGGAGAGAGGAACGGAATGAATTGTGAGAGTGAGGAAGGGAATGAAGGGTGAAAGGGAATGAAGGGTGGAAGGGAATGAAGGGTGGAAGGGAATGAAGGGTGGAAGGGAATAAAGAGTGGAAGGGCATAAAGGGTGGAAGGGAATGAAGGGTGGGAGTGAGGAAAGGAATGAAGGGTGGGAGAGAGGAACGGAATGAAGGGTGGGAGAGAGGAACGGAATGAAGGGTGGGAGAGAGGAACGGAATGAAGGGTGGGAGAGAGGAACGGAATGAAGGGTGTCAACAGAAGAGCGTGACAAAGGAGTACATGACGGAAAAGGGGAAAGTGTCGGACAAGGGTAAAAACGGAAGTACAGGAGAAAGGAAGGTGCAGAAAAAAGAAAGAGTGGGAGAAAAGAAGGTAAACAGTGGGAGACATGAAGGCAAAGGGGAGGGACAGAGGCAACAAATGGGAACGTAAGTAGTTTACCTCTTCACCTGTTACGGCGACTGTGATGCTTTGGAAGTGGTCCACTGTTGGCTCTGAAAGAGGCCATCACCCTTTCCATGGAATGTGTCAGATGGGATGGAGGAGGCGGGAGATCAGTCCAAGCCAGGAGGCAGTACTCTTTACTGCATTCCACGGAGGTGTATGGAGCATCTTTGGATGCCTTATCCGAGGCAATTACTGACAACCGCACCCGTCTGCCTCATGGATGTTACCACCTCCTCGCCAAATGCAAGGGTCAAGTGACTTCTCCTGATGCTATTCTGCTGGTGTATGTGCAAAATCAGTGACTGTCCAAACAGGCAGCAGGTGAGGAGTACATCGTTTGATTGGAGGCGAAAGGAGGATCAGAGAGGAACGACTGTGTATGTAGAAGCATGGGGTTGGCATCATAGACCAAGGGGGATGAATTTGATCAGGGAGAGTAGACTAAGTGGGGAACTAGCCACCTCCCCTCAGCCCTCAGCACCTTTTGAAAGAATTTATGTTAAATGCAGCCCATGACAGGCGTTGAGATTAACATCAATTCTTTCAAAAGGCCCACAATCAGCCCGGCAGCCGTGCTGCATTAAGAAAAGAGATGCAGCAAGTCTACAAATACAACGTGTGCTTTCAGTATCATCTGAAAGCACATGTTGTGCTTTTAAACTTGATGCATGTATTTTCTTACAGCGAGGCTGCGGGGCTGATTGTGGACCTTTTGAAATAATTTATGTTAATCACAGCGCCCGTGAAGGGCTGCATTTTTAACATAAATACTTTCAAAAGGCAAACAATCAGCCCGCAGCCGCACTCTATTTAGAAAAGAAATGCATCAAGTTTAAAAGCACGAACGTGTGCTTTCAGATGATTCTAAAAGCCCACCTCCTGTTTGTAGACTTGCTGCATTTCTTTTCTAAATAGAGTGCGGCTGCGGGACTGATTGTGGGCCTTTCAGAAAGTATTTATGTTAATTACAGTGCCCGTCATGGACTGCATTTAACATAAATACTTTCAAAAGGCCCACATTCAGCCCTGCAGCTGCGCTCTATTTAGAAAAGAAAGGCCGCAAGTGCAGGAGCATTTTCTGCCTTACGGGGCACGAACGCTGTCCCGGGATGTGCTGTGCGTGTGCGCTTCACACACAGCACTGCGCGCTCGGAGAAACAGAGGTGCGTGCGCGCACACCTTACAGGGAACAGTGCTTGTGTGTTGCATAAATACTTTACACATTGCCCCTAAGTTAAGCCTGACTGCTTTTGTGCCAAGCAACTAGAAAATTAAGCACAGGCTAACTTAGTGACTTGTGTGGTTCATCCTGACAGGGATTGTGGCTTTTGCTTGAATAGGGATCACCCTCCCTCATTCAACCAACAACCCAATTTCTCACACTGGTGCACATTTTCCAGTGTCGTAGTATGTCCAGTCGTGGAACACCATTGATAAACAGCCCTTCCATCTGCTTGCTCAGTGACCCCTGACCAGATTCTGAGAACGGGTTTCAGGCTTGGTAGCAGCTTCAGATAATCTGATCTGTTTTGCTACATTTTTAATAGAGGACCCACCAAGTCCAGGAGTTTGCCCTGATGTGACAGCCTTGATTATGTGACTTCCTTTAAGATCCTTACTGGATTTGCCTAAAAATGTCTGCAGCTGTGGTCGTTACCACTAATTTATCCAGCAAAGAGCATCTAGGTATTCTGCATTTTTTATTATTTTTAGAGGGCTCATCCATAAGAAGGTGTCTGCGATTATGGATATATTCAGCAACACAGCCATTGGAACCCACTCAGAAGAAAGAGGATCTTGGATTTGTCAAAGAACTGTTAACAGGCTAATCATTACATGGCTTTCCTTTTTTGTAGAGGCTCAAATCAATGGGAGCCAGAGTCATCTGTATCCGCACCTGTGGTAGAAGTGGCATTGTCTGTATAGGTCTCTGGATCCAGATCGATGATGTTACACATATGAAGAATGTATTTATTTACCTCCTTTCAGCTGGTCTAGCTTGTGGATTGGAACTACTCTTCTTTTGTGGAACTAAGCTGCTCAAAACAAGCGCAGCCGGCTGAGCAAATATTTTGTAAGCCAGGGCGGAGTTCGCGTAGCAGTGCTACGCGGAACTCCGCGAAGCAGTAAAAAGACCACTCCGCCGCACAACACGGAGTTCCGCAAGCAGGCAAAGTATTGCTCAGCCATCCCTAGTCATGATTAATGAGGGCCTCACCTCTTCTTAATCACAGCCAGGCAGGCTGCCTCACACTCACGCTTATAAGAGGGCTGAAGGGGCTCACTCACCTTCCACCTCTGCTGAAGGGAAATCTTTCTTTATCACCCCATAATCTTTCTCCTAAAGTGGCTGCTGCATCAGCGCGCCTGGCTCGCCTTCCCGTGAGTGTCAGTCAATTCTCTTGCCTGGGACGGAGTCCATGCACGGACGCCATTACTTCACCTTGTGCTGCACACAGTGCACAAGAGAAGTGAAAACAATGTGCAGTTTCGATCGGACGCCCCTGCTCAGCCTCACCATCACCACCCCTTGCACCCAGGCTCCACACCACCATTTCCTCCTCACCTTTCCCAGCAGCCCCCCCTTGCAGTAACTCTTCCCGTGGGCGTCACAGATAATCCTATGGGGCTCGGGATCTCTGTGCTAAAGGGTTTCCTGTGGTTCAGGCAGATGTACTGGTCGGCACAGCACCGGATCCGGCAACAGGGAGCACGCAGACTCCTGGTAATGCGGTGGCGCTAAAGGACGGGTCACCATGGGGACGCACGCAAAGACATGACGAATGACGCACAAGAATAGAAAGTAAAACTGAAACTGCCCATGCTCCAGCCAATGAGAGCTGGGCGAGCATTAGATGTAGTCATGTGAGGGGGAAGTTGGCAGCGCCGAGGGAGCAGCATTGAAGACCGTTCCTTTTCCTTTCTTTGAGCTCTTATTTCATTGCTGCTCAGAGGTGAGTGACTGCAAAAGTGAGCACACCGGTAAAACTCCGTTCTGCCTGTGGTAGGCGGAGTTTTTGGCCCAACTCGGCTTTACAAGCGGAGTGCCTGAGTGGGAAAACTCCGAAAAACTCCGCCAGGTGAGCGGAGTATTCCGCCCATGCTTAATATTTTGCCTGGCGTTTAATTCTCTGAGTCACCAGTATTGCTTGTATGCTTTCTTTTAGTTTTTCGTTTTCTTCCAATTATTATTATTATTATTCGGATTTGTAAAGCGCATGACTATCCCAGGGGGCTTCCCAGCCCTGAAACATAAACAGAAGGGCAAGAGTTAGTAATTTAAAAAACCATGTCTTCAGGAGCTTTTTAAAACTTTTCAAAATAATTGCAAAGCTGAAGCATAGAAGGCATGAAATTCCATAATTTGGCACCAAGATAAACAAAGGAGCGACCTCCTTGCCTCACCTTATGAATATGGGAAACAACTGCATAATTCAAATTGCTGAATTGCAGAGCCCAATTGGGAAGATATGGTAACACCAGTGACCTAAGATCAGTGGCGGCTCACAGAGGTAATGCTGTGGGGCGGTGAGGCAGGGGTGGGACAGGGTGCGGGGGTAGTGGAGTCCGACATACGACGGCAAGGAGTAAAGTAAGTAAATAAATAAATAAAACTACTTACCTTGCTCTCGCTGCATCGCCGAGTCGGCGATGCAGCGAGAGCAAGGTAAGTAGTTTTACTTTACTCCTTGCTTACTTTACTCCTTGCTGTCGTATGTCTGACTTCACTACCCCCCCACCCTGCCCCGCCCGCCTCACTGTCCCACAGCATTACCTCTGTGAGCCGCCAGTGCCTAAGATATAGTACTCATGTATTTGTACATGTAGCATAGTGCCTTATACTGGATGCACTTACCATTTGGGAGCCAATGTAGGTCATGAAGAAGGTGAGAAACCGAGGAGTATTTAGGTAGGTGGAAAAGCATCTGTGCCACTGCATTTTGAACGACTTGTAATCTCCTAGTTAAGATTTTTGTTGCAGCGAAATAAAGAATGTTACCGTAGTCAAGTTTTGAAATAATCAGGGCTTGCACAACCATCCTTTGGGCAGAAACAGCAAGAAGCCAAAGTATTTTCCTCAGACACCTAAGGATGCCGAAACAAAAAGCAGCCACCTTGGTGATTTGCTGGTCCATGATATGCTTGTTATCAATCCAGAAGCCTAGGTCCTTAATCACTTGACTAGGGTTTTACCAAGCTCCAATTTGATAGTCCTGCAGTGAGGACCCCAAAATTGGGGTTGATTGCCGATCAATAAAACTTCAGACTTGTTCCCATTTAACTTAAAAAATTGCTACTCATCCAGGTTGCCACACTAACAAAGCAGTAATTAAGGTCAGATGAACTGCGATCATCATTAGGGGATAGAGATTTGTGTATCATCACCGTAAGAAAGGAATGTGCAGCCAAACCCTTCAACTATGTGTGGCAGTGGCTGCATATAGATGTTAGACAAAGTGGGGCTCAGGGTAGAGCCCTGGGGCACCCCTTAAGGTAGCACTTAGGTGGCAGAGTTATACGGTTTCACACAGACTTGGAAGGAACGGTCTTGCAGAAAAGAGCTCAGCCAGGTCAATGCCAGGCTTTCAATTCCCAGATCATCTCATCTTTGAAGAAACACCTGGTGAGAGACAGTATCAAAAGCAGCATTCAGATCCAATAGGGTAAGAGCTACAGTGCCCCCTGTCAAGCTGTGATCTAAGGTGTTTGGTAACACCTAACAGTGTTGTTTCTGTACTATATTCAGCCCTAAATCCATATTGCGAAGAGTGTAAAATTCGGTTGGTTTCCAAATAGGCAGACAACTGCTGATTAGCAAGCATGCTTTTCAAGGATTTTATCAAACAGTGGCAACAACAAAATGGGTCGATAGTTAGCCCTGTTTGTGATGTCAGAGTTAGGTTTCTTAAGTAAAGGTACCACCATCGCATGTTTTCAGTTCTTACGGACTGAACCCTCAAATAAAGAAGAATTAAGAAGATTTATCAAGCTTGGAGAGAGCAAGGGACACATTTTGCCCCAAATGGCAGGTGGCAAAGGGTCTAACGGTGAGCCCAACTTTGTAGTGTCCAAAACAGACAGAAATGTAATGTTCTCAATAGGGGAAAGGGTCCCCAAAGAACAAAGAAGGGGAGCAGGAGAGGTAGCACTGGCTTCCCATCTTGAGTGGGAGGAAAAGAAGCATGAATATAGGCCACTTTTTTGCAAACAATCGGCTGCTCAATCATCAGACTGTTTTTTTGTGAAAGTGACAGACGTGGAGAGATAGTAGCAGCATCCGTCAACTATTTGACAATCTGAAAAAGTACTTTAGGATAATTCTGAGCATGGATAGATTGAATAGGGGTGGGAGTGTGGGAAGAACATTAACAGAACAAACTCTGTACCTCTGCCGGAATCAAGGCACTGTTTTTTGTAAGAGTTTTGTCATAAAAAGTTCTATTGTTTGAGAAAATGATTTTATTATGGAAGCCTTTTGCTCCTCTTCCACATGCTCTTAAACCATGGAAGAACCACCAGCCTTCCGCACTAAAGTGATACCATTATAGAGTCTATAACGACAGTAGATTAAGTACAAAATTACTTTAAGTAGAGTGAAAACAGATCCTTTAGCTATCTGGTATCTGACCACATGGGGAGTTAATGCCCCCTTTAAAGATGGCAAGTCAGGGGGGCGTGGCCAACTGCCGAGGGAAATGGCTGCATGGTAGCTTCGCTCCGTTGCACCACTCCCTAAACATCCTGAATAAATAGATTTGCCCCGAGTCAAAACGGCTGAAACGGTGCTCACCTGTCCCCCGCAGCGTGTTCTGCCGATGTACAGAAGGCCGCTCCGATTTGCTGCGCTCCGGCGGAGATCGCCGGCTGGACCTGAACTGCTGTGATGGAGGACGCGAGGTGTGCTGCGTAGGCCTCCGGCCGCACACAGACAATCAACACCGCGGCTGCGGTGTGCATCCTGGGCCCGCCTCCTTGTCGAGGGGGCCAAGCTGAGCCTGACTGCCGGCCGCAGTTGCTCCGGTGAGTTCTCTCCCCCCGCTGCCCCCACGACATATGGGCCGCACTTTGAACAAACACCGCGGCGACTGGGGGCTCGGGCCTACGGGGGCCGGCTGAGAAGGCCCTGTACTGCCGCATTGACTTCACCTGCCCGCCTGGGCTCTCCACCATCCGCATTATGCGTCCGGCAGACTTCCGGCCCTGAAAAGGTTGCACATACCGTGGCGGAGGAAAATTGACTGCGCACCAGGGGAGTGCTCTCGAGCCACTGCGAGGGACGGGGCCGGTGAGAGGGCCTCCTCGCCATCACTGGCAGAGACTGTATGCCTGGTAAAGTGCGACGCACACTGTGGCGCAGGTTCGGAGCATGCTTTCATTGACTGCCTTCGTGGGAGGGGGGACGCCAGGTAGGCACCGTTCACCTTATCTTTCCGGCGGTGGGGGCGCGAGATGCGCTAAGACTTGGCCGGTCTCCGGTGAAGCGTCTGCGTAGGTGGCAGTCACAAGGACTACATGCAAGGGGGGGGGAGCTGAATTCTTTCCTCCAAGTTGAACTAGGCCGTAATCCCCTACACAGCTAGGGCTCGTCGATGTGCGATACCTTGAGTGGCCAGCGAAGTTACCTGCACCACATCAGCGCTCCACCCCCATCGGTGTGTGCAACCTCCTGGAGTGTGTCATTCATTGGTCTGGACCCAACTGGCGAAACCTGACAGGCCAGAGAGGGCTTTGTCCCTAGCGTAGGCGTCGGTGAGTAGCCAGAACGGCCCAGTCCCTCATCCAGCACACCCTGCACACCGGCTACAACATGGCGAGTGGCCGCAGCGGCCGGGGCACGCTCCAAGCAAAGCTGGAAAAGTATGCATGGCAGAAAGGACAGGATGAGACACAAAGTAACCCCAAACCTGGTGGGGATCAACCGGACCCCATGCTGCAAGACATCTTAACAGCCATAACGACGGTACGTACCTCTCTGGAAGGCCGCATTGACACCGTCGCCTCTGAGGTCTCCCTGATCAGAGCGGACATGCGAAACATGGCTGAGCGCATCAAAGAGGTGGAAATCATGACCAAGGGCCTAACGACTGATACTGACCTTCTCAAACGCCACATAGCTGAACTCCAAACCAATCAAGATGTGCTCGAACGACAACTCGACGACTACGAAGGTCGTATGCACCGCAATAACGTTCACATACTGGGAGTGCCAGAACGTGCCGAGGGGCAGGCGGCAGACCTATTTGTCGAAAATCTAATACTACAACATCTCCAGCCAACGGCGCTGTCCAAGTACTTTTCCATCGAAAGGGCGCACTGGGTGCCAGGCGGAAGGACCAAACCTGGCGCGCCGCCTAGGCCTATCTTGGCAAGGGTGCTTAATTTCCGAGACAGGGACGCCATACTCCAAACAGCGAGAGCTGCCCCACCGATTGCCATAGACAACAGCAAAATCACCTTCTTTCCAGATTGTACGCTACAAGTGCAGAAACAATGTCGTAGCTTCCTGGAAGTGAAACACGCACTGCGTGATCAAGAAATCAAGTACGCCATGCTGTTCCCGGCAAAGCTGCATGTTGAATCCGAAGGGAAAGTGTGTTTTTTTACTAGGCCCGAAGATGCATGGAACTGGCTCGACGGCTGGCGCACGGCCAGCAAGCCTAACCGCAAATCAAACTGTGACACTGATAACGGGGACAGGTCGAGCCGCCAGCCTGGGTCCCCGCAGAGCGGCGAATCCACGACGAAGGGCTCAGCGGGCTAGAGACTGACGGATTGAAGGTATGCAACGGAGGTTTCCAGTCAATATGGCCTACGCTACCAAGTCCCTCCAGGCACAAGCTGCTTCGCTGTAGAACTGTCTTGTATCAGGACTTTTTGTGTATCTTGGCGTTGCTGCTTGCAGCTCTAAGGCCGTACTTGCTTCCGGCTGAGTGGTATCGTTGTTCTCCTAATATTTGCAGTCTGTTATGCCTTAAATCCAATGTACATGGGGCTAGTGTTAGGGGTAATATGCACTCAAACGAATTGATGCCCCAGGGAGTGGGGTTGGATCACGTTCCTTACTATTTTAAGGGTGGGCGATAGGCACTCAACAAGTTTGAGGAGGCGGGAGGTTCAGTACCCATCGTGCAGGGAGGCAGGGTGTGGGGAGGGAGAGGGGTGTTTTGGGGGTGGGGGGACTTGTTTAATTCGTTTTTGTTGTTTTAGTGTGATGGAGGTGATGCAAGATATATCATTCATTCAGACATACTCAGGGCCTGCAGATTCGGTGTACCAGAATTTGTTGCACATACTCGGGATATGGGCGGAGAGCGCCCCAACCCACCTCTACGCACCATGTCAGATCGTAACGTGAAGAGATCACTCCATATTCTTACATGGAATGTTAACGGACTGGGCGATAAACTGAAAAGAGGGGTTGTGCTCCAATACCTTAAGAGACAGGCCCCGGACATCGCCCTACTACAAGAGACACACCTCATTGGTAATACTTGCAAAGCACTAGACCGTTGGGGCTATAGGTTGGTGGCACACGAGGGTTTCACAACTAGCTCAAGAGGGACTGGCATTCTTATCCGTAAACAATGTCCATTTATTATAAATAATACTTGGACTGACGGCCAGGGCAGATACACTGCAATAGCGGGGACATGAGAGGGGAAACCCCTTAACGTACTCTCAATCTATATGCCCCCAGCGTTGAAGACAACTACGTTGTCCGACCTGGGTAAACTCCTACTAGATCTCCCGGATGGTATCCTGGTGTTGGGAGGTGACTTTAACCTTGTGGTAGATGGCCGGGTTGACCGGCGTCCCCCTCGACAAGACCCACATGACACCTCCCCACTAATGGACTTTCTCCTGGCTTTTGGCCTAGTAGACCTCTGGCGCCACTTTAACCCCCTGGGGCGGAACTTTACCTTTCATTCCGGTGCCCATGGCAGTCAGTCCATAATCGACCATCTGCTCACACATACCGATGATCTCTCCTACTTTACTGATGCTAGGTCCCTGGCATGTGGTATCTCGGATCACTCCCCTGTTCTGACTCAGTTGACTCTGCCCCAGGACCATCGCCGCCTCACCCTATCCATAAACCCATGGAGTCTGAAGATCCCACAGGTCAGAAGTGCTCTGCTCAAAGGAGTAGATCATTACTTTGCTGAGAACGCACATTCAGTTCAATCCCACCACATGCTATGGGGGGCCTTTGGGGCGGTAATCAAGGGTCAGGCACTTTCATTGATGGCGGGACATAAGAAGGAACGGACGGCTAGATTAGAAACCTTAGAGCAGGAGATTAGGGAGTTAGAGGATGGGGTGGCAACTAGCGATGACGAGCAGCTCACCCACACTTTGAGTGTTAAACGCCTCGACTATCGTCAATTAGCAACAAAGTCTGCCAAGACGAAACGCAAAGCAACTCTCCATAGAATATACGAGTTGGGTGACGCCACCGGTAAAATGCTTGCATGGTTAGAGAGGCGAGAGACCGCTCAGAGATGGGTGCCCCTTATTGAGACGGACGCGGGCGACCTGGTAACAGATCCACAACACATTGCTGAGGCCTTCGCCTCTCACTTTGCCTCCATATACTCCTCCACCACTCACACCACCCTACAAGACTCAAGAGACCTTCTTACCACTATCCCGGTGGTTGTACTTACCCCGGATGACAGTGACTCCTTGGAAGGTGACCTTACTGAGGAGGAACTTGCGACTGCCATCAGCGGTATTAAGTCGGGCAAAGCCATGGGGCCCAATGAGCTCCCAATAGAACGGTTTAAGCTGGTGTCCTCCAAGATCACGCCTGCTCTTTGTGCTATGCACTTATAGAGTTACCAGACAGGGTCTCTGCCCCAAGGCTTGATGCTGGCCTCCACTGCCGTCATACACAAACCGGGTAAACCAGTGACAAGTTGTGAGTCCTATCGCCCCATCTCACTGCTGACTGCCGAAGTTAAAATTCTGGCCAAGGTATTGGCCAATCGTTTAATCCCAGTTATATGTAAGCTTGTACACCCTGACCAGTCGGGCTTTATGCCCGGCCGCAACACGGCCCTTAATCTCCGAAGACTCCACGGGGAGAACCCACACCATCCTAGAGGATGCTGCATTACTGTCTCTGGACGCAAAATTGGCGTTCGACACCATTGAGTGGCCCTATTTATTTGCCCTCCTCGAACGCCTGGGGTTCAGCCCTCACTTTATACAGTGGGTTAAACTACTGTACACGGGTCCCACAGCCCAGGTGGTAGTCAACCAGCATACCTCCCGATGCTTCCGCCTTGAGAGGGGGACTAGACAGGGCTGCCCCCTGTCACCCCTCATATTTGCTCTACTGCTGGAGCCACTGGCGACCTGGGTCAGGGGTGACCCCATGATCAGGGGACTGAAGTGGACTGACCAACATGAAGATAGAATCTCCCTCTATGCCGACGATGTCCTGTTATACGTGGCAGCTCCTTCGGCCTCGGTCCACAGGATTCTGCACATTTTTGCAATTTGTAGCGCCCATTCTGGCTATACCATTAATTGGACAAAGTCTGTTTTGTTTATGCTGCGGGCCCTGTGCCGTGGATGCCCAAAGACACCAACATTACAGTTGCTATTGAGGGCTTCCGCTATCTTGGCATCTACATCACTCCACACCCGGCCCGTTTTTATGACGCTAATCTTAAAGCCCCATTGACCAGGCTCCGAAAGGACGTACTTCACTGGCGGACGGTGCCCCTCACTTTGCTCGGAAGAGCGGCATTGTTTAAAATGCTGGCTCTTCCTCGATTCCTATATTTATTGCAGAACACCCCTCATAGGGTCCTGGACGCTTATTTTATCAGTGTGGAGAGCGAGGTTAGAACTCTCCTATGGGATGGGAAAAGCCCACGCATCGCGACACATAAACTGACCAGTGGG
Source organism: Calotriton arnoldi (assembly GCA_963921515.1). Classification (NCBI taxonomy): domain Eukaryota; kingdom Metazoa; phylum Chordata; class Amphibia; order Caudata; family Salamandridae; genus Calotriton; species Calotriton arnoldi. The sequence continues at coordinate 1,319,162 of CAWUFW010000888.1, read as the reverse complement.
TGGTATGACGGAGGAATCGCGCTACCTGATTTGAAACAATACTACTGGGTCTCCAAGCTTGCGGTGGTTAACCAGTGGGTCTTCGCTCCACCGTCCGAACCGGCGTACCGCACGGACAGATGGGTAATGGCTAAGGGAGGGTACCAACAAGCACTCTATTCCAGTCCCAAACGACAACACCTCACCGGCCCAACTGCCCACACAGTGGCACTTTGGCACAGTGCGACAAAAAAACTGGGGTGGCACAAGAAATTAACATTGCTCACTCCCCTGTGGGAATCTGAGCAACTCAGTATATTGAGTAGATGCCTGGGCTTTGACAAGTGGGACTTAATTGGTATTTCCTCAGTGGAGGATCTTTGGAAACGAAATGCTATGGTCTCATTCGCAGAACTCCGAAAAGAATTCCAGTTGGCGGAGTCTGAGGCATTCCGTTACCTCCAAATCCGACATGCACTCACCACTGTCGTCACCAGCGATGGGGCTTTACCCGAGGCCTCCCCATTGGAAGATCGACTCCTGACAGACCCCCTAACACGCAAAGCGATTTCGCTCACCTATCGTAAATTAATAAACAACAAACCTGATCCATTGATACGTCTCCGACAGCAGTGGGAAACAGACCTGGGATATCTAGAGGACGACGACTGGCAGGAAGCCATCTCCTCCCCCAGGGAAGTTGCCATCCCAATGCGTCTGCAACTCATTCAACTTAAAATCCTGCACAGATCATACTTATCAGCACACATACTGGTCAAGATGGGTTGTCAGCCGAATCCTGGGTGCCTTAGAGGGTGCACAGCCGAGGGTACCTTCTTCCACACGATCTGGGAGTGTCCAAGGCTCAAGCCCTACTGGGGGAATATTATCTCTACACTAGCGAGGGTAGGTGGGAAGGCCATCATCCACTCCCCGCGACTGTGTCTACTGAATGTATGGGAAGCCACGGACTTGACTCAAACAGAGCGCACATGGGCATCCCTGGGATTTGTCCTTGCTAAGAGGAATATAGCTCGGGGGTGGGGGACCGGAGATTTACCTAAGTTCTCAAAATGGGCTAACGACATGGATAATTCTATGATCGCAGAGAAGGATGTATTTAAGCATAGAGGCTGCCCCGCGAAATGGGATCATAAATGGGCGAAATGGAATACATCGCATGGTGAAATATGTATATCTCCTTCAGTTGAATTGCGGAAAATTGATTTGGACATCGATCTTCTAACTGTCTAATGTTGTCCTGAGAAAAGATCTATATGTGAACATGCTTATGAGTCTTTATCATTGTATGTTATTGCTATATGGCTTTGTGGCCCACCTCTATAACATCACAACTGTTTAATAAAAAGAGAATTTAAAAAAAAAAAAGATGGCAAGTCAAGTTCTGTAAGAAACAGAGGGGCATATTATCAAGCGGCAGCGATAATTATCGCTGGCCGCTGTTAGCGTGAGGAATCCTATCGCCGGCTATCGCTGGAAATTATCGCCATGCTAGCGCTGTATTAACAACGCTTAGCGCAAAGGCGATAATTTTCCAGTGATAGCGATGTTTTACATGGAACATCGCTGGTTTTCCAGCGATGTCCCATGGAAAACGGCGATATACTTGGTGATAGGGCCTGTGGTCTTAGCCACACAATCCACCCCCATGTTAGGTATGCCTTAGTCAGGAATTTAGCAGACGTTAAATTCCTGCGTTAAGGCATACTTAACGCAATTTAAAATATCGCTAACCCACGTTGCTAATATGGCGATACCTGGGTTAGCGATATTTCCCCCTGTTGTTTCACAGGCACGCCCCCTTTGCATCTCATTAGCGATGCGATGGGAGGCGTGCAGAAAACGGACGCTAAGTCAGGAATCACGCGCTAGCGTGTCCTTGTTAATTCGGCGATAAAATTATCGCCGCTTTTCGTCCGAAAACGGACGCTAAAGCGGCGATAATTCATTAACGCCGCCTTGTTAATATGCCCCAGAATTCCCAAGTGTGACAAAGTATTTCCATCCTCTGGGTTGTATTGAATATAGTGAGCCCCTAGGGTAGTGTAGGGGTGTGTTAAAGGAAGGGATATCAACATGCTGATGATAAATAGCAGTGACGTTTCTTCTGTGAGCGTACAGCTATTCTGAAGATACGAGTGCCTGTTGGGAAATGGAAGATCCTGCACACTCACGGCTGCAGAGAAGAGAGCAGTCACCACGGGTGGGTAAGCATGGTGATAGCAGGACTGAGAGGAAAGTAAAAAACAGAAGTCGCAGAATAGACGCCCAAAGGAGGAAAGTGACTTGGGCAGCGGTACATACTTCCAAGCATGAAAAAATATCATAAAGTGAGATACAGCAGCATCTTTTGTGAGGCATCTGCAATACTGTAAGAGATGTAAAGGAAACGGTAACTTATCTTGCCTGTGAGCAGCAAGAAAAGAGGCCTCAGTGCTCCCAGCAGAACATTATATATGGGATGTATGTGAAATGGAATTGGTTATTGTAATGACTTAAGTGGTTGGAACACAGGGCCATGTTGACCCTTGGGGCACCAGAACATCACTTTTTTGACATTCCGGTAGCGCAGTGTGCCCCGGCACATTTACAAGGCCACGTAAAGCCACTTTACATGGCTTTTCATGGCCTTGTAAATATGTGCCCCTATCATGCAGACCACTGCGTGAAAGGGGCGTTCCATGGGTGTTGCTGTGGCTGTTCCCACGCAACACCCATGAAATCTGACACATTCCCAGATTTACGAGAAATCGTAAACTGGGGATTGCGTCAGAATCTATGGCCACCCCAGGGGTGCCGTTAGGAATGCGCAACGAGGAGAAATGTTTTCATTTGTCCTTGTTTTTTCCTTTTTCTATGTGTGCTGCATTCTGCAGCACACATAGAAAGAGGAAATCGCCTTAAATCGATTGATTTTGTGCAGGAAGGTGTCCCTTCCTGCACAAAATCTATCAGCCCTGCAAGGGTGCCTGCGTTGGCGCACGGCAGCCCATTGTGCGCCGGTGCAGGGAAAAGACAGAATGCACCGTATCTTATGGATAGGGTGCATTTCTGCCCTTTTCTTTTGACGTAGGGCAGCGCAGCAAGATTCCTTGAGGCGCTGCTTTACATCAATACCTCATAAATGAGCCGCATAGTGTTTTGTTTCTCTTTAATTCTTAAAACTTGAGAGCTCAACTATAATAAAGCAAAGCTGGAAGCATGCACTCTGCCTCCCTAGCTCTCATCTGTTGTTTGATTGTCCCCTACCTTCTCCACTTATTTCATATGCATAAACATTGCTGTGTTTAGTTACATTTTTTTAACATGCGTGTCTACTTACCTTTGTTCTGTTGTGCCTTTATTTGTAGAAGTGATCAGACATGAGCATGTCACAAATTAAGTAAGTGGTGTAAATAAAGAAATGTGTGCAAACGTTTCTTCTTTCCTTCTTTTCTGTCTGCAGCTTGAACATCAATTAACCAAGGAGAAACTGGAAGATTGGACTAGGTCAGATAAAATGGCGAAGTTAGAGGTAGAAGTGCTCCTGCCCAAGTTCCGGCTGGAAGAGAGCTACGACCTGCGTGAAACTCTGAGCAGAATGGGGATGAGCGATGCCTTCAACCAGGGAAAGGCTGATCTTTCAGGAATGTCTGACACAAATGACCTGTACTTGTCCAAAGTGTTCCATAAGGCTTTTGTAGAGGTGAACGAGGAGGGCACTGAGGCTGCGGCTGCCACTGCCGCAACCGTGGTTTTCAAAATGGCCCCAATGAGTGCCAAGTTTGAGGCAGACCACCCTTTCCTCTTTTTTATCCAGCATAACAAGACCGGCAGCATCCTCTTCTTTGGCAGATTCTGCTCTCCATAGCACAAGCATCTACTTGCCCCTGAGTCTGTAAAGAATGAGGGCCCTTTAAAGATATACATTTTCTACATCTTGTGTAGCAGAACAAATAGACAAAACTGGTACTTGTTTATTCTATATGAGTTTACCTAATACCTTCAGACATTTTATTTAGTATGGTATGAAATATTATGCAAAATAAATTTTGTCTATGAATCAACTTTGCAAGTTTTCAGTTTTATTACTGCACCAACTCAGCTCCCTTATTTATTTACTCTTTGGAAAAACATACACCTCTCTCCAAGCTTTCATGAGGCTCTCATCCCCCAGGGACCCCATCCCTCAGGGCTGTTATTTTCATAATCTGGAGGGGACAGTGTGGTCCCCCTCCCCAAGCCTCAAAGAGGCCGCAGGGACCCCATCTCAGAGGGCCGATAATTTTAAAAAGGTAAGAGGTGTGCAGCCTCCTCCCCGAAAAGATGATCGGCCCTGGGGACCACATACCTTGGGGCCTGATAGGTTCCAATGTCCCAGGGAGCCCAACCCCCAAATCACTGTAGTTTTCTGTCAGGCTTACCCTGCCCGCACTCTCCCAGGCAGGGAGCAGAACTTTGCTCTTGCCCAGGTGGGAGCAGTGAAAAATGCTGCTCCTGCCCTGGTGGGAGCAAAGTAAGGGAACCGGGAGCCCCCCAGTATGGTGCTGGTCAGGGAGCCACAGAGGCCGCAGGGACCCTGGGGCTCCCCCCGCTTCCCCATGCACAGAGGCACCCACACAGACCCCACATTTATTGTGCATATGGGTGCCCCGCGTGGTGTGTGTGTATATATATACATGTATATATGTATGTATTAGGGAACTTCAAGTGAATTTCTAAAAATGTGGATCCTTATGTAATCCAACGTATTTTCTCACCAGTTAGAAAACACAACATTTGAGGTGCGAAGAGGGTTCTCCCACTTCCAACATCATAGCAAGTCTGTGACGAAATGCTCCATTTCCTTTCAAAGATTTGCCAAACATTTGGTCTCTTTATTTGAATGCCCCCTTTGTTGTGTTTCTTGTAATGCCAACTCTTGAATGATGCCTGTCTTTCTCCGTTATATAAAACAGCATTCCTCTGTTTTATTCAAATATTGAATTTACATAATTTTAAGTGATGCTCGCTATGTCAATTAAATTTGTTTGGCAGTCCTGCTTTGGTTCTTCCCTTTCTCGCCGTAGGATTTCTTTTTGCAGGGTAAGTAGGCACATCTCTTGAATGCCCCAGACTCCCCCCTCTTTCTGCTGCCATGCAATTGTGGATAATATACCTTTCTCCAGAACTCTAACAGGTTTTATTATTATTTCTACTGGGATTCCTGTGCTTCAGATTTACCAAAACCCACGAGGTAGGATCTGCTAAAAGCTTTTCCTTGAACAGCCATTAGAATCCATGATTTTCTGCTTGATAATGACCTTGATGTCCTTGTGATTAGCAAACTTGGATAACAGATAATGTTGGATAGTTATAGCTGAGGCTATAGCTTCATTTGTTTTCGAACCATCTTTATTAAAGTTTTGCATTATCAGCGGCAAGTCATGATATATGGTTATACAACTACAGATTCAACGTTACACTGCAAATGTGTCAATAGCAGTACATAGTACAGGAGTATGATCCTACAGGAGTAGGATGTTATTGCAACCTAACTAAGAACAAAGAACATGAGCCTATAACCTCATTCCACCAATGACCGTAAACAAGATATGGAGACACATTATAGAGACGGTCGAAGTTGTCCCCGGGGAGGGGGAGCGTGTAGGGAGTGGGGAGACTGCATTGGTCTCACCTCTGACCTGGACACCCCCGTCCATGCCAGACTGCTGAAGGCACTGCTCCAGAGGCTCCATCGCCACGGGGAATAATAAAGGAGAGAGGGGGCATCACTGGCAAGTGCCCCTGCTAATGGAGAAGGTGTTGAAAATTCTGCTGCCAATTTTCACCCTCGCTAATGGTTCAGTTTATAGCAGCTTGATCAGCCCATACAGTCTACCCTGAATGCCCAGTTTCTGCAGGAGTGCAAACATATAGTCCCAGTCCTCTGTGTCAAATACTTTTTCCAAGTCCAGAACAGGACAGATTGAGTATGGCCAGTGTGCCGGAGCCTCCTCCAAAATTCTATGCAGCCGGCGAATGTTGAGGGTCGTAGACCTGCCCAGTATAAAACCATTCTGGTCAGGGTGGATAAGCGATGGTAGGTGCTCCAGCACACGTACTGCCAGTACCTTCCTCAAGATTTTATAATCACTACCCATCAGGTCGTCTTCACTTGTTGGTCGTAACTTGATTGAAGTATGGTTATTGTTGCCCACCCTGTAGACATCTGTTAGAAACGGGGTAGCGTGGTGCGGAGCGGGTAGGCTAAACTCCGGAGGATTGTGTAAAGCATCTGCGCAGCACACACTCACAGGCGACACACTGGGCACACTACAAAAGAGACTCCACACCAGGCTGTGTAAAAGTAGCTTTTTGTATTAAGAAAACACGTTAGACTCGTAATCACAGGCACATATAACACGGTGCCAACTGGCACCAGATAGCACTTTTACAGGGGAATTATTTACAGGGCAGGGCCAATCGGGCCGCTGCCAGAACCATCATAGAGCACAAGTCGCAAATGTAAGACCAGCAATAAATGTGTAACAGCCAGTAGCTACTGGCAAGTCCATGCACTTAGTAACATCCTATTAGCACAAGGCAGGAACATAAGGCCTCATAACTTTAGAATCAGGCATAAATCACCTTTGCCGTAGGCCTGGAATGAAAACATCAGGTTAGGCACAGAAATGCAAAATGCATAATCATATTAGCATTGGCATAAAATGCAACATCTCTAGACATAACTTACATTATGCATACCCCTATTGGAACGGCATAAAATATGAACATGAAGGCCTCCTCAGCAGGCAGGAAACACATTATGTATTCTTATCAGCCTAAATGCATTAGGCATAATCATAGGGGCATGGGGCATCCTCATCCACATAAAAGCATGAGCAACACCGTGGACCTAACATTAGCATAAACAACACATTCTGAATTCTCATGAGGCCTAAAACACACCAGAATGCGGCATCTTGTTAGCATGAAACCATTAGGCATCATTATATATTATCCCACAATCCTGGAGCATAACTGCCATTTGGCAAGCACCAGCATGAATACCCTGGGCACACTCCTATTAGAATGGGGCATAAATCATGAGCATAAAGGCGCCATCGTCAGGCATGACAATACATTATGTAAAACATTGGCATGGCAGTGCACACATAGTAACACCTAGAATAAATGCCCAACGTTGTAGATTAGCTTTCAGCGCCACGGCGCCTGGGGAGCCCCTACTCTGGGACTCTACCCCAATGGATTTGCCCAATCGTTGCAACTGCCCACTGTCCGGCGGGGCAGTTGAGTAAAGGAAAGTCAGTCCTGGCCAACTTGGAGCGTGGGAGCCCCTCTTCTGGGGCTCTCAAATTCACAATGCCCCAACCGGTGCAGCTGCCGCAACTGCGGTACAGCTGTGCAGTCACAAAGACACTGGCCCGTTGGGGCCCTACTCGGGGCCTCTGGAAGTGAAGAAATCCCCCAAAACATTGCAGCTATAAAAATAAGTACTGGCACTGCCGTGCCTGGGAGCCCCCCCTCTCAGGGACTCTAATACAAGTATGGGCCCACAACGTTGCAGCTGCCCAGGCTCTCGTGGCGCAGCTGTAAAAAGTAAACCGAACTGGGCAAGTTGGGGCCCCTCTCTGGGATTTGAAAGAAACAAAATAATGGTGCCCAAAAGAAGGAACGTTGCAGCAGCCCGCAACTGCGGCGCCGCCGTGCAGCCCCCGGGGCACTGTGGCCCGGTCCGTGCTGGAGCCCCACAGGGACTCTAAACAAATGTGGCCCCAATGTTGGAGCGGCCCGCTGTTCCCGCGGGGCCGCTCAGGCATACAGGAACCGGTCCTGTGCCTCGCTCTGGCTCGTACTCCCAGGCAGCCCCCTTCACCGGACTTTCCTGGGTCTCCTCCGTCTCAGGGGCCCTCGAGCTCGGCTGGCGCTGCACGGGTGAGGGGCAAGGCAGCCCCTCCCGCTCTCCGGCGCGTCCTTCCGGTGATGTGCCAGCGCGGGGTAGGCTTCCGCCTGGTGGCTTGGCAGTCACGGGGCTCCCTCGGCATCACGGGAGCCCCCTTCCATACTTCCGGCCGGCTTCAGCAGGTCGCAGGGGCGGAGCGGGAAGCCTCGCGCTTCCTGGGCCATAGCGCGGCTTCTTTGGGTGACGCTCCTCTCGGCCGCACCAATCCCAGCGCGGCGCTCTCCGGCTGTCGCTGGGGAGTCCCTCGAGCGCGTCCTTCCGCCCGGGCCGGCGGCGGTGATTCCTGGCAAGCAGCGCTCCACTTCTCAGCGCTACACAGCACATTCAGGTCCCGGGCCGCAGCGGTGATACCAGGCAAGCAGCGCTCCTCTTTCTCGATGAGGCAACGCGGGGTGGGCTCCCGCTTCCAAATAACGGCAAACGCGGGGTGGGCACCCGTTGGTTACAAAGGCAGGCAAAACGCGGGGTGGGCACCCGCTGCTCCAAAGAGGAACCAAAGTGCGGCACAAACGCGGGGTGGGCTCCCGCTGTGCTGAAGTATAAAGCGGGGTGGGCTCCCGCTGATTTCAGGAGCGCAGGGGGGGAATCCCACACGCCGGGGATTCCCTCGCAGCCTCGCGCTGCAGGCGCCAGCTCCTCAACTCCTTGGCAGTAAATACAAAGCGCTCACGGGTGCTAGAAAGCAGGCAGAGCTGGGATAAAGTTGTAGCGCTCACAAGGTGCTGGGTTTAGGGAAGGAGGAGAGCACAGTCAATGCTGGGCAAGATCAACAGGCAGTGGGCAGCTCATCATAACAGGACAGCAGTTCCTTGGAACAGTCAACCCCCATAATGTGGCACTCCTCCTGACACAGCAGTCTTTACTCCAGTAAAGGTCTCTCACTGGCCCTGTGGACAGCAGAGGGGTACAGATGGGCACAGGGGCCAGCGCGCAGGCCCTTGCGGCGGTACCTCCTGGCTGAGTGTCCCCTCCAAATCAAAGTCCCAGCAAGCGCACCCACATGGAGTCTCAGCTCCTCTATATATACACCCCTCACCCCACCTACTGGAACACGCCAGAAGCTTCTGGAAGGCTCCCTGGGGAAACCGGTCCCAACTGGTTTGTGGGGGAGGTGTAGAGCACCCTGTCACTTCGAGCACTAGACCGCCAACCCACCTCAGGCAGGCAGGCACAAAGCACACCAAAATGGCGACTGTTGAAAGTGACACTTTTAACACAGTGAAAATAAACCTGCGTACACCATTGCGCAGTATTTATTATTTTCCATCTCACACATCAACCATACACATTCATTGTGTTTCACTGTAAACCACCAATTCTATGTTAGGAAAAAAAACTAGGGGGAAGGCTAAAAGTTCCGGGATGACCCTGCAAGCAGGGCCAAGTCCAACACGACCCCCTCCCAGCCAAAAGCCTGGGTAGACCAATCAATGCCTTGATGGGCTTCCCTGCTTGGGGCGAGAAACCATGGACGCGGGCCCGCAACTGCAGGGGCACCTGCAGGTTCTCCGCCATTCTGGACTGTGGTGGTTCCTCCCGTCAGAACTCCCAGGACCCCCTGAGCTACCCCACTGGTACTCTCTAGTTGGTCGCGGCCAGGACCGGCCCCTAGGCCACCCAGATGTCTCTGGTCCTTGCCGTCTCACCGAGTGGGGGGCAGTAGCCTCAGGCACATAGTACCCCTTGGCCACTCCACCTCTACTCCGTGCAGTTCCAAACTGCCACCGGTCCTCCCACCTGGGGACTGCACTCTCATGCTGACCACAAGTCAGGGGCGAGGCTCTCCTCCCCCTACCTCTCCTGGGGTTCCGCCCTCTCCTCCTATGCGGGGCACCCTCAGAACGCCACTCTCCCACCAGTTCCGGACCCGGACCCGGTAACTGACTCACCACCCCAGGGTCTAACCCCTTAGGTAGCACCGGTGCCAGAGGCGAGTCCTCCCTCCCTCTGAACCCCCTCCCAGAGTTCCGCACCCTCCAACCGGGAGAAGTACCCCTGGAAGACAACCCGGGGGAAACACTGATAACAGATGTCCCTCCCTCCAGATCAGGCAATACCTGAACCTGGCCTCCCAACCCAGGGTCTAGACCCTGTGGCTGACCCGGTGCCAGAGGCGAGTCCTCCCTCCCTCTGCACCCCTTCTCAGAGTTCCGCACCCTCCCACCTGGAGAAGTACCCCTGGAAGTCAAGCCGGTGGGGACCCTGATTACAGGTGTCCCACCCTCCAGGTCAGGCCAGTCCCTGAACCTGGCATTCCAGCCCAGGGTCTAAACCCTGTGACTGAGCAGACCCCAGAACCCCTGGAGCTCCGATTACGGACGCCCCTGGTTCTCCTGACACTAGGGGATCCCCCTCAATGGACGGCCCATCAGGACAGCCTAGGCTCCCAACCTGGGGTTCCCTTATGGAACTCTCCAGGTCCTGAGACTGCGGTTGGGGCACCTTGGGACACCTCCTCATCTCACTCCTTCTCCTTGTAGACAGGACGTGAGGCCCTACAACCCTCCCACTACACCGGGACCTAGCTGGGCTACTTTGAACCTCTCCCACCTCTCTGGGTTGGAAAATCCTTGAACCACTCCCTTCAGGATCACTCCCCAATGCCTCTTCAGACAGTTTGGTCTGGACTGTTCCCATGAGGCACAGGGTCAAGACTGATTTGCATATGGCTATGTCTGAACTGGGGTGGCGTGGTGAAGCAAAATAACGATGGATTAAACCCAGATCTGTGACTGGGGGTGAATGTTTGCCAATGTGCAGCATTCCGTCCATCATCTTGTGTGTTTTGCATTTCGCCCTATGTGGGAAGGGTATGCCCAAACGTGGGTCCCGTGCTCACTACGCCACTGGAGTCAAGCTATCCTGGCTGATGAAGGCTGATAGCCTGAAACCGGTCCTAGGATGCTTGATTCCGGTCCAGGGAAGACATGGCTTGGCAGTTCGGTCTGGACTGTTCCCATGAGGCACAGGGTCAAGACTGATTTGCATATGGCTATGTCTGAACTGGGGTGGCGTGGTGAAGCAAAATAACGATGGATTAAACCCAGATCTGTGACTGCGGGTGAATGTTTGCCAATGTGCAGCATTCCGTCCATCATCTTGTGTGTTTTGCATTTCGCCCTATGTGGGAAGGGTATGCCCAGAGGTGGGTCCCGTGCTCACTACGCCACTGGAGTCAAGCTATCCTGGCTGATGAAGGCTGATAGCCTGAAACCGGTCCTAGAATGCTTGATTCCGGTCCAGGGAAGACATGGCTTGGCAGTTCGGTCTGGACTGTTCCCATGAGGCACAGGGTCTAGACTGATTTGCATATGGCTATGTCTGAACTGGGGTGGCGTGGTGAAGCAAAATAACGATGGATTAAACCTAGATCTGTGACTGGGGGTGAATGTTTGCCAATGTGCAGCATTCCGTCCATCATCTTGTGTGTTTTGCATTTCGCCCTATGTGGGAAGGGTATGCCCAGACGTGGGTCCCATGCGCACTACGCCACTGGAGTCAAGCTATCCCGGCTGATGAAGGCTGATAGCCTGAAACCGGTCCTAGGATGCTTGATTCCGGTCCAGGGAAGACATGGCTTGGCAGTTCGGTCTGGACTGTTCCCATGAGGCACAGGGTCAAGACTGATTTGCATATGGCTATGTCTGAACTGGGGTGGCGTGGTGAAGCAAAAATAACGATGGATTAAACCCAGATCTGTGACTGGGGGTGAATGTTTGCCAATGTGCAGCATTCCGTCCATCATCTTGTGTGTTTTGCATTTCGCCCTATGTGGGAAGGGTATGCCCAGACGTGGGTCCCGTGCTCACTACGCCACTGGAGTCAAGCTATCCTGGCTGATGAAGGCTGATAGCCTGAAACCGGTCCTAGGATGCTTGATTCCGGTCCAGGGAAGACATGGCTTGGCAGTTCGGTCTGGACTGTTCCCATGAGGCACAGGGTCAAGACTGATTTGCTTATGGCTATGTCTGAACTGGGGTGGCGTGGTGAAGCAAAATAACGATGGATTAAACCCAGATCTGTGACTGGGGGTGAATGTTTGCCAATGTGCAGCATTCCGTCCATCATCTTGTGTGTTTTGCATTTCGCCCTATGTGGGAAGGGTATGCCCAGACGTGGGTCCCGTGCTCACTACGCCACTGGAGTCAAGCTATCCTGGCTGATGAAGGCTGATAGCCTGAAACCGGTCCTAGGATGCTTGATTCCGGTCCAGGGAAGACATGGCTTGGCAGTTCGGTCTGGACTGTTCCCATGAGGCACAGGGTCAAGACTGATTTGCATATGGCTATGTCTGAACTGGGGTGGCGTGGTGAAGCAAAATAACGATGGATCAAACGCAGATCTGTGACTGGGGGTGAATGTTTGCCAATGTGCAGCATTCCGTCCATCATCTTGTGTGTTTTGCATTTCGCCCTATGTGGGAAGGGTATGCCTAGACGTGGGTCCCGTGCTCACTACGTCACTGGAGTCAAGCTATCCTGGCAGATGAAGGCTGATAGCCAGAAACCGGTCCTAGGATGCTTGATTCCGGTCCAGGAAAGACATGGCTTGGCAGTTCGGTCTGGACTGTTCCCATGAGGCACAGGGTCAAGACTGATTTGCATATGGCTATGTCTGAACTGGGGTGGCGTGGTGAAGCAAAATAACGATGGATTAAACCCAGATCTGTGACTGGGGGTGAATGTTTGCCAATGTGCAGCATTCCGTCCATCATCTTGTGTGTTTTGCATTTCGCCCTATGTGGGAAGGGTATGCCCAGACGTGGGTCCCGTGCTCACTACGCCACTGGAGTCAAGCTATCCTGGCTGATGAAGGCTGATAGCCTGAAACCGGTCCTAGGATGCTTGATTCCGGTCCAGGGAAGACATGGCTTGGCAGTTCGGTCTGGACTGTTCCCATGAGGCACAGGGTCAAGACTGATTTGCATATGGCTATGTCTGAACTGGGGTGGCGTGGTGAAGCAAAATAACGATGGATTAAACCCAGATCTGTGACTGGGGGTGAATGTTTGCCAATGTGCAGCATTCCGTCCATCATCTTGTGTGTTTTGCATTTCGCCCTATGTGGGAAGGGTATGCCCAGACGTGGGTCCCGTGCTCACTACGCCACTGGAGTCAAGCTATCCTGGCTGATGAAGGCTGATAGCCTGAAACCGGTCCTAGGATGCTTGATTCCGGTCCAGGGAAGACATGGCTTGGCAGTTCGGTCTGGACTGTTCCCATGAGGCACAGGGTCAAGACTGATTTGCATATGGCTATGTCTGAACTGGGGTGGCGTGGTGAAGCAAAATAACGATGGATTAAACCCAGATCTGTGACTGGGGGTGAATGTTTGCCAATGTGCAGCATTTCGTCCATCATCTTGTGTGTTTTGCATTTCGCCCTATGTGGGAAGGGTATGCCCAGACGTGGGTCCCGTGCTCACTACGCCACTGGAGTCAAGCTATCCTGGCTGATGAAGGCTGATAGCCTGAAACCGGTCCTAGGATGCTTGATTCCGGTCCAGGGAAGACATGGCTTGGCAGTTCGGTCTGGACTGTTCCCATGAGGCACAGGGTCAAGACTGATTTGCATATGGCTATGTCTGAACTGGGGTGGCGTGGTGAAGCAAAATAACGATGGATCAAACCCAGATCTGTGACTGGGGGTGAATGTTTGCCAATGTGCAGCATTCCGTCCATCATCTTGTGTGTTTTGCATTTCGCCCTATGTGGGAAGGGTATGCCTAGACGTGGGTCCAGTGCTCACTACGTCACTGGAGTCAAGCTATCCTGGCAGATGAAGGCTGATAGCCAGAAACCGGTCCTAGGATGCTTGATTCCGGTCCAGGAAAGACATGGCTTGGCAGTTCGGTCTGGACTGTTCCCATGAGGCACAGGGTCAAGACTGATTTGCATATGGCTATGTCTGAACTGGGGTGGCGTGGTGAAGCAAAATAACGATGGATTAAACCCAGATCTGTGACTGGGGGTGAATGTTTGCCAATGTGCAGCATTCCGTCCATCATCTTGTGTGTTTTGCATTTCGCCCTATGTGGGAAGGGTATGCCCAGACGTGGGTCCCGTGCTCACTACGCCACTGGAGTCAAGCTATCCTGGCTGATGAAGGCTGATAGCCTGAAACCGGTCCTAGGATGCTTGATTCCGGTCCAGGGAAGACATGGCTTGGCAGTTCGGTCTGGACTGTTCCCATGAGGCACAGGGTCAAGACTGATTTGCATATGGCTATGTCTGAACTGGGGTGGCGTGGTGAAGCAAAATAACGATGGATTAAACCCAGATCTGTGACTGGGGGTGAATGTTTACCAATGTGCAGCATTCCGTCCATCATCTTGTGTGTTTTGCATTTCGCCCTATGTGGGAAGGGTATGCCCAGACGTGGGTCCCGTGCTCACTACGCCACTGGAGTCAAGCTATCCTGGCTGATGAAGGCTGATAGCCTGAAACCGGTCCTAGGATGCTTGATTCCGGTCCAGGGAAGACATGGCTTGGCAGTTCGGTCTGGACTGTTCCCATGAGGCACAGGGTCAAGACTGATTTGCATATGGCTATGTCTGAACTGGGGTGGCGTGGTGAAGCAAAATAACGATGGATTAAACCCAGATCTGTGACTGGGAGTGAATGTTTGCCAATGTGCAGCATTCCGTCCATCATCTTGTGTGTTTTGCATCTTCAGACACTCTGGCACTTACCCAGAGGTCTGCCTCCCGTGCAAGCTCCCTGGGGTCAGAGAACCCACACTGCAATAGGTGTTGGCGCAACCTTGGGAAACAATTACTGAGCATGTGCTCCCTGACAAGTAGATGGAACAGCCCTTCCAAATCGTTCACCGCGCCACACACCACCCAATCCTCCAGTGCACTGCAACACGCTTCCACAAACTCCCCCCAGGACTGGTGGGACAGTTTCTTGCTGCCCCTAAACTTCAACCCGTACCCCTCTTCCTGGGAATCAGGCATCCTATACTGAGATCTGGGAGTGGGACTTCCTGCACTGGATGTACTCTCGCTGCCACCACTGGATCCCACCCTCACTGGTGAATCCAGACCACAGAAGCCACTCTCAGGGGACAACCTACCCTCCTGAGCTAGTCTCTCCCTGGCGAAGGCCCTCTCGGCCTCAGCCATCCTTTCCTGCGCTAGGACCTTTTCGGTCTCTAACCTTTTTTCTTCAACCCTCAGCTGCGCTATCTCCTTGGCGTGCTCTAACCGGAGCTTCAAAGCCAGCTGATGTTCCCTTTCTTCCCTCCTATCTACCCACTCTTCTGGGGACAGGGAAAGGGATGGGGCATTACCCCTGACACTGGACCCAGCACGGGACTCCCTATCTACGGTGTCCTCAGTAGTTACTGGTGTCCTCGCCCTGTCATTTTCTCCCTCCTGTCCAGGATCCTTAGGGCCACCCTTTCGGCCTGCGGCCAGGGCCCTCTCTGCCTCATCGTGCTCACGGTCCCATTCATCCTCTTGCCATTTAATCAGGAATCCCTGAAGGTCTGGTTTGGTGTCTGACCCACTTACTACTATGTCTTTCTCCTCACAGAACCCCCTCAACTCCAACACACTGTACTTAAACAGATTGTCAAAATCAAAGGCAGATTCCATTTTGGCAAGAGACCAAGACACAGTGCAAGACAAGGGACCTAGGTGCAAGAGCTGCCACAAGAGTGCGCAATTCAAAATGACACTTTCAGGGCGAAACAAACTCAAGAAAAATAATCCCCAAATCTGTGATTACTCTAAGTGCAGAGTTTGTAGTGCAACCAGTTGTCGCTGTGGTACTGCGCAAACACAAGTCCTATCCCACCGCTGAACACCAATGTTAGAAACGGGGTAGTGTGGTGCGGAGCGGGGAGGCTAAACTCCGGAGGATTGTGTAAAGCATCTGCGCAGCACACACTAACAGGCGACACACTGGGCACACTACAAAAGAGACTCCACACCAGGCTGTGTAAAAGTAGCTTTTTGTATTAAGAAAACACGTTAGACTCGTAATCACAGGCACATATAACACGATGCCAACTGGCACCAGATAGCACTTTTACAGGGGAATTATTTACAGGGCAGGGCCAATCGGGCCGCTGCCAGAACCATCATAGAGCACAAGTCGCAAATGTAAGACCAGCAATAAATGTGTAACAGCCAGTAGCTACTGGCAAGTCCATGCACTTAGTAACATCCTATTAGCACAAGGCAGGAACATAAGGCCTCATAACTTTAGAATCAGGCATAAATCACCTTTGCCGTAGGCCTGGAATGAAAACATCAGGTTAGGCATAGAAATGCAAAATGCATAATCATATTAGTATTGGCATAGAATGCAACATCTCTAGACATAACTTACATTATGCATACCCCTATTGGAACGGCATAAAATATGAACATGAAGGCCTCCTCAGCAGGCAGGAAACACATTATGTATTCTCATCAGCGTAAATGCATTAGGCATAATCATAGGGGCATGGGGCATCCTGATCCACATAAAAGCATGAGCAACACTGTGGACCTAACATTAGCATAAACAACACATTCTGAATTCTCATGAGGCCTAAAACACACCAGAATGCGGCATCTTGTTAGCATGAAACGATTAGGCATCATTATATATTATCCCACAATCCTGGAGCATAACTGCCATTTGGCAAGCACCAGCATGAATACCCTGGGCACACTCCTATTAGAATGGGGCATAAATCATGAGCATAAAGGCGCCATCGTCAGGCATGACAATTCATTATGTAAAACATTGGCATGGCAGTGCACACATAGTAACACCTAGAAAAAATGCCAACGTTGTAGATTAGCTTTCAGCGCCACGGCGCCTGGGGAGCCCCTACTCTGGGACTCTACCCCAATGGATTTGCCCAATCGTTGCAACTGCCCACTGTCCGGCGGGGCAGTTGAGTAAAGGAAAGTCAGTCCTGGCCCACTTGGAGCGTGGGAGCCCCTCTTCTGGGGCTCTCAAATTCACAATGCCCCAACCGGTGCAGCTGCCGCAACTGCGGTACAGCTGTGCAGTCACAAAGACACTGGCCCGTTGGGGCTCTACTCGGGGCCTCTGGAAGTGAAGAAATGCCCCCAAAACGCTGCAGCTATAAAAATAAGTACTGGCACTGCCGTGCCTGGGAGCCCCCCCTCTCAGGGACTCTAATACAAGTATGGGCCCACAACGTTGCAGCTGCCCAGGCTCTCGTGGCGCAGCTGTAAAAAGTAAACTGAACTGGGCAAGTTGGGGCCCCTCTCTGGGATTTGAAAGAAACAAAATAATGGTGCCCAAAAGAAGGAACGTTGCAGCGGCCCGCAACTGCGGCGCCGCCGTGCAGCCCTTGGGGCACTGTGGCCCGGTCCATGCTGGAGCCCCACAGGGACTCTAAACAAATGTGGCCCCAATGTTGGAGCGACCCGCTGTTCCCGCGGGGCCGCTCAGGCATACAGGAACCGGTCCTGTGCCTCGCTCTGGCTTGTACTCCCAGGCAGCCCCACTCACCGGACTTTCCTGGGTCTCCTCCGTCTCAGAGGCCCTCGAGCTCGGCTGGCGCTGCACAGGTGAGGGGCAAGGCAGCCCCTCCCGCTCTCCGGTGCGTCCTTCCAGTGATGTGCCAGCGCGGGGTAGGCTCCCGCCTGGTGGCTTGGCAGTCACGGGGCTCCCTCGGCACCACGGGAGCCCCCTTCCGTACTTCCGGCCGGCTTCAGCAGGTCGCAGGGGCAGAGCGGGAAGCCTCGCGCTTCCTGGGCCTCAGCGCGGCTTCTTTGGGTGACGCTCCTCTCAGCCGCACCAATCCCAGCGCGGCGCTCTCCGGCTGTCGCTGGGGAGTCCCTCGAGCGCGTTCTTCCGCCTGGGCCGGCGGCGGTGATTCCTGGCAAGCAGCGCTCCACTTCTCAGCACTACACAGCGCATTCAGGTCCCGGGCCGCAGCGGTGATACCAGGCAAGCAGCGCTCCTCTTTCTCGAGGAGGCAACGCGGGGTGGGCTCCCGCTTCCAAATAACGGCAAACGCGGGGTGGGCACCCGCTGGTTACAAAGGCAGGCAAAACGCGGGGTGGGCACCCGCCGCTCCAAAGAGGCACCAAAGTGAGGCACAAACGCGGGGTGGGCTCCTGCTGTGCTGAAGTATAAAGCGGGGTGGACTCCCGCTGATTTCAGGAGCGCAGGGGGGAATCCCACACGCCGGGGATTCCCTCGCAGCCTCGCGCTGCAGGCGCCAGCTCCTCAACTCCTTGGCAGTAAATACAAAGCGCTCACGGGTGCTAGAAAGCAGGCAGAGCTGGGATAAAGTTGTAGCGCTCACAAGGTGCTGGGTTTAGGGAAGGAGGAGAGCACAGTCAATGCTGGGCAAGATCAACAGGCAGTGGGCAG
This sequence comes from Calotriton arnoldi, assembly GCA_963921515.1. Taxonomy (NCBI): domain Eukaryota; kingdom Metazoa; phylum Chordata; class Amphibia; order Caudata; family Salamandridae; genus Calotriton; species Calotriton arnoldi. Next base: position 1,300,866 of record CAWUFW010000888.1, on the reverse strand, counting down.
CTCATCATAACAGGACAGCAGTTCCTTGGAACAGTCAACCCCCATAATGTGGCACTCCTCCTGACACAGCAGTCTTTACTCCAGTAAAGGTCTCTCACTGGCCCTGTGGACAGCAGAGGGGTACAGATGGGCACAGGGGCCAGCGCGCAGGCCCTTGCGGCGGTACCTCCTGGCTGAGTGTCCCCTCCAAATCAAAGTCCCAGCAAGCGCACCCACATGGAGTCTCAGCTCCTCTATATATACACCCCTCACCCCACCTACTGGAACATGCCAGAAGCTTCTGGAAGGCTCCCTGGGGAAACCGGTCCCAACTGGTTTGTGGGGGAGGTGTAGAGCACCCTGTCACTTCAAGCACTAGACCGCCAACCCACCTCAGGCAGGCAGGCACAAAGCACACCAAAATGGCGACTGTGGAAAGTGACACTTTTAACACAGTGAAAATAAACCTGCGTACACCATTGCACAGTATTTATTATTTTCCATCTCACACATCAACCATACACATTCATTGTGTTTCACTGTAAACCACCAATTCCATGTTAGGAAAAAAAACTAGGGGGAAGGCAAAAAGTTCCGGGATGACCCTGCAAGCAGGGCCAAGTCCAACAACATCATTGCAGGAATCACCACTAGGATTGGATAAATAAGGGGGCTGCTGTCGGATGAAGTAGTCACAGGTGCAGAAGACATCTCTTTGATAACAGAAGGATGTCCTTCTGTCTATGACAGACTTTTCTGGGCAGGTGGTTCTGAGTAAGAATACATAATATTTTTTTAATCATTTTTTTAGAATTTTTTAGTGAAAGTTTTATTTTGATGTCACCATTTGAAGGTCCACATTTGACATTGTCACAAAGTTAACTAGTCAACTAGAATCTCTCCTGATCGTAATGATGATTGCATTTTAATTAACAATTTGGCCTGAATATCATGTAAATACTATGGCCAATCGGTACTTACCCATAGGCATTGCTTTTGGTTTAATAAAAATCTGGCATCAATTATAACGCTTTCTTTAAAAGGTTGCATGATGGCCACGGTGTGCTAAAATATTTCAAAGTTTGAGTAGAAGAAACATTTTAAGAAGCATTTACTTATTAATGGTTTCAGGTCCCACACATAGCCTAATGAGTTTTATTAATGTTTTGATGAACTTAATTGGTAATATTGGTGCAGGAGCTGATGTGTCGATGTTTGCTGCTGTGGTCGGGCTGCAGTTCGGGCTGGACTGTTCCCATGAGGCACAGGGTCAGACTGATTTGCATATGGCCATGTCTGAACTGGGGTGGTGGAGTGAGCTAAAGAATGATGATGGATTAAACCCAGATCAGTTGACTGGGGGTGAGTGTTTGATTGGCTCAAGCGTTCCGTCCATCATCCCCTTTTGTATCGCTGTGGTCACTGTCTCTGGCTGGGAGTTCAACTCTGTCAGGCCTTGCATACTTGATAGTGGTGCCTCACTGGTGGTTCCTCCTCCAGTTGCGCTTGCATCCTGTCTCCTGTTTCTTACACTGGGACGGCGGTCATACCATTGCTTCCCAATGTCTACAGTCCTCCTGTTTGTCACCCTCACTGCATTTATACAGTATTTTATGCACCTCCAAATATTTGGTGGCCACATGTATTGTTAGTGAGGCCTTCCCAAAAGGTTTTTTCCACTACACAATACTCAGCCATGATCTCTAATAATTCCTAGTCACTACATTTTTATTTTCTTTCACTCTACTTATGTGACTCCTGGCTTGCCACTGACTTTTAATAAATGTTAGTTAGCACTGCTGTAGGTTTAGATCTCTGCTCCTCTCTCTGGCTCCTTAGCTCTACAGCACTGCTCATGGCTGACTTCCTGGTCAGTGATGTCATCAATCAACACCCATGCGACATTCGCTATTTGTGACTAACATCTGCATATTTCAACAACAGGGTCACAAATTCCAATAAACACCGAATTTCATTTTAAAAATCTTTATTTAGCGATTGCGATCCCTAAAAAAATCACAATTTGGAAATAAAGGTGGTTTGTGTACGCTGTTTTTAAATTTCTTAAACTGTGAATTGTTAAATTTCCGAATCACAAATTCATGGGTTTATACAGCAGGCCAGAAGTCCTTTCTTGTAACCAACATAGTAGTGACTTCAATATTTTTTTTCGAAACATGATGCTGCAAGAAAATTAGACTTTCTGAACTATTTCTGAGCATTTATCTGAAGCAGAAGTTCCTCTTCGGAAACGAAAGCTAGAGTTGTGGGAGGAGAACAGGGTTACAGCAAAATATGAAAAAGAAACAAGGGGGGTCACAAGACATGTACCTATTTCATCATTAACTGCCTTAGACCAGGCCGTCGAGGGCCGCTCTTGCATGAAGATACCAGGTAAGGGAAATAGTTTAAGATTCAGAAGGGCTTGCACACACATTACTGTAATGAAATTAAAGTGTACTCTGGATTGAGTCTTCCCTCATTTCTCCTACTTATATTGTATGTCTTTCCTCTTTCGAAATGTATCACATTTCCTTTATTGTGTAGTCAGTCTCTCTCTCTTCTCGCACTTTAAGATCATTTTTTCTGTGCCTGTGTTTCGATTTTTGTACCTGACAAATCGAAATATTTCAAAAACAGTTGCTAATTAAAATGTCAAGTGGTAAGGTTTGCATTTCTCTAAAGAGCTTGGGGTCACGTGACTGGCCATTTCTAGAGAGTGGAAATCACAAAAAGACTACGGGCCGGATTTAGATCTTGGCCGACCGGTCACTATTCCGTCCGCCGAAATATAAATATAATTAGGATACAATGGGATTTATATTTCGGCGGACGGGATATCTGTCACCATTGTGACGGAGTAACCCATCCACCTAGATCTAAATCAGGCCCTATGATTGTTGATATCACTTTCACAAACCAATAAATGATATAATGTTTCAGAAGGCTGTTTTTTTAGCAGGCACTAAAAGCTGCAGAGGCTGTGATGAAGAATTTATAAGATTCATCGACTGGCTATATTCATTTCGCAGTTTAAAACAGTCTTCTGTAGAGCAGAACGTTTATCATGCATTTACTCATGCAACAGGTTAGGCCTAGCCCAACCTTCTCTCCAAAACCTGGGTCCTGGTAAACTCTTATATGTCCTTGGTTTTGGTGAGGAGACTGGTTAAAATGCCAACTTTTCAGTGTGCTTTTCTGTAACATTCCAAAGTCTTTTTCATTGTTGCATGGCTGATCTGACACCCCTCTACACCTGCACTGTACATTAATGCATTGTGAAGATGAGAGAATAAAGAAAGATAAACAGAATCAACTAGTCCAACTGCAGAGGGTTTTTTGGAAGCACTCTCCAAAATGGTATAGTCAAGGCCAAGGTATGGCTTGGTTTCAATAATCCTACTGGGGTGTGCCTGTTTTGAAAATGTTTAGATCAGTGGTTCCCAAACTTGTTGACCCGTGGCACCTTTGACCCATTGGCCATTGCCCGTGGCTCCCCACTGTTCCTTTTTTTGGAGGGTGGGGGGGATGTAAGCCCGGCCTCGGGAGTACTTGCATTTTTTTCCTGAAAATAATTGGGATGAAGCTGATAAAGGCATTATAATTATATACGCAGGGTGTTCCGTATTACTAAGGCAGCGCCTTTAATAAAATATTCCTAGTTACACTTCTTTGCCCATGCCTTTTTAGAGTACCCTCTCAAACTTTTTTATCCCACTTACAGTGCTAGATAGCACCCCTATGCATGTAGGCCACATTGCCAAAGTGTTTCTGCACTTAAAGAATATTTGCATGCACTTCCATGTCTACCCATGTCATACGTGCCAACACACCTGTCTCAGCAGGGTGACTCACGATTTTTTAAACCACGTACAGCTTTATTTTTACTGTCTCCTCCCTACAATTAACTCCAAATCAATGCAAGTAAAATAAATTCCTCTGATTTCTTGCTTCCAAATGTTGTCATTATGCCGTATATGGTGTTTTACTTCCCTGTGCTCAAGGAGAGAGCAGGCCTGCCTGGAAATGTGTGTGTACTGAAAGTAATGTGTACTGGAAGTACCTATGATTCAAGTACAAATGTCAATACTTAATAATACTTAGTGTGTTTAATAGACAGGACAACTGTACTTTCCTGATAACTTGCATTGGTGTAAAATGCATTTGGAAAAAAACGAAACTATTAACGAGTCTAACAAAATAAATCAGGCATCTTCCGCTTACTTTGGGAGTGTTGGAATGTGGGGATCCAGTGAAATATGGAGGTCATCTCCCTCAACATTCCATTAATTAAGCACTACGTTTACAGCTTTAGGCATGTCACTTACAAATCATCGACATCATGTGTTTAAGTCTCATTAGTTTAACTGAAGCCAACAGACCCTTCAACATTAAATGCATTAAAGTGCTTGGTGCACGGCTCCCCTGGCTAGGCTTGACGGCTCCCCAGGGAGACACGGTGCACAGTTTGGGAACCACTGGTTTAGATAACAAGAAGCACAATCTTTAACAGGGGAGGCAATATGTCGTAATGGTCAGAACTGCTGACTTTGTAACTGGGGAACCAGGTTTGAGTTCTGGCGTTGGTATAATAATAATAAAGCCACTTGTAGAGTGCATGGTTACTTCGCACCGAAGCGTCCCCGCACTAGGTAACATGACCCAGAAGCCCAACACAGTAGCAGTAGATGATACCTGGACCATTATGTTGACCTAAACAATCATGTTTTCAACTTTTTACGGAACAGTAACTCTGAGGATTCCTGACTAATTGGGAGAGGCAGGGCATTCCAGCATTTGTCTGCCAGAAAGCGAAAGGAGCATCCTCCAATCCGTGCCTTTTTTACCCTTGGAACCAAGGTAAGCATAGACACGCCAGACCTTTACCTTCTAGTAGGAACATAGGACTTAAGGAAAGGGTGCAAGTAGCGGGGACCCTTGTTCCTAAGGATCTTATGACAATAGCACATGGCTTTAAAGGTAAGTCGTTTTTCAAGCAGTAGCCAGTGCAACTTTGAAAGAGCTGATCCCAAGGAAGATCGCCTAGGGAGGTTCAATAGCTGACGGGTTGCTGCATTTTGTACACGCTGGAGTCTCATCAACCAAGACTGCGTAACTCACAGATAGAGGACATTGCAATAGTCCAGCCTTGAAATAACGAAGGCCTGGACCACTGTCTTTTTGGCCGCCTCAGGGAGAAGTCCAAGAATCTTGCTGAGGACTTTTAAAATCCCAAAGCACTTGTCTGCTAGAGCTGTAATCTGGCAATTAAAAGAGAGCTTGGCATCAAACAATTTGCAGAGGTACTTGACTTTTGGCTTGGGAGGAGGCAAAGGGACGAGCACGTCTGGCCACCAGGCCGAAGACCAAAAAGATTGCTGGTTCCCCAAGATCAAGACCTCGGGTTTTCCCGCATTTAGTTTAAGACAATCGAGGTCCATCCACTGGGCCACCTCCATCAGACAATCCCTTAACAGTGCAGCAATGTTAGAGTCCCGCTGAGACAGGGTGATAACCAATTGCGCATCATCAGCATACGAGAGGATGTTGAATCCATTCCACTCAACAGATTAAATAACATGGTGGCCAAAGCGTAGCCCTGATACACCCCATTCCGCAGTTGCATAAACTGAGATAGAAAAGGTTTTAACAACACCTGGAAGGATCAATATTGCATAAAGGACATCTTGTGACCTTCCTGCACAAAAACAATTCAGAGAGGCGTTTTCCTCTTTGTATGAGTGCTGCAGAATGCAGCACACATGGAAAGAGGAAAAAACACGGAGAAATTAAAATATTTCTCCTTGTTACCCCTGCTCTGGGAAGGCATAAGGGTTTTGAGTTGCCCCTGGTTTATTGTATTACATAAATCTGGGGCAGCGTCAAAATCCATGTGTGCTGCATGGGAAAACCCACCTCAATGCCCATGGAAGGTCTCCTTAATGCAGAGTAAGGCAAGGCAGCGACTTGGACTGCTTTGTCTTACTCCATATCAAAAAAAGTGATGCTCTGGCAGTGCAAGCCTCTCATAAATAAGCCCCTACATATGGAGCAGTATCGGAGCAAAACCTATTTTCCACAGGCTAACATTTAAAAAGCAGCCGAAGCATGTTAGGTGTAAGAATCGTAATGGGCCACAACATGCACTATTATTTTTCAAGTACCTGAATCAGAACCGGTGTCGTAAAACAGGTTTGGTATTTTCTCCATATGAACTAAGGTTGGTCAAGATATTTGAATTATTAGTTCCTGACTAACTGACTTAACTAAGTGGGGATGGAGACGGTTCCGCCTAAAGTGTTGTCATGTTTGTTAGGTTAGTCCTGTCATGTATACCCCCTTTTTACATACATTGTCCCATCCACACGACAATAACGGTTCTGAAGGGCGACCTTTTACCTAGTAGTTAGCTCTGTCCCTTCGTGAACAGGCTCTTGGTAAATTATGAAAATAACGCTGTACCTGACGTACAAAAACATGTCCCCAGGCACGGCAGATTTACTCTGTATAAGGGTCACCACTTTTTTCATCCTTGGCCAACAGGCCCACTGTACATGATCACATTGTTTTGATAAACATTTATGATTGTTTGGAAAACATGTATGATTGTTTTCAGAACATATGTATTCTAGAAGAAACCCTGGAGTGACCACTCTAGTATATAAGACCCTTATTACCCCCTGCAAATTAGAGGAGAATTCCTTCCAAGCTGACACGGGGTCCTGCATGCTGTATCTTCGACACATGGCAATCTGATATCCCTTGTGGGGTGTCATCCTCGGAGCAGAGACGGGGTCCTTCATTCTCTACCATGAGGTGAGGGGGTTGGAGCTGCCCTAGGGGATTCTTGGCTAGCTACATACATACACATGCTACACCTACATATCCAGGCTAGGTACATCTAGGCAAATTACGTAGGGTGTGCATTTTAGGACTATGCAAATGCTACTGTCTTATCTGAACTGTATATGTTCATCTTGTTATGTTATAAATGTATACAGCGCACAAATACCAAACGGTGTCTTGGCGCTAGCAATCAAGAAGCGAGCTGGAGCACTATTCAACGAACAACCAGGTCTTAATGGCTTTCCTGAACAATGTCAAGGAGGGAAGATTTCTGACGGCAAGAGGGAGGGTGTTCCAGAGCTTCGTAACTCCCACCACAAAGCCTCTACCGCCCCAGTTTGATTTAAAAAATCTCTGAGAAAGTATCAATTTTGCCCCTTGTGATCGAAGGCATCTGTTTGGAGAGTACCAATACAGTGACCGCTTCAAGAACTGAGGACCGGTACCATGTAGTGCCTTATATGTGATGCACAGGGTCTTGAACTTGATACGACTTTTAATCGGTAGCCAATGCAGACTCTGAAGGTGCTTTCCCACTGACTGAAATTTGGGAATCCCTAGGAGGAGCCTTGCAGCCGCATTTTGGATCATCTGAAGCCTGCGTAGTTGCTTCATGGGTATACCGAGATATAGCCCGTTGCAATAATCCAGTTTGGAAAGGACTAAGGATGTAACTACAGTTTTCCTGCTTTCTGTTGGAATCAGAGGTAGGATTTTCTTAATCGCTTTAAGTATGAAGAAGCTTGATGATGAAACTGCCTTGACTTGAGCTTCAAAGTCCAGTCTCTCATCTATCACCACACCCAGATTTTTGGCTTTAGGGACTGGGATCGGTGCTGTTCCCAGGTCATCCGGCCACCAAATCTGAGACCACGAGGGGGAATAATTACCAAACAGTATTACCTCGGTCTTCCCTGAATTCAGCTTAAGGCAGTGCGATCTCATCCATGAGCTGACTGCTGTCATGCAGTCCCTAAATCTTTTTACTGGCGGTTGATTATTATTACAGACGGATACAACTATTTGGGTGTCATCCGCGTAGGATGTTAGTGCCATCCCAAAAGATCTTATTAATATTGCCAGTTCGGATACATATATATTGAAGAGCGTAGGACTCAAAGAGGAACCCTGTGGAACTCCATCTTCTTAGCACTATGGTAGAAATGTATCTACTGTTTACTATATTGGTACTTGCAATTTCTTTCGTATGCTTCTGTCTCCTGATTGTCGCAGCAAATATGTTTTACACTAGATTGACGCTTGACCAATAAATACTTATTGAAAACGACACAATCGTCATTCCATGTGTTTTCTGAGAATAAGTAAGCACGAGTGACTGAGCGAAAAATACTGTACTGTTTTCCACGGTCCCTGAGGAATCAGGGTTGTCATGTACAGTGGTTGCCAGACACTACCTACGCCACTGTGAGATACAGGGGGTGGTAGTGGCACTGTAGAGCTAGCTGGTCTAATGCCTGACATATCTTGTGGGGGTGTCCCGAGTCTGTTTGTACACCAAGCCCTCAGTTTAGGTCATCCAAAACGCGCAGGTCCTGGGGATTCCTAGGAACTACATGACAGTGCACTGTATCTCTCTTGTTGCTGAAGGACTCGTCGTCTCAGGATTCCTTGAACTCACGCTGCCTGAGGGGGGAGGAGCCTCCGCTTCAGCCTTACAAAACCACACCAGGACTCCCACAGCACGGGATGCGCCCGGGCAAAGCCTGGGCCAAGGGCAGACCCGTTTTGACCCGTCATCGCCTGAAAGAGGCCGTGCTGGCCAACCCCAATCCCTGGTGTTTTGCTTGGAGGCCACTTTTAACCTTAGTGACCTGTGATTCTCAATGCAAATTTTATTTGTTCTATTAGCTTTGCATTTTTCCTCGCTGCTAGTGCTGCTTTGATTGTTGGGTAATCCCGATCTTGACTATTCCTGTTTATTCTTAGTCTGTTGGTTGAATCTGGGTAACATGGGTATACTTAAGGCAGTAGCGCCATTAATGGGAGCAAACTGAACCACCAAGGCTTCTAAGCATGCAGCCGATAACTGGATAATTTACAAGATAAACAACCTCATTCTTGAGGTCGGGACTTTACTCACTCAGAATGATTAATTTGGTCCCAGAGGCTGGTTTCAAATTCCATTTCAACTTCACCCCTGGCCAGGGGAGCTATTGGAAGGGAGCAGAACGGCAGGGCAGGAATAGTTTATATGACTAATGTACCCAAATTGAAAGAATATACAAGGGGGGACAATGATTCCTTAAAAAGTAAAGTGATCTATTTTGTCAGGGCACAACGTAATTACCTTTCCCTTGTTCGTACTGATATACTTGGGGCCTCACGCTTATCCAGCAATCGGGAAATGTATGATCCGATCAAGATGACCCTCAACAATCAGAAACTAGCGGAGGGGCTTGTATCATTGGATTCACCCACTACTCCCCCAAACCACTTAGGGTTTATTTCAAGTTGCGTCCCTTTTCTACTTCTATTTTTGGCCAACTAGCCAAATGCACAAATGCACCCTCTCTGTTCTCGTCCCAACAAGCATTTCTCCCGAGTGTAAGTCCCCAAACCCCCTCACTAAAAAGCATAGATTGACTGCCTTTTCGAGCTTCTAGTTTTAAGCCCCTCACTACCAACGTCCTTCACTATAGGAGGTCTTTAATTATTTCTATACCAGTCAATTGAAGTGGGGGAGGGGAGGACTTCGGCAAGCCAGTGAGTCTACAAGATAAGAGTGAAATCTCAGGAGGGGGTACCAAAGCACTTAAGACTGATGAACACAGATCTCCGTTGACTGGGCAAAAAAAGAGAGTTTGCTTTTCCTGTCTTGGAACATGGTAGGTCTACAGCAAAACTGATCAACCCTGAATGATTGGAGTTCGTAGAGAAATATCACGTTTTGATGTTTCAGGAAACTTGGTTTACTGAACCAGTTTATAGGAATGGTTTTAAAACTTATTTTATTATTTCAGATCCATCTGCTGCTGAGCAGACCTCTAGGGGACTAATCAAGATATCCTTAAACTGTAACATCAAGCTGCTCCGTCTAGACTCTCCTGATATCCTTGGCCTAAGTCTAATAGGAGCTAAAGGGTCAAGGATTAACTTATATTCAGTCTACAACAGCCCCCCCCCCTTCATAAGGAGTCCCAGACCCTAGCTATTTTAGATTCACACTTGCCCAATCTCAATCCTGAACCCCATCTTCTGGTTGGTGGTGATTTTAACGTCACCTATGAGCCACTTGAATGCATGTACCTGGTAACTGATGAACAAGATGAAATAATGGGTATCCCAATCCTTGAATTTCCTTAGTTTATCCCAAGCACAGTCGGGCTCAACAACTGGATCAGTTGATACTCACACATAGTCTAAGTGGTTGCAACGGTGGTCCAGATCTGATATAAATAGATCAAACACTTTCGCGAGAGGGAAGTAAGTAAGCAGAATTGGATATTTTCTATTAGATACAGCCCTTTGGGATAAAATGATTGATTTTATAGCGATTCCTAACAACAGATAGTGATCATCAGTACGTTCTGCACCTTAGTATGTGTTTTAATCTTATGTCGGTCTCATTTGAAATTAGAGGCTTGATTACAGTAGAGACACTAATAACTAATAATCGCAGGACAATCAAGTGGCCTAACTCACCAACTTCAACACCGCCATCTTTTTTAACCTTATAATTTTCCTGTTCAATAAATCACCATGCACAGGAAAATAGATATTTTTAACCTCTGTTCACGACTGTTGCTACCCAGCCAGTCTCCCTCCAGGTGGAGGACAGTAGATCACTTGGAGAATGGAACACTCAAGTGATAGGCCCTATGATGATACTATCCACTTAACCACAAGTGGTTCTGTGGTTGAGGGTCTCACTACAATCCCTGTGAGACTCTGGTTTACTGACACAAGTGATTCATTCTCCTTTGATCTTAAAATTGCAAATCTTTGGAAGCTAAATGAATCTCTGCTTCTCTCTCCCTCTGGATTGAAATAAAGCAGCAGCGTGCAGCTGTGGGAGTACATGTATATATTCAGTCAAGCGGAGAAAATTTCTACCCAACGGATATTCACACTCAGCAACTATTGTAACCTCCTTCACAAAGTGCTGGAGACTATCAGGTCTCTGTTAAGAAGTGAACTTGAAGATTGTTTAGACATCACCGCAAAGGTAAACAATTGACTTACCTTTGCTGATAATAACACAACAACTTATCAAATACATAATGGCAGAAAATCAAGGATTAAGCTATACAGATGACGAGATTAATTTGAGTCTCTCAGGTCCATCTATTCTACAAGATACCGAACTTGCACAAACTTTAAACCAAACCAATGATTGGGAGGCCTTAACCAACACTAAGAGGGAACAAATAAAAACAGCTATCCATGGACTCATCATGACTGAGTACCTTTGGGTAAATGCTGCACCCAGAGGCCTCTGGGTCCAGGATGCCCCTAGAATATTTTTACAAGATATTCTATTTAGAAATGATTGGGCAGCGATCTCCTGGAAATGGACCAGAGACTACTTGGTACTGATTATTAAAACCGCAGGAAGATTATCAGAAGCCCTAACTATAAAAATTCAAGTTAGTGAAGCCAAATTGAAAACAATGGTCCATATATCAGTTTTCAAAAAACGATTAGAAGAGATCAATAAAGAAATGACAGATATGAAAGATTTCATTACACAGAGCAAAATACAAAAACTAGGAAAAGACCTGAAGCGTTTTACACAAGAAAAAATGTATCCATACATTAAGGATGACTACACTCCTCCAGAGGAGCATAGCAACACCGACTCCTCGGGAGGAAGCTCCACTGATACAATGGTTTGGAATAGTGGAGGAGATAACCGATACCGGTGACACGTTAGAGGCTGGGGCAGAAAACGAAAACAAGGATGGCAAACGGACTGGAGACCACCATTTTTGGCGAGAACACGGGTCCCATCTTTCAACCCTTCACACCACAGTTTACCGGATGGATGAACCCATACATGCAAGGACCCGACCTAAATCTCCCCCATTCAGGTCCCCTTTTTTAGGGAGAGGCCAGCCACCAACACTAGGAAAAAAGAAAGGAGTATAACGGGGCGACACAGATCAAGGAGTCCAGACCAGGAGTATGCTGAAGGATCAGGAGAAACCAGGACCCAGCACAGAAAATCATTAGTATTCAATCTCACCGACCTCGCTTTGGCAGATGATCATCAACAACTTCTCAACAAAGGACTGGGATTAGTCCCCACCCCCACATTTGATCAATTCAAATTACACTGTGAAATAGCAGAGTTTTGCCCCAAAATTAAACTTAAGGTATTTTCTAAAGATCAAGTGGACCAACCATCGGAAGGAGACACAGACCTCAAAAGAAAATCCACCTTCTGTCCACCAAACACCTCCATGCAAGTGGAAGTTCTTGCCTTCGAACAGGCAATGTTGAAAGAAGTTGAAAACATAAAAGAAAAAACCTTTTTTCAACATTACCAAGAAAGAACAACAAGCTCTAGAAGAATTGCAGAATAGAGGAGACCTAGTTATAAAACCAGCTGATAAAGGTGGAGGGATTGTTCTACTTAAATCTGATGACTACTGCATACACAATGTACAAGCCTATTGTCAGATGACAGATACTACAAAAGATTAACAACTGATCCCACCCCCAGATTAAAACATGCTATCAGCATTATGGTAGATGAGGCGGAAATCCACTGGTGGATCTCAAAAAAGGAAACAGAATATCTGCAAGAAAAAGATCCCAGAACACCTTATTTTTATCCCCTGCCAAAAATGCACAAAAACAGACTATCTCCACCTGAACATCCAATCGTCTCAGGTATGAGGTCCATATTAGAACCCCTGTCTCAATTTGTAGACTTTTTCCTGAGACCCTTAGTCCAAAAAACACCAACGTATCCTAAAGATACTAGAGATCTACTGCACCATCTGAAAGACATAGTCTATGACCAAAGAACAAGCATATTGGTTGGGCTCGAAATAGAGAGCCTATACACGAGTCTCCCACAAGAAGCCACGCTACAAACTATTAAAGACATACTCTTCAAACAAGAATGGATATACAAAATCTAGAGACACTTTATCTTGGAATGTTGTTGTCTAGCCTTGACAGAAAACGTTTTCGAATTCGAAGGGAATCTTTACCTCCAGAACCACGGAACTTCCATGGAGAGTACATTCGCCCCAATTCTGGCTGGTCTTTACACCAGCAATTTTGAAGAAAAGTACATCCTTGGCGAAACAAATCCTTTGAGAACTAGGATTCATTTCTGGAAAAGATACAAGGACAACATCTTCCTCATTTGGCAAGGTACACAGGAAGCTCTCCCAGAATGTCATGAATGGCTCAACACTTGCGATGAATTCCTGAAATTCACATACACTGCTGATGAAAGGACACTTGATTTTTTGGATATCACTATCTTAGAGGAAAACAACAGTTTCAAAACCTAAACGTATTACAAACCCACTTCTAAGAAAAGCCTCCTTTCATAATAGTTTTCACTCACGTCCCTTGAGAGAAAGTCTTCCTTACAGCCAATTCTTACGTATACGACGTAACTGTAGTGACACAAAGGACTATAAAAAACATGCGCTTGACCTAACTGACAAACTGAAGGAAAGAAATTATCCCATCAAGATCATCCAAAAATGTCAAAAAAGAGCATGAAATCAAAACCGCGAATCCCTTCTTGAATATACAGAAAAGACCCAAGAGAAAGATGTACTCACGTGTGTCACAACATACAGTACAGCTTCAAACATTGTAAAAAAGGTAATTAATAAACACTGGACCATCTTTACCTCAGGAACACTCAAATGGCCCAAACCATCCGCGACCTACTGGTACACACAAGACCGATGCCCAAACGGACAGAAACCAACACAGTACGTACCGCTTGGGGTCTAGCTTTCATAACAGGACACCACCCTTGTGGTTCCTGTTCTGTATGCCCATCTCACTAAAACAACTAAGACTCTGAGACTCACAGGAAACTTTGAATGGATCCTAAAACTTCACACAAACTGTAACACAACACATGCTATCTACATTATCACGTGCCCTTGCAGCTTGAAGTATATCGGCATGACCTGCCGGAAGGTGAAATTACGCATTGGCGAACATCAAAGCAACATCAGATGTCGAAAATCCACCACTCGAATGAGTAATCATTTCCTAACCCTGGAACACATGGCCAATGACTTAAAGTGGGTAATCCTGGAACCCTTGATACTATCAATAAAAATGCAGAACGTATCATGTGTGAAAGAGAACAACGTTGGGTATATTATCTGAAAACGTACGATCAGGGATTTAATGACAAAATACCCTGGCTCACCTTCAGCCATTAAGCCACCTCAATTTGGGATTATGTATGCCTCTTCACCTCGCATTCATGTCAGCTTTCCAGGCGAGGAGGACATTAGCAGTCAGTGCTGGCAGGGACGCTCTACACAAAGGCAAAGTTTGCTCCGCAATTCCTGTTCCAAATAGGATTGTCTTTTTAAATATCAACAGCTCCCATTAATATCAAATGGATATTTTTATAAATTGTTTCAAACTGTACTATATTTTCAGGAACGTATTTTCTCCCTGGGCCTCACGGAGGACATTTACCATCTATTTTAAGGTAAAATGTACTGTTGAAATCTCTCTAAATGTGGTTCTTTTTAAAGAAACAAATCTAGAATGCTTCAATTAGCACTGTTAGCCAGCTTACATAGTCATGAGGCATATGATGTACTCAGACCCTAACTACTTATCCCCTACGCACTCTATGCTTATTTCTGTTGAGTCTTTAATTGCAAGAACTGTATCCTCTGAATGCAAAATTATTTTTGGTAAGATGAGACCCATAATCAAATACTCCTACGAGCGTTGCCAGCAGTCGATAATACATGAATAGTCTCTAGGAAAATAACGTACTTAGGGCCAGATGTATCAAAGGGTTTTGCCCATTCTGTGTCTATGGGGAAATGTGTTGATACATATGGCCCTTAGTCTCTAGCAAATTTACATTGGTACAACCCACATACATATTGATATCTTCTGCAATAATTTGGCCTGCTGAACCTCCATTTTGGGTTTTTCAGATATGATACCTTCATATGAGGTTTTCTATGAGTGCCGCCAGCTAGGGGCAAAAAATGCAGTTGCCAGATGAATATGATATCTAGACACTAACACTTTGTTGTTTACGCATATGCTACAAAGATTGTTGTTTTCATCATACGAATCTCAGAAGCTGTGCCTGCACGTCTCCCTTTAAAAATAATTGATGGGGCGTGGCCAAGATGGCGACGGAGTGAGACGCGGACTCCGTCTCTCTGTCCCGATCCCAGCGGTTCTCCCCCGTCGCCCCACTGAAACGCACCCGGGGGTGCGGCATCGGGAGGCTGGTGCTGCAGCGAGGCTCCGTAACTGTGGAGAAGGGGGTGGAGAAGTCCAGGAGGGCTGTAGAGGCGTGGAGCCAGCGAGCAGCCTGGGCCCGAGCCGTGGCGGAGTCGAGTGGCCGAAGACGCTGGCGCGGTGTGAGTGAGTCGCGGGAGGGGCTGACGCAGCTCCCGCGGCGAAAGCAGCTGGAGGTCCGCAGCGGAGGCCCGCAGGGTCCAGAGCAGGAAGAGGCCCGCTGAAAGTATAAATTGTATGCCGGCCGGAGTGTACACAGCTACGGACTGCGGGTGAGTGAGTGACTTGGGCCCAGCGGTGTCGGGTGCTGTCCAGAGCGGCCCAGACGCATGAGCGCAACCAGCTGGCAAGCAAGGACTAGTCCTGCGCTGGAGAAAGGCCCCCTGGCTGTACTTTGGAGGGCCGCCGCCTGGCCACAACCGAAACAAAGCACTCCTAGGCAGAGACCCAGTGGCTGCAGGGCCTGGAACTGCCCACGCTCCTGTGTTGGCCCACTCCAGGAAAGAGGGTACACAACACAGAAGTACCATGTGAATGGGCAGTACATTTGGGGGAGAGGCTGCCTCGGGACCTTAAGGGAACGACACATGAGACCGGGGCACACACAGGAGGAGGTCTGAAGCTTCTTGTGTGGCGCTTGGGGGTTTGAAGGAGAGTGCACTACATACCGTCTAGCTGAATCTCACCAGAGTGGGAGAAGAGTGGACAGGAGGCCCGGCTGTGACTGGGAGGTCGAGTTGCAAACCAGCAGGAGATCGGAGGGGGGAACGCACTGAGCTACGCCCGGCTACACTACGGGTGAAGACGACCCGGCAGGGCCCGGACCTATCGCGAGCACTTCCAGCTTACCAAGAGCCCATAGGCAACACGCTCTGCTCTGATCTCGGAAGCGAGGCAATCCTGTGCGGAATTGCAGGAACCCCCAGGATAATAGAGACAATATGGCTTCTGCGAGAAAAAAGAAAGGGGATAGCATTAAAGACTTGTTGCTTAAGCACCCGGGCTCCCAGGAAAGCGATTCCCAGGCGCACCCAAGTAGAGCGGCCTCGCCGGCGGGGGAAGATATGAACGCCCCGGTCGCACGCCCATATTTGGAAACCCTGTTCTCGGGGGTGAGAGAGGACGTTCTAGCAGTGAAACGAGACCTGGCCAGTGACTTGCAATCAATACGCAATGAGGTAACAGATATTGGGGACAGAGTGGATGCTATTGAGGGGCGAGAAAGTTCCAGAGACGAAGAGATAGAACAACCACAACAAGAAGTCATTCGTCTCCGTGACCAGAGTCTTGACTTACAGGCGCACACGGAGGACCTGGAGAATCGCTCCAGGCGTAACAACATCCGTATACAGGGAGCCCTGCGAGAGGCGGAAAACGGAGACATCGAATCATACGTCAGGAGCTCTTCGCCTACATCCTAGCAGATACCCCCGCCTCCGAAATTTGTTTAGACAGGACACATAGAGTTGGTCGCTGGGGTCCTGGATCCATGAGGACACTTGACATTCTGACCTGTGTGCATAGCTATACTCTGAAGGAATTTATCCTGAAGAAAGCAAGGGACATGACCTTAGTGCGATTCAAAAATCAAACCCTTCACCTGTATCAGGACCTCGCAGCCTCATCACTCCAGAAGCGTAAGGAGTTTCGACCAGTCACAAGCTTTTTACGTACACAGAAGGTGGCCTACTCCTGGGGTCACCCCTTTCGCTTAATTTTCCGATGGCAAGATCAACTACACCAGATACGCTCCTTGTCGGATGCCTGCGCATTGCTTCAAATAGACATTGCGGAGGAGCCTCGCCGGGAGGAGGCAACAGTTAGCCTGGGTGGCAATGACCGCTGGAGGTGGAGAAGGGTCCCTCTAAACAAGAGGGGATCCGGCCCAGATCGAGAAACCATGGCACTTGAGAGGAAAGCCCTGCTGAATAAACTGGCGGAGGATGCTGCAGCCGGCGACCCTGCTTGAAATGACGTGGTATGCGCCTATAGCTGAGCGGCGGGGGGTGCGGGGGGCGGGGAGATGTAGAGAGAGTGAGTGGACATGGCCACGTTCCCATACAGAGACACTTCCGCTGGTGGAGAGACAGACTGTAGTTTCACCTCTCAGACCCAGGGACTATGGTTCTTTGTTATTATTGTTCTAGTTTTGGGGTTTATTAACGGGTGCTCACGTGACAAAAGCATGGTACATATTAACTCATCTAATAAGAGGAGGGCTCCTCCTCCAAGATAGAGAGGGATTGGGAGAGGGAGATAGAGATACTGCTGTTCTGATGCCACCCTCATCACATAGTTTTAAGACACTGACCCTGAACGTCAAAGGCTTAAATAACCCCATAAAGAGGCGGGCGGTACTGGCATATCTTGAGCAGACCCGAGCTGAGGTGTGCCTCCTTCAGGAGACACATCTACTACGTAAGGATTGGTCCAAGATGAGATCCCGAGCCTTTCCTCAGCAATTCTTCTCCTCACTACCACATAAAAGGGCAGGAGTGGCGATCCTGTTTGCACGATCCTTCAAGGGGAAGATTGAATCAAAGGTGGTGGAAATAGGGGGGAGGCTCTTGGGATATAGAATTCACTTTGGCCAACACACGATAGTTATAGGGTCAGTGTATGTCCCTAATGAGGGGCAAGATAGAGTCCTACAGGAAGCCGCAGCTGATATTTTAACCGTACCGGACAGATGGGTGATTCTGGGGAGACTTAAACTTAGTTTTTAATAATACAGTTGACCACTCGACACAGAGACAGGGGGTAGCAGGGGAGATTAGTCAGGGAGTGGCACATAAAATGCAGGAGCTGGGCTTAAGGGACATTTGGCGCTATAAGCATCCAAACACTAGAGATTACACATACTACTTCCATGTGCACAAATCCTACGCGAGACTTGATCACTTCCTTGGATCAGGGGATGTCTTGGCGGCAACCAAAGCAGTTGAAATTGAACCTAGATCCCTATCGGACCATTCAGCGGTCTTACTAGATTTGGCGCTCCGCTTCCACGCGCGTAGACCTGGCCCCTGGAGACTGCGGGAGACCTTATTGCGTCGACCAGAAATAATTAAACAGATAGAGAGTGCGATCCACCAGTACCTAGAGCTTAATGATACTCAGGAGACACCAACGGCAACGATTTGGGATGCCATGAAGGCAGTGCTTAGGGGGGAATTGATCGCGATCTCCGCGGCAGATAACAAAGAGCGACGCGACAAACGTGCCCAGTTACAGCAACAAACGTGCGAGCTAGAGCGCATCCATCATAGAACTGGGGCCCCCAGAATTTGGCGCAGTTAGAGGCGACTAGGAAACAATTAGAGGGGTTTGATTTGGACAGAGCAGAGTACTCCCTACTCCGCCTTAGACACGCCTTCTATGCTGGAGGCAATAAACCTGGGAGAATGCTAGCAAACAAGCTCAGGGGCCAAAGACAATCTAATACAGTTGAAGCCTTACTGACAGATGACGGATAAGAGATTACGGGAGACGATGCGGTGGCCGAAAGATTTGGAGATTTTTATAAAGCTTTATACTCTGCACAAAACCTCTCCACCCCAAGCGATTCTTAGCTACCTAGGAGACGCTAATGTTACTAGCTTGACACAAGAACAAGCAGCGAGTTTAGATAGCCCCATTAGAATAGAGGAGGTAATATCAGCAACATCAAGACTGAAGCCACATGAATCCCCAGGCCCAGATGGCTTTTCGGTCCCTTTTTATAAAACCTTTTGTAACATATTGGCCCCCCTCCTTACTAGAGTTTTTAACGAGATTTCGGAAGTGGGGACACTCCCACCCTCCATGAAAGAAGTCCTGATAGTGGTGATAGCTAAACCAGGAAAAGATAAACGGCTATGTGCATCATACAGACCAATATCTCTCCTAAATGTAGACATGAAACTATTTACAAGCATTCTTGCCACATGTCTAGCTACTTACATGCCGGGACTGGTGAGCCCAGACTAGGCCGGTTTCATACCAGGCAGACAGAGTTCAGACAATACGAAAGGAATTCTCCATTTGATCGATAAGGCATCTCGATTCCAACGAGAGACGATGCTCTTCTCTATCGATGCAGAGAAAGTTTTCGACAGAGTCCACTGGCCGTACCTAGAAGCAGTACTGAAAAGATTCGGTATAGGAGACCGATATAGGACCTGGGCGCTTAGCGGATACAAAGGACCGACGGCAACAGTTGGAGTGAATGGAAGGAGATCGGGGAATTTCCCCATTGAACGCGGGACGAGGCAGGGGTGTCCTCTCTCCCCGTTGTTATTTGCGCTCTATATGGAGCCATTCGCGCAGCGAGTCAGAGACGACCCAAAAATTACCGGCGTACGCTTTGGCGGAGAGGAACATCTAATTACTCTATACGGAGACGATGTTATCGTCTTGCTTGATGGCCCGCAGGACTCGCTACCGGAGTTTCTGAAGGAGGTTGTGAGGTTCGGAGAGGTCTCAACTTAGCCAAATCACAGGCATTGGGTTTGTCGTTGTCACAGAGCCTCAAAGACACCCTCACACAGACCCTTTCCATCCGTTGGGAATGAAATATAACGTACCTCAGGATCCTGCTGGCGTCGAATATCCAGGAAATCATCCACATAAATTACTGCGCGCTGGTTAGCAGAGTACATACGGACCTAGCGCGATGGAGAGCTTTCCCCATATCATGGCTCAGAAGGATTGCAGCACTGAAAATGTCGGTCCTCCCTAGGATTCTTTATATATTCGTGGTGCTACCGCTCTGGCCCCCCTCTGGGACACTTCAGACTCTACAGAAAGCTATTCAAAATTACATATGGGTGGGCCGGCGCTCCCGAATGTGGCGGGAACTCACCTGGCAGACCCCGGCGAAAGGGGGACTGGGGGTCCCATGTCTGCTCCGGTACTTCCAGGCAGCGCAAGCTAGGTTTTTGGTGGAATGGGCACGTCCAGAGTCGGAGAAAAACTGGCTCTTCATGGATAGGGCGCTGGCTGGAACATCTCTGTGGAAGGTCCCCTTCCTAAACAGGGCACATTGTCCCCCCAGCCTTTACCTGTCAGCGGTAACTGACCCCATCCTCCGAGTTTGGGACTCGGTGGCAGTCAAAGAGGGCTTTCCGTCCTTCCCCTCACCGCTTACCCCTGTGGTAGAGAACCCATGCTTCTCCCCAGGGTTGAACGTAGCGACCTTCCGGGAATGGATGAAGCAGGGCTGTAGATCAAGGACATCAGAGAGTGGTATACACAGCAACTGGCTACCTTTTGCCCAATTTGTGGGCTCCTCTTCCTCCTTTTTAAGAGGGGTGAATTTTGCTCCAGCCCCCTTTACCCCAGAAGCAATGGCCCTCCTGAAGACCAAAATCTGAGCTTCAGAGCCAAGCTCAATCCTCCCCATATTTTAGCTTTTTATGCCATAGGGAGAGCTAAATAAACATTGGGTCTAAGAGGGAGAGAAAGAAACAGAAAAAAGGGAGATTGTAGTAGAAAGGTTTACACATCACTAGCAAGGCTTCCTCAGATACCATATCCAATGCTGCCATTCTTTGGAATATTGTGTGTGGTTCTCAATACTCCATCTGGAGAATTGTTATTACTTTCAGAGTTCACCTCTGGCACACCGTTCACAATCTAACGGCACCCCTGTAGTCGTGCATCCAAATACGGAGACCACACCTGAAAGTTGGTTCTTTGTTTTGGAGGCCTCATTTGCTGTGGCACTTCTTGGGGCACTGCTCTACCACTAATAGTCATAGAATATTAGGGTATGACGTGACTAAGAGGTTCAAATAAATGAATAAGAGAACTGCAAATGTTTGAAAGCTTAGAATTTAATGCACAGAATTTTTAGCATTGTTTCTAATAGCTTGTGTAGAGAACCTCCCAACATACCAGGGGCCGTATTATACATGCTGCGCATTTTCCTTTTTAAAAAGGTAAAAATGTGCACCCAGCGCAAAGAAGGAAAATGTGCCGTATTATGATGAATGCACTGCCCTCAGGGCAGTTGCAAACTCCGCCTGCAAGGGAATGTCTGGGTGGTCCATAGGATTCCCTTTCCCCCTTTCAGAGGGCTGCTTTCAGGGGGCGCACTGACAGTGCGACACCCTTTAGGTGGTGCACGGTCAGTGCATCTCCTGAGAGATTCTTTGCCTCAGGGCCTCGCATCTGTAATATGGCATGGGCGCCATCGGCAAAGGGATTACCTCATATGCATGGGGCACGCCCCTATGCAAATGAGGAGACGCCCCCTGAAGATAGCGCTGGCGTTTTATGTGCTCCAGCACTATTGGTATTACAGAAGGGGCCGCACAAGTGTCTGCGGCCCCTTCAGTAATGCCAAAGTGCCCTGGGGGAGGGCAATGGGGGCACAAACGCCCGTTGCGCCCCGGGGACACTTTGTGTAATACAGCCCCATATTTCTTATCCCTCCTGGGAAATCCTGGGAAATGTACTTACACACCAGATATTGATGCAAAGTGTGTGGGAAGGGGCTCCACCTCTGAAATTGCTGTTTCAAAACACGAAAAGCACACCAACTAACATTTCATACTCCAATAAAAGGATGTATACATAGGATACTTTTTGAAGAACATTTTTGACAATAGAATTGCAGAAAGGGATAGTTAGGCCTTTTTTTTGTTGAACCATTTATATAGAACACCCGGAACCCTTTTGACATTAGCAGGCATGAATGGGAATCAGTAAGGTGAGGAGAGTTTAAGTGAGGTATTAGGATATGAGTAGCGATGAGGTGAGGTGAGAAGGGCATGAGGTTGAAGCTTGAGTTGTGGAGGGATGAGGTGAGTTTTAGTTTGAGATGATGTTGGGTTTAGGTGGGGTGTGGGGGTAATACTGAACTATGATCACATTGGGTTGAAATAAGTTTGGAGTGAGGTGAGTGTGAGATGTGGTTGAGATGAGGCAAAATGAGGTGAGGTGAAGAGTCAAGATAGAGATTATAAGGTGATGTGAAGATGAGGTGTTGAGCGGGAACTAAAAGTAGCCCAATAATAAGTAATAACAGTCTTATAATGTCCACAGTAAGCAAATATGTTTATTCCTATCTAGAAGGGTTTGGAGGATCTCCCCTCAAAATAATTTCACACGAAATGGGAGCGAAAAAAGTGCACTTTACAGAACAGTTTTATATTACACTACCTAAAATGCCTGTTCTGAATCAGAGCTAATGAGATGTTTCAGCACTTTAAGCTTTGCCATAGAACCCAAGAACAATATTTCTCTGTAGTTACAAATGAATGCACCGAAATATGGGTCGATACAAATTAACAGGACAGCAGGAGCGATATGTGTCTCAGAATAATCAGTGCCTCTTTCATAAAGTGTGCCCGTCTGGTAATAAATACTTATTGAAAATTACATGGATGGGCAAATACCTCCAGTTTAAAAGTGTCAGGACAAAATGACCATCATTGTTCTCAGAACTGTCAATAGTGCATCAAAATATCTGTGCCAGCAAAAACAATACCATTATAATTGAATTGCATTAGTGTACCACGTTACAACCAAGTTTTACCCGATTGTTACTAAGTCATGTAAAGAGCCTGTATATAAGGGTGCTGCTGAGATGTATGTGCTCACTGTACAAATATGTCAATTGAGCTTCTCTGGGGAGCTTCACAACTTAGTTAGAGCTGTGCCCAACATGCAAGGTAGTGATGATGCCTGATAATTGATGCTCAAAGAATTCAGAGATCTTCATGTGTGTTCTTTTAAAATTCCATTAATAGGGGGGCGTGGCCAAGTAAGATGGCTGAGCGGACGTGAGCCGCTTCAGCTCCAGGCCCCGACGACTGCCACACGACCTTCTAGGGCGAATGGTGAGCCGCACGCTGCTTCTCCACGACTCGCGGTGACCGGGGAACCGCCGGGACTCCTGTGGTTCCGATGGAGAAACGGCGACGCGACATAGTTGGCCTTATTCCCGAGACACCAGACCACGAGGCCGCCCGCAAGATGGCGTAGCGGCGCGTCTCGGTTCCGCTGCGGGCCCTTTGGGCATCGAAGTGGATGGGCGCCTACTCTGCACCCGGAGCCGCGCTTCGCTTCCCCTGACCCGGTGGAAGTACTGGGGGACGCGGATGCCTCTTACCGCGCCCGTGACGTTGTTGATCTAGCGGGAGCATCCGGAGGAGGGCCGAGGGATGATCGTGGCACCTGGGGAGGCGAGGTGCGGCTGGTCCTCGGAAGCAGTGGCGACAGTTGGAAAGCGGGGGACCGGCGCAGAACACCCTTGACAGGTCAGTCTCTTCCCGGCTGGCTCCGTATCGGCGGGCCTGGAGAACGTCGGCCTAGAAGCCTGCAGCCCGATCTCAAGATGGCGGCGATGCGGCGGAGCCGGCGGTAGCTGGCCCCACAACGAGAGCTGCGGCCGTGCGGGGGGGCTCCATCCTTGAGTCATTTCCCCGCAAGGTGGGACTCACGGCGCTGATTGCGCGACATCTGGGGGCTGCTGGTCCCACTCGGGGGCGCTGCCCGCTTTGCCTGACCCCTTCAGGGCGCCTTGCCCCGCTGACATCTGGGAGCTGCTGGTCCCTCCCGGGGGCGCTACCCGCTCTGCCTGGCCCCATCAGGGCGCCTTGACCCCGCTGGCTATTAAGGAGCTGCGGCTAGCGTGGGGAGGGCGCAAGGGATCTACACGCGCTCTTGGGGGTCTGCCAGCTTGCACCGCCCTGATCCAGTGCCTCGGACCCTACGCTGTGCAGGACTCTACCCTTATGCCGCCTAAGAAAAGTGCCAACAAGGTTTCTTGCTACTTTACCGCACCTGATAAGGCCTCCCTCTCAACGGACGCCTCCCAGCAACAGGCCATGTCCTTTACAAGAGAAGAGTTGGTGGCCTCTCTACGGGACTTCAAGGCAGAACTATGTCAAGAATTCAAGCGAGACTTACGGTCCTCACTGGACCAGCTGAAGGCCGACCTCACGGAGCAAATGTCGACTCTCCGCCAGGATGTGGATGCAGTGGGCACCAGGGTGCTGGAGGTAGAGGAGCAGACCCAGGACCTCTCGACCCGGGTCGCCAAACTGCAGGATTCCCAGCAGTCCTTCCAGACCCAACTCCAGCAGATCACTCTGAAGGCGGAGGACTTGGAGAACAGGACCCGGCGGGAGAACATAAGGATCCGGGACTTGGAGGAGGGAGCGGAGGGGCCTGACCTGGAGGCTTTAGTGACGGGCCTCTTTGCGGAGCTCCTATCCCCCCAACAGCTGAAGCTTAAAATGGACCGGGTCCACCGAGTGGGCAATCAACAGACGGGAGGGCGAAGAAGGACGCGGGACGTACTGGTTAAGATGCTCTCGTTCACCACGAAGGAGGCCATCCTTCTTGCGGCGAGGAAGAAGAAAGAAGTGTCCTTCCAAGGCTTCAATTGCTCCCTCTATCAGGATCTATCCCCCTCCACTTTGGCGCGCCGCCAAACGCTACGACCTGTCACCTCCAAGTTGCGGGATGACGGGGTCCGCTACCGCTGGACGTTTCCCTTTGGCCTCTCGTTTGAATATCACAATAAGCCGCATCATGTCACAGAGCTCCCCGAGGGTCTTCGCATCCTGGGCCTCCCTCTTCCGGACGATCTTCCGGCTGGGCCCTCTGGGGGGGCGGGCGTGCCCGAGAGGGGCTCCAAGCCCTGGCAGACGGTTGCGAGGGCCCGAAGATCCCCGAGTACCACTTCCACATCCAAAGGGCCTCCATGAACGTCTGGATCTTAGCCTGGGCAACGGACCGGGGGGATGCTTTCCGAGGTGATACTGCACAGCGGCGGGGCGGTCTCGGCCTTCTGGGGAGCTCGATGGCCGCCATGGTCTCTGCATCTGCTTCCTTTGGACACTGAGGTTTTTATTTTATTTCTTTTGGTCTCGCACCCCGGATCCCGCAGGAGTGCGGATCGGGATCTGCTGGAGACATGCATTGGGCAACCGGCCGAGTTGGGGCTGACCCGGATCTACCATTCTATTGGATCTCCGAAAAGCACGGGGCCCTGGCTGTGGGCGTGGTGGAGCGCCCTGCCGCATTTCGCTCACCTGCAGTGTCTGACAATCGAGGCCTACCGGTGTTGACTCTGGCCCATCATCTGTTCCTGGGCGTGGGAAGATACCGCTCGGCCAGCATGGACTATGAGGTTTCCTTGCTTGCAATTTACGTTTTCTCTGGTTATGGTCATAGGCTCTACTGTTCCTTAGCATTTGGCAGTCGGGGGGGTGCGGGCCTTGTCCGGACCTCCCGGAATTCTCCCTATTTTTCCTGGGGAATTCCTAGCCATAGGACATAGGACTTCTCTGGTGGTGGTGCTTGGGATTTGTATTTTCTTAGTCTCTATTCATATGCATGACAGACGAGGGGTGAGGAACGGTTTGCCTCGAAGTCCTGGGAGGGAACGCCGTTGCCGGGTGGGAGTGGGGTCAGGGGAGCGGGTGGGGGCGGGTAGGAGTCTCATGGGGCGGGAGGAGGGTGCTCCCTACATATGCTGACCATTACATCCTGGAATGACTGAATTCCTCCCACAAGCGCCGAAAAATCTGGAAATATTTATTAGATCGTCGGTTTGAGGTGGTTGGCCTTCAGGAGACTCATCTTAAGAAATCAGAGGACTCCAGGCTGCGCCACAAGTCCTATCCGTTAATATACAAGTCGTCCTCTAGCTCCAAACATAACGGGGTGGCCTTACTCTTCCATAGCTCTACTAAATTTCTGCATGAGGCAACCAGAACAGATCGGGACGGCCACTTATTGATGGTCAAGGGGCGACTCAAGGGCACCCTATGTACATTCGCTACTCTTTATGCACCTAACACAGGCCAAACCACGTTCCTCACGCACGCACTAGACATGCTTGGCGGGTTTGCGGAGGGCCCAGTGGTCCTTCTGGGGGATTTCAACTTGACATGGCAGGGGTCCCTAGATAGCTCACAGTCCCATAGGGCAACCAACACCGTTTTTTCAAAAGGGCTCAAACAACAGCTGTCTACACTAGGCCTCTGCGATGCCTGGCGAACACTGCATCCCACTACTAAAGATTACACCTACTACTCGCATGTGCACCAAACCTATTCTAGGATCGACTATATCTTCATTAGTCAGCTGCTAAGGGGGCCTCTACTGGCGGCACAGATACTACCGATTGCTCTCTCCGATCACAGTTTGATTACTATAGGTCTGGCGTGGGGGGGACCCATCACAGGACAGCCGCGGTGGTCCTTCCCAGTTGCAATTACACGAGATGCACTCCTCTGCGAGGAACTGAGGACTTCCATCAGTGAGTACTTTACGCATAATACACCCCAAGCCACTAATTCTCAAAACAATTGGGACGCTTTTAAAGCAGTCCTCCGGGGCAAATGTATCCAACTTAATGCAACTCTTAATAGTAGGAGGCGGGAGGAACGGGTTGCGCTGGAACGGGTGTTAGAGTCAGTTGAACGGGCGCACAAGGCTACCCCTACCCGAGTGCTGCAGCGCCAACTTACCGCGGTGCGAGGTAAACTACGCTTTATTTACGATAACAGGGCGGAGTACACATTGTTGAAACTTCGCCAGACGTCCTACACACAGGGGGACAAAGTGGGACCACATTTAGCGTGCCAATTACGAGTGAAACGGGAACGGGAATATATTGGGGGCATCCGTGACCAGGGGGGGCAGACCACACACACCGATACCGCTAAAGCTAATCTCTTCGGAGAGTTCTACGGGAACCTTTATCGGGGCTCATCCCCGGACGTGGCCCTACAGCAACGCTACTTAGACACGGTGACACTCCCCAAGATCTCCCCCATAGCCGCGGAGACTCTGGACACCCCTATCTCGGCCGAGGAGGTAGAAAAGGCCATCACTCGGCTAAAACTGCACAAAGCCCCCAGACCCGATGGTCTAACAGCTCAATTCTACAAATGCTTCGCACAGGAGCTGACACCTCACCTGGTCGAGCTTTTCCAGGCGATCGCGGCGGATGCACGGGTCTCCGCCTCGATGGCTGAAGCCGTAATCACGGTTATACCTAAACCGGGCAAGGACCCCTCCTTGTGCTCCTCCTACCGGCCCATCGCCCTTCTAAATTTGGATACGAAGCTCTATTCTTCGATCCTCGCGGCTCGAATGGAGGACTTGATGCCCGACCTCATCCATCCTGATCAATCGGGCTTCATCAAAGGGAGGCAAACACACGATAACATCCGCCGCACCATCCATCTTATTGAGAAAGCCTCTAAATTTAAAATCCCTGCGATCTTGGTCGGGCTTGATGCGGAAAAGGCCTTTGACAGGGTGGACTGGTCCTTCCTCTTTCTCGCCTTGCGACGATTTGGCTTCGGGAACTGTGAGAAGTTGGCCTGGTATATGCTGTCCACTAATTATAGTGGGCCCCTTGCACCAGTCCAAACAACCCCTTATTGGAGATAGGTTAAAGACAACCTTATTGAAAGCTATCCTAGTGGTAGCTATGGAGAGCAGCCTTCAGGCTAAGTCTTGAAGGAATGTAAAGCAGCTTGTTTTACCAGTCTATAATCTCTTGAGTGATCAAATGAAAGAGCACCACACCAGGTATATATTCAAAATATATGTATTTATTGCTAAACACACCCCTCTAGTCTCTTTATGAGGCTAGAGTTCGAAATACATAAGTTAGAAGTTATTTAAACACAGTAATAGCACAAATACACGTTTGGGCCCTAGGGCGTACCAAACCATATACCAATAAAGTGGTATAAGAACCACGACTGAACTAGACACTAGGCCTAGAGCCTCTAGAAGTGCTTGGACCACAAGGAACCACCCAAGGTAGTGACACAGGGGACCCACGGGAGACGCGTGCAGTGTAAATACACAACCGCGATACGCCGTTGACTTCTATGGAGAAAGTCGTGATCGGGAAATTAGAGAAAAGGGACACTTAAAAGAGGACTTGGACCAAACCCTTTGAGATCTAGGACTTTGAAGAGTCTCTACCCACGGGAGCACCGGAGTACTCGTGTTACCTCACCCAGGAAGCCGGGTGCATAGGTGCCTTTCGGGGTCGGGTTTCGTCGTCGATTTGAATGGCGATCTGCTGCAAAGTGCTGCTGGCGACCAAGAGAAAAGTGTCCGGGTGGATCCAAGAGTGGATCGGAGTTCTGAAGAACCTGAAAGCAGAGGGGACAGAGTCTGGGTCACTAGCCAGTGACCAGGAAGGCGATGGACAGATGCCCACCGATGTCGAGTGCTTCAGGTGCGTTGACGGTCGTCTTGACTCTTCAGCCACGAGGTCCAGGAGGCGTTGTTGGCGACCAGGAGCAGGATTCAGGCTGGTACACAATGTCTGTCGAGTGCTGAGGTGTCGGCGACCGGATTGGACCCAACAAGCCTTGGCAACGGCAAGTCTCGATGCAGAGGAATATCGTCGATGGTGCAGACCAGCAAGGTCTGGGGAACTCACCCAGCGAGGATAAGTAAGGCCAGGCCTGGAGCAACCAGGATGCTAAGTTAGAAAAAGATTGGCCTTCGTTAAGGGCTACTAGCCAACGGGCTAGCGACTGCGAAGGAGCCTCGTGACGCCGCACGTGGATCTGGCTTACAGGACACTCGTGGAGTGGGGGCCAGTGATCTTCGGTGCAGGTGGTGCTGGAGGCTAGGGCTACTCGGAGCCCAAAGCACGACTTCTTGGGAGACCCAGAAGAGGATGCACTTGCAAATGTGCTCGGTGACCAGGGGTCACGGTCTCAAGTCACCCACGATAGCCACGGGCCTCAACTTTGCTGGGGACTCAGGGTAGCCTCGGGGAAGTCTGAAAATCCACCTCTGGTGATGCGATGACTTCGGCGTCCGACGGGAGCTTCAGAAATGCGAACCAGACAGATGCTTCTTTGGTGCCTGCCAAGCAGGGGAGTCACTCCTTGACCCCAAGGGAGATTCTTCTATCCTCTAATCGTGAGTAGAGCGTCGAAGGTCCAGGATTCAGTTTCAGAGTTTCGTCCAGGGATAATCTAAAGTCCTAAGGACTGGGTTCCTATACTTATACTAAGGATAGGGGTTGGACTACTCTGTGGCCCCACCTATGGGTGGGTCAGGGCAGAGGGGTGGCTACACCCCTTTCCCTTTGTCCAGTTCGCGCCAAAGCAGGGGCTGCAAGCCCCTGATCCGGTTTGAACTGGGGTATGCACAGGGACACCAAATGTGCCCCCAGTGCAGGACTTCAAAGCACCCGAAAGTGCTCCCGCCCAGCCCCAATACACATTATCCTGTCTGGGGAGGTGGTCACACCTCCCTGGGACAGGAAACCTATTGACCAGGCCTCCCCTGCCGGAGTTTCGTCCAGCAGCAGGAGGCCAGACTCGTGTCTGTGGCAGCAGCATCCATTTTGTGATGCCAGGGCTTTGGAAAGAAGTTACCGGGCTAGCCAGAGTTAACATGTCTTTCCCTCTAGAAGGGTGGAATGCTACCCCCGCTGCCAGAATTGGCGGGGGGGGTAGTATTCCAAGATGTTTGACACCAAACACGACATGTTTAGGTGCAGCCATTCCAAAGTTAGCATTTTACCGCGAGGTTATAATGCGCTTAAGAGTATATGGTCAGGCTGCACTACAAACAGCATCAGAGAAGGTCTCCGAACGCTGCAGAGGGGCCCTGCTCATGCAGGGGCACCCTCTCACATAGGAACCATGCACTCTGCCTTTAGGATTGATAAGGTTTATATGTGTGTATGTATTTAGTGATATAGGTAACCTATATCACAGTAAGGGGTGCATGCACCACCTTACCCAGGCTGCAGTAGCAGACCTGTGGTGTCAGTTTGGATGGCCTTCCAGGGGTGGCATAATACATGCTGCAGCCCCTGGCAGGCCTCTGAGGTACCTATGCCCTTGGTACATAGTATACCATATACTAGGGACTTATAAGGGCACTCCAGATCCCAATCAGTGATGTGCCTAAGGCACATGGAAACCATTTTAGAGAGGAAGCAGCTAGGCTGGGTTCTGATTAGCAGGGCCCCAGCCAGACTAATGTCGAAAAACAGTGAAGCATCAGCAAAAAGTGGGGGTACCCATGTGAAGCAGATCCTACTCTCCTACACAACCCCCCCAAACGTAGGGACATTAAACTAACCTTGCCCAGTTAAGTCTTCATGTTCTAAGTGGAAATACCTAGAGAGTCCATCTGCATTGGCATGGTTACTCCCAGGTCTATGTTCCACTGTAAAGTCCATCCCCTGTAGGGAAATGGACCACCTAAGCAGTTTGGGGTTTTCACCCTTCATTTGTTTTAGCCATAAGAGGGGCTTATGGTCTGTCTGAACCAGGAAGTGTGTACCAAACAAGTATGGCCTCAACTTCTTCAGAGCCCAGACCACAGCAAAGGCCTCCCTCTCTATGGCTGACCAACGTTTCTCTCTAGGGGTCAGCCTTCTGCTAATGAAAGCTACTGGCTGATCCTGACCTTCTTCATTCAATTGTGACAGTACAGCCCCTACCCCCAATTCAGATGCATCAGTTTGAACAATGAACTTCTTGGAGTAATCAGGACTCTGTAGAATGGGAGCAGTGCACATGGCCTGCTTCAGGTCATCAAATGCCTTTTGACAGCTAACTGTCCAATGAACCTTTTTGGGCATTTTCTTAGAAGTTAAGTCATTCAGGGGTGTCACTATTGATCCATACCCCTTGACAAATCTCCTATAGTACCCAGTCAGGCCTAAGAAGGCTCTCACCTGAGTCTGGGTAGTGGGAGCAGTCCAGTCCATGATGGTCTGGATCTTGCTCTGCAAAGGTTGAACCTGGCCTCCACCCACAAGGTGGCCCAGGTACACAACCTGACTCTGCCCTATCTGGCACTTAGTGGCCTTGATAGTCAGGCCTGCCTTTTGCAGGGCCTGTAAAACATTCCTGAGGTGGACCAGGTGATCCTCCCAGGTGGAGCTAAAGACAGCAATATCATCTAGATATGCTGCACTATAGGCTTCAGACCTGTGAGAACTGTATTCACCAGCCTCTGGAAAGTGGCAGGTGCATTCTTCAGACCAAAGGGCATTACCACAAATTGATAATGCCCACTAGGGGTTGAGAATGCTGTCTTGGGCTTTGCAGTATCAGCTAGTCTGATCTGCCAGTAGCCAACTGTTAGGTCAAATGTGCTGAGATATTTGGCAGAGGCCAAAGTATCTATGAGCTCATCTGCCCTGGGTATTGGATGGGCATCAGTCCTAGTGACTGCATTGAGACCCCTGTAGTCCACACAAAACCTCATCTCTCTTTTTCCACCACTGGTGTGAGGTTTTGGTACAAGGACCACTGGACTAGCCCAAGGGCTATCTGAGGGTTCAATAACTCCCAATTCCAACATTTTCTGGACTTCAGTCCTGATACAGTCCCTGACATGGTCAGGTTGCCTATAAATCTTGTTTTTAATAGGCAGACTGTCCCCAGTGTCCACTTCATGAGTGCACCAGGTGGTCTGACTGGGTGTCAGTGAAAACATATGTCTAAACTGATTGAGAACTTGCCTGCAATCAGTTTGTTGCTGGGTAGTGAGGCTGCCTGCCAAGGCTACACCATCAACTGACCCATCATCAGGGTTCTGTGAGAGCAGGTCAGGGAGTGGGTCACTCTCTTCCTCCTGCCTTTCATCAGTAGCCATGAGCAAGCCCATGTCTGCCCTGTCCACATATGGTTTTAACCTGTTGACATGGAGAACCCTGTGGGGACTCCTGGGTGTTCCTAGGTCTACTAAGTAAGTGACCTCACCCTTCTGCTCAACAATAGTGTGGGGTCCACTCCATTTGTCTTGGAGAGCTGCTGGGGCCACTGGCTCCAACACCCACACCTTCTGTCCTGGCTGGTAAACAGTCAGAACAGCCTTTTGGTCATGCCAGGCCTTTTGAAGTTCCTGGCTAGCCTCAAGGTTTTTGGTTGCCTTTTTCATGTACTCAGCCATCCTGGAGCGGAGACCAAGTACATAGTCCACTATATCTTGCTTTGGGGGCTTGAGAGGTAACTCCCATCCTTCCTTCACCAAGCACAGTGGACCCCTCACAGGGTGGCCAACAGAAGTTCAAAAGGGCTGTAACCAACCCCCTTCTGAGGCACCTCCCTATATGCGAATAAAAGGCAGGGCAAGAGTATGTCCCATCTACGCCTAAGCTTTTCTGGGAGCCCTTTAATCATGCCCTTCAAGGTTTTGTTGAATCTCTCAACTAAACCATTGCATTGTGGGTGATAGGGTGTGGTGAACTTATAAGTCACTCCACACTCCTTCCACATTGCTTTTAAGTACCCAGACATGAAGTTAGCACCCCTGTCTGAGACTACCTCCTTAGGAAAGCCCACCCTTGAGAAGATTCCCAGGAGGGCCCTTGCCACCACAGGTGCTGTAGTGGTCCTGAGGGGAATAGCTTCTGGGTACCTGGTGGCATGATCCACTACCACCAGGATAAACCTGTGCCCAGAGGCTGCTTGGGGATCCATGGGACCAACAATGTCAATCCCTACCCTTTCAAAGGGCACCCCCACCACAGGTAGTGGTATCAGGGGGGCCTTTGTAGTGCCACCTGCCTTGCCACTGGCTTGGCAGGTTACACAGGAGCGACAAAACTCCTTGCTGTCTTCAGACATGTGGGGCCAGTGAAAGTGAGGGACAATTCTGTCCCAAGTCTTGTTCTGGCCCAGGTGACCTGCTAAGGGAATATCATGGGCTAGGGTCAATAGGAAGCCCCTGAACTTCAGAGGTATAACCAACCTCCTGGTAGCACCAGGCTTGGGGTCTCTACTCTCTGAGTACAGGAGTCCATCATCCCAATACACTGTATGGGGACCACTAGCTTTCCCAGCAGCCTCAGCAGCAGCTTGCTGTCTGAGGGGTTCAAGGGAGGGGCAGCTCTGCTGCTCCTGGCTCAGATCTGCCCTAGAAGGTCCCCCTGTCCCCAAGAACTCAACCTGGTCAGGTTCAAGCTCCTCTGGGACAGTTCCTTCTTCAGGGCTGAGATCATCCCCCTCAAGGGACTGATCTTCCTCCTGAGCCAAGGGGGAAGGCACTGCCTTAACCCTACTATTCCTCCTCTTGGAAGGCACTTGGTCCATTCTTCCAGAATCCAAGGCCTGTTCAGTGCTAGACATTTTGGCTTGTGACCTGGTCACAGCAAACACATCTGCAGGGATCCCCAGCATTTCTGCATGGGTCCTGAGCTCCACTTCTGCCCAAGCAGAAGTCTCTAAGTCATTGCCAAGCAAGCATTCGACTGGTAGGTTTGCACTTACCACAACCTTCTTAAGGCCAGTTACCCCTCCCCAGGAGAAGTTAACAACTGCCAGAGTATGGTCTGTTCTGACATTGCTAGCATTGGTCACTTGGTACATCTCACCAAGTATAACTTGCCCAGGATTCACAAGGTCTTGTGTCACCATGGTGACACTTGCCCCTGTGTCCCTAAATGCCAAAGCCTCACGTCCATTGATTAAAGGCTGTTGTCTGTACTTGCCCAGATTACTGGGACTCACAGTGGAGGTTACATCCATGCCTCCATCACAGACTAACACAGCCTGAGTCAGTTCTCTGACTAGGTCAGAGCCCAACTCAGTACCCAGGGTGAACCCTACTAAACCCTTGGCTGGAGCACTCCCACCAACTGTACTAGGGGGAACAGGTGCCTTAGGGGCATTGGTGGGTGCTGGACTGGAGTCTTTGGACTTGGTGCAATCACTGGTCCAGTGGGTCTTTTGCTTACAGACCTTGCACCATGGTTTTCTTTGGCCTTTCCCTTTGGTAGACTGTGAATCCCCACCAGAAGAAGATTTTTGGGGGCCTGATGAAGACTTTTGATCTTTACCCTTCTCCCCACCCTTGTCAGAGTTCTTAGCATCTTGCTTCTTGGTTTCCCCACCTTGGTTCTGTACCTTCTGCTTCACCCTGGTTCTGACCCATTTGTCTGCCTTCTTTCCCAATTCTTGGGGAGAGGTCAGATCAGAGTCTACCAGGTATTGATGCAACAGCTGATTTTGACAGTTATTAAGAATCTGCTCCCTCATTATCAGATTGTACAATCCTGAGAAGTCACACACCTTACTGCCCATCAACCAGCCTTCCAGAGCCTTGGCAGAACAATCCACATAGTCTACCCAGTCTTGAGTCTGTGCTTTTTGGGTATCTCTGAACTTCAACCTGTACTGTTCAGTGGTTAGGCCAAACCCATCAATAAGAGCACTCTTCAAGACCTTGTAATTATCAGCATCCTCCTCTCTAACAGTGAGGAGCTTATCTCTACCTTTGTCAGCAAAGGAGAGCCACAAGATTGCTGCCCAATGCTCCTGAGGGACCTTCTGTACCTTACAGGCCCTCTCTAGAGCAGTTATCCACTTGTGGATGTCATCCCCATTCTGATAGGGAGGGACAATCTTGCTCAGGTTCCTATGGTCATAGGACCTTTCCCTATCTCTAGGGATATGGCTGCCACCATGGGACTCTAGTCCCAACTTTCTTCTCTCTCTAAAGAGATCTAGGGACTCCCTGTCTATGGCTAGCTGCTTCTTTTTGAGTTCAAGCTGAGCTTCCTCATATAGAACCAGCCTCTTTCATCTCTCATGAGATGAGACAGAGCTCCCTATTGAGGTGCCAGAGTGGTTAGACTCCTGAGAAGAAGATCTAGACCTTCTGGGCACACTCACAATCCTTCCTGGGGGGACAAAGGGGGCATCATTCTGATCCTCCTCTTCATCTTCCTCAGGAGGGGTTGGATTATCCAGGTCAGGGCCATTGTCGCCCTCCTGGCCAGTTTCAGAGGGGGGCTGGGGGTACTGGTACCCCTGGTCCCATCCTCATCATCTGCCCCACCCTCAGCTCCTACCCCTTCAGTCCCCAAGGGCTTACTAAGGTCATAAGCCACCAACAACTCCTTGAGGTGTTGGGTGGTGGGAGCTTTGGCCTGTCCTTATTTTTCTCAAGTTGCATAAAGCTCTCAATTCCAAGAATGGGAGTGTATCATACTTGGAGGGTGGAAGCTCAATGGCTTCCTGCAAGGATTCTTTAGATCCTACCCTTAAAGACATTACTAGTGTGGTGTGGTGTATGCACTACCTACTCTAGTGTGGCCTACTAAACTCTCTTGAGTTGTAGAAAGGGTTGTGCTATCCCTTAACACACAACTCTAAGTTCAGTAGAACTTACTGTATTCTAAGCTTAAATTATATGTACCTTAGGTACCTTTAGTGGTTTTCAGTTGATCAATTCAATTGAGATTATCTGGTAAAACAATAGCAAGCTGGAATCCCACCGCTGCCACCAATGTGAGAAGTTGGCCTGGTATATGCTGTCCACTAATTATAGTGGGCCCCTTGCACCAGTCCAAACAACCCCTTATTGGAGATAGGTTAAAGACAACCTTATTGAAAGCTATCCTAGTGGTAGCTATGGAGAGCAGCCTTCAGGCTAAGTCTTGAAGGAATGTAAAGCAGCTTGTTTTACCAGTCTATAATCTCTTGAGTGATCAAATGAAAGAGCACCACACCAGGTATATATTCAAAATATATGTATTTATTGCTAAACACACCCCTCTAGTCTCTTTATGAGGCTAGAGTTCAAAGTACATAAGTTAGAAGTTATTTAAACACAGTAATAGCACAAATACACGTTTGGGCCCTAGGGGCGTACCAAACCATATACCAATAAAGTGGTATAAGAACCACGACTGAACTAGACACTAGGCCTAGAGCCTCTAGAAGTGCTTGGACCACAAGGAACCACCCAAGGTAGTGACACAGGGGACCCACGGGAGACGCGTGCAGTGTAAATACACAACCGCGATACGCCGTTGACTTCTATGGAGAAAGTCGTGATCGGGAAATTAGAGAAAAGGGACACTTAAAGAGGACTTGGACCAAACCCTTTGAGATCTAGGACTTTGAAGAGTCTCTACCCACGGGAGCACCGGAGTACTCGTGTTACCTCACCCAGGGAAGCCGGGTGCATAGGTGCCTTTCGGGGTCGGGTTTCGTCGTCGATTTGAATGGCGATCTGCTGCAAAGTGCTGCTGGCGACCAAGAGAAAAGTGTCCTGGTGGATCAAAGAGTGGATCGGAGTTCTGAAGAACCTGAAAGCAGAGGGGACAGAGTCTGGGTCACTAGCCAGTGACCAGGAAGGCGATGGACAGATGCCCACCGATGTCGAG
Organism: Calotriton arnoldi; assembly: GCA_963921515.1. Taxonomy (NCBI): domain Eukaryota; kingdom Metazoa; phylum Chordata; class Amphibia; order Caudata; family Salamandridae; genus Calotriton; species Calotriton arnoldi. The sequence continues at coordinate 1,264,466 of CAWUFW010000888.1, read as the reverse complement.
TGCTTCAGGTGCGTTGACGGTCGTCTTGACTCTTCAGCCACGAGGTCCAGGAGGTGTTGTCGGCAACTAGGAGCAGGATTCGGGCTGGTACACGATGTCTGTCGAGTGCTGAGGTGTCGGCGACCGGATTGGACCCAACAAGCCTTGGCAACGGCAAGTCTTGATGCAGAAGAAGATCGTCGATGGTGCAGACCAGCAAGGTCTGGGGAACTCACCCAGCAAAGGTAAGTAAGGGCAGGCCTGGAGCAACCAGGATGCTAAGTTAGAAAAAGATTGGCCTTTGTTAAGGGCTACTAGCCAACGGGCTAGCGACCGTGAAGGAGCCTCGTGATGCCGCACGTGGATCTGGCTTACAGGACACTCGTGGAGTGGGGGCCAGTGATCTTCGGTGCAGGTGGTGCTGGAGGCTAGGGCTACTAGAAGCCCAAAGCACGACTTCTTGGGAGACCCAGAAGAGGATGCACTTGCAAATGTGCTCGGTGTCCAGGGGTCACGGTCTCAAGTCACCCACGATAGCCACGGGCCTCAGCTTTGCTGGGGACTCAGGGTAGCCTTGGGGAAGTCTGAGAATCCACCTCTGGTGATGCGATGACTTCGGCGTCCGACGGGAGCTTCAGAAATGCGAACCGGACAGATGCTTCTTTGGTGCCTGCCAAGCAGGGGAGTCACTCCTTGACCCCAAGGGAGATTCTTCTATCCTCTAATCGTGAGTAGAGCGTCGAAGGTCCAGGATTCAGTTTCAGAGTTTCGTCCAGGGATAATCTAAAGTCCTAAGGACTGGGTTCCTATACTTATACTAAGGATAGGGGTTGGACTACTCTGTGGCCCCACCTATGGGTGGGTCAGGGCAGAGGGGTGGCTACACCCCTTTCCCTTTGTCCAGTTCGCGCCAAAGCAGGGGCTGCAAGCCCTGATCCGGTTTGAACTGGGGTATGCACAGGGACACCAAATGTGCCCCCAGTGCAGGACTTCAAAGCACCCGAAAGTGCTCCCGCCCAGCCCCAATACACATTATCCTGTCTGGGGAGGTGGTCACACCTCCCTGGGACAGGAAACCTGTTGTCCAGGCCTCCCCTGCCAGAGTTTCGTCCAGCAGCAGGAGGCCAGACTCGTGTCTGTGGCAGCAGCATCCATTTTGTGATGCCAGGGCTTTGGAAAGAAGTTACCGGGCTAGCCAGAGTTAACATGTCTTTCCCTCTAGAAGGGTGGAATGCTACCCCCGCCACCAGAATTGGCGGGGGTAGTATTCCAAGATGTTTGACACCAAACACGACATGTTTAGGTGCAGCCATTCCAAAGTTAGCATTTTACCGCGAGGTTATAATGCGCTTAAGAGTATATGGTCAGGCTGCACTACAAACAGCATCAGAGAAGGTCTCCGAACGCTGCAGAGGGGCCCTGCTCATGCAGGGGCACCCTCTCACATAGGAACCATGCACTCTGCCTTTAGGATTGATAAGGCCTGCCTTAGGAGTGACTTATAGGTTTATATGTGTGTATGTATTTAGTGATATAGGTAACCTATATCACAGTAAGTGGTGCATGCACCACCTTACCCAGGCTGCAGTAGCAGACCTGTGGTGTCAGTTTGGATGGCCTTCCAGGGGTGGCATAATACATGCTGCAGCCCCTGGCAGGCCTCTGAGGTACCTATGCCCTTGGTACATAGTATACCATATACTAGGGACTTATAAGGGCACTCCAGATCCCAATCAGTGATGTGCCTAAGGCACATGGAAACCATTTTAGAGAGGAAGCAGCTAGGCTGGGGTTCTGATTAGCAGGGCCCCAGCCAGACTAATGTCGAAAAACAGTGAAGCATCAGCAAAAAGTGGGGGTACCCATGTGAAGCAGATCCTACTCTCCTACAGGAACCCATTCCTTAACATGATTAGAGCCAATTACTCGCTTCCCAGCTCCCGGGAGGTGGTCAATGGCTGCGCTTCTCTCCCCTTTACTCTGAGCAGAGGCACGCGGCAGGGGTGCACCCTTTCCCCCCTCCTGTTTGCCCTCAGCATTGAACCTCTGGTGGCGCGGCTTCGAGCTAATGCAGGGATACGGGGTATTCGTTTTAGTGGCACTGAGCACAAGGTGTCCCTGTTTGCTGACGATATCCTTCTCTCTCTCACGGAGCCCTCCTCGTCCCTTATGGCAGTACAAGACGAATTGGCCGATTTCGAGAGCGTGGCGGGATTCCGGGTCAACCTCACTAAATCTTCCATACTCAACCTTACGCTTCCCACCGGGGAAGTGGCGCGGTTGCGGGGTCAGTCTCCCCTCCAATGGGCAAAACATTCCCTTTTATACTTGGGGGTCCGCCTCACAGCCAAAGTGGGGGACCTCTACAGGGCAAACTTTCCCCCCCTAGTGACCCAGCTGCAGCAGGACTTCAAGAGATGGCAGCCCCTCTACATCTCCTGGTTGGGACGGATTAACGCGGTCAAAATGACGGTCCTTCCTAAGCTACTGTACCTCTTTCAGGCTTTACCAGTTGCGCTGGACAGCAACCTTTTGCCGCGCCTCCGCTCATTCGTTACCAAATTCATTTGGCAGGGGGGACGAGCGAGACTCCCTTTTCACGTATTGCGGCGGCCTAGAGATGCGGGAGGGGTAGCTTTGCCGGTTTTTACTCTATATCACCAAGCAGCGCAGCTACGAGTGGTGACGGAGTGGTCGGCACGCGCGTCCGATAAGCATTGGCTGCACATGGACCGCTCCATCGTAGGGCGCTCCATTTGGGATGTCCTGTGGAAACCTAAGTGTGACAGGCCCGCGAAGCATATATAAGTACACCTACACGCAGCACCTTGTCCGTCTGGGATCAGGTCACGAGAAGGAGGGTTGGACCACATTCCCCTCCCCCTACACGCCCATCCATTTTAACCCGGCCTTTCCGCCGGCCTTGCAGGGAGGGACCTTTCGATTGCTGGAGAGAAGGGGATGCTTAAAACTTCGCTGACTTATTCCACAATCAGGATGTGCTGACGTTCGAGAGTTGCAAGCGTGAGTTCCTGATACCACACAGCGAACACTACCACTATCTCCAACTTAAGCACTGGGCCACACTACCCCACATAAGGAGGCTGCCACTCGAGATTTAACGCCCATGGAGACACTGGCGATACGCAGGGGCGGGCTCTATGAAAGGCGTCATATCCGCTCTCTACACATTGCTCCTGAATACACTACATGCACCCGGGCACGTTACACGTCTTTTTGGGAACAGATCCTAGGACGTGAGGTCACTGAAGAGGAATGGAAGCATTTATGGGGGGACATCACTAGGCACAACAAATCAATGGCACTGAGGGAAGCGCATTACAAAACTCTGTTCAATTGGTATCTCTATCCCACCAAATTAAAACGTATTTTCTCCGACTCTTCCGATCTCTGCTGGTGGGGATGCGGGCTACAGGGGGACTTCCGTCACATATAGTGGGATTGTCCGAGTATTCGTCCTTTCTGGGAGGAGATTCTCTCCAACCTTAAAGAGATGTTGGGAAACCAAGTCCCGACGAGTATTGAGGGGATCCTACTGGGAATTAGGGACCCAGCGCTGGACCATATGCTATCCTCAGACAAAGCTATCCTGTGGATGTGTTTAGGGGCGGCAAAGCTTACAATAGCAGCGGCGTGGAAAAAGGCTGGTACACCGGCAACATCCCTCTGGCATGCCCGCTTATGGAGGCTTCTATCCATGGAAAGACTTGCAGTGATCTTCAAAGATGATTACCCGTCCTTCGAACTTCAGTGGGGTCCACTGGTTACATTCCTTTCACGAGGTCTTCCCTCGGCAGTTTGTCCCCCTCAGTAAGGCATATGCACCTATTCCAGCTTTAAAGTGGACTGACGGGGCGTTTGACTGGATGGCCTTGTGGGTCCCACATGACACGTCTCACCTCGTTGCATAGAGCTTACAGTAGAATTGTTGTTCATTATTATTGCATTTTGTAATATCACCACCACCAGGGAGGGAGGGAGGTGGGGAGGGTGGGGGGGGGGAGGGCTTATGTTAGATGTCATAGCAGTGGCATTTTCATGTTCGGGTTGCAATGATAACTAAGCATCCTCTATGGTCTCAGGGGGAGGAGTGTTGGGCTCTCGGGATGTTTGAAACTGAATTCTAATTGGCGGATTGTATAAGGCCCTGGAGTCGGCTCGTCCGCACTGTACTTCTACTTTTCCTGTGCTTTATGATGCTTAATAAAAAGATTTTTGACAAAAAAAAATTCCATTAATAATATTGTTCAATATGAGATAACTGCCCAGGTACACTTTGCCCGATACTGGTTTAATCCGAATGCCACTTGTCCTACTTAATGATTGTGTATGCCTAGATAAAAACAAGGACCAGACAAATCTATATAGTAAAAAAAAGAAAAAAAATCAAGGTGAGCACTCAGATACTAACAGGTAGATGCACAAACTGGGCACTATCGGAGGTGAGTAATTGGGTGGGCCGAAAGAAGATATATTCTCCATCCATTGCATTCATGTGAAATCCTTGCCCACGATGGAGACATCAGTGGTGGAAATACTGACAACATGATAGTACCCGCCTTGAATACCTCTTTCAGGATGGGAAGTTTAAATCTCTAGACCATTTCAAGCACAACCATACAAACATGCTTACCTTCTATAGAGTAAAATGAGCTATGAAGGCGGTGAGTGTACACAATATTTACTCTTGAACCACCCTCTGAAACACCCCCTTTTAACCACTAACTCTCTTATAGACTCTGAAAACAATGGAAAATGGGTTTCAAAACTGTGCACAGGCTTTTTGTGGATGACGGTGTGGTTACTGCACATACTGTAATTAAGGCATGTGAGGCAGACCTTGATATAGCTATACAAGAAAAGGTGTGGCAGTACTGTTGTGAACAAACAAAATTCACCTCTTTTCGAATTTTAGTTGAAGTTTGATTCATTTTACATGTCTACACCATTTATATTACACACCAATAATGGTTAATAAAAAGCTGATCCAGAATAACATCAGATATGCTCACCAAGTTGCACAATTTGTGCACTTAGCCTGGCACTGCCCAGGAGTATCAAAATTTTGGGGAGAAGTGACGAAGGGGTTGCAGGATTTTGCACAGGCACCCATTGTAACCACCTCGATAGTAGCTCTACTGGGATATGTCGAACAGATCAAGAAAGGATGTAGGAAACTTATGGCATTGTTACTCTTGTTAGCTAAACACACAATAGCTATGTCCTGGATGAGAGACCCAGTACCTAAGATACAAACTTGGTTAAAAGACAGGACCATTTGCAGTGAATCTGCCGACACATATACAGCCCTGATGGCTAAAACATGGAGAAAAAGGGGTATTTGGAATCCACTGACACAATACCTAAAAAGATAACAACAACAACACTACCCAGTCAAGCTGATGAAAGATGAACCCTACCATTGCGCATAAGTTGTGATGATGTAATAACCTATGGTTAAATGTGCCTGTATTCTTTATCTCCGTTAGTGCTAAATGTAAAAAAAAAAACTTATTATACAGGAAAAGACATATCCCAAAGAAAGACCAATTACTAAAATGCCAAAAAAGAAATATATGATGGCATAAGTTAGCATAAAGGTTACATGTCCGGTAATAAATTAGTTATCACGACAAAAACTAATCGAAAAATGTAAAACAACACATCAACTTTTAACACAGTATTAAAATAAAAATTCCCTAAAAAGTGAAAAGGCAGTTAGCATTGATTGATTGTGGATAGCTGATGAAATAACACCAATTAATTGAGCAGTTCCATCAATCATTTTTTTATTATTCAAACTGAACTCCCTACCCTATGTTAGAAAAACATCATGCAAAGGTAATTAACATTTTAAGTACTCAAATATGGAGCTTCATTTTACCAGCACTAATTTAATATATTAAAATTAATGCTAGTCACATATTCAACAGCATAATAAAAACAAATAGCCTTTCTAAGGATATTATATGTATACATCCCAAAAATATAAAGTACTAACATTGTTTTTCCCTGCACCAATGTAATATATTATAATAAATGCTGGTCACATATTCAACAAGAAAATAAAAACAACAAAAAAAACTTCCTAAGAATAATATAACTACTCATTGAATAATACGTTAATAGTAAGTTAAATAAAATTAAAATCTAATGTAGAGCTGCAAACTATAAGCGCCCATTACTCGGCATTTCAGGCAAGCTGTATATGAAGATAACATTACTCATATAACTAGAAAGGTTTTTAAAATATTCACCAATAAAAACCACCAGACAGCCAAAAACAAATATGAAGCATCAGAAAACATTTTAAAATGTTGTCTAAAATCAAAAAATAGAATACAATTCTATGTTTAGTAATGCATTTTATGGATGAGAGTGAGAGCATGTATATTATATATGAAGGTTTGTTCAAATCAAGAGATATCATTATTTGGAATGAGAAAATGTTAAGACTATCTTCACTTTTATAGGATTTGAATTGTTTTGAATTGTAAATACATAGACGCTCTATAATTATAATAAACAGACTTGACTAGATATTAATTTGTTAATATTCTTTCCATTTTGCGAAATATGTGTTGGATGAAGTAATGCATGAAATGCTAATCTATGAAAATAAATAAGCACTGTTGAAGAAAACTGTTTAATGAAGTTTTTATGAAGTATTGAGATCGAATTATGTGCGTCAACAAATTATATAAAGAATATAAATAATATATGTGCGTCCTACATGGTTTTACACACACTAATTAGTAAATTATAGGGGATTGTAGATTTCATATATAGTGCTTATTCAAGTGCAGAGTACCAAGTCTTCAATAAACCCCTACCGATTTATCTACAATATCATGTTTGCATTCATGAATTCTTCTTATTCTCGCCCACCTCCCACTAAACATAAAATCACCCAAGTTCCAAATTTTAGGACATTTATTTTTGTTTTATCCATTGCTAAATGTCAGTGTTTCTTATAATTTTTATTTAGCCCCAAAAGATATTCTTTCCTAGAATTTCAGATTGGTTGAACATAGTAGCAAAAGTAGTTCTTAAGCAATCTACAAATTGCTACTGTCAAAATAGGTAAAAAGTTGGCATTTCCAAAACAACAAATTAATGCTGTCCTGTGGGTATTACGCCCAAAGCATCCATATGTGTATTTTGTTTGGTCAAACAACCTAAGCTTTGGAGGTAATATATAGAACACAAGCTTTTCTGAAACAGAATTTGAGATTTTGGCTCATCGCCAGTTTTACAATGTGATTTTGCAAGATCCTACTGAAGATTTATCGTAATGTTCTATAAAAGAATGGCTAGCGAGTTTCAGATACTCTAGAGCACCGACCTGATCATCTGATTCTGCAGTAACCCAGTGTTTGATTATTTCTATTTTTTTCATGTATTGTCGTTTGTGGTGGCAGGCTTCTCTGAAGTCTTTGGAAATGATGATTTGACGGAAGGATTATTTAAACCATAAATAATTATTCTGATTAGAACTTTGGTGGGACAGTCTGCATTTGTCTGTGTGAACCCCGCATCTTGAATAGTTTTTAACAAGCAGCAAAGAGTTTGACCTAAATGCTGAAGGATAATTCTGGATTTGTTCTTGAATATGCTCCCTTAATTCAGGTGATTTTGCCTCTTATGCCTCAGAGCATATTGCAACTTTTTTTTTTTTTTTTTTAAACAAACTTTATTGGGTTTTTTCCATACATTAAAACTACAATACGGAATGAATTGACACGGGAGTAGGCAGTATCCACATAGAAGTTCTCCGTACAAAAATATGATATCCATCAATGTGCGCAATCAAGGAGAAAATATCCTGTTATAACATACTTTCCATGTGTCATGACATAAACATTTATATATATAATAACATCTAAACATGACCCATTAACACCCCCCCTCCCTTTCTACGATCCGCCCCCCCTCCCTTGGCTCTGGCTACATAATTCAAAATCCTGAGCATTCGTCTCACTCCGAACAAGTCTCTTTTGTTATGATAACGTACCTCTCTGTCCTGCCCGCATCTATCACTGAATAACTGTATGTAAAATCAGTACTACATTCTATTGTGTGTGTGGAACATCAGGGGTATCGTCAGGATCAATGCTTTTATGGGCTTCTAACATTGCGTCCCATTCCAGGAAGATTGGGTTTTTCCGTAGACCCCGGGCCTCTTCCCTACGCAGAGCTGCACTTTCGGCCCCCGCCCATCTGGTCAGTTCACCATGCCATATGCGTAACGCAGGAGCTTTGGCCGACTTCCAGCGCATGGTGATAGACCTTTTAGCAACTATGAGCGCCAAGTCCAGAAAGTGCAGCTGGACCTTGGGTGATTTTGTACGTCTACGGATACCTAATAAGCACTCCAATGCTGCGCCCCCTATAGAGATGTGGGTGGTCTCCTCTATCATTCTTTTGACTCCTCCCCAAAAATCACCAAGGCACGAGCACGCCCACAGCATATGGAGTAAATCAGCTTTCGGCAATTTGCACCGGGGGCATTGGTGGGCAGTGTCCGGGTACATCCTCTGTAGCCTGTATGGAGTCAGATAAGCTCTGTGTAGAATCATACATTGAATAAACTTGAATTTGGCATTTCGGGGTATCTTCCGTGGGTATTCCAAAATATCTGTCCATTCCCTATCTGTGAAGTCCCGTCCCATATCTATTGCCCATTGTGCTCGGATAGTATGTAGGGGAATTTTTGCATGTGTCCGGATACTAATGTATAGCCACTTAATAAGATGGCTACCCTGTCCCATGTAATATAGAGACTTGACTAATTCGTTTGTTTGGGGCTCCTCCCGGTGCGGAGACCACTGTTTTTTAATATAGTGTAGTAATGCTGCGTATGTCTTGTATAGCGTGTTGGGCGCCCCTGTTTCCTGTATAAAGTTATCGTGATCCATGAGTGTCCCTCCATCAAAAAGTGCTCCGATAGTATCCACACCGCATCTAGCCAGGGCCCAAGTGCCTGTTGTGTCAACCTACCGCTCGTCAGTGGTATCCCCATTAGCGGAATGTTGCCGGCGTAAAGACCACCGCTAGAAGTATATTTTAAGGCTTTCTTCCAGCATAGTAGTGCAGTGTGTAGGAGAGGTGGTAATACCGGGGGAGGCTTACTGTGCGGCAAGAGTAGAGTGTGAAGCAGTCCCTGCTCGATGTGTCTAGCAGTATAGCCAATCTCCTGCAGATTGCGTCCTGCCGTCCAGTAGGATAGCCACTGCAATTGGCATGCATAATAATAAGCCCTAAAGTCGGGTGCCCCCAGGCCGCCCCCCGCGTGTCAATTTTGAGTTTCTTAAGATTTATTCTATGACGACCTGTACCCCAAATGAGATCTATCAGAATAGAATCCAATGTGTTAAAAATGGTCGGGCGTACCAGCAATGGCAGGTTTGTAAAATAATATAAAGGACGAGGGAGCACCACCATTTTGGATAAAGCCTCACGGTCAATAGCCGATAAAGGAAGTGTGGTCCAAAATGCCACCTGAGAGCGTATACCCCAGATGGCCTTATTGAGATTGCCCTCCAACATATCCGCTTGTGAGCGGTAGATATTAATGCCCAAATAATTAAATGTGTGTGGGGCCGTTGGTAGTGTGAGCCTCCCGAAGTTAATACTGTCCGGATGCAGACTGTCTTCAAAAAAGAAAGCGTTTGATTTGGATTCGTTGATGGCTAATCCTGATATTGTTTAAAAGTCAGCAAAAATATGGGGGATTGAGCCCAACCCCTCCAGTATGTCCGTCACATATATAATTAGGTCGTCTGCATATGCCGACACCAGGTGCGTCGATGTGCCTATAAGTATACCGCATTGTGTAGCTTCCAGTCTCAGAAGGAGTGCCAATGGCTCCAGCTCCAAGACAAATAATATCGGAGACAGGGGGCATCCCTGGCGTGTGCCTCTGTGAATACAGTATTCCCTTGATATATGTTTCCCCGACCTAACTCTAGCAGTTGGGGCTGCGTATAATAACCGTACCCACTTAATATATTCGGAGGGTAAACCAAAACATGCAATGGCTTTAAACATGTATTCCCATGACAATGTGTCAAATGCCTGTCTCATATCCAATGATATGCAGCCGGCCTGTGGATGTTGTGTAAGATCCGTTGACAGAATCTGATGTAGTCTGCGTATGTTGAGTGACGTACTCCTGGCCGGTATAAATCCACATTGATCAATGTGGATCAGTTTATTGAGGTATGGTTGTATTCTGTTTGCCAGAATTTTGCTGAGGATGTTGTATTCTGTAGATAATAGTGACAGAGGGCGATAGCCCCACATGTCCGATAAATCCCTACCTGGTTTGGGCAATGAGATTACCAGTGCTTGGACAGTGGTGCAGGGGAGATGCCCCAGTTCGAGCGACTCATTATACACCTCTTACAAGTGCGGCACTAATATTTCTGAATAGGTGTCGAAAAATTCTACCGGCAATCCGTCTAGGCCCGGTGCTTTGTTGCATGAAAGCCCACCTATTGCTGCCTTAATTTCTGCCCTAGTGATGGGTCCTGCCAGGGCTTCCTGCATGTCCTCTGGGGCTTGTGGATATGGTAAATTTGCAAGAAACTCGTCAATGTGGGACTCATCTAATAATGGCGGTTTACTGTACAACCTTTCGTAGTATATACTAAAGGCTTCATTTATGTCATACTGCGTGTTCGCAGTACCTCCCCCAGGGAGATTAATATGGCTGATGATGGTGGTGGGTGGGTCATTCCTTATCAATTTTGCTAAGAGAGTGCCTGATTTGTCCGCGTCGGAGTGTCTCAGCTGAGTATAGGAACTGTAGTCTATTAATCTGAGAGTTTCGAGCAACTCTGCATGTTGAATGCGTGCTTCCTGTAGTGGGGTCTGTTTCATGGGATCGTGCACTGCCTCTTGTTCACGCTTTGACATTTTGCCCTCGATGTCTTTCAGGTTCCTATGTGTCTCCTGCCTCGCACCCACCGTGGCGCTAATTGCTGTTCCCCTAATGACTGACTTCAATGCATCCCACTCAACCAATATAGTAGAGGCAGTATTTTTGTTCTCTGTGAAATAATTCTGAAGTGTTGTGGAGAGCGTGCTACGAAACGCAGTGTGTTGCAGGAGTTGGGGCCACAACTTCCACGTGGGGACCGGGGTGGGTACTCTACCCCAAGTAAAGACAGCCTCCAGGGGATTATGGTCGGAAAAAGTCTTTGCCAGGTAAGTAGTGCTTGTGACTTGGTCTGCTATGGAGGTGGAGCACAGGAGTCTATCTATTCTTGTATGCAGTTGATGTACCGGGGAGAAGAAAGAGTATTCCTTGTGCAGTGGGTTCTTGAGCCTCCAGGCATCGCATAGGGACCAGCCCTCTACCCAATTACGTAGGGCGTCTGACTGTTTACTGGCCATTGTACATCTCAGGGGGGGGTGCGATCGATCCAGGGTAATATCCATAACCGCATTACAGTCTCCCCCTACTATCCATGGGTAGGCCTCCCACCCCGCCAAAATCGAACTCAGGCCGATAAAATATTTGTGTTGGTCTAAATTTGGGGCATAAATGTTTCCTAGGATAACCGGGACTCCATCCAATGTGCCACGTAGGAAGATATACCTACCCTGTGCGTCCACCCTTTTTTCCAATATAACAAAGGGGACCCCCCCTCTTATCCAAATCGTCACCCCCCTGGCAAAGGCAGAGTAGTTTGTGGAGATTACCTGCCCTCTCCACTTCTTTCGCATCTTTGCGGCTTCGGCCTCCGTCAGATGTGATTCTTGGAGAAAGACTACGTGTGCCCCATGACGCAGCAGGTGCGCGTGTATCCTGTGTCTTTTGTACACTGACCCCAACCCACGGACATTCCGTGTAATAAAGTTATACTTGTCTGGTGTGTGCATTATCAGTTGATTGTAACGGAAGTATTCTGGGTACAAGACCGAGCATCCTTGTGAGACATAACAATTGCATTTTGCCAGAGCCCCGGAACCCCAAAACCAAACTGAATACCAGGTCTCGCCTATAAACTAAACAAGGCCAAACCAAACAAAACACACATAGAACTATTACATAATAAACTATAGCAACCGCAAAGTGGGGACCGGCAGCCATATCCGTCATTTAAAATAACATATAATCAAGAACTCCTCCGAGCCCGAGCAAATAATGTACAACATTGCCTATGTCAAAGTAAATTGCATAAAAACAGAGCAAAAGGATATATGTGTCCTAGGTTGAGCGTGCCATCATCATCGCTCCCCTCCACGGCGTGTTCATGCAGCTAGAAGATTATGGCACTTCTATAGCGTATCTACATTCCCAATAGATCATCTGCTGTTTGAGGTGTCACAGTAGGAAAAAGTGTTAAACTGTTCTCAGAGTCTGAACGCACTGTGCTATTTTCGGATGAGACTGAGTCACGGCGAGAGGATTTGTCCCTGAAAGTGTTCGCAGCCGCCAGGGCCATCTCCCGGCCCTCCTGCACCTGTTCCTGCGTGGGCCCAGGAAATGTCGCCGCACCAATTGTTCCAACCACACGCTGCAAACGTCGTCCTCGTGCGCCTGCAGGGCTGCGCTGCGGTTTCTGGAGAGATTGACCGGATAATTGTGTTGGGTCCATGACTTCAATCCACTCCTCTACATCCTCCAGACTTTCGAAGAAGTATGTCTTTTGATTGTAGATGATCTTCAAGCGGGCGGGGAAGAGCAACGCATATTTGAGATTCATGGTACGTAACTTCTTCTTTACCGCCTGATAAGAAGAGCGACGGCGCTGGACCATGAGTGTGTAGTCAGGATACAGGGAGACCTGACAGTTCTCAAATTGGATCTGCGGCTTCTCTCGCGCCTTCTGGAGCAGAACGTCTCGATCCCTGTTGTTAAGGATTCGAACTATCAAGGGTCTCGGCTGTGCGCCCACCCTCGGCTGACCTGTGGGGATACAGTGCGCCATCTCAACACAAAAGAAGTCCGAGAGGCCCTCAGGGGCCACATGCCTGCGGAACCATTGCTCCATGTAGGTTGCCGCCTCTGGTCCCTCACTTCGTTCCGGAAGCCCAATGACGCGGATATTATTGCGTTGCGCCCTGCCCTCTGCGTCCTCCACCCTGTCCATCAGACCTGCGACTTGCTTCTGGAGTTCCTGTATCTGTTTCGTGTGTTCCTTGTGTTGGGGCACTAGGTCGTCCAGAGTGGAGCTATGATTCTTCACCTTAGTGGTTAGCTTTGCATGGTCCGCCTTAAGTAGGGTACAGCCAGTGGTGAGATTTCCTATTTGCTGCTCTATGGCTTTCCTAGATTCCCGGACCTCCTTTAGTATCAAATCCAACTTATCTGGGGCCCCCGTTTCAATCACGGGCGGAGCACTATTAAGTGATTGCATATTAGTGGTGGGGTCCCTGTCCTCCATGTCCTGAGAGGTAGTGGCAGCTGCCTCCTGCGGTTTTCCCTTTGGGCGTCCCATTGCTTACTTTGGTCGTTGCACACCAGCAACTTCCCGTCCAAGGCTTAAGACCTTACACTGTCGGAGTGATCCAGCTCCAAAAAGGGGGTATTCTAATGACACAATGCCCAGTGTGGTCGTTCCCTATTGCGCAGGTGCCGAGACCCGGCCTGAGACCACAGGATAGGAGCTTCTGTGGAGGGTAAGCACCTCCTCCCCACGCCTACTCCATGCACAATGACAGAATATGTGGCACCTCACCCAGCAAAGTATACTCCAGCCAGTCCACAATATATCACCTGGTGCCCGTTGCTTTGAAGGCCCAGTGCAGGGTCAGTGGCGCCGCTCGCTCCCGCCGAGTCGGGGACCCAGGCAATAGCAGTAACAGCGACACAGGGGAAAGAGGTGATCTCAAACAAGTTGCGGCGTATGTGGCACTCCTAACAAATAAATCGCACCCCAGACAGTCCGCTAGATGTTTAACTAGTGTCCATAATTTGCCTGCTCATTGATAGCGATGGCCTATTTCTCCCTCGTTGGATCAGGGCTTCAGGCAGTGTCAGCAATGGTGCCAGAAGAGCACTCTGGCCGCCCCCGTCACATTCACGCCAGGCAGCACCTACCCGCATAGACTCCTGCCTCCAATGGTACAGTCACACGTAGACAGTCCGCTGATCTCCGCCACCACCTAGTTTCAGGCAGCCAGGCTCATCCGGCCGTACACACTGGCCACGGCAGCAGAAAACCAGGACCAGGCCGGGAGGGGGGGTATCTCCACGCTGTTATTATATGTTTCCCCTTGAATACCAACACCCAGGGATCCCGGGCTCAGCAACACAGGCGGACAGTAATGTGATTCATTGCTCACTGCGTCCAGGATCGCAGGCAGAGTCGTCCTCACAACCAGGTGAATGCTCCACCAGTCCCCCACCTCCAGCTTGCGGGGCAGCACTCACCCGGGTAATCTCCTGTTTGGTGTATCGCGGTGTTCCGTAGGCCATTCTCCGTCCTCTGCCACCGCCCTGCCGCGTCAGTCTGGCCCCAACCAGCAGCGGTCACAGCTCACAGCCCAGAGCGGCACAGACCGGGTCCCGGGGGCAACGCCAGCAATAGCTCCACAATCGCGCCGCAGCTGACGGTCCTCCGTCGTCCACGGGTCCCGTCCTCACAGCTAGCTCAGCGATGACGCAGGTCTCGGCACAGGCCTCACAAGCCTCCGGCGTAGTCACGCGACCGTGCCCAGTACGCGGTTGCCTCGTAGGCCACAGTCTGGATCTTCGGTCATGCGGGGAGTTGGTGCGATTCCGGCACCAGGATGAGGTCCTCGCCTCTTCCTCGGTACCCTGCCCTCACAGCATGCCACAGAGGGACCAGGATTCAGCCTTAAGACCGGATATTCGAGCTCGGGCTACGGAGCTCACTCAAATCCCATCCGCCATGATCGGCGGCTAGCCACGCCCCCGAGCATATTGCAACTTAAGTATGTAGATCCATTCCCCCATGTTGAGAGAGAGATTACGCGGATATGTTTGGGGAGATTTCATGCAAAGCACCAAGCGAAAGGCAACAGCTATGCTAGTAACTCTTGATTACCTCCTGTTGAGTTGCTTTCACAGTATTTGACAAGCAAGAGCAAATAACATTCCTAGAAGGATCACCTCAATCCCGAGAAGCAGGCCGAGTCAAATTCACATACTCTCTATCATATGGTCATCTAATATTAAGTTGAGATGCAATTGCAACATCTAGCAGTCATATGACTGAAACAACTCAGAGGATATTTTATTTTAGCAGGACACAGCAGACTCTTGAACCACTTGGAAATCTATTGACAAACCACTCCGTGGATTGCAGCTAGTTTTCATAGAGATATTGCACTGAATCCAGGAAACAATCTTAATGGAGTTCTTCCTAAGTCTCTCTTGCGATGCTTTTTCTGCTCTTCATGTTCAGTCAGCTGTGCCCCTTTTTACCAGGTAACAGTTCCACAGTATATAGTCTGGTCCTTTGGTAGCTTTCCAGTTCAAGTCTGTAATCCTTTTGGCCAAGACCTGACTTAATGATATGGATTTTGATATTGTTTTACCTTTTTATGTTAGGAACAGGCCCAATAAATAGTCCTAGGTTTGTAAGGCTGTTCATCAAAACAATTCCTTTTGAAGAAAATGGACTATCTTCTTACAAACGGGGGTCAATACAAGGCAGTCCCAGACATATGAATAAACCACACCACACCTTAATAAAGCTCACTCATGGGGTATATATTATTGGGTATTTTGGGTTAACAGACTCTAACCGAATCAGATTCATTAAGTTTCCCACTTCACCGGTAAGTCAATCTGCCCGTCTGCGGCAGAGATTTGTAATACAGTTTTTCAACAATCTCTTAATGCCTTCGTCATATGCCTTAGAGGCTTCTCAAATTTGTTCAGGCAACTTGCACCATTAGTAGCTGCAGTGTGTGCAAACAGTAAAATGTGCTTCCTGCCCAATGACCACACGTCTGAATTTTGGTCAAATCTCACACGTTTCTGGTACTGATACGGGTATAGATTACCTTTTCGAATTGCACTCCCTCTCTATGGATCTACTCCTCCCCAGTATTTAATATGTACCATTAAACACTGTGTGCCCAATTCACAAACTGCATTTTGTAGTACAGAAATTAGCACTACAGTAGTGCTACTCATGTACTACAAAATGCAATTCAAAAACGTATCTTTTCTGTGTAGAGATTCTGCCACAGTGATGGGGACCTTCGCACATGCAGGGAAATGTTTTAGTAGTTGAAAGAAAAGTACCTAGCATGTTGATGGACATGCACCCCTGTCTTGAAAGCCCCAACTGTAATGATGTCTGGATCCCTGATGCTGATTTTTATTGACAAGGGGGAACATGGATCATGTGTGTAAGCCATGACAAAGCCCTGTCTCACTGATTGCAGACGTTTTGGACTGGGAGGGGCACCCAAAGTACTACCCTCATAATGGTGAAAGGCTACAACCTTTACCAGGACTTAAGTAGCATGAGAGCAGTGGTGGCAGCTTACCATGTAGTGATCAGTAGGCGGGAACAGGCCTTTTTACCTGTGTCACTGGAGTGAGGCTTATAGGTTCACTCATTTCAAGTTCTGCTGTTGTGTGTTTAACTCACCCTTGTGCTACACTGGTTTGGTGTGCAGTATTGTGCAGTGTGTGTGATACATATGCTGGGTTAGTTGTGCCTGTGAATCTCACAATACAGGGATGATGCAGTGCTGTGCAGTGTGTGTATGTTATATGCATGTGCTGCGTGTATGGGTATATGTGTGCCTGCGAATGGCACAATATATGACGGATGTAGTGCTGTGCAATGTGATTCTATTATATGCATGTGCTGGGTGTATGTGTGCCTGTGACTGTCTCAATACATGGAAGATTCTCGGTTCAATTTTGGAAGACCCAGGGCTAACTGGTGGAGCATGAGGAGATAGAGGAATTCCCCAGACAGATCTTGGATTACTACATTCCTGTGAGCTAGGTGGGACACACGGGAGGGAGGAAGAGCCAGGCTCTCCAGCAAACTTCAAAGGGTGCTCTTTGATTCAGATTTAGATCATTAGGAAGATGCCTGGGAGCATCTCGTAAGGAGATAGGGCTGATAAGAGAATCATAAAGAGCATGGCATGTGTTTGATACACATATCGTTGTGGCTGACATCCAGATGCGAACCTCTAGTCACTCCCATGGCCTGTGTGTTGTGGGGCTATCAGATTTGGAGTCACTCCTGCTGTGACACACTGCTTTCTGGCGGAAGTTAAGGGCAGAGGAGAGGGCACTACAAAAGGAAGCAGACCCTCAACATAAACTTCAAAGAATCAGACTCATTTGGTATCTAGAAATGGACTATAAGGGTGAAGAGACATCCTCCACGGACTCCACGACCACTTGCTCCTGGAGCCTGGAGCACCAGTGCCTGCCTGCTTGTCAAGACCAGTGTGCCCTGTGAGGAAGAGGAGAATGCTGGAGGGAGCCAGGCCTAGTGGGGGATCCTGTTAATTGGAATCTTGTTGCATGCCAGAGGGCCCTGGGAGAACTTGCCTGCCATAAAACGCTTCAGCGCTGGAACACTTTTGACTTTAATAAAGAGTCGAAGTGGAACTCCTGAGACTCGGACTACTAGTGGGGCTTAATTTAAATGAATTGGCAATAACTACTAGTGAGAAGGGAGTGGGACTCAGGGACATGCTTATAAAACACTAGAGCCCTGACCTCAGGGGACTGTGTGTATTGTGTGTGAATGTAGTATTTGTCTGTGCGTTTGTTACATGCTCCTTTTTCCAGAAAAGCAAGTGTTTGACCGGATAATCATTTATTGCTGCTGCTGAACGTATTTTGAGATTTGAGCCTCGGTTCATCCCCTGTACCAATCCCCCCCTCATCCCTGAGTAGCCTTGGACTGGTCAATTCGCACTACCACTAAGAGTCAAGTGCTGAAGGGGGTAATTGGCCCGGTTGCTCTGGATCCGTAGTAGATGGAGCCCTGGGACAGCAGGAGTTAAAGGTGCCAACCCCCACGGTTGACCCAGTAGCTCCTGCTTGCCCCGTGGCCCTCTGAACGGGGTTCTGACAGCAGTAAATGTGGAAGGGACAAGGGGGAGTGATGGGAATATTGAGAATATATAGTATGGGAGCGGTTTAGAAAAGTTTAAGGATGGATTTAGGGACAGACATGCTAATACAACATACCCATATGAGAATAAGAAAACTACTATTCACAAACTACACTTGTAGAGTTAATGCAGCCCTAAAGGTATCACAATAGGTGTAAATGTACTCCAGCCCAGCCTTAGAGTTAGTCAAGCACCATACACAGCTATCTACTGGTACTGCAACACCCTTCCATTGAAAATAACGGAAGCACGAAAATAAAATAACTCCCCATAGGAACTAATGTTAAATACATTAAATTAGTTTGACGTTTAAATAAAATATATATGTATTTTTATAGACAAAAATGATATAATTATTGATTAATCATTTTATTATTTAATAATTTGATAATAAACGTAATTTAAAAATATAAATAACGTCATTAAATAATTTAAAATCATAACTATTGTTTAAAAATTATCATTTATAAATTAAAAATGTATATTTAAATTATGATCTCCGACCTTAATAGGGATCATGCATGTGAAAATATAGTTAGTTGAGGTGCGCAGCTGTCGCTCACAAGATGGCCACCAGCTGAGAGAGTTCCTGCTCCCTGCTCTGGATTTTCGATTATTTTCCCGACCAAAGGTACTTTTGACCACTCTGCATGGCTGCAGGTGGCTGCGCAGGGATTTCTCTATCCAAATTTAAGAGATCAAAGATAAATGGTGCCGTCAATTTTCCTAACTTTACTCAATATTACTCTGCCTTCACCCTCAAACAGATTTGTTCCTCATTGGGACCATCATCTTCTCTTTGCCCCCTCCTCTGGCATTCCACAGAACTTTCTTATATTTCTCCATTTTCATTTCTTCAATTCTCTCTTATCGCTCAAAAGCCTAGGTCCATGTCTTCTCCACTATTAAACTATTCCAGTCATCTTACCAAAAAATGTATCTCTCAGGCCTATTCACCTCCTCCGTTATTTTTATTATCTCCTATTTGGTACAATCCTAATTTCACTATAGCCAAAAAAGTTGTCACGTGGTCTCCCTGGTTGGCTAATGGCATTACTTCAATTTCTCAGATCATTCCCAATAATCAGTTTATTTCTTTTGAGGAATTACACAATCAATTTCGCATCCCCACTTCTCATCAACACAAACATACTCTTCTTCTTCTTCTTCTTAAGTCTTTATTTCGATTATAAAACCATAAAAGACATACAAGCAATTAAAAAATAGGCAGGGTAAAAACATGGTAACAGAATAGTTGGGTGATGCCAGGGTTACATTGATCTGGGACAAACACAATAAAATATTTAAAAAAGGAACATTAATCCATCATTTCAGCGGGCACTAATATACTATTAAAACATTTCATTAGGATAGACATGAGAAGAGATTACCGCTCAATTGTAATTTATAAAGGGAGCGGAGAATGGTGAAACCAAACAACATACAATCTAAAAGATAAAAGCTACCCAGGTCTTACACAAAGTCAATAGACTCCACCACAATTCTCGGCAGTGTGGCAGACGCAGGCTGCCACATAACCCACATGATAAGGATAAGACAAAATAAAACAGATCAAGTTAATAGACCCTTGAATTTATTTGCCCGAATCACCCATGCCCAACTCAGAAATGTTGCCGTAGCAATGACAATAGGTTCCTGGGTACATGTCTGTAGGTTCCTCAGGGCCTCTATAGCGTCTCTCGTGCCTAGGGTGGAACAAATGGGTTTGAGCCATTTCGTCCTCGGTGGCCTGTAGGCCGCACAAGCAAATAGGATATGAGCAATTGATTCAGATTGTGCTAAACACAACGGGCACAATTCAGACGTTGACTTGGACCATTTGATAGAGAAAACTCTAGTTGGAAGGGAGCCCACCCTAAACTGATGGTAAAGCTTCCTATCCAACGGTTTTGAAATAATATCCCAATATTGTTCAAATCCACCCTCATGTTTAATTGACAGGAAGTCCCTAGTCAAAGTAGGCCCTGTGATGGAAGAGAAACGCTTGGACTTCACCATATCCATATAAGCCGCTTTAAGCTCTTTTTTGTCGGCAAGGGAGTCGTTTCTGGGTTCTCCCACAATGTACCCATCCCCATATCTATAAGGTTTTTTTATATGCTGAAGCCACTTTATCTTACTTAGGCACCCTACCCCCCTAAAATCCAATAGAGCTTTAGCGTACAAAGAGAGCTCGGGGGTGGCCCACAGCCTTCTCCACAAGGCTATAGGCCTAAATCGGGCCAGGTCCTTAATACAGACACATCCCAGGTCCAAGAACAAAGGCACCAATGGGGTCGATTGGATTGCGGCAAGCCTGTTAATGCCCGCATAAATTTGTTTTGGGCGATAATAATGGGAGTAATATCCTCATGACCCCACAATTCAGCACCGTATAGAATTGCACTGGTAACCTTGGAATTGTATATTTTAAGAGCGGGAGCTATGGGTTTAGTAAAAGAGAGCCTATGCTCTTTTAAAGAGCCCCAGCCAACTGCGCATGCTTCAGAGCGAGCATGTCAATTTGAGGCTTCCAATGCAGTTTCCTATTTAAGGTTACCCCCAGGTAGGTAAACACATCAGTCTGCTGTAATGGAACATTATTCATGTGGACCATGCTCCTCTTAACTTTTTGTGGGTGGAGAACCATGAACTTAGTCTTGTCCACGTTGACCACCAGCTCATGATCGCGGCAGAACTCCTCAAAACGGGAAAGGGCCACCTGTAGACCAGATTGAGTCTTGGAAAGAATCAAGGTGTCGTCCGCGAACATGAGTAGGGGGGTTTTCAGGCCCCCCAAGGTTGGAGCATCGGTAGGACACGTGGAATAATACTGTACAACCCTGTCGATAAATAAGGAAAACAGGGTGGGAGCAAGGACGCATCCCTGGCGCACACCCTTTAACACCGGGAATCTGTCAGTGACCTCACCATGTGTGCCCCATCAGACCTGAGCATAATTACGGTCATGCAATTTGACTATCATTGCTAACAGCTCCAACGGCATCCCCACTTCTAGGAAGGCACTCCACATTTTATTACGAGGGACAAGGTCAAATGCAGACTTCAGGTCTATGAAGGCCGCATATAGCGTACCCCCACCTAGGATAACAATCCGCCAGTATATCATCACAAACCTAAGCACTTGATCGATTGTGCTGGTGTAGGGGCGGAAACCTGCCTGCATGGGTGATAATATCTTGGATTCCTCTATCCACAGCTGGACTCGACTCAATACTAGCCTGGCAACTATTTTCTGAATAGAGTCTATAAGGCTGATGGGCCTATAGTTGCCAGTTAATGCACGGTCCCCCTTTTTATACACCGGAATGATGACAGCACCGGACCAGGTTTCGGGAATACACTCACCACTGGCGATGGCGTTGGCCAGATACTTAATATAAATCACCCAATTATCCTTGTCATGGACAAATAGGTCCGCCGGTACACAATCAAGACCCGGAGCCCTTCCACTCGGGACCAGGGAGAGGACTTTCGCAACCTCAGATTTGGTAAATAATAGGGTGGGTATCGATGTAGAAATTTTAAAATCTTCCAGGTTGTTGGGGGACATAGAGAACTGGGCCGTATAGTACTGGGCCCACTGTTCCGGTGGAACGTAATTAATGGGTGTATTAGATGTGCCACCGCTCCCCCGCTTCACTAACTGCCAAAATTTAACCATACTTTTCTCATTGCTTGCCAGAAGCAGATCATGCCAGCGGTTGTCGTCCCACTCCTTTTTAGCTTTTAATTGGGTTGCTTTATAATTAGCCCTGGCATGTTTAACTTCTCCCACATCTTTCGATCTAATAGCCCTTGTCAGTTGCCGGTACGCCTCTCTACAGGTTTTATTGTACCAAGTAGCCATCGATATCCCTTCGTTTGCCTTTTTTTTACTGGTCTTAAGGACCAATAATCAGTTTATTTCTTTTGAGGAATTACACAATCAATTTCGCATCCCCACTTCTCATCAACACAAACATACTCTCCTTTTAGACATTCTTAGACAAAATCTCATAGATCCTTTCTCTATGCCTTTTATGCTACTTGTGATTCCTCAGCGCCTTTCTATTTCTCTTCCGAAGTCAAAGCCTCTTTTATATATAAACAGCTTTCTACTTCGTACTCCAATAGAGCTAAAACTAAGATTGAAGAATTTTAGGAACAGGGTTTACTGTCCACATTCCGCATCTCGTTATGGAACAAAATATGTCTTAAAATTCATCATACTTCTTGTTCTGTTAGCACCACTGTTTTTCTTTTATAATAGATTGTATCTAACTCCTACTTCTTTATTCAAAATGAAAATACTGAGCAATAACAATTGCTGGACCTGTAATGCTCCCAACGAGGATTTCCTTCATATGTTTTTTCACTATCCAAAGGTCTTCTACTTTTGGAAGCAGGTTTGGCAAAAAATGTCTGTAATCTTTTTTATTTCTGCTCCTCACAACATCGTTCATCTCTTTCTTGGTGGATGTTCGGATGTGTAGTCCGGAGATAAAGTTAAGGGAATGCTGGTGGATTTTCTCTTGCCACTGGCCTATCAGGTTATTACGTCTAATTGGAAAAACTTTAACGTTTCTTACCTCACATGGTGGAACTTAATTTGTCATAATCATAGATTGGATACTGCTCATGCACCCACACTACAGATAACCATTAAAAAATATATGCTATGAATGCCTTTGACTTCATATTATCAAATCCCGATACCACCAATATCAGAAATGTTGATGTTTCTAAACCTCCTTGAACACTCTACATTTCATCTCATACACCTCTTTCAATCTCTTCATATTATTCACTGTATACCTTTTGGGTATTTTATTTTTTACCACAATATCTTTTACCTTCCCCATTTCCTTATAGGAATTCATATGTAATAGGTTGATTCCCCTCCCTCTTTGCCCCCTCATATTTACAAAAAATATAAAACTCACAAAATGCTATTAGTTCTACATTGCAAATTCATATTTCCTATTGTTTTTTAGGGTTATGTCTCATTCTGTATTAGCCAAATAATTGTATTCCTCATTCAATTTGATTTTCCTACATGAATAGTTTCATAATTACTGTGGCATATCTCGTTTTGTTTTCATCTTTATGCCTAGCTATGTTTCATAATGATTAATAAAGCATTTTGAACTGAAAAAAAAGATACAGTTAGATGGCTTCTCTGGACTGAATAATACAACAATATTGGGTTTTATTATTAAAAGAACAAGATTTTTTTAAATAAACCTAGAACTGTATTTATTGATCAAAGTGGATCTAGATTGCCATTACGTATTGTCCCATCTGAATGAAAAGTGGGACCTTGAACCTTTTTTTGAAATCAATGAAATCCGACTTATTTTTCGAAGCAGTTTTTGAGAAATCCTTGATGCAGTATAAATTGGAATGTTTTTATGAATGTCTGAGCTGATTGTCCTGAATAATGCAGGGAAGAATATCCTATACTACTGAAAAGCTGTCTCGGTGAATTTTTTACATTACTGTTTTCATAATGCAATGTATCACTTGAATGAGATGTTCACTATTGTGCACTGAGGTTTTTTGGGTAGACTTGTAAAATAAGGAGTGATTAAGTTAAGTATATGGTTGAAGGAGAAATATAAATTGTATAATTTATGTAATATGTATATTATGGATTGAATGATCAAAAACGATCTTTATATGAGGAAGATTAAAAAAAAAAAAAAGAAATTAACTATAAATACTATATGCAGTTGCAAATGTGGATTCTGTGCACATAGCCTAAGAGTGTCATCTAAAACCGGACACCTCTAAAGGATTTTTATGGGGACTAAATAAAGACCCACTAAATTGTTAAATGCTGAGGTTAAGATTCTAGCCAAAATTCTGGCCAATCAGCTACGTAATGTAATAGATGAATTAATAAAACCAGACAGGAATGGATTCACGCCTGCAGTAATATTAGACATTAGTTTGACTGCTACATAGCTGCCTGGAATATACAACCAAAATCTCACAGCCAGCAGGGCTACTGTCACTGGATGCAGCCAAAACTATTGATTCAGTAGAATGGTCCTATTTAATGGGCATCTTGAAGAAAATGGGCTCTGGCTCACAATTTCTGTCATGGGTGAATCTAGTATATACATATCCAGAGGCTGTGGTACAGGTTACTGAGGTGCTATCAGAACATTTGACCTGGGTACAGGAGCAAAGCAGGATTGCTCCCTCTCACCTGAGCTTTTTGCCCTAGGTGTGTTTGGTGCCCTCTTGAGGAACCGCAACTAGGAACCCCAATGGGAGGACCATATATCACTATACATAGATGATATTTTATTACACCTACCTAACCTTGAGATCTTCATAAACAGATTGTTGCACAATATTTTGAATTGTTTGCAGATACTCAGGTTTTTACCCTATATTAACATAGGTCAGTGCTATAGCTTTTGGCAGCATGGGAACAGATGCAAGGGTTTGCTTCACCCTTCAAATTGAGCTCTGAGGGATTTAAAAATGTTCATGCAACACATGATATAGATAGATTTCGCAGATTGAACCTGATCAGAGTAACTTTCAAAATTATCTAAAGCACTGGAGAGTGCACTCTTGTTGCTCAGCAGAGCTGCACATGACAAGATGAAACTTCTTCCCAAGTTTCAATATCCGCTTTTAAATACTCCATATGGGATACTGAATTCCTTTTTTCAAAGGGTAGAGGACACAGTGTACACTTGTTATAGGATTGGGTCCGGCTAGAATTACCATGAAGACCTTAATTTGATGGTTATATGATGGAGTGATCGCCCACCCTGACTAATTCAAGTACTACTGGGCATCACATTTGCTGGTGACAGATTAATGTTTATAAAGGAACAAGAGGTCCCTGTGGAATGTCATAAAGCATTAACCATAGAAGAAAAATAATTTCTAGGTTAGACAATCCAACTGGATATATATGCAAATATGTATTCAATCATATAGCAAACACAACAAAATTAATAGTGGGAAGCAGCATGAAAAAAGAATTAGTACTTTCAAGACTCAGACATTTTTTAGTGGCCATAGAAGCAATAAACAGTTTTTGTCATAAATTAATTTTGAGTACCAATGATATTATAATTCGAAAGAAAAATTTGCAATAGTCATGATACTATTGGTCGACGATGTTTCGATCCCGCTTTACAATATGGGGATCATCTTCAGGATGTTAAAAGAATGTGCCCAATATTTAAAAAATGCCTGTAGTACAATTAAAATAAACAAGGTTTAGGGAGAAAAAGATGGAAGAGAAAAATTGGGAGAGAAAGATACATAGGGAGGAAGAAAAAGTGGGGGAAGAAGAAAAATAACAATATATTAACGATAATAAGAGCCATAGTGACGGTGATGAACATTAACTCCATGCATGTACGTGGTCGAGTGTCAACCGAATGTGCATCACACTGTAGATGGACTAATAAAAAAGACGTGATGATGAACATGCGAATGAGGGAGGGAGAAAACTAGGAAAGCCAGAGTAATGAGGCGGTTGGCCTGTACATGGGATCAGTTTGGAAAGCATAAAAGGGCCTATATATAGGAACCCATTGGGGTACTGCAAGGCATGAGGAGGAGTAATTGGCGTCAACAAACTGTAAGAGACGCGATGAATCACAAGCATAAGGAGGAGATACGAGACTGGGCGGGCCCAGAATCAGGAGGTTGATGGACTATACACGAAACATGCGACGGGACTGACCTTTAACAAACCACCTTCAGGGGTACTGCAAGTTCGGAGGTTGAAGGCTAGCAGGTGTGGCAATGCACCATGTCTAGAAGGAGAATAAAGGGCCGGGTGATTGAGTAATAAGGCATAGATATTACTATTACTATTACTGAGCAAAGCCAACTTGTAAGAAGGACTCGCACTTAATAATTAATAAAGTTATCGCATCGAGATAGAATTATATCCAATTGCATTGATATGGAGCAATTTGAGGCAGCAGATCTAGAAGTGAAAAATTGCGGTGAGGGCCTTATGTGACATTAGTAAAAGCAAAATAGCAGTTGTGGTTAGCCAGGGCTAGTCCGCTTACCGTCAGTGAAAGGGTTGTGGCTACTGAACCTGTTTTGGGGTGTAGAGCCGCATGGCGGCGCCCAGCAAGCCAATAAATGACAGATTGGCAGGTACCTGAAATAGCTACCAGGACCGCAATAAGGAAGGGAGGATGTGAACGAAGTTAAACACGTTAATCAGCGGGGGTGTTAATACTTACAGTGCAGCCGAAGGTAGAGCCTGAAGTGAAATGCAGTGTACTCCTCAGAAGGAGCCCGGATGTGTTAGCTACCGACATGCAGTGAAGGGGTGTGCGTTTACGCATGCGTCGGAAGAAGCAGAAAGCAAAATGGGGGCCTCAGGGGGAGCATGGCTATAGCCGGTCTCCCCCTGGGCGATTTCACGCAATAGAACAGGCTGTGACAGAGGATAGGTAGGCTAGGCAGTTTAGGGGTGGGACTTAGGCAGTCTATTTACGAAGCCATTTTGAGCGGGAAGGCACTCGTGAGGCAGTGCCTGCAAACGGGTAGTCTGGGGGCGGATCCATTTTGTGAGCGAAGGCTAAGTTTAGTCAATTAAGGAGGGTCATAATTTTAATGAGGAGGTGCGCAAGACAATTAAAATGTTATGTGAAGCAGGGCGGGTAGACCTTCTAAAGCCCGGGTTCCGGGTGAGGCATGGGTAGGTTTAGAGAGGCCGAAGCGTAGGGCTGCTAAAGGCGTGGCGGCTGCTGTGGCAGCTTGTTTGCCGGTTGTTTAAAAAAATAATAAATTAAAAAATTATAGTGCTGGCAGGAAACGTAAATTATCTCAGGAAGCGCGAGGTGCAGGTGTTCCATGCTTGCGTCAGGAAGCACTAACGCTTTTAGCTGCAGAAGACAAGGAGAATGCACAGGTGAGCGGACCGCGTAAATCTCAACCTCTGCCCTCATGGTCCATCAGGCATTCTGTGGGAGGAGTTTCAAGGCGGCGGGGTGGAGCTCGTGGGGCGGAGGCGTTTAAGCAGACCGCCGATAGGCAGGCAGTCCTGGCGTTGGGCGGGCCGCCTAGTGGCAATAGTGCGTCACTTGTGGAGGAGGCCACGTCTTTATGTGAAGACGCGGTCGAGGTTTTCTCATCAGGAGAAGACGCGTGCATTGAAGAAACGCCCGCTTGCAAGTTGTTTATTAATGGTGAGCCTCGCAATAAGCTTTTCAAGCGCACGGAGCAGGATGTATCAGCTCCTTTGATTTGTGGGCCTTTGAGGTATGTGGAGAAGCAGAATTTTCCGCTACATAGTGACACATTGTCTGGCCCAATGCATAATATTGACAACGTTTCAGTGGGCATGTCATCAAACAAAGCTGTTTTTCACACAGATGCACTTAGTAACACTGCTAGCATGAGGCAAAAAGCACGTATTTCTGTGGATGTCAAAAGAAAGGAAGTGCCTCAAGACACTAGCTCTATACTTAATCAGGGTGCAGTTTCAGCTAATTTACATGATTTTGGACAACATTTTAGCAAGTTGAAGGTGGGTAAACAAGCTGAATGGGGGTCTGAAGGGGGTGACCATAGATCAAACACCCTCATGGAACGGGGATCGTCAGACTATGTTTCAGGTACTAAGACAAAAGATTTCAAAAGTGTCAGGTCAGGTCAGTGGGTGGTGAATTCTGATATATCTAAGTTAGCGAACAAAGCAGTGGGCGCTGCTGAAGTGGTAGGTCAGCATGGCTTAAAGAAGCAACAGAAAACGGATCGGGCGGATGGAGACAGCAGTCCAGCTCACATGCCAGCGGAGCACGTGGCGGCTCTTTCACGTTGGCCAGAAGAACAAGGAAGATCATTGGCGAATTTTCCTTCATCGAGGGCTCATCATAAACATTTGTCTGCATCCCAGTGGAGGTTGTATGAGGGTGGGGTAGGGGATGTGGAGAAGCCAGGTCTAAGTGGTGCTGTGAGTGTGATGAGATTTTGGACTATGACGAAGAAAGTGAAGAGTTGGAAGAAGGTGAGTTGAGAGAGCAAGAAAGTGTTGTGGTGGAGATGCCTGATGTCATGGGGAAAAAAGGGGGTTTAACGGCCCAAAAGAGTGTTTTTAGTATATTGCAGAAGTCTGGAACGGACCGCGCAATGTATCACGATAGAAACAAAAGAAAACTGCAGTCACGAGACGCTGAGGAAGTACAAAAGAAAGCATCGCAATTGTCCAAAGGTAAGGCATCATGGTGGTCAGCTTGGGTCAATAAGAGGGATGCATCTTTAGTTCAACGGGAGAAACTTGGTCAAGGGGGTGGTAGTTTAGTGGTAAACTGTGCTAAGGATTTACAAAGGGTTGACAATGTAGGTCTGGATCAACCAACAAATAAAGAAGATGTGAATTCTAAAAAGATAATGTGTGATAAACAGATTAAAAGTGAAAAAACTGACATCAACGCTAATAAGGCTGACAACAAAGAGGAAAAAGAGAAACAAAAGAATGTACATAAAAGATTACCTTATATGGGTATTGCTATGCCTTTGGGATCACACTTATCGGAAAAAACTAAAAATAAAATCTGGAATCATGAATTTGTTGATGTTTTTAAACTGTTACATAGAGACATTCAAGCGAAAGAAGGTTCTAAGGAAGAGGAATGGGAGTTAGCTAGGAGACCCATATCAATTGAAATTTGGATCTCTGCATTTTTAATTTTTTAAAGCATTTATTGTGAGAAACCTCAAGACAGGGCTGTGGCAATTTTTAAATACATTGATATCATACTTAAACCTCAAATGCGTTTCAGTGGTTATGCATGGCTAAATTACGATGAGGAGTTCAGGGCCAGGGTTGGTTTGAATAATGATAAACCATGGGGTGATATCAACTCGGAGTTATGGCTCCAATGGATATCATCTACACAACCTCCCGCTACTACGCATACGGCAATCGGTTTGCCAATCAATTATCGGTCTTTTCAGTATCCTCCCGCCCAAGTTGGGGTGGGATGGTAGGGGAAAAGCCAAGCATCTGGATCAGCTGCCTGTTGGAATTTCAACAAAGGACTTTGTGTCAGACAATTTTGCTGTTACAGGCATGAATGCTCCCATTGTGGGGGAAAACATCCTTTCACACAATGTTTCTTGGCAGCTAAATTCGGGGAACAGAGCAGATTTACAAGAGGTAGAGGTCAGCAATTACAACATAACACAAAAGGCTCATTCACCTATTAGATTTGAGATTTTATATTTGTGGTTACAGAATTTTACCAATATTGAAGCGGCTTCCAGTGTGTTCTGGGGTTTTAAAGATGGTTTCAGAATTGGTTACCAAGGACCAAGACAAAAGAGGTGGGCGGATAATTTAAAATCAGCAAAGGAACTGCCTGACATTGTTCAAAACAAATTAAATGCAGAGTTACGAGCAGGCAGAATGGCAGGTCCTTTTATACATTGTCCATTTCCAAATTTGATCGTATCACCTTTAGGTTTAGTACCCAAGAAGACTCCAGGTGATTATAGATTGATCCATCATCTCTCTTGGCCTGAGGGTCAATCTGTTAATGATTTCATTTCCCAAGTGAACTCAAAGGTGTCTTACGCATCAGTAGACGATGTTTTGAAACTGGTGAGAACCGCAGGTAGGGCAGCTGAGCTTGCAAAAAGCGACATACAATCAGCATTTCGTTTATTACCAATACATCCTGCTGATTTTGAACGTCTTGGAATGCATTTTTTTTTTCTTCTATGTCGATAAAGTACTCCCTATGGGTTGTTCTATTTCTTGTGCACTATTCGAGCTTTTTAGCACGTTTCTTCAATGGTGTTTTATG
This sequence comes from Calotriton arnoldi, assembly GCA_963921515.1. Classification (NCBI taxonomy): domain Eukaryota; kingdom Metazoa; phylum Chordata; class Amphibia; order Caudata; family Salamandridae; genus Calotriton; species Calotriton arnoldi. The sequence continues at coordinate 1,234,572 of CAWUFW010000888.1, read as the reverse complement.
GAAAAGAGTGGTCACAGTCTGGTTTGCCATTATTTAGATGATTTTTTGTGCATTGGCAAAAAAGATTCGGGTGATTGAGAGCTTTGCAATTTTTTCAGTTTTTGGCTAATGAGCTCGGTTTACCTGTGGCACCTGACAAGACGGAAGGACCAAGCACAAGATTGACATTCCTTGGTATCGAGATTGACACAACAGAAATGATAGCTAGGCTACTACCTTCAAAGGTTCAAGAGATACGGCTATTCTTGATAGCAGTTTTGAAAAAACAGAAATTGGATTTAAGGACAGTGCAAAAACTTTTAGGCTACTTAAATTTTGCGTGCAGAGTAGTCAGAGCTGGAAGAACATTTTGTAGACGTCTCACCATAGAATAAGGATCACCAGAGCTGTTAGAGAGGACTTGTTGATCTGGTTAAAGTTTTTGGATGACTTTAATGGTGTTTCTTTATATTTTGTGGACGAAGACACTACATGGTCAGTTCAGATTTATTCCAATGCTTCTGGCTCAAAAGGTTTTGGCATATTTTGGGACGGTTGCTGGTGTGCCGAGAGTTGGCCACAATCATGGATGGCCTTCTTAGAGCTATTCCCATTAATAGTGGCTCAACATATTTGGAGAAGTGAACTTCAGAACAGGTCAGTTATGTTCAATGTAGATAATATGACTGTTGTAGAATTAGTCAACAAACAGAAAGCTAAGGACTTAAAGGTGCTTAATTTGTTGAGAGCTTTTATGCTGAAATGTTTGCAACTTAACATTGTATTCAAAGCAAGGCATGTACAAGGTTCAAAACATAACGCTGCAGATGCTTTGTCTCGATTTCATTGGCAGAAGTTTCACAGCATGGCACCTGGTGCAGACAGCAACAAGACACAGATCCTGCAGTACGTCTGGGCCTGGGGGGGATTGAGAATAGTGGAACTTTTGGAAAAATCTTTAGCCCCAACCACTTGCCGAAGTTATCAGAAAGCATGGACTGAACTCTTAAGTTATGGTAACACTATGGGGTCGATTCCGATTCGGGCCGGAAATCTCTCCGACCGAGCCGGACCCGGAGAGATTTCCGACCGAATCGGACCCGTGCAGTCCGACCGAACGAAGTACGATGCGCACGTATGCCATCGGACACGAGTCGGTCGGACTCCAGTGAAGTCAATGGGAGCCGGTCGTACAACGCGTACGCGGGCTCCCATTGACTCAATGGGTGCGAGGCGGACAAGTGCGCCCCTACAGCGTGTACGCGGCGAGCGATTCGCGCCGTACACGCACAGGTAGGGGACCATGGGTCCCCCTGTGTGCGACTCGCGCGGCTACGCGTACAGGGGGTCCGACACGGACCCCCAAAGTACGGCTCCGACTGCTCTTTCGAGCCGGAGTGCGCGGCTCGGTCGGACTGCTCGCGGCGCGCATCGTACTTACCCGGCCGGGGAACGTCTCCATTGCGCGGTGCGAGTCGAGTCCGAGCGAGTCGGTCGGTGCGGTTCGAGCTGGGAGCGGAGTCGGTCGGAGCGGTCGGGACGCCCGGACGAGTCGGTCGGCGAGCTCGCATCGTACTCGCTCGGCCGGACCCGCGTACAATTCGGTCGGGAAACAGGGCTCCGAATCGGATCCGGTAAAGCCGAATCCGATTCGGAGCCCTACCGGCCGAGATCGGAATCGGCCCCTATATGTGGGAGAGAACATTCAGAGTCTAAAAGGGAACAATTTATTCTAGGTTTTGTTTTACATTTAATTCAAAAAGGTTTATCGCATACAACTATTGCTGGTAAACTTGCAGGAATCTAATTTTACTGTCACTTATTTTGGGGTTATGACCCGGTTCAAGGTTTTTTAGTTTAAAAAGTTTTAAAAGGTTTGAGTAGGGAACAACAATATAAGAGATCACTCAGAGAACCAGTAACTTTCGAATTATTGCAACAATTGTTGCTACAGCTGCCTTTTTGTTGTTATAACAAGTTAGAGGAGCTCCTGTTTAGATTATGCATGTTATGGTTATTTTTTGGGGCATTTAGAGCCTCTGAATTACTAGGTTTAAGAGGGCAAGGTGGAATCACAAGTGATGAGATATTTCTGGAACATCATCAGTTGAGGATTTGGTTGAGAGCATCCAAAACAGATCAATTGGGGAGAGGTAAATGGGTTTGTCTCAATAAGAGTGGAGTTATTGGTTGCTGCCCAGTTGAAGAATGGAAACATTTTAAAATGAATAGAAGAGAAGTAAAGAGAAGTGAAATATTTTGCCACAAGGATGGTATCAAATTGACTGTTTCAAATTTATTATCTGTTTTACAAAAAGCTTTGATCAACCTTGGAAAAAATCCTTTGAACTATGGCACACATTCTTTTCAGTATTGGGGTGGCAACTGAAGCTGCAAGATTGGGTTGGTCATGGTCTGAAATAAATACGGGTGGGCGGTGAACTCCGCTCCTCCAGCGGAGTTTGCGGAGTTTTGCCAACACCGTGCTCCGCTGGGAGGCGGAGTTTGGCAAAAAACTCTGATTCCACCGAGTGGCGGAGTTTGCCCCCACGTCCACTGCTAATTTACATACACGTACATTGTAAAAGGACAAAACAACAAAATAGAGATAAAGGGCCTGATTCTGATGCGGGTTGGAAAGCTCCCCGACCGAATCGGTTTGGAAATGGTTTCCGACCCACTCGGATTGGGAGAGTCCGACCGACGGAGTACGATGCATCCGGATGCTTCCAGATACGATTTGGTTGGACTCCCATTGACTTCAATGGGAGCATATGTTCCTAACCGCATCATAATTGGGCCCTGGGTCGGGAAGACACGTTCCCGATCCGATTTGGAAGGAGCAAATGCCATTAGGAGGCCTTCCTAACCGCATCAGAATCAGGCACTAGGTGGTAATGCTTTCCTAACCGCATCAGAATCAGGCCCATTGTATAGAAAGACGAACTCGCAGAAAAGCTTGTGTTCAGTCTTGTTCAAATAAATAAATATATTGTTTATGTGAAAAGAGATTAATTAATACGGAAGGCACGAGCTTGCCTGGTTGCAGCGTTTTTCTTCCATCCGAGTCACCTTTACAACTTAAGGCAGTTTTGCAAGATTCATTTCTTTTTTGTCTCCTCCGGTGAGGAAACTGAAGCACGTGAGGCAGACCGGGAGGAAGGGAACAGGCGCGAAGCTGGAGCAGTGGAACGAGGGCGGTTGGGAGGGAACTGGAGGGCGCGTGGAAAGGATGAGGCACTGGGAGACGGTACAGCCAGAGCGGGGATAACAACAGCCTACTGGAGGGGATGGAGGGGAGAGAGTGGGAGGAGACATTGGAGGTGTTGCTGCGTTGATTCAGGCAACAGAGAGGGGAGGAGGGTTGAAGAAGGCATGGGAAATGTAGGGAGGGGATGAAAGGCGAGAGACAGACGGTTGGGGGCACACAGCCTATTTGTAATTTTGTATGTTATATGAGGCTAGTGCCGAGAGAGGCAGGGGGAGCTGAAGGAGTGGGCAGAGGGTGTCAGAGGAGGAGGGCTCCCACTCAACGAATACTGAGAGCCTTCCAAGAGGTTTCAGCAGATTCAGCACGTATGGGTGGACACGCTGAAAACCCCTCAGGCCTCAGCACATCAGAGGCGCATGCTGTAAATTAATATCATCTGCACAGAACTCCATTATAATGTAAATCTCACCAGCACTGCTGAGCGTGCTGTAGGACTCATCAGCAGCACATGTGACTCGGACCAACAAGCTGCAAAATCCCTTCCCCCCCACCCCCCGAGTAGAACAACCGGAAGCCTCCTCCGATCTCCGTTGAACTCCAGGTGAGCGCTGCTATGGGAGCCTTGAGCTTTTTTGGGGGGGGCAATAACTGGATGTGTGGAGTTGACTACGCCACCAGATAGTGGAGTAGTTGACGTGATATATTTTGTGAAATACGGTAGGTAGCTTGGAATCACTGACAAAATATCGAAGGTCAGAATATCGACCTACAGAAATATCGACCCAAGAATATCGAAGTCAAGAATATCGACATCCTATCTACATTATGGTAAGTACAAAAATATCGATGTCAAAAATATCGATGTCAAAAATATCGTTGTTAAAAATATCGTTTTTTATTTAAGTTAAAAAATAATGTAAAATAAAGTAAATAATACATATAATTAAAATAAACATAGTTAAAAATATTTTAAAATGTTTAAAAATTATAAGTAATATATATGTAATGTAAAATTAAATTAAACATATACATATAATATATAAATATATATACTTACTTTAAAAGAAATATCATATACATTATAAATACATCTATACACATAAAACAATAATATAAATAAAAATTAAATAAATATATATAACAAATTAAAAAAATTAAAATTATTTTTAATCTTTTTAAAATTAATTATATACTACATTAACTAAAATAATACAAAAAAATATCAGATAGCGGAGGTAATAAAATTACTATTCCAACTCCAAACAGTGCAACAGTAGGGAAAATGTTGGATAGCGTAGGGGTAAAAATTACTATTCCCACCCCAGTGAGTGCAACAGTAGGGAAAGTGTTGGATAGCGTAGGGGTAAAAATTACTATTCCCACCCCAGTGAGTGCAATAGTAGGGAAAGTGTTGGATAGCGTAGGGGTAAAAATTACTTTTTCCACTCCAGGGAGTGCAACAGTAGGGAAAGTGTTGAATAGCGTGGGGTAAAAATGACTATTCCCACTCCAGTGAGTGCAACAGTAGGGAAAGTGTTGGATAGCGTAGGGGTTAAAATTACTATTCCCACTCCAGTGAGTGCAACAGTAGGGAAAGTGTTGGATAGCGTAGGGGTAAAAATTACTATTCCCACTCCAGTGAGTGCAACAGTAGGGAAAGTGTTGGATAGCGTAGGGGTTAAAATTACTATTCCAACTCCAGTGAGTGTAACAGTGTGGAAAATGTAGGATAGCGTAAGGGTTAAATTAACATACTTATTAATTAAATAATTTTTGTAAAATAAATAACATTAATAATTAATTAACTAAAAATTAATAATAAATACCAATAAAATTAAATTAATATTTACTTAAATAACATTAAATTACTTTCCACCCTATTCCCCCATAAACACAAAACCCGCTACACATAAAAAGAACACAATTAATTTAATTATCAATTAATCAATTAATAAAAATTAATTACCAATTAATAATAAATTAACAATAAATTAATTAACAATAACAATAAATAAAAAATCATAATAAATTAAGTATAATTAATATAATTATAAATTAATCAATTAATAAAAATTAATTACCAATTAATAATTAACAATAGATTAATTATCAATAATAATAAATAAAAAAATATTAATTAATTAATTAATTATAATTAAATTACTTCCTACCCTATTCCCCTATAAACTCACAACCCACTACACATAAAAATTAACATAATTAATTTAATTATCAATTAATCAATTAATAAAAATTAATTACAAATTAATAATTAACAATAAATTAATAATCAATAACAATAAATAAAAACATATTAATTAATTAATTATAATGACATTACTTCCCACCCTATTCCCCTATAAACCCACAACCCGCTCTGATACTAAAACGCAAAATGTACTTAAAAAATTACTAATTTCTAAACATTTAATACATATATTTAAAAATAATAAAAATACATTACAACATTTTTTAAACATACATATAAAATACATACTAAAATAAATAACACTAATATAAATATCGATATTATTAACAACGATATTTTTGCTAACGATATTACTTACTTCGATATTACTTACTTCGATATAAAAAAACGATATTACTTACCTTAAGGTCGATATTCTGGTCACCGATATTCTTGACATCGATATTCTGTCCCTACGATATTAAAAACTCGATATTAGTGCAGGTCAATAGAAAAAAATCGATATTTTGACTGCGCACTGGTAGCTTGTGTGATTAGATACCTGCAAAAGCTCGTCAAGTGAGGCACAAAACAATAGTTGTTAGGTGAGGTGCAATAACTTGTGATGGAAAGGTTGGTGTGGCTGGTGAGTCGCAACACGTTAATTGTACGTGATAGCTTTTGAAGTCTTAGATGATGTGTTTCGCTTTCGTCTTGAGAAATACCGCTGAAATTCTGAATAGATCGTTCCTCTGCTTAAAAAATAACCCACTAGGTGGCAGTGTTGCAACAGGGAAAACATATAGAATTTTGAGGTAAAAGAAAGTAATTTAACGTTGCTGCCTCCTTTCTAAACTTTCTTAACAATCCCCGTATATAAACTAGGGCGGAGCGGAACTTCGCGGAATTCCACAGATTTTTTATTCAACTTTGCGGAATTCCGTGTAGTGCAACTCCGCGAACTCCACCCACCCTTAGAAATAAAGAGAATAGGGAGATGGAAATCAAACTTTTGTGAGAAATATGTAAGAAAGTAGACATTTTGTTTGAGTCACAATTTTTGCTAATTTCTTTTTCTTTTAAACTTAGGTTGCGTTCATGGGCCAAAGTAGGTTAAAATGATTACCTGGATAGTAGGACACTCCTTCATAAAATGGGCGGCATTGTATGCTGAGCAACAAATATATGGCAGTTCTCTTGGACTTCCAAGTACCAGGCATGAAGTGGTTTGGAGGGGTAAAAGTGGTATGCATTGGGGGAGTTTGTTGCCCATCTTAACAGAACTTTTCTCGTCCAGAGGATGCCCTGACGTTTTGTTAATTCATTTAGGAGAAAATGATTTAGTCACTTTATCTGGTTTATCATTAATGTAACTAATGAAACTGGACTTGTCAGTTATAAAGCATAATTGCGGTAGCACATGTTTAATTTGGACCGAATTTTTACCCAGAAAAAATTGGAGAGGAGCCAAAAACCATGCGGCAATAGACAAAGCTAGAAGAAAGTTAAATAGAGCAATGAAAGTTTTTTGCGAAAATGTGGGTATTTCAGTTCTATGTCATAAGGCTCTGATGAAAGTCGATGCAACAAATTTTCGTTCTGATGGGGTGCACTTATCTCAGATGGGTCAATCCTACTATTTGCTGGAAATAAGGGAATTGCTTGCAAAATTGTGGAATGAAACTCTTTGGTGCTCTAGCAAAAGTATATACATTTTTTTCAATAAAACAACATTCTTGGGTGGGCAGGAAAACTCTTCGGTTTTCCGGGGTGGTGGTTTTTTGGGGGGGTGGACAGTCTGGAACAGGCTTATCCATCCCTCGGGGGGAGGACAGAACTCAGGGGAGCTGAAGAGTGAGCGAACTGGTTTGGATCAACACTAGAGCAGATCGCTTGGGGATGCCTGATGGGGGAGATCGTGCGATTGGGGTATGCAAGGAAAAGGCAGTGAATGGAGGAAGAATGGCAAAGGTGGTAGAACATGGTGTTTTTATTGGGGGGAGTTTTTAGATTTCTATGTATTAGAGTATTCACTTATTTACAATGTTTGTATTTATGAAAACTTTCGCTACATACCTGTCTTAATAAAGTTGCCTTTTTTGCTAAATAAATGCAGAGTGGTATGTGACTATTGTGCGATGGGGGGGCCCAGGGAGAGCTTGGCTTTAGCCGGTCTCCCCCTGGGCGATTTCACGCAATAGAACAGGCCGCGACACAGAGGATAGGTAGGCTAGGCAGTTTAGGGGCGGGACTTAGGCAGAGTATTTAGGAAGCAATTTTGAGCGGGAAGGCACTCGTGAGGTAGTGCCTGCAAACAGGTAGTCTGGGGGCGGAGCCATTTTGCGAGTGACCCACCCACCCTCCCAATTTTTCCCTTTTTTTAATTTCTCTACTTTTCATTATAATATACACAGTGAGTGCCTGGACAATCCTGAGGTGGCGTCCTTTGTGGCTGCCCTTGCTGCTCTAGATTTAGTTAAAATCAACGATGGCCCAACGCATGAGGCAGGTCACACACTGGACATTGTCTTTACCAATTCATCTCATATTATATGTGACCCTCCTCAGCCGCTTACCTGGTCCGATCATGCTCTTATCAGTTTCACTTGCAGGGCCCTAGAGTACAAGCAGCTCCCTGCCCTGACCCAAAATGCCTTTATAGACAATGGCATAAAATCACTTCGGATTCTTTCCCAGCTGCTTTTATCCCACCCTGGGAAATAGAGCCCAAGAATGTTGAGGATGGGCTGGCCCGCTTTAATGTAGCAGCCATATTGGCCATAGACCAACTTGCTCCCCTGAAAGTATCATCCAATAAGGCCAGGCGTCTCCAGATGGCCTGGTTTACACCTGAGCTTCGTAGCGAAAAACGACAATGTAAAAATTTGGAGAGGCGCTGGCGTCAAACTCATAAGGGGAATGACAAAGAGAGACATAAGGTCTCCCTCTCCCAATACCACAAGAATATTAAAACAGCACAGAGAGTCTTTATTGCCCAACAATTAAACCAGGCAGGGAATGCTCCTAAACCTCTATTGCAGATTCTTAAGTCTTTCGTCAATAAGAAAGCTTGCGACCTCGAGGAGGCCCCGTCGCAAGCTCTCTGCGATGCAATAGCGCAACATTTAACTCAGAAAATTGAACTTATTTATAATAAGATAACATCAGCTGACAGCCTTCAGCCAGCTGCTACGAATCACAAAGCCCCTGCCTGCATGAAGAGGCAACAGTTGGTGAGCTTCTCCCCACTGACTAGGGAGGATGTTGAAGTTCTACTCTGCACTGTGAAGTCAGGCTCTCCCCTTGACCTCATTCCTGCCAAAATTTCCTCTGCACTTTCAAAACAACTCTCTGCACCCATCTGTTGCCTTCTCAACCTCTCCCTAAGAGAGGGACACCTCCCGCAGGAATGGAAGACGGCACAGGTCATACCCATTCGTAAAAACACGAAAGTTCCTATGGAAGACCTCTCCAATTTACGGCCCATTTCATTACTACCTCTTATGATTAAACTCCTGGAAAAGTCCATTAATAAACAGCTGTCAGACTATGTTGAGTCCTCAGGTAGCCTTGATACATCGCAATCAGATTTTAGGCCTAAGTACAGCACGGAGACAGCCCTGGTGGCTGTCACGGATAACATCAGGATGGCCTTAGATAAGGGCCAACCCCTTCTTCTCGTGCTGTTAGACCTCTCGGCCGCGTTTGACACGGTCGATCACCAGATTCTGCTTAGGAGGTTGGAGGAAATAGGGATTGGAGGTTTAGCCCTGCGGTGGTTGACAAGCTTTCTCAGTAATCAATCTCAGACAGTCAACCTCGGACCCTTTCGATCTAGAACCATGGAGCTGACCAAGGGAGTGCCACAGGGCTCATGTTTGAGCCCCACCCTGTTTAACATATATGTCGCTCCCTTGGCTGATCTCCTGAGGTCCTCCAGGTTTACGCCAATCTCATACGCTGATGATACGCAGCTTATCTTCTCTTTCAATAAATCTACCCTCTCGGCCCAGGCTACCTTCTCTTCGGGCATGATAGCGATATCTAATTGGATGAGGAGTAATTTCCTCCAACTCAACGTAGGGAAGACCGAGATCATGCTTTTTGGTGAGGCCTTATTGTTATGCTCACCAAACTAGTGGCCACCGGACCTCGGTTCTCCCCCTGCACCTAAGACAGTTGTAAAAAATCTCGGTGTCCGCCTAGATCAGGCGCTAACCTTGAAGGAACTTGTGGCCCACACTGTCGGCTCCTGTTTCCATGCACTGAGTCTGCTGAGACGTGTCTTTCCTTTTCTTCCAGATTCCTCAAGGAAAACCCTCATCCAGACATTGGTACTGAGCAGACTGGATTACTGCAATGCTCTGCTGGTATCAGCTAATGAATCTTCTCTGGATCGGCTGCAGGTAGTCCAGAATACCGCGGCACGTCTGTTCTTAAACGTACCTTCTAGAACTGCCTCTGCCCCGTTGCTTCAACAGCTCCACTGGCTGCCGGTGCGCAAACGTATCAAGTTTAAAATTTGCTGCACCGTCCATAAAGCTGTGTTTGGCAAGGGCCCTGCTTACCTTGCTGAGAAATTCAACCACTATGCCCCCGTTAGGGATCTACGCTCAGGAACTAAATCTCTTCTTGTAGTTCCCCGGGTCAAGAAGTCTAGGATGGGGGGGAAAGCCTTTTCGCATCTTGCACCTCAGCACTGGAATGAGCTCCCCATTACGTTGAGACAATGTCCAGATCATCTTCAATTCAGAAGACTCCTTAAAACAGTCCTGTTCTAATTTTCTTACACCTCAGCTTTCTCTTGCATGCTCCGCAGCGCAGAGATACCCCTTCGGGGGTGATTCAGGCGCTATATAAGTCTATAAATAAAATTATGTGCTTATTTCGAGACCTTTTTTCTTCATTAGTGATGGGGTCTTTTTTCTATTTTTTGTGATGGAAATCTCTTAATCTTGCCACGATAAGGCAGGTTGTAGCAGTTAATTCACTTAGGCGTTTTTTTGGGAGGTGGACAGTCTGGAGCGGGCTTATCCATCCCTCGGGGGGGAGGACAGAACTCAGGGGAGCTGAAGAGTAAGCAAACTGGTTTGGATCAACACTAGAGCAGATCGCTTGAGGATGCTTGATGGGGGGAGATTGTGCGATTGGGGTATGCAAGGAAAAGGCAGTGAATGGAGGAAAAATGGCAAAGGTGGTAGAACATGGTGTTTTTATTGGAGGGGGAGTTTTTAGATTTCTATGTATTAGTGTTTTCAATTATTTACAATGTTTGTATTTTTTAAAACTTTCGCTACATAGCTGTCTCAATAAAGTGGCCTTTTTTGCTAAATAAATGCAGAGTGGTATGTGACTTATTGTGCGAAGGGAAAAAATACCAAAGGGGAATAGAGAGTTATACAAGGGCCATATTTTAGTAAGTTCAGGACAGTAAGGGGTCGATTCCGATCTCGGTCGGAAGGCCTCCGAATCGGATTTGGCTTTACCGGATCCGAGTCAGAGGCTTTGTTTCCGACCGAGTCGTACAGAGGTCCGGACGCCCAAGTACGATGCGAATGAACGCGAAATCGCCGACCGAATCATTTCCGGGTCCGAACCGCTCCGTACGACTCGTTCGCACTCGATTCGTACCGCGCAATGGAGATGTTTTACGACCGAGCCAGTACGATGCACGATCTGGACAGCCAGATCGAGTCGGAGCCTCCGACACGTAAAAGCTCTGGGAAGCGGACTTTGGGGGTCCGTGCCAGACCGCCCTTCACCCGTAGCCTTACGAGTCGGACACAGGGGGGACCGAAGGGTCCCCCCTATATATGCATGTACGGTGCGGATGGCACCAACTCGTACCCACTACAGGGGGCACCCTTTTGCGCAACGTACCCATTGAGTCAATGGGAGCCCATGTATGCGTCGTACGACCGGCTCCCATTGACTTCAATGGGAGTCCGACCAAACCGAGTCCGTCAGCATGCGGCCGCATCGTACTCGCTCGGTCAGACTGCAGGAGTCCGGCTCGGTCGGAAAACAATCCGGATCCGGATCAGTCGGAGAGCTTTCCGACCCAGATCGGAATTGGCCCCTAAGTGTGTAAAGGCTGGTACACAGAGAGGCTTCACAGTGCCTCAAAAGTTACACCTTTGTGAAGGCAGGTACATAAAAGGACTTGGAGGTACCTCAAAGGTACCTAAAAAACGATTTTATATGTAACACATAAGTATTTGTGAAGTTAATATCAGCCCAGGGCAGAGACACCTACAATTGAAGAAATGTGTGGCATCCCCTTCTCCTGACCTGTTGACACAATTCAGGTGGAAGGTGAATCCACCAAAGTTCTTTTTGATTCAGGGGCTAAAATCACCATAGTATCCAAAACCTTCTATCAAACTAAACTTGCCTGCAAGATTTCCCTTCTGAAGCCTGACATACGCCCTTTGGCCTATGGTGGTGAGCCCATACCACTTTGTGGTTACTTTCTGGGTCTCATTGAGTACGGGGGCGATATGTTTCTGGAAAAGTTTATGTTTCTCAAAAAGGTGACAGCATCATTAGCTGGTTTCACCAGGGAGACTTATGAGTCATGCTAGACCCAAGTAGTTCTTCTCCCATCATTCTTAAACAAAATGTTCAAGCTATTCATGTGAATTCTGATGTCAATGTTGAAACACGCATTAGAAGGAAATTTCCCAAAGTTTTTAGAGATGGACTTGGGTGTCTTAAAGATTTCAAATTGGACATTCCTTTACGCCCCAATTCACAAGCTTCTAGTTGCAAGGTCAGAAGCGTACCTTTAGCTGTGAGAGAAGAGATGAAGAAGGAATTAGAGAAACTCAAGGAAGGGGGAATAATTGAGGAAGTTACTAGCACAGATTGGCTTGCTCCGGTTGTGGCTGCACGCAAGGTCAATGGGTCACTACGCTTGTGTGTGGACTTGAGGCAACTTAACAAATGCGTGGTAGTGGATAGATATCCTCTGCCTAACATTTCAGAATTGCTAGCGTAGTTGGGAGGTGCCAAAGTCTTCAGTACCATTGATTTAGCATCCGCCTATCATCAGATTGAGCTAGCAGAATCTTCAAGGGATCTTACCTCCTTTATTACCCCGTTTGGGACTTTTAGGTTTGTTCGGATGCCGTTTGGCCTGGTGTCTGCGGCGTCCATTTTTCAGCGTGCAATGGAGAGGGTTCTCAAAGATTGTAATGGTGTCTGCGTCTACCAAGACGACATTCTTGTGTTTGGTAAAGATCATGAGGAACATGAGAATCGCCTCGATGTTGTCTTGGGTAGGCTTGAAGCAGCTAATCTCACCATAAAGTTGGAGAAGTGTCGGTTTGCGACTTCTTCCATTCACTACTTGGGGCACACAATCTCAGGTGAAGGTATTGCGCCTAAATCAGATTTAGTAGACACTATCTCTCACATGCCAGTCCCATCTTGTAGAGAAGAACTTATGAAGTTTTTTGGTATGATCGAATATTATAATAAGTTTGTTGAGAGTTTTGCAGAGCATTGCACCAGTTTGAGGGGGCTCTTAAAGAAAGGTATCAAATTTAAGTGGAGTGAAGATTGCAATCGTGAGTTTATTTCTCTTAAGAGGAAACTCAGTGACGCCCCTAATCTCAAGAGTTTTAATCCCTCCAAAACCTCTATTGTTACCACTGATGCCAGCCTTAAGGGGTTGGGTGCTGTACTCCAGCAAGAAAGTGAGAAGGGCATGGAAACCATCACGTTCATCTCTCGAGGGCTTAAGGACCCTGAGTCGCATTACTCCGTGATTGAGCGCGAAGCTCTCGCGGTATTTTGGGCCATCAGAAAACTGAAGAAGTTTCTTTGGGGAACAAACTTTTTAGTTAAAACTGATCACAAGCCCCTGTGTGAGATTTTCTCTAAAAAACGGATAGACCAAGTCTCTGGTAGGATAAGCAAATGGGTCATAGCTCTCCAAGAATATGACTTTGAGATCAGATACATCCCTGGTGTGGAGAACAGTGTTGCTGATACGCTTTCGAGATTGGTTGTTGATGGACCTCCTGATGATAATGTTGATGAAGATTGGAGTGAAAATGATTTTCATGTGTGTGTGGTGGGTGAAGGGATCATTGGTGAATGTCAGTGGCGCCTCAAGTTATCCTTGGATCCTGTGTTGTCTGAGGTAATGGGTCTCATCCGCAATGGCTGGCACTAAAAAAAACAGGGATCTGAGGAGGCTTCCAAGTTCTGGGGGGTCAAAGATGAATTGGCTGTGTGTGATGAGATGCTTGTACGTGGCACACGGTTGATACCTCCGCTTGAGCTTCGCAAAGAGTTGGTTAATTTGTCTCATGAGTCTCACTCTGGTATGTCTAGGACTAAGGAGAGGCTCCGGTCCCCTTACTGGTGGCCTGGAATGGATATACAGGTTGAAAGGATCATAAGGGACTGCACGGTGTGTGATGCGAGTGAAAAATCCAAACTTTTGAGAGTCCAACCGATGGTTATTTATTTATTTAAGAGTTTTATAAAGCGCCTGAATCACTCCTGAAGGGGTATCTCTGCGCTAAGCGAACCTGCGGGCGGGTAAAGACAGATTAAAATAGGGAGGCTTTAAGCAGTTTCCTGAAATGTAGATAATCCGGGCATTGTCTGAGCTGTAGGGGAGCTCATTCCAGTATAGTGGGGCGAGGAGGGAAAAAGATTTCCCACCGAGTCTAGCTTTCCTAACCCTTGGAACCTGTAAAAGAAGTTTACAGCTGGATCTCAGTGTCCTGTGCGGAGAGTAGGCCTTCAGTTTGCCCGAGATGTAAGAAGGACCCTTGTTATGAATGGCTCTATAGACTATGCAGCCAGTCTTAAACTTTATCCGCTTTCGGACTGGTAACCAATGAAGTCTACGGAGCAACGGCAAAGAAGGGGTTCCCGGAGTGGAATTCGTGAGGAGCCGGGCCGCAGTATTCTGGACCACCTGGAGTCTATTAAGGGAAGACTCGCTTGCGGAAAGCAAAAGAGCATTGCAATAATCAAGGCGGCCCAGAATCATGGTCTGAATAAGAGTTTTCCGTGTGTAATCCGGCAGAAATGGAAAGACTCGGCGTAGCATGCCCAGCACATGGAAGCAGTTGCTGACGGTTCGGGAGATATGCTCCTTCAGAGTAAGAGCCTGATCAAGATGGATGCCCAGGTTCTTAACTGAAGTTTTGGGAGTAGGGGGTGGACCAAGAGCGGGCGGCCACCAGTCCGGAGACCAGAGTAAAGGGGCTACTCCAAATAGCATTATCTCGGTTTTCCCTGCGTTCAATTGGAGGAAATTTCTCCTCATCCAAACTGATATGGCAGTCATACCTTCGACGAATGATGACAGGGCATGTGTTGTGGTGGGTGAAGGGATCATTGATCAGGGTGAAGGGATCATTATCAGGGAGCTTCCTCGCGGGCCTTGGAAAGAAGTGGCTCTAGACATTGTGGGTCCTGTTCATTTCAATGGTTAGCAAATTTTCATTTTGGTTCTCCTAGATTTATTTTCCAGGTGGCCCGAAATCCATTTTACCTCTAGCATAGAGACTGTTCAAGTAATTAAATTTTTAGAGATTCTCATAGCCAGAGAAGGGTACCCTGAATCCATTCTCATGGACAATGGGGTGCAGTTAGTCTCGAAAGAAATGGAAACCTTTTTGAAGAACCGGGGCATAAAACATAAAAAATGCTCCCTTTACCACCCGGAAACCAATGGGATGGTGGAAAGGTTCAATAGGGTGTTGAAAGAAACCATCTCATGGGCCAAAAACTCTGGGCTTAACTGGAAGGAACAAGTTCTAAGAAAGGTTGAGAATTATAGAGTAACTCCTCACAGTTCTACCAGTCAGTCTCCCTTTGCTCGCTTCAAAGGAAGGGCTCCATGTACCCTAGTTGAACCCTCATGGGTAAGGCATCTGGAGGAGTCTGTCTCTGGATCCTCTCCTCAAAAGAATGCAATTAAAAGGCGAAAGAAGGAAGAGGCTAAATGTTTAGCTAGGAAATTAAATTTTGATGCCAGGAAATACACTAAAGATACGGTGGTTAAGGTCGGTGATTGGGTGGTTATCAAACTCCTGGGTTCTAAAGTTAAGTTCTCAAAGCCAATGCATGTTGTTAAGGTGTTCAAAAATGCTGTAAGGACTCAGGACCACAGAATTTGGAATCTAAGTAGAATTTCTGTGTGGTCTGGTCCCATTTTGTGTGAAAAGTCTACATCTGGACAAGATTCGACTACTGACTCTTTTGCTTCTCCACGTGTGTCTTCTAGGATTGTTAAGAAGCCATGCTATTTAAAGGACTATGTTTTGTAATCATCATATTGTTTTTCTTTTTCACTTGTTGTTTTTTTTTTATTTGTTACCTCCATGCATCTTTCTTTTCTGTGTTAACGGGGGAAGGTGTGTGGCATCTGAGACTTGCTAGTCTCTGATGTCATGGTGCCATGGTTACCTATGGTTCCATGATCATGGTTGTGTTCTGTACTGAGTTTCCTAGGTGTTAGAATGTCTTTGTTCAAATGCTTGGAGCTGTTACCCAGACTGGCTGTGGCTTGGATGGGTTTTCCTTTCCATGGAATAAACCTAAAGGTCTTCGCCATACTTGTGTCCTGTGTCATCTTTCAGCTGCATGAGAATCTTACAAAATGCTTTTCAGGGGAAACTTACAATAGAACCATACATAAGAATTCTAGCAATTTGCAAACAGAAGGGTGCTTTTCATCAATTGCCTAGATGAAATTAATCAAGGTGCAAACAAAGGTTACGGCTAGAGGCATGGTGTGAACAGGGTATGTGATTACATGTCATGTTATTCTTATTGGCTAATGTACCAGGCCTAGTGTCCTTATTCAATCAATTATCAATTCACATGTTTGTGTGAAACATTCTGAAGGTATGGTGGCAAGTCAATGGCTCAATGTAGTAGTAGAGGGGCCCAGTAGTGGTATTACAGCAGGTGGTCCAGTCCTCTGCTCTGTTCAGGCCAGTGTGTAAGCTGTTGGTGTGGAGTATCCACTTTAGTTGCTCTTTATTCAGTATATACTTTATTCATGTTGGCGCCTCTAGGTGGGGGCCTTACTACAGTGATCACCTGCCAGTGTAGATCATTTTCTGTATGTCCCTTGAGTACAAAGTGATCCACCAGTGGTGCGTTGCTGACTTTGCATCGTATGAGGCTTCTGTGCTGGCAGATTCTCACACATGCTGGTATTTAAATAAAGGCACGATTCCCCACATTTCTTTCATACATTACCGAAAGAAGGACGTGGGACGCCGAGATTGCAGCATTTAGAGGTAAGCCAGCGGAGGGGGAATGTGAGGTTTTATTGGTTTCCCGACCCTGTTTATCTTGGGACACAGTGGCCCGTTTCAGGGACACACCGGTATTTAAGAGGGTAACATATAAGTATATCTGTAAATGTCCACATTATTGTTTTTAAGCTTCACGGCTATTATGGACTTTACACAGCGGTGTTCCCGAGTGACATTTTTGGCATTCATAGGGGCTTCCCGTAACATACATAGAAAATAGATGTTCTTCTGAATACGCAGTGAGTTGAAGCCCTCCGATATTTTTGATTTTGATGAGACATTATTCTGTCATTGGGTACCTCTGCCAAACCAGCACAGTGGTTTACGGCCCACCGGTATATGGGTTTACTGCGTGACATTATGTGTAACTCCAATACTTGAGCCAATTTGCTCTTACAGTATGGTCCCCTTTATTGACACTGGAGGGATGGTATCCAGATATTGGAGGTACTGTGGGGGGACCGGTATAAAATTAGGTCTGTAAAACCTATACAACTATTTTGACTCATGAGGCACCCAACCCAAAAGGGATTTATTTTTAGAGCACTAGTTACCTTTTGGTTTAATGTGCCAACATGGTCATTTGAGAAACTAGGAGCACTAGTATCTTCTGTTTTATGTGCCAACTTGGTCATTTGAGTAACCAGGAATTCTGGTTATACGCAATTTCTTTTTTAGGATTATTCCAAGTTCACTGATTGAACCTTATTTATCAATGTTGTAGTTTTGGATTTTAGATTTACCACAACTGATGAATACATTATTGGTGTGATAGTCATTTCCTGGTTATAATTTTGGAGGGCTGATTAGTCCCCTTTACCAAGTCCCGGATTCAATTTTTGAAATTTTAAGGTATGTGGTCTGATAGAACATGGAACCTAAGGGGTTTTAATAGCATTCTAAGCTAGACCGACAGCATTTTTCCTTCTTTCAGTTTTTTATAGTACTTCGATTTATACCTGGTAGGAGATTGATAGACCCACAGGAATAACGCTCTGGAGGTAGGTCTCATTACTGTTATATTGATTGAATTGAGGCCATCATACCCTTTATTTCCCCTTCGAATGCTCTTACATTTAAAAATAAATAAATCTTTTTTAACCTACAGCCCGGAACGTTGGGGTGTATGCCCAACGAATCAATCTTGTGCACTTCACATACATTGACTTCTAGAAGGTTAGGCCTCTAGTATCCATGGGAGCAACTAAATAGATAAGAGGTATATGCTCTTTAATATCTCATCTGATAAAGGGAAGGATATTTAATAATTGGGGCTATAATTTAACAATTTGAAACAAATCTTTTATTCTTGACCCCATGCTTCATATTTCCACGACCAGATCTGTGACGGTCAACAGTGTTACTCACCTTTATAATAATCACAATAAATTATAGGTGAGTGTAATGATTCATTCCTTCTCCCTTTTAACTTGCGGTATGAACATGATAGTATGCCTGTGAGAGGAAAGTGTGAATGAATGTTCAGTTTCAGTCTTTATTTGGGCCTTTCTGACAATTACAAATCTGACCCAAACACTATCTTGTCAAAAACATTCTCTTTGTTTGTTATAGAAATGCATTGTAAAACAAAAATATTTTATTATGTACTGTTATATTTGTCAAAAATATTTTTTCATTCTTGAGATCGTGCGTTTGACACATGTTTTGTTCTTTATGCAGGTGAACACTGCATATTCAGTTAGAGAGATAATTTATGTTGTTGTCCTGAAGAAGGTGGTCGTACACTGTTTTTCCACCGAAACGCATCGACGACCCTTTGGTTTGTTAAATTTGAGGAACAATAAACTATCAGGGACATTTAGGCACTTTTATTTGTTGATTCCTTCAAATTAACTGGTTTCTAAATGGCAAATATGTACGTCTTGGATGTTGTGTCTCTCTTATTTACAATGTTTTAATAATGTGTGTGCAATATATTTCTTATGATATAGCTCGGATTGTTCTTAACTATATGAATATTAATTTATTGTACAATTGTTTTTAAATCTACATGTTTCATTAAACAGATTTTATTTAATTGCCTTTTGGGTCCTTTTAAGACTGGCAGTGAGTAGTTTTATTTTTATTGTGAAGACAGTGGAGTGTGATCTGTTTGATTGTTGATTCCTCCAAGAGATCCTTCTCTATAAATATACTGGCAGATTCGAATCCATAATTTCTTTGTAATTTGCCCTATATGAATCTGTTCGCATGACAAAGCATATAGAACATTCATGGTGTTACAATTAGAGAACTGATTTAACACAATATTTACATTATTGTATACAAAGTTCTTGATCTCAACAGTGAAATGCAGACACTACAATTGCCACATTTGTAATGTCCCAACCGAGGGCTCATCCCTCACATTTCTTGGTAAAGTCTGAGTTGGTTTCATGGTGGCGAGGCTGGCCCTGACCAAGTGATCCTTAATGCTCCTATTCTTGTGAAATGCAAATAAGGGTCGTTCTAATTGCAGATCACCTGCATTCAACATTGGCCAATGTTTCAATATACATTTCTTTAGCTGGTTGGCAACAAGGGAAAAGGTAGTTACACAAATCATGCGGTCATTATCTTGTTTACTCCTGGTTGTCAAAAGTGTCTCTCTGGGATAATACCAGGCTCTTTGCATGGACTGCCTTACCAGTCTATGTGGATAACCCCTGCATTGTAATTTGGTGCATAAAGTCTTGGCTTCAGAAAATAAATCTTGTTTATAGGAGCAGTTTCGCCGAAGACGGAGGAATTGTGGGAAAGGTAAAGAATCCCTAAGTACTTACGGGTGATGACTACTGTAGGCGAGTAGGGTGTTCCTTTCTGTCAGTTTGCGGAGCAGAGATATAAAGAGACCGTCTGTGGATGACCTGATACGTAGATCCAGAAAGGAAATTTCTGACCTACTGTTGGTAAGAGAAAATTTAAATCCACTACAGTGGATATTGAGCCAAGTGACTAACCTGGTGGTAAAATGGATTATGATAGGATAAAATAATCTCTATTTATAGATAGACCTTGAAATGTATGGCAAAATTCGGTGGAAAAACTGCACCCGTGGATGTCCCTTTGATCTGTTGGAAAAAGTTACCATTAAATTAGAAATAATTTCTAGTTAAGCAAGGTTCCAACAGTGTGAGAATAAACGATGTGGGACCTCCATGTGGGCGTGTCTCAGACTCAACGTTTTTTTCAATGATTCGTAAGCTCTTCCTCTGGGGGATACTGGTGTACAGGAACACAACGTCCAAGGTACACAGGATACTAGAGTGAGGGTCGTAAGAAAGGTGTTCTACCTGGTTGCTCATGTCCATAGTGTCTTTTATGTAGTAAAGTGGTTCAGGTACAAAGTCCGTAATGAAGAAGTCCACGTAATGGCCAAGTGGCTCTAAAATTGAGCCACACCCTGACTCAATCGGACGTCCTATTGGTGAGTTCAAATCTTTATGCACTTTATGGAGCATATAATTTACAAATGGCCTTGGGGATTTCTTATTCAGAAATAGGAATTCATTCTGGGTCAGAAAGCCTTCCGATGTACCCTTTTCCATGATGTCGAGAATAAGTATTTGTATGTCTTTGGTGGGATCAGTGTTAAGTCTAAAGTAATGGTCAGTATTCATCAGTTGTCTAAGGATCTCAGTTTTGTACGAGTCTGTACTATGTATTACCACTCAACCACCTTTGTCAGCAGGCTTGATCACTAACAAATGGTTCAATTTAAGATTGGTCAGTGCATTCTTCTCCATAATAGATAAGTTGTATGGGATATAACTGCATTTCTATTCTAAATTAGAAATCTCAGTCAAAACCAATTTTTCAAAGGTGTGTACTTCTGGAGGGATACAGCTGTACAGTGAGTTAAAAGTCAAAAGTGGTCGGAAGTTAGTGTTGGAAGTATTGGGCAAGATGGGATTGGCAGGAAAAAACGGCATGAAGGAGAATCTTTCTGAAGAATCTTAACATTTCAGTTTGAAGTTCAAGAAAGTTAGGCTGTGTGGTG
Source organism: Calotriton arnoldi (assembly GCA_963921515.1). Lineage (NCBI taxonomy): Eukaryota > Metazoa > Chordata > Amphibia > Caudata > Salamandridae > Calotriton > Calotriton arnoldi. The sequence goes on along the minus strand of CAWUFW010000888.1, from coordinate 1,213,897 downwards.
GGTACAAAGGAGAGTCCCTTACTAAGTAGTGAGGTTTCTTCACTGGAGAGTAAGTAAGTGGATAGATTGAAGATGGGGGCAGTATGGGTGCAGCTCATAGTAGTCGGGCCGTATTAGTGCAGTTATTATTTCTCACCATCAATAGTATTTCTGTCGTGTTTGGCAGGCTGTACCAGCATTGTGTCTGACCTCTCCCTTGTGCTGGGAGTTGTTTCTAGCCCCTTCTTAAGGTCCTATTGGGAGTCTTGGTGAAAGAGCTAGTACCTTCACCTGGGTCAGAATCATCTGAAGACTCTGCCGAGGTGCCCGAGAATGTCACTAAGGTATTTTGTTTGTTATGTCTGCCCCAGGGGCAGCCAAAATAGGGTCTTGTAGACAACCTGTTGTAAAAATCGTCAGTGAGATAGGGGTATGTTCTTTCAATTCTGTAATTCCTAATATCCCTTTTTACTTTAGATTTTTTTATCCTGTTCAATTCTGTAAAACTCTTTCGAGGACTTCTCAATATTTTCAAGTAACTCCTTAGCGTCAGAGATCGCACTGGATTCTTTGATTTGTTTCTCCAAGCCCTTAATTTCCTCAGAGAGTTTTTCAATATGTTCAATGGCAGTGTCAATACCAAGCACAATCCAGTGCCTTGAACAGGTGGTACCTATGAAACTAAAACCATTCAAATATTTTTTGTCATTGGTGAAGACACCAGGAATATTCCTGACTTGTAGGCCAACTGGAATGGTATCTGCCTTCAGGTATTCTGTTAGCATGTGTATCATAAGTTGTAGTCTAACATATTTCTTTCTACATTTTTCCAGTTGATCAGCTAAGCTAGAACTGACTGGTTGTGCAGAATCTGAGGTACCAGGAAAAAAGTGATGGCCCTTCTAGTATTTTTTTGATGCAATCATCTGAGTACAAGGGTGTGTGGTCTGACATGTTATGTATAAAAACGGAAATTGAAGGAAGAAGGAGAAAAGGAATACCCACTAGAGTTAGTAGGGGGAAATGTATTGTATAATCCCTTGCAATTCAGCGATTGTGCGAAACATGTTTTCAGAGACAAGGGATCCCAAGGGTACATAAGGGACCATAGGCACAAGTATTTATAAAGGAACAAGAGGTCCCTTACTGTGGAAACTCATTAAGCATAAACCATAGTAGAAAAATATGTATAATTTCAATGTTAGAAAATCCAAGTGGATATATATGCAAATATGTATTGACTCATATAGCAAACACAATAAAATTAATAGTGGGAAGCAGCAGGAAAAAAGAATTAGAACTTTCAAGGCTCAGACATTTCTTAGTGACTGTAGAAGCAATAAACAGTTTTTGTCAAATTATTTTGGAGTACCAATGCTATTATAATTTGCAAGAAACATTTGCAATAGTCATGGTACGATTGGTTGACGCTTCGATCCCGCTTTACAATATGGGGATCATCATCAGGACTTTAAAAGAATGTGCCTGAGACTAAAAAAATGCTTGTAGGACATATTTAAAAAAATGAGGTTGAAGGAGAAAGAGATGGAAGAGAAAAAGTGTGGGAGAAAGAAACATAGGAAGAAAATGGGGGGGAGAAGAAAAATAACAATGGATTAGCAATTATAAGATCCATAGTGATGGCGATGAACATTCACTCCATGCACATACGTGGTCCAGTGTCAACCGAATGTGCATCACACTGTACATGCATAATCAAAAAAGACGGGATTTTCTATGACCTCTGACTCATGGTAGCATGCAGAGAAGTGGCAAGAGAGTGGAGTAGTCAAGCATTACCGAAGATGGAGGGCTGGTGATCCAGAATGGACTGTAGAATGAATGCAGAATGAATTGTATATGAGGGCAGTGGAACCCTCAAGAAATACGGAAAGATCTGGGACCCATTCGGAGGGTACAGAGGTGAGACTTAGGGCAAGAAACAAGGGTCAGATAAGTATAGGCTGCGATGCCACCTGAATCAGGGACAAGTTGGGAATTACCATTGGAAATGGTTGTTTGAGATACAAAACACAATGCAACACTCCTTCAACGCCTGGAATGGGTGGTATGAAGTTATCTAAGGGGTGTCTTGACTCCAGGTCCATGTACTATCCGACAGTGATTTAAGTGCATAGATGAAGACAATCAATGTTCATTGCATTTTGTTCACGGTAAACAATAAAAATGTGTTAAAAATGTGGAACCTGAGTAAACCTATGTGTTGTGTATAAATAATATCCAGGTTGACCTCACAGGAGGTCTCATGTCAGCAGGACTGCTACCCTGCACATTCTATCTGGCTAACTCTCACCATTCATTCTATACTTCCCTGTGGTTTAAGTAAATCTCTGCATTATGTTAAGTCCACCCCTGCATTGGATGACCTTTCAGGGATTGATTATTCAGTAATAGGGCAATCGAATTTCCTGGGTTACCCTTGTTATGTGGGTGCATTTCTAGCGCCCACGTTTGGTCACAGAAATTTCACCATCCGACACCAGCTCTGATGTATTTTCCATGGATGGCCTTCCCGCCAAGCCACTCCTTCAGGATGGAACTATCCACTTGAGGCAGAGAAACCTCCGCCATCCTGACAGAGAACTCTAAATATTTCTCAGCCGCTTCGGAAGAAGATTTTAATTTGCTGCATTAGTGGATGGAATATCTGCAGGTAAAACTGTGGATGAAGCCTATTGTCTCTCTAATGGCCTTGTTGCTATTGTTGTACACTTTAATGCTCCCTGTGAAAATAAAAATAACAAAAACAATGAGATTTTGACATGGCTTATTGCTGAACAAGTTCTTTCTCCGAGTCCCTTACTGTAGCCAATCCTGTACTGGCTTCAACGATGCTTCAAATAGATTAATCTTTTGAATGGTTTATTTCTGAGCATTATCTGAAGCAGAGGTTCCTCTTCGGAAACGGTGGTAAGAGATGGGAGGAGAGTGAGGTTGGAAGATGTGAAAGAAGCAAGGAGGGGCGCGAGGGAGGTATTTATTTCAACACTAACTGCCTCACCACAAGCAGTTCAGAGAAGGCCTCTCTTGAAGATACCAGGTAAGGGGAATAGTTTAAGAGGAAGAAGGGACTCTGCAGACATCTTCACTCATTTCACCTACTTACACTGTGAGTATTTATTGCTTAGTGTCGGTCACACTTATAAGCCCTGGGTTTCGGAGAGATTGTTGGCTAAATTGCTAAATTTTCCCTTTGCTTATGTGTTACATTTCAATGCCTCATTCATTATTGGGAGACTTTTTCCACTCCTGTTTAGAATGTTTTTGGGAGAGTGTGCTTTGAAATGCACCATTTACCGCAACTGTTAGCAAAAATCCCTTGGAGAGACAACCACGAACACTGGCTTAACAGGCAACACTGCTATACATCTTCCACCCCAACACCACCAGTCACACCACCACCCAGCGTGAAGTTAACATTACATTTTGATTACGTTTTCCTTTGATATCAATGCTGTGGCATGGTTGTGTATTTTAAACACCACCAGACAGTATGCTTCCCAAATGGTATTTGAGGAGATGCTGAATCCCTTTCCTTCAAAACTGACATTGATACTGGCTGAACATGCTATAAAAATCAAGCTTGTTCACACTATTTGCCTTAAATTCCTCAGAACAAGCAATACCATACTCAAACTAGACAAAATAAAATGAATGGTGTGATTTAAAATCCTAGTATATTTCAGGATGGCTAACAGACCCAGACCCTGCCCAGCCTCCTTTTTATTTTAGGTTGTTGTCATTAACAGGGTCCGGGCCCTTGTATATGTTTATATTGTCTGCCTATGGGGCCAGTGGCACCTTGTCCCATATAGTTGTACTGAGAGACTCCTCATTTGCTCCTCAAGGACTAGGTGATGGGCAGACTTCAACAAGCAATACAGCGTCTGTCCTGGAGGTATAATGATTGCCTCCATTCACATCCGATGATCACTAAAAACAAAAGATTGTGGCCATTTCCGACTCCCCACAGGAGGGGACACTACCCAGTGCGCAAGAACTGAGACACATAAGGCGGCAGTGGGATTGTTCAACTTTTAAAGTAATTTTATTGGACTGTGAAATGAGGGTGGAGCTCACAGTTTCCGAATTCTAATGTTTAGTTGAAGAAATACCATGAACAAACCAAAGAGGGTTGTCCTGCATGTACTCTGCTATCAAACTTCCAATTCTGACACGTAGGGGCTTATTTACAAGCCCCTTGCGCCACCCGTACGTCACTTTTTCCATGTTAAAAATGACGCAAAGGTGGCGCAAGGGGCTTGTAAATCAGCTCCGTAATATTTAAAGACGTGGCATCAGTGTGTGGTTGATCATTGCAAGAACTAAACATGGCGCAGAAGGAGGATGCAAGTACTGGTTCTGTCCAGTTAAAGGTGTGTCTGTTCTGGTACTGTCCATTGCCATCCAATATATGCGTAGCAACTCTGTTAATGAGTAAAGTTGCTGTTTTCCACAATTATAGCAACTCATCTGAGAGTTGTTGATGCCCATTAACAGCATAGTAGCTCTTCATAGGAGTGCTAGTTCTGTACAGCAGTGTGAGGTGCTGGTAATGTAACATGAAAAATATGGCAGCCATATTGGTAATGTGGTTTTACTAATAGAGAGATGACTGAATGGGTTTCTCCAGTATCAAGGCAGCCTGTTAACTGGCTGCCACCATAACCTATTCATTAGTACAGTCCCCAGCCTCTCTTTCTGACTCTTCTCTACCTGCCCTTTCTCTCTCCCATGCATCGTGGTCACTGCCCATCTCCAGCACAGCATGCACAAAACGTAACAGTGTAATAAAGGGCCGAATTCCCAAAGGTATTTGCACATCTACGTGATATTTAGGTGCACAAATGTGCACATCTAGTGATACTTAGATGTGTAAATGTTTTAATTTACGAGTGTAAATCTAATTTACTGATGCACAGGATGTTAATTTGCGCTCTTTAATGGGATTTCTTCAATGGAAAATTCTCACATTACTGTGGATTTGTCCATGGGAGCGAACCTGGGGTGGATTGTGGGTATTCCAGCGTGGGGACACCTGCCAAACTTGGTGAACGTTCACAAATTCACAGGTTCGTCAGTATTCACAAATATTTGTCAGGCACTTTCCAACTTCGAAAACTCTCAGATATTTGCAAGATCATGGAGAGGAGTAAACCTATCTTCAGGGTGAGACAGGGGAGGCACACCCACGAAATGACTTGTGTAGAGGAAGGGGTGTTTACACTGAAGAATGTTTCTATAGTACAAATGCACTTATGCATGGCATTTCCGCTTGTGCATAGTGTGACTGGATACACCCATGAGAATATTTCAGAGAACCTGCAACAATCACATGCTCATATGGGTGTTCCTGGAATTCTTTGAGAAATTCATAAAAGTCGGAAATATACTCAGAAGGTGGGCATAAACCTAATGAGAAAGTTCAGAACACTTAAGAATTGGGTTGAAAGTGAAGGGCATAAGTAGTAGTGTAAACCAACTATACTAATAAGCTAACTGTTATTTGGCAAAGTAATTTAAGGTATTTATCATTATTAGCCTATGCTGCAAAAGTGCTTGTTCTTATGTGACAGTAGAAAGAGTCGATTGGTTGTAAATGTAATTTGGCACTTTATCAACAGTTTCGCAAATGTTTTTATCTTAACCACAGTTTCCCTGCAGTTAAAGTTATGACATATAGTGCCATGCTGCTAGCTCAAGATATTCAGTTATTGCAACACATAGTTTTCTTTACACTGTGCACTAAATTACAAATACATTGCCCTGAATTAGAGCTGGAAGTACTTTGTAAATTCGAAGGGAACTGTTTCTAGTCGAAAGAAAAAACATAAAAATGAGAAATTTAGGTAAAGCTACCAGCAAGTTACTCGATTACAGTGAAGGTTAGCGCTCCCAATCCTCTGTGTTTCAATGTGTAGAATATTCACTCTCTGAGGGCCAGGAACTAGAAAAAACAAGCATTGGCAAAGTCAATAGGTCTGGTGTTGGTCTCCAGCCTTTTGGGTTTGGCAATTATTGCTTTGTTCTGTCATGGTTATTGTAGAAAAATATTGTTGGGCAAGCTGTTGGGCCTTCATTAATCTAAAGGAAAACATTGGCAAGAGGCAAAATATATTTTTTGGTCTAAAAAAAGCACACATTACCAAAGTAGTCTCTTGCACGGAAGGGAACTACTTTGTGTGTGGATGTGCTCTTTGTGAAAGGGTGTCACACTGACGTATACAAAAAAGTGATGGGTGGAATGCTTGAATCACTCTCAGCCACTGGTAATTACTCGGGCCTGAATACCAGTCCATTGTTATTTTGCTCATCATGCCACCTTAGTTTGGACCCACCATATGCAAATCAGCCTTGACCCTGTTCCATTGAGAACAGTCTTGCCCAAACTGCCTGGCCAGGTCCTCCCTGAATCGGAACTCAAACAACATAGGACTGGTTTCACCCTAATTAGGGCTCATCAGTATAGCTTGGTTCCAGTGACACAATGTGCACAGGACCCACGTCTGGGCGTATCAGTCCCACATCGGGCGACACACTAAAGTATACAAAAAAGTGGAAAGAATGGAATGCTTGAATTAATCTTAGCCACTGGTAATTACTCAGACTGCATCCCACCTCATCATTTTTGTACACACCACGCCACCTCAGTTTGGACCAAGCCATATGCAAATCAGTTTTGACCTTGCTGCAATGGGAAGTTTCCAGCCCGAACTGCCTTGTGAAGGTGTAGTATGCCTCATAGGAAAGTCAGCCAAAGGCTGAAGTGGGCTGACCCATTGCCCCTTGATGCATGCTAGAGAGAGTGGAAGAAAAATGGAAATGACACAGCAACAGGCTATTGGAAGAGGGCTAGCTGAAAACCCTATGATTTCATTATACACATAATTTTAGTAAAATTAAAAGGTCTTGGCTAATATGAGACCTAAAAACCCTATCAGTAATGCTTTGGCTGCCAGCCTCTTGCTTTTGCTGCTGCATTTTTTAAAATGCTTTTGTAAATCTTTATTACAAATGATAGAGAGGGTTGCAAAGATAGATAAATAGCAATGCTTGCAAAGACAGACAGAGAGGGATGTATAGACAGACAGATAGAAAATGCTGAATAGCTAAATAGAAAGATAGATAACTAGCTAGATAGTGAGCTAGCAAGATAGGTAGGCAGTTGCATTCGAAGGAGATTGTTGCATAGATTGGTAACTAGAGAGAAAAGGTTACATACAAAGAGAAGGTTGCATAGATAGATAGACAGACAGACAGATAGGTAGATAGGTAGATAGATAGATAGATAGATTTGCAAAGATAGATAGATAAATTTGCAAAGAGACATATAGTTGCATAGACAGATTGCCAAAGAGGGATAGACGGACAGTCAGGTAGATAAACAGTTAGGAAGACAGGCTGGTAGATTGACATGTTGATAGACAGACATACAGGTAGTCAGACAGATAGGTAGACAGATAGATGGCAGATAGGCTGATAGATGATAGATAGATAGATAGATAGATAGATAGAACAAGAAATTGAAATAAACAGCACAGCCTCTATTAGCAATATAATAGTTAAATGTTTATATAAGCACGACATACAAGAGCACTGAAAGCAAATTAGAAAGCCATGCAAGCAGGACTCAATTGGTTTACACGTACAGCTGTAGTACTCAATTAAAATTCATACATACCAGCATGACATACAATAGTGCAGTTATAAATGCACTTATTGCACTCATACTAAAAAGAAATAGTTTTATAAAGAGCAGTTTCAAATGAATTACATCTGGTATGCTGTGAAATAGCAGCATGGTCAAAAACAACCCCCTTTGGTTCTACTTGATACAATAGAGCAAAACCACACACTACATCCAAGATATCACCAGAACATGACACCACCACCATCAAAAGGCCAATTGTATATAAAGTTTAAAAATATTTTTTTAAAATTTACAAGCAATAATTAGACGCAGAAAATCATCGTTATACAATATTAAAAATAGGTAAACATTACACAATTAAAAAACACATAATTAATCATAGGGAGAACACACAGAAAATTACTTTCTATTCATCAAAAAGACATATAATTTTGATCCAGATCATTTGTTCAACACATATAATTGTTGTGCGTTAGATTGTAAATAAAAACAAGTCACAAATGTCACCACAATCTAAAATATGTCTTTGTAAAATTTGCGTCGACGCGTTTCGGTGGATGTCACTGTTCTTAAAAACCACCTTCCTCAGGACAAGAAATAAAAACTCCCACATGGATCTTTTGAATCTGTACATATTCACACAAAAAAGAAATATACAAAAACAGTCAATTAGCCTTTAGAATCTGTACAAACAGTGTTAATATTCTGGTGATACAACACATCGCCTTTCAAACACAACCACATACATTATTTTTTACTATTCCGTATTTGTTAAGAATAAATATCATGGAGTAAAAGGGGGAACAAATTTCTCCGCCCACCCAAAAAAAGGCGGTGACATAGGCGTCCCTTATGAAATTTAGTCAGTCATACTCTCAACTCACAACCCCTAGAGGTTTTATTTAAATAGGGCATTTATAAAAAGTATTCAAATGTCTACCTGTCAGAATATCAGAGTGCACATCCAATTTAAACTGCAGTGCACATTCCTTATGAAGCCCTAATGTGAGGATTAAATAGTCTCTTCGTAGGGCATATCTCTATATAATGTGAGATTTAATCTGTGGAGAATAACGAACCTTATTAGTTGGATATTATTTCAAAAAATCATATTTCCCATTCTAGGGTAAATGCTCAATAGCAAAAAAGGACATACCTTCCAATTTATCTATTCCCGGCAATTCCAATAGTAAAGATAAAATAGAGAAAGGCCACTCCCTGCTGCTGTAATAACAGAGAATATACAATGTAATATACACCCTTTAAAGTTCTATGTGGCTCTATTTCACCATCATAAATATCAAAAACAAGTCCAAATTCAATTTTACCTTAAGATAGTATGAGGTTTTGGTTTATCCGGAACCTTGATCATTTAATGTTCCGTAATTTATTCAGAGAAACCTATTCATACTCTTATTTACAACAATCTTTGAGCAGAGTGGCGAGATCTCATCAATTCTGGCCAATTGTGTTAAATCTGAAAGACATAAATATGGGCTTTTTAATTGGTACTAGATTACAGGATTTAGTGCGCAGCACTCTGCCATACAATGTTCACTATGACATGCCACAATAATTCCCAATGCCGGCCAACACAGCTCGTAGACAATACCCTTGTGCCACTTTAATCCTTAATAGCGCACAAAAACATGGACTAGAAAATTCCGAGTGCAGCCAGGCCTCACACTCCAATAATCAGCAAAAGGACAGTCTACCCAAAATACACTGTCTCAAAACCCAAGATACACTCTATTTATCCCATCCAGAGCACTTCAAATCGAGTTAAGAATAACTCGTAACGGCGGCCCCTCGCCCCATCTCGCTAAAACTCACAGCCCAGCCGTCCCTCTTACCTTGAAAAGCCACGATACTGCCATATACCGGGTAAAAAACCTCAGTTACTGATAGAACCTCTATCTTTCCCAGTAACACCTGGGATTTAAATACATCTATTATCCCCATGTGACCAACTAACATCACAGGATTCAGCTGTGCCGACTCACCAATGGGCTCCAACACATTCGTTACTGTGGCGGCCATCTTGGTATGTCTAGTTAAATATAAATATCCACAACAATATCAGACACAATACTCTCTTTGACCAACTATTTTATATTCCATCCTGGTCGCTAACTATGGCCGAGAAACTCAAACACATTTCGATTCAGCTCCCGACCACGCAATACAACTCTAACAACTCGCCAATATGCTAAAAATTACTTATAACACTGGCGGCCATCTTGGTCTATCTGTTCTAATATAATTCAGGATTGATAACAGACTTAATACGCTCCCTATAGCTTGTTAAACATCATGGTAACAAACTGTAAGCTTACTCTCCATCTAGTAATATCAAAAATAACTCGCTCTCTTCGACCAACTACTTTACTTCAAATGTCTTATATTCCGTCCTGGTTACTGACTATGGCCGTATGCACAGACTAATTTCATTCGGCTTACGGCCTAAACCACGCAGTTCGACCATGCCCGCTCGCCATTATGTTACAGAATACTTGTAATCATGGCGGCCATCTTTGTCTATTTAATCTCATGTGCTTAAGGGGCGATCTCAAACTAAAGACGCTCCCTCTTGATTTTATCTACATCATGGCGACTAGCTCTAAATTTACTAATTATCGTACCTATGAGAGACCATACTTCCTGAATAGTCAGTCTCACTAACATTTTTAACAGTCTATGGTATTGATTATTACATCAATTCCAGACCGCTCACTAAAGATTCATTTCCTAACCAGGTAATTTTCAGGGGCATCGAAAAATAAAATCAGATACCCCCAATGAGGCGGTCCCATTCTTCTTTTGAATTTAGACCATTACGAACTGTTTTGAACAGTGAAATAAACCACTGTTCTCTTGCCTTACGTTTCAGTTCTACATTACCACCTCGTACCCCCATCTGAATTTTTTCCAGAATGAACCATTCTATGTCTAAATCACCATGTCCCATTTCTAAGAAATGTCCTACTAGGGGAGCATTAATTTTTTTGGGTCCTAATTGCTGAGCGATGTTCTTGAAGTCTCGTGCGTAATTCCCTGCTAGTTTCTCCAACGTAGCCCTTGCCACACGGGCAACGTAGGAAATAAACTATATTTTTACTCCTACAGTTATTCAAAGTCCTTGAATTCACACGACAACCATTGTGTTCCAGGTTTTTGACTCGATGCAAGCTGCACACACATTACACGTGCCACATTTTACATTACCAATTGCTGGCCTTCTATCTAGCGTAATCTGAGTACTTCCTTGACCCTCCCGGTAAGTATGTACCAGGTTACTTTTAAATTTCTATTCTTTTTAAAGGCAAAAATAGGTTTATCCAGCTTATTCTCTTCTTCATTATTAACGATATGCCAGTTGCTGTTGATGACATTTTTAATTCGATTACTAATATGGGAAAAATTGCTTACAAATACCACTTTGTCTCTTTCCTTCTTTTTGGGTTCCGTTTATTTATCATAGCCTCTCTATCATAAAATCTTGCTCATTTGCAAGAATGAGAAATTAATTTTTGGGGTGACCCCTATCTTTAAATTTCTTTTTCAGAATTTCTGCGTGTTTATAAAAATCATTTATATCCGAACAATTTCTCCTTAACCTGAGAAATTGGCTAAACGGAATGTTGTCCCTTTGGGACTTAGGGTGGAAACTTGAATAATGCAACAGGGTGTTCTTGGCCATGGGTTTTGTATACAGTTCAACTTCTAAAACCCCTTCCTTTTCTTTAATGGAAATATCCCAAAAATCCACCCTAGACCTACTGTATTGGGATGTAAATTTAAGATTTGGGTCTCCCAAATTCAACCAATTTAAAAACTCTTCTAGCTGTTCTTCCTCACCCTCCCAAATAAAGAAAATATCGTCGATGTAGCGGTACCAGCCCGCTACATTCTCATAAAAGGGAGCATGTTCATCATGGATATGTTGATTCTCAAACTCCCCAACATAGAGGCATGCTAAACTTGGGGCACAGGTAGCCCCCATGCTGGTCTCTTTTAGTTGTTTAAACAGTTGCTCTCTGAATAAAAAAATATTGTTCATAAGAACCATCCTGGCGCACTCCACTATGAAGTCCTTATTGACTCCATCTAATTCAACATCATTAATAGCCCGGCGGACAACCTCAACTGTAGCTTCCTGTGGGATGTTAGTGTAGAGAGACTCAATGTCCAGGGAGACCAGACACTGAGTCTCTCTACAAAACACCTTACCCTCCAACAAAGAAATAATATGTGATGAATCTCTAACATAAGATTTCAAGCTCATCTCTAATGGACGCAAAAAGTGATCCACATATTTGCTCAAGGGCTCTGTGAGAGAATCAATACTACTCACTATTGGCCGCATAGGTGGATTGTCACTGCTCTTATGTATTTTCGGTAAACCATATAAAGCAGGGATTTTTGGTTCCTCATTATTTAAGAATTTAAATTCCTGCTCACAAATCCAACTATTTTCTTTGGCCTCAATTAGCAACGCCCTACAATCCCTAGTCAGTTTTGCCAATTGACTCCTAGGAACAGCTTGATAATGTTCTTCTACCTTAAGCATTTCCTGCATTCGATGTTCATAATCACAGGTATTAAAGACAACGACCCCTCCGCCTTTATCAGCAGGCTTAATCGTCACCGATAGATCATCTTTTAAGGATTTCAGGTCACTCTTTTCTTCTTTACTCATATGCTCCATAAAATTTCTAGGATTTTCAGCCAGGATCTTATGAACCCCACTCTCAACGGCTTTTTCAAACACCTCCAGGTTTTTTCCTACCATTGCTAATGAGGGGGTAAAAGTAGATCTGGGTTTAAGGCCTGATCTATTATTGACCGCACCAACGGGTCGGTCTTCAAAAAATCTTTTCAGTCTCACTTTCCTAAAAAAGGCTCGCAGATCTTTTTCCAATTGATATTTATTGATGCCTGTAGACGGAATAAAACTAAAACCTTTACTCAAAACCCCAATTTCTATCTGTGTTAGTTCTCTTTTGGACAAATTAATTACTGGTGCTCCATCTGGCGCCAGTAACGTTGATTCCTTGTCCGTAGATATTCTTGTTGAAGTGGAGGGGGAGGGCCCCGCATCTGTTGTCCCCTTCCTTGATTCCCATTGTATCTTTGCCCTCGTCTTGGTCTGTGTTCTAAAAAAAAAACAAACTCCTTAGGATTACCTCTATTAGTATTATCTTCCCTAGGGGCACTCTCTTCCTCACTACTTGATCCTGATGTATCAGAGAAAGTAACCCCCTTTCTACCTCCTCTTTTGTATATTGGCCTATTCATAGGTCTTTCCCAGCCCTGATACTTCTTTTGTTGGTAATAATTTTCATGGAGGTACGGATAAGTTGACTCAGTACTGAATCTCTCTATATCTTTTTAAAGTTTATTTGTCTTTTTATTAAGGAGGTAATCCCTATACCCCTCAATATCCCTATTGATATCCTCCAGTTTCTTTTTGCATCATCCACAGCTGTACTCTCTCTAAGTTCTGCCTCAAGTTTCTCAATAGCCTCTTTTTCTATTACTATCAATTCATGGGCGGTCTCAATAATCAGAAGCATCCAATCCCTACTACATCTATTCGAGATCTGAGTCCAGATCTCCAGGAATCTCTTATTCTCCACAAATAAACCCGGTTCATTACGAACCTGTAGTCCAATAGGAATAGTACCCGACTTTACATATTCTATTAAAAAGTCTGCATGGGCTTCTGTGCGGATCAACTTCTTTTTTAAGTTAACCAGTTTGCCCCAATTCTCTCCTCTTCCAGTTATTACTGTGATTTTATTCCCATTCTTGGCATTAATAATTTTGTTTAATTGATCATCACTAAAACCAAAAGTCTTAAAATGATCCATTGGTCTTATATTTAAGTAAAATAGAAACTCCGAAACCGGAGACTCTCCAGCCAACTGGCTGTACAAATAAGTCACCAACAAATGAGAGGGGCCCCTTTAACACCAAAGGAGTTGGGCACCTAATAGACCGTGGTCAAAAACAACCCCCTTTGGATCTACTTGATACAATAGAGCAAAACCACACACCACATCCAAGATATCACCAGAACATGACACCACCACCATCAAAAGGCCAATTGTATATAAAGTTTAAAAATATTTTATTTAAAATTTACAAGCAATAATCAGACGCAGAAAATCATCGGTATACAATATTAAAAATAGGTAAACATTACACAATTAAAAAACACAATTAATCATAGGGAGAACACAA